>CM045732.1:12032974-12100474 GCA_024760905.1 Plotosus lineatus
TCGAGATCATCTACTAGTAGTGACAATTGACAAGCCTATAGATCAAATAGAAACACTGGTAGAAACATCTCACAGATTCACATCAATTTTTCATTCCACTTTGCAGCTAATAAATGCCTTTGTGTGGATTTTAAACCCAAGTTTGGATTGATGGCACTCAAAATATTCAACTGCAAGAAACCTTAGGAGGAAAATTGTCCCTATGTAAAATGTTAAAACAATATAAAACAGTGCCATCACGGTGTTTATTTATGCATCAAGTGTATCTAAATGCTAGTTTAAACAAGAATTCGTACAAAAATATATATAATGATGGAAGCACTGTGGCTAATACTGTTGCACCACAGCAAGAAGGTTCAAGGTTCACATGTTGGCCAACAGCGTTTCTGTGTGAGATTTGTATACAAACATACATATTAAGCCAACTTGCTAATTTAAATAGATTTGAATCTGAATGTGGATAGTTGTTTGTATCTGTATTAGTCCAGCAATAACTGGTTGACCTGTTCAGTACGTCCCCCACCTTTGGCCTGAGGCTAACTGATATTGTCACCAGTGATGGACCAGTGGTACAGATAATGGAGAGATCAACAATGACACTATAGCCTTAAACACACCTTAAATATTTACACACATAAAGCCCTTCCCACCATGTCATCCTGTGGTAACTTTAGTGAGGGTCGTACAGGGATCTCTCACCACTTCGCGCTTCAATTCATGCGACTTCAGTCCATCGCGTTTTTTTTTTTTTTTTTTTTTTTTTTTTTAATAATATTCATGGAATTAAAAAATAAGGAAATTAAGGAAGAATAGGTGGGAAACGTTAAGGAAAATACCACAAAAACAAGGCCAATTATGCAAAAAAAAAACCCGAAACAAACATAAAACAACAAACAACCCAAAACCTCCCATCAAAACTACTTACAATTTAGTGAGGTGTGCATCTGAGTGCATGCACGCACATCTTCCAGCGTGCGCGCACGTTTGTATGTGTGTGTATTTATATTTTATTTACATCTTATGCTATTATTTTTGAATGTTTAATTGTTATTATAAGCATGTATATCAATAAATACATATTCATGCTATCTTCTTTTCCTTTCGGCTGTTCCCTTCAGGGGTCGCCACAGCAAATGATCTGCCTCCATCTCACCCTATCATCTGCATCTTCTATTCTTACTCCAACTACCTTCATGTCCCCCTTCACCACATCCATAAATCTTCTCTTGAGTCTTCCTCTGGGCCTTCTGCCTGGTAGTTCCAACCTCAGCATCCTACTACCAATATACTCACTATCTCTCCTTTGTACATGTCCAAACCATCTCAATCTAGCCTCTCTGACTTTGTTTGTCTCCAAAACGTCTTACATGTGCTGTCCCTCTGATGTACTCATTCCTGATCCTATCCATCCTCGTTACTCCCAAAGAGAACCGCAACATTTTCATCTCTGACATATTCAACGCTATAAATGCTTATAATAACAATTAAAAAATTACGTGTCAGTTTGGTGGTGGTGGTGGGGGTTGGACGGTGATCCTACTTCGCGAAATTGGATGGTCGCGGGTGGGGTGGGGGTGTGGGATCTCGGTTCCAATTAACCGTGGAAAGTGAGGGACCCCTGTATTATACTATTTTGAGTAACCTTTATTTAAGCATGAATGATGAGTGGTGGTAGTTAAGTTTCTTAGTTTATGAAGCTGAAAGCAAGGATTTGCCATTTTTCAAATTCTGACGAGAATGTTGTCAGTCATCCAATTTCTTACAAAGTAATTTTACAAAAACATTTCCCCTGGGAACTCAAGCCCATAGAGTTTGGCATGGATTCTGGTGTGCTTTGTTCCATGTATATTTTAGCCTTGACCACAGCCCAAGTTGCGGACATGTTTATTGATCTACCTTGGTTCACCTTGTCTTTTGGATTTCTGACTCCAGATGTGGCTGTTTCTCAGAAAAACTTCAAAATAAAATAGCAAATACAACAACCTGTTTGTCGCTCCAATGCTAAACCCCCCCCCCACCACCACCACCACCACCACCGCCACCACTACCACCCATGTATTTCAAATAATCTTCATATATTTATCCCTTTGTTGATTCTGTTTTGTATGCATGTGACAGAAAAAGTCAGTTTTTAACTTTTGTACGAAAATAAATTTCCAGTCCTTAGCTACATTGCTGAATCTGTAGAGGAGAATTCTTTCTATTATTTATAATTTGTTATATATGCACTAATACTTGTAAAAAAAAAAAAAAAAAAAAAAAAAAAAACTACTTTTATTATCCTGGATATAGTTCCTTCACCAGTCTCTTTTTCCCCCCATTCTGCCATAATACCAAAATGTGCAAACCATCTTGAAGACTTTTCTGTGATGAATAAATAAATGTGATCAGTATTGCAGGGATGTATGGAGGTGCAGTAGGTAGAACAGCTTCTCACAGCTCCAGGAAACCAGGTTTGACTCTAAGGTTACTCTCTGTGTGGAATTTTTGTGCATGCTGTCCACATGTCTATGTGTGTCCTCTAGCACCAGCTCACCTTCAAAAAACATGCCGGTAGGTGTACTAACTGAGATAAACATACTCAGTAGGACATGGTCTGAATCCTCTGTAACTCTAAACAGAATAAACTGGTTCCTGAATAATGTGAAGATATACAGTTGGCTGAAAATGAATAATTACATATCATTATTTTTTTAAATGGTTGGAAAGCAGGCAGCATGGTGGTGTAGCGGTTGGCACATCAGTCTAACAGCAAGAAAGCTTTGGAAAGAGTCCAGGGCTTGGGCACTTCTGTGTGGAGTCTGTACTGTATATACTACAATGTTGGCTGATTGACTGTTTCAAACTTGCATGAGATGTTTAATGTGAGCGTAAATAGTTGTGTGTGTGTTGCTCCGCCATGATCTGACCAGCTGTTCAGGGTGTACCCTGCCTCCGTGTCATATCCCTACCAAGTGTCTCCAGCTTGTAATGCTAGGATTGAGTGGTTTGCCCGCCATGGCTGGACTCACGATTCCTCAACGCACAAATACTGTAAATCTCACCAAGACTTTTCTCTATATAGACACCCAGGTACTGGAAAACAGCCGAGTCACTAACTGCCTCAAGTGAAGATTGAAGACTTATATCCACAGCATGGACTGCAATGACAACGTCATGTTGTAATAACTTCTAGATTGTGGTTTTAACTTGCTGGTATACTTATAATTTGGCCAAATCAAGCATCATGAGAATATATTTTTGATGCAATCTCTACAAAGCACTCTTTTAAGGTATTTTCCAAATAATCTAAATGTATATTACACTTATACATTCAAATGCAAGTGAAGGTTTACTACCCAGTTTTGCATCTGGTTTGAAATCTTGTTACCCCGGTTAACACTGAGTAAATACTCTTCAGTTATTTATAACCCCGGAGGAACAGCTTTCTGACGTTATAACCCTCAGCATTGGAGGAAAATAACCTTGGTGGCGCTGATAAGTGTGTGATTGGGCACACCTGTTGTGGAAAACTTTAGCTTGCAATCGATCATTCCTGTCGGTGGGATAGTATATAAAACAGAGGCAACAATGTAGAAGTTTGTGAGTCCTGATTGACTGCAGTCATGCTGAGATTCTTTTCGCTATGCGTCCTGGTGGCCCTGGGTAAGTCATCACTCTTATACAAACCCAGAAAATTAGAAGCATTCAGAAGAAAATAAATAAATGTAATAGACGTGACCTTAAGATTAATACCTTTTGTTCATATTGCACTTGTTTTCACTTGAGGCTGCATCAGACCACTACTGTTCCTGAATAACAAGTAGATAGTGCTTCCATTGAAAGTATATAAAGAACTGTGCACGTAGGTAACTCTGTGTGCATGTGTGTGTGTGTGCGTGTGTGTGTGTGTGTGTGTGTGTGTGTGTGTGTGTGTGTGTGTGTGTGTGTGTAGCTCTGGCCGAATACGAGCCTGAGCCCCGGTACCTCGAGAATATTGAGGAGAGAGTTGTGGGTGGAGAGGTGGCCCGGCCTAACTCATGGCGCTGGCAGGTAAATTATTGTTCCTTTATACACAGCTGCAGATGTCGATTTGTGTAATGTACAACCTAAAAAAAAACCTTCCACATAAATATTTATCATAAAACAAACTTCCTGTGAACATTTCTGAAAATATTTTGAAAAGTTCTGATTGCTGAAATAAAATTGTTTTTTTTAATCACATTCATTTTTATTTCTCCAACCCACTGACATAGTTTAGTTTGGTCTTTGGATGTATACTTCCCAGCCAAAAAAAAAAAAGTTTATTGTTTCAACAAACTTAAACAACATCACTACATTTATTTCTATTCAATGTTGGGGTTTTTTTTTTTGTTGGTTTTTTTTTTTTTTTTTTTTTTACTAACATACTGAAATATTGATGGGAAAATCTGACCATTCCATAAAGTCGTCTCCCAAGTTTCTCATGCTCCTTAAACTACTCTTTCATTATTTGAGTCCCAACATTTATATCCTTGCCATCAGGACAGTAAAAGCCCATTAATAGGAGAGCCTGGTTATTCAGTACATTCAAATCATCAGCTGACTTCATTTTATTGCCATAATGTTACTGAGCCTTTACCTGACCAAGTAAAGCAACCATGGAGATTATACACTGAAATTGAGCCATAAAGCAGGTCAGCTTTTCTCTTTTTTTTTTTTTTTTTTTTTTTTTTTTGAGACCAGGCAGTGTGATGTGCATATGACTCAATTATATAGCACTGTGTATAAACAATGGGCAGTCACAAATTATTTCAGGTCAATTATATGAAAATTTTTACTTCAAAAACAGATACAAGACATTATTTTTATTATAGGGAAAACTATTTTTTCAGTAGCTTTATTTATTTATTTTTTTTAATTCTCATAATTAAAACAATGGCACTTATTTGTTTTTGAACTTCAAACTCTTCATACACCTCATTTAACAAATTAACATTTTTATTCCCATTTTCTTTCTGTAGATCTCACTACAGTATCTGTCTAGTGGTTCCTATCACCACACATGTGGCGGCTCTCTGATCAGGACTCGCTGGGTTATGACTGCGGCTCACTGTGTCGACACGTGAGTCATAAATTCAAACATGTTCCCATGAGTTCTATGTAGATATCCATACCTATACTCTACCCGGCAAACAGTGGCATAATGCAAATATCATTACTAAATTAATGCTTGTACAGAATTGCTTCTTTTATTTAATGCTTTAACATTAACTTTGTGATTAAAAAATGTGCTTCAAAATCAAGCAACTCAGATGTAGATCGAAGTCCTCAATGAGCAGACCAGCAGTTAAAATCACATAGGAAATCTCACTGTTATGACATGAACAATGTATGTATGAACCTAATAAAAAATGATATTATATATTACACATAATACAATAAGAGTACCCAGTAATCGTTAGAGCACATATAAGACAAAAAATGGTCCGAGTACCAAGACTTGTGAGACACCATTCATTACTTTGCATGCATAAAAAAGTCAACATCAATTTGTAAGCCCAGGGTCACAAAAGAAAATAATATTTTTTGGTCTGTATAAAAAAATTGAGTGATCTTTAGTATGTAAAAATGTAACTAAGAATTCAAACTAGCAAAGAGAAACAACCTAGATGGGATTTAATTCTTTATTCAGAGCAACTTCAGTACTTTTATGAGGCCCAAATAGAAAACATACGTATAACTTGTAAGATTTAACTAAAGAGAAAACTACATATAAGTGATTTTAAATATAAGAAAATAATGAACTAAGTAAAAAAAAAAAACGAAATAAGGTAGAAAAATGTCTGAAAGTGGGAAGAAGTACATAAGTGAAGCAATAACATGATTTTATGCTGAACTATTGACTGTGCTGTTACTCCTACTACAATGAATATGAAGCATCTCTTGCACAGGACGGTTCTGCTGGTGTTTCAGTGAACTTTAATAAGGCAGCTGTATGGCAAAGCAATTGTTAGCAGCAGGTGAAAATATTGTGTGAATAGGTTGTAATAAAGTTATATTGAATGTGGTTCAGAAAGGTTGCGAAAAGTGACAACATGGCAACTACATGGCAGCCAGACGTTTACACTCTGTTTTGAGAACCATTGTGAACTTTTATATATTTTGAACATAATAACGGTGTCAAGACTATGTCACTGCGGTCCAAGGTGGGTTGGAGTTGTGATGATCAGCCATCAGAACAGCTTCATGTGGGACCAGAATAAACTTAAAGCTACAAAAAGCAGCTGTAGATGTATTTTCTTATGTTTTCCAAATCTATCTTTACAGACATAGAACTTGGCGTGTTGTCCTGGGAGATCATGACATTAAGCTCCATGAAGGCACAGAACAGTACATGAGTGTCAGTGCTGTGCACATTCACCCTCAATGGAACCGCAACAATGTCGCTGGAGGGTAGGAGGTCACTTACATTTCTCTGTACAGTTTATTATTGGTGCTAGCTGCAAATATTAACCATCCTTCTTCAGTTTTTCATCATATTACATGAGCATGCAAGTAGAATCATAATACTTTGGTTCTGAAGCTCTGAATCTGAAGTACTATACTATAGAAACATGTGAACTTTCGAATATTTTAATCAAAATCAACTTGTAAGAAGAGCTACAGTACTTCTTAGGCTAAACCATAACGTCAAGGAGCATTGTTTGAAAATACAGAAACCCCGGATACGAAGCATACATTTTCTTGCAGTTGCATACGCTTTAAACGAGGGGCTTTTAATAGAAGACTTGTTTTGTTTTTTTTGTGTATATATATTTTTTATGCAGATGTCATTAAATAGATGTACATGACCTCTCTTGTGATTCACAAGGTGAAATCCTTCCCTGCACAAGCTTGTTCCTGAATCACACTTTAATTTTCCATTGCTGTATATCATGTGGTCATAAATTTTCCGGTCTGGATTGGACTACAGAATAGAAGCAATTTGTCGAATAGAAAGACTTGGAGCCCAGACCGAATATCCCTGATTAGAATTTTTTTGTAAATCTTTGCAGACATTCTGGTTTTCATCAGATACAGTTAGACTCATATTTTGTCTATTTTCTACCCTGTTCTCAGATATGACATCGCTCTGCTGCGTCTGTCTGCTGATGCCCAGCTGAACTCATACGTGCAGCTGGCGACTCTGCCTCCCGCGGGTCAGGTCCTGCCCCACAACAACCTTTGTTACATCACAGGCTGGGGAAGAACTAAGAGTCAGTGAGCTATTCATACACATCAGCTTACATTTTATGGCTAATTACACCATGGCATCACTAGATGTTCTTTCTGGTTGAAAGGTGTTGACTATTTATATATTTATTTATTTATTTGCTACATATAACATTTATATATATATATAATATATATATATATATTCAAGGAAAATACTTTATACTGGCCATATTTAGCCAACTCCTTCATTCTTTTTTTTTTCACTAGGGACAAATTTTATAGGAAAACCCAATAAGATGGATAATTATGGAGGATGCTTTAATGGGCATTCATCCTACATCCTGTTCAGTGCATGTTGTTGATTATCTCATCAGGGATGGTTTACAAAATGAGAAATTACACTAAATGTAATGATAAAAGTTCATACATTATTGTCAATGGTAAACACTAATGGTTTATTTTGATGTGGTTATTTTTCCCATAGAAAAATGGCTATTTTGTGGTTGCCAGTTATGTAATTCTAACAGAATACTGGACAGATTTCAACAGTTTGTTTTATTTCTATTTATTTCTTGCTGTTTTTTTCAAACAAGAGTCAAATATTTATGTTTTCATCCATTATTTTTGTCGAATATGCCTGTTAATTGGCACAGAGGTTTGAATTTACAGTTTTAGATTAAAATATAGTTCTCAAAATATGTGTTTTTTCATGCGGCGTTTGCATGTTTACTCACCACTCACAGCTCGATTGATCTTGTTGACAAGAGCAAATTTTCACCATCGTACAGTATACTCTTTGGGACCGAGGATGTTCTGGTTTCACAACCATATGATATGCTGCTTTCCCCCCTTCGAAACATTAAGAGAACAAGAAAAGAAAAGTCTGTGAGATAATGACTGTTCCTACTTGATATAGCATAGTAAGGAACTTGTCTGGTGGATGTTCATTCATTTTCTGAACTGCTTAATCCTAGTTAGGGTCACGGGGAGGCTGGCGCCTATCTCAGCCGACTCGGGGCGAGGGCAGAGAACACCCTGTACAGCTCACCAGGCCATCGCAGGGCAGAAACACGCTGACAGCTATGCAGCTTTCTCTTGATGAAGGTCAGCAATGGTTCTTTTACAGCCTCTCACCATAGACAGTGAGAAACATGGCTGGCCTTTGGTAACCCAGTTAGCTGCACTGGGGGGGACAGGGACAATCTATTGAGAATGGGGCTTGAACCCCTGACCTTGGTATCAGTGATCCAGCACCTTTTCCACCAGGCCTCCACTGCCTGGCTGTCTGGTGGATGTTCATGATTAAATCTACAGTATAAACATACTGTATGTATACCAGTCATTCCATGAATAAATTAAAATTTAATTCCTGGTGTTGGTGATATAAAAGCAATGAAGTACTCCAGGTTGGGAGTTATAAGAAAATAGTTCATAATCACACCAACTTGGAGACTGCAATGGTCTGGTAGGCTGTTCAGGGTGCACCCCAACCTCGGCTGAGATAGGCGCTAGCCTCCCCGTGACTCTAATTAGAATTAAGCGGCTTAGAAAATGAATGAGAGGAATGACACAAACTCAGAATGGACAAATTTCTTATCACAGCAAATTTGAATAAATACCAAAATTTAAAATTATGTACAGTATTTGATTTAGGAAGCAAGAATCATAATTGAGGCACTGGGATCAAAAAGACCATAAGTCACATTTCATGAACTGTGACTTGGATTTTTGATCTCATTGTCTCAATTCAGTCACAGTTCAATTTATATATGAGCTTGTAGATCAAATACATGACATTTGGTTGTCTGATTGTATCCTTTGCAACATGTTTTATACTGACTCAGAAAACTTGGCTTATCCTAACCTTTTTATTAACTGGTCCAATATTGTCATGCAATTTTGTGAGATATGCTACCTTAGATTTGATATTAGAATAAGTAACATTTTGTCATCCCGTCAGCTGGTGGTCAGATCTCTCCTAAGCTGAAACAGGCCTATCTGCCTTCTGTGGACCATAAAACATGCTCAAGCAGCAGCTGGTGGGGCAGCACGGTCAAGACTTCCATGGTGTGCGCTGGAGGTGCCAGTGAATCCGGTTGCCAGGTCTGACTTGAAATATGTCAATGATCCTTTGTTGTCTGGGTCATTTAACTGTAAAAGTAGACAAAAACCTTTTTGATAAACTTTCTCCTGGCGCACTACAAGATAAAACAGGTCAATATGTCCATAATGGAAATTATTACATCCACTTGCACGGTATATAAGGAGTTGTGCTCTGATTGGCTTCTTTATAACTGGGATATAGCGCATGAAAAAAACAGAACTTGTGGAACTTACTCTACTTAAAAACAAAACAAAATATATAATAATAATAATAATAATAATCATCATCATCATCATCACACTACTACTACTACTACTACTACTACTACTAATAATAATAATAATGATGATAATGATAATAATATTTATATTTATAATGATATTTATTATATTATATATATTATATTATATAATTTTTCTATAATGTTAAAAATCTAGATGTACAAAAACAGTGTAGTAGCCTTGGAATGGCCTCAGAAAGCTCACCATCAATATAATTAACCATTTTAATTCTCAGTCACATTGCCCAAAGTCTGCATGCAGTGAATGCAGCCGTGAGGGGGGGGCACAAACCAGTGTCTCTCCCTCACGCCGGTCCCAAGCCCGGATAAATGCAGAGGGTTGCGTCAGGAAGGGCATCCGGCGTAAAACAAATGCCAAATAAACTATGCGAATCACAAGAAAGAATGACATACCGGATCGGTCGAGGCCCGGGTTAACAACGACCGCCATCAGTGCCGCCAACCAACAGGGTGCTGATGGAAATTGGACTACTGTTGGTCGAAGAAGGAGAGGCGGGAGGCGTGTCCGTTGCCAGAGAGAGAAGAGGAAAGGCATGAGTCTAGGACTGAAAGTAGGGACTTTGAATATTGGAACTATGACAGGAAAAGGTAGAGAGCTGGCTGACATGATGCAGAGGAGGAAGGTGGACATACTGTGTGTTCAGGAGACCAGGTGGAAAGGAGGCAAGGCTAGAAGCATAGGAGCAGGGTTTAAGCTGTTTTATCACGGTGTGGATGGGAAGAGAAATGGAGTCGGAGTCATCTTGAAGGAGGAGTTTGCCAGGAATGTTCTAGAAGTGAAAAGAGTGTCAGACAGAGTGATGAGTCTCAAGTTAGAAATTAAAAGGTGTGATGGTCAATGTTGTTAGTGCTTATGCCCCACAGACAGGATGCGAGCGAGAAGAGAAGGAGAGATTCTGGAGGAGTTAGATGAAGTGATGCAGAGTACCCCCAGAGGTGAAAGAGTGGTCATTGGGGCAGACTTCAATGGACATGTTGGTGCAGGAAACAGAGGGACGAGAAGTGATGGGTAGGTTTTGGTATCCAGGACAGGAAGCATGAAGGACAGATGTTGGTAGATTTGCAAAAAGGATGGAAATGGCTGTGGTGAATACTTTCTTCCAGAAGAGAGAGGAGCATAGGGTGACTTATAAAAGTGGAGGTAGGAGCACACAGGTAGACTACATCTTGTGCAGGCGATGTAATTTAAAGGAAGTCAGTGACTGCAAAGTAGTAGCGGGTGAGAGTGTTGCCAAACAGCATAGGATGGTGGTGTGCAGGATGATGCTGATGGTGAGGAAGGTGAAGAAGGCAAAGGCAGAGCAGAAGACAAAGTGGTGGAAGTTGAAAAGGAAGAGTGACGGGATGTCTTCAAGGAGGAGTTGAAACAGGCTTTGGGTGGTCAGGAAGTGCTTCCAGATGACTGGACAACTACAGCGAATGTGATCAGGGAGACAGGTAGGAGAATATCTGGTGTGTCATCTGGAAGGAAAGTAGATAAGGAGACTTGGTGGTGGAATGAGGAAGTGCAGGAGTGTGTACAAAGGAAGAGATTAGCTAAGAAGAAGTGGGACATTGACAAAACCGAAGAGAGTAACCAGGAGTACAGGGAGACACAGCGTAAGGCAAAGGTAGCAGTGTCAAAGGCCAAACAGAGTGCTTTTGATGACTTGTATGCTCAGCTGGAAAGTAAGGAGGGAGAAAATGATTTATACAGGTTGGCACAGCAGAGAAATAGAGATGGGAAGGGCGTGCAGCAAGTTAGATTGATAAAGGACAGAGAGGGAAATGTATTGACTGATGACAGAAGTGTGCTGGGAAGATGGAAAGAGTACTTTGAAGAGCTGATGAATGAGGAAAATGAGAGAGAAAAAAGAGTAGAAGAGGTGACTGTTGAGGACCAGGAAGTAGCAAAGATTAGTAAGGGTGAAGTGAGGAGGGCATTGAAGAGGATGAAGAATGGAAAGGCAGTTGGTCCTGATGACATACCGGTGGAGGTATGGAAGTGTCTAGGAGAGGTAGCAGTAGATTTTCTGACAAGAACATTTAACAAGGTCTTAGAGAGTGAGAGGATGCCAGAGGAATGGAGGAGAAGTGTGCTGGTGCCCATTTTTAAGAACAAGGGAGGGGCGCAGAGTTGTGGCAACTACAGAGGGATAAAGTTGATGAGCCATACGATGAAGTTATGGGAAAGAATAGTGGAAGCTAGACTAAGGGCAGAAGTCAGCACTTGTGAACAACAGTTTGGTTTCATGCCCAGAAAGAGCACCACAGATGCAGTGTTTGCCTTGAGGATGTTAATGGAGAAGTACAGAGAAGGTCAGACAGAGCTGCATTGTGCCTTTGTGGATCTGGAGAAAGCATATGACAGGGTGCCGAGAGAAGAACTGTGGTATTGCATGAGGAAGTCTGGAGTGGCAGAAGTATGTTAGAGTGGTGCAGGACATGTATGAGAGATGTAAGACAGTGGTGAGGTGTGCTGTCGATTGTGACAGAAGAGTTCAAGGTGGAGGTGGGACTGCATCAAGGGTCAGCTCTCAGCCCCTTCTTGTTCGCTATGGTGATGGACAGGCTGACAGACGAGGTTAGACAAGATTCCCCATGGACTATGATGTTTTGCAGATGACATTGTAATCTGTAGTGAGAGCAGAGAACAAGTGCAGGAAAATCTAGAGAGGTGGAGGTATGCCCTGGAAAGGAGGGAATGAAGATTAGCCTCAGTAAGACAGAAGTACATGTGCATGAATGCCAAGGACCAAAGAGGAACGGTGAGATTACAGGGAGCAGAGATAAGAAAATTGGAGGATTTTAAGTACTTAGGCTCAACAATCCAGAGCAATGGCGAGTGTGGAAAAGAGGTCAAGAAGCGTGTGCAGGCAGGTTGGAATGGTTGGAGAAAAGTGTCCGTGTGATGTGTGATAGGAGGGTATCGGCAAAAATGAAAGGAAAAAGTGTACAAAGCGATTGTTGAGGCCAGCGATGCTGTATGGGTTAGAAACAGTGGCCCTGGGGAAAGACAGGAGGCAGAGTTGGAGGTAGCAGAGATGAAAATGTTGAGGTTCTCTTTGGGAGTAACGAGGATGGATAGGATTAGGAATGAGTACGTCAGAGGGACAGCACATGTAAGACGTTTTGGAGACAAAGTCAGAGAGGCTAGATTGAGATGGTTTGGACATGTACAGAGGAGGGATAGTGAGTATATTGGTAATAGGATGCTGAGGCTGGAACTACCAGGCAAAAGGCCTAGAGGAAGACCAAAGAGACGATTCATGGATGTGGTAAAGGAGGACATGAAGGTCGTTGGTGTAAGAGAAGAAGATGCAAAGGATAGGGTGAGATGGAGGCAGATGATTCGCTGTGGCGACCCCTGAAGGGAAAAGCCGAAAGGAAAAGAAGAAGATTGCCCAAAGTCTAGCAGTCATTGATCTCTTCAGACTTTTAAACTTTTATCTGTGAAACATTAAAAATTGCAAATATTCAAAAAAGGAACTCTTTTTCCACTGACAATAGTGAGACACAGAGATCACGCGGTCCAGTATTTTATGTTTCACTGCCCAATACAAATCATAGAACATGTAACTTAACTACTTTTATCACTGAGCTTTTCAACTGTTCTTTTATAAACATAGGGTGATTCCGGTGGTCCCCTAAACTGCCAAGTGGGCGGGCAATACATTGTCCATGGAGTTACCAGCTTTGTATCATCTTCTGGATGCAACACTATTCGGAAACCCACCGTCTTCACCCGTGTCTCAGCCTACAGTAGCTGGATCAGTGGTGTAAGTGCACTTCATTTTTAGTCTTATGTTAAGAGATGTCAAAATTCCAACTTTTTGTTGTAAAAATTATAAACATTGCATAATACTCCAGTTGTGTTCCAATTACTATGTACTTGTTTCGTAAATACAGTAACTGCCCTTGATAAAAACAACATGGAAGCTAGCGAGTTGGCAAAACTGAATAGAGTTTGTGTGATGTAATGCTGGGGTAGAGTTATAGTTTCTTTATCATTTGCTGCATGATAATTTTGTATTCTTTTCTGTTCCCTCTTTTTTCAGATTATTGGATAAGCAGGATGAATATGCCAAAGTCAGTGTGATTTCTGACACACATATATCCCCCAAGTTCTCAAGCAGGAGCACAAAAAAACATTTCAATAAACACAAAGTACCGTATCTATTGATGTCATTCTCGTTTTTATTGCACTCAAACACTTATAATGTACATAATGCATTACAACAATATATCATTTAGCAAGGAAGCTGCTTGATGGCTCATACTGATATATATATATATATATATATATATATATATATATATATATATATATATATATATATATATATATATATATAGAGGATTTTCTGAGTAGATCCTTCCGTAGGAGAGTGCTCAATACTTTTTGGTAGAGCAAATAACAAAAGGACAGGACAAAGACTTTCTATCGAAACTCAATTTATCACTACAGATCTGTTTCGAGGGGTGGTGAAACCATCCTCTCTCTTCAGGTGATTATAGAAGAACTTCTTCTATAATCACCTGAAGAGAGAGGATGGTTTCACCACCCCTCGAAACAGATCTGTAGTGATAAATGGAGTTTCAATAGAAAGTCTTTGTCCTGTCCTTTTGTTTATATATATATATATATATATATATATATATATACATGCTATATTTATTGCTATTCACAAAAAGCCTAAAACAAAAACCTCTATCAATAAATTTGGCACTTCTGAGATACACTGTGCTGGTTTTACGCTGAGATAAACTGCACCAGCTAAATTCACAGAGATTGACCAGTTAATGGTGGTCGGGACTGGGTAGGTAGGTAGGACTCCATCAGTCCCGAAGGACTATGGCGGCACTCTGGCTGGTATCCCGGCTGGTGATACTCTCCAGTGCGTAGAGCCTGGGTGGGGAGTAATGGAGGACAGGTTGTTACCCAAGCAGCAAGTCCCCCCCCCCTCTCGGCGCCACCGGAAGGACCTAATGGAACGGCAAGGGCCGATACGACTGGGTTCCAGTGCTGCTCCAGTGTGGTCGGGAGTACATGGGAGCTAATTGGTCGAGCTCTCACAGGAGGGAATGATGACAGCATATGATCACTTCCCTGTCACTCTCAGCAGTCGCCTCGCCAGCCAATCATGAGTGTCTATCAGCTCATTTGTGCAAGGAGATAGTGCTTTCACTCAGAGTGTGTTTGACCGCGCCCAAGTACGCATGGCGCTACAGTTCAAAAAGAGGCGGGTAGCTTGCATTGCATGTCATGGAAGGTGTGTGTGTGTGTGTGTGTGTGTGTGTGTGTGTGTGTGTGTGTGTGCATGCTTTTTGACTGGCGTGTTTTAATGTTTGAATGGCGCGTTTGAATTTTTAAGATGGCGCTTTCGTAACGTGAACTTGTTTCGTATACAGAGACAAAAATTTTATGAAAATGTGTTTCCGAACAGCTTATTCTTACTAGGGTTGCAGGGAGGTTGGGACCGACACTGGGTAACACTTGGTAAAAGACAGGGTGCCCCCTGAAAGTAAAGGATCAACAGCTGCTGCTATCACACCTAATTTGAATTTATTTAAGGTTTGTGATTTAAATTGGGAACAACATGAGGTATGACTGTTGTTTACTATGGAACCTGTACATTGGAACCAGATACATTTTCACTTATGAATTTTTAGTGATAAGTTAAAATCCTGAGCTTTCTGAAACTGATTCCTATTTTTGCTAAAAAAATAACTAAGGTCTTATTCATCATGCTGCTGCGTCCCTATGCTCATGCACCCACACACATACACACACACACACACACACACACACACACACACACACACACACACACACACTCTCTCTCTCTCTCTCTCTCTCGCTCTCTCTGTCTCAATTTGTATGTGCATCTGGCGGCTCTGCTTGCCTAAGGTCAGGTCATGCCCAACAACAACCCATGCTACATCACCAGCTGAGCCAGAACCCAATCCAGAAAGCCAATGCATCTGGTGTTTATACACTTTTATGTCCTACTTTAAGAACCTTTGTACTCCACGCTTAGAGAGAAGATGATTATTTTTAAGATTCTCACCCCCACCCCCACCCCTCCCATTTTCTCCCTAATTTAGTCATATCCAATTCTCACCTGTCTAGTACAGTAGGCCCTTGACCATTTGCAGTTCAGCCCTTGCACCCTCGAATACTCGCGGATTGGCAACAAACACAGAAGTAACTGGCACGTGATTCAAATTTAGCCAATGGCGGTGGGCTTTTGTTTCACCTTCCTGCTAATTGGTTGCAGATGATGTGTACACCTCTTTTTTTCTCCTCCGCGCACAAGTTTATCAACGTGATTGCCTGAATTGCGAAATAATTTTTTTTGTGTGTTTTTAATGATTATTTAAGTCATATGATGCCACTCAAACACCCTGCATCGTCTCTAGCTTCTGGTAAGGAGTATATTAATGCTGAAATATAGACAAGTTTTTGAACAGCAACATATGCTGTCATCCAGATAATGTTTTTGTTTTTTCAGGGATGTGCATGTTTATTCAAGCAACACCAAACCATATTCTGCACATGATACAACAGCATGGCTTCATGGTAAAAACATGTGGGAACTAGATTGACCTGACTGAGTTCTCTGCCATTGAAAACGTGTGGTGCATGAAAAGCAAAATGCAGCAATGAAGACTTAAGTCATGATCAAGCAAGGTTGAGAAAAAAAAAACCTTCAGCAATTACCGTATTGAGGAAAGGTAATGTGACACAGTAGTAAACATGATGTAAACATGCCCCGTCCCATTTTTTTTGGAACCTGTTGCAGGCATCAGAGTCATAATGTGCCTAAATTTAGAAAACACAATGAAGTTTATGAGACACCTGCTCACATATAGACTCCAGTTCATGTGTATATGTCATGATCTAAAAATATGTAAATAAATGTATAAATAAATAAATAAATGTATGGATGGATGAACGAATGAATGAATGACTCAATGAATAAATAAATAAATACTAACAACAATAATAATACGAATACTACTACCACTAATAACAACAACAAAACAACAGAAATAATAATAATAATAATAATAATAATAATAATTAATAATTGTAAAAATGCATTCTTCCCTCACCCTTTTTCCTATGGTCATGGGGAGGCTGGAGGCCATCTTAGCCTACGTTGGGTGAAGGTGGGGTATACTCTGAACAGCTCATATGACCATCGCAGGGCCAACACAATCACACAACCATTCACACTCACACCCACATTTAGGGACAAATAGAGCCATCCTGTCAGCCTAATGTGAATGTCTTTGGATCATAGGAGGAAGCTGGGAACTCAGAACAACCTGGTAAGGACAGAAAGAACATGCAGACTTCAAATAGAGATGCCCTTTCCGGACCCGAGACTCAAACTCAGGACCTTCCTTTTGTGAGGCAGACAAATTAACCACTTCCCCAGAGTGCCACCCTGTTAATAAGGGCTATAAGGATACATTAATTTCTGTGAAGTATGTGTTGGGGCAAATGTAGTTTAATAATTAGAGAGGCAGTTTGGGTTCACTAGTTTGATTCCTGGACTGGCAGGAGAAATGTGCAGAAGTGGGGAGAGGGAGGGGGAGGGGGAGGGGGGAGGGGGAGGGGGAGGGGGGGGGGGGGGGCTCCCCCCCCCCTCCTCTACCATTGCCCTCATGGCTGAAGTGCCCTAGGAAGACCTTGCTTTAAGTCTTAAACAGTAATGTGATCTCACCAAGATGGCCCCACTTCAGAATTGAAACAGTAATGTCCAATCTAGGTTTTTTTTCCTCTTTTCTTTTGATGATCAGTGATTGGTAGAAACAGGTGGAAGGTGTGGCTATTGTTTGGTTGAAGTGAAAGCCTGCGCCCACACGCCACCCTTAGCGGATAAGATTGCCCATCCCTGGTCTATGGTGTGAGATTCATGCTTTCGACACGAGTAGCCACAAACTGTCAGCGTGTTTCTGCCCTGCAGTGGCCGGGCGAGCTGTCCAGGGTGTACTCTACCCTTGCCCGGAGTCGGCTGGGATGGGCGCTAGCTTCCCCGCGCCCCTAATTAGGATTAAACAGTTACAGAAAATGAACTGATGAATGAATAATTGGGTACAATGTCCTACTTTTATATCTGGAGCAGGGTTCATCTGGCACTCATATGGTTATTTCTGATAGTTCTGCTGTGCCTGAAAGTGTCTTTAGTGGCTACCATATTGCTTCTCAGGATCACTGTTGTTTATAAATGAAAACATTACGTTACCGCAAGTAAAATGATTCTTTTTTTATCATAAAATGTTTTCTTTAATGCCAAACGACCTTTTTTGGAAGCCGCACCGAGTGAGCTCTATGAGCTGCTAAACTTTGCTTTATACGATGAACATTGGTAATGTACTGTATATACTTATTTGTTATATATGCTGTAACAGTGTATTTTACTGCATACGGCACCTTCTTGTCTGATTGGGTGTGTGAAAATTAAACTAGAACTATAGATAAATTTACTTTGTACGGTTAATAGGCCCTAATAATATAATGTTTGAATATCTGGCATAGCGCCCGCCACTGTTTTCAAGCTCTACTGTTTATAAATGAGCAGCTGGTGTTTACGTTGCATGATAACGAATAGATCCAGCTATTTCCGATGTTAATGTTAATCTTAGCTATCCATTTCGGTCATCTTCAATTATGTCATGGCTTATAAGTCTTCTTTCTGAAATTACATGATATTAAAACTGTTACTTCATAACAAATTCCACAATTTCATACTGGCCGATAAAACAGGGAGACGTTTAGATTTCATACGTGTAAAGGCGATAGTTAAATTATATTTTGTTATTTATTGTAGTGCCATATTAATGCTTCATGCAGGCAGATAATAGAGGTAGAATTTCAAGTTTTCATACATCTCTCATAATAACAGATCACTTTTAAAGATATGCCATGACATTACCACAGGCATTAACCATTGAACCATTAATTTTTGCAAGTGTGCTTTTATATTATAGTAATTCCTGCTTCGGTTGAATATAAAAACTGGTTCTCCCTCTAGCGCAAAATAGTCCCAAGTTGATATCCGATAATAGTGGAATCTGCCAGGAATAACTAGGGGAGTCCTACAAAAGACTTTTAAACAATTGTTCAAGACATTCCACAGATAAAGAAGTTAATTGGTAACAGTTGAGAGTACAGTATTATGTTTGGTTTTAGAAGGGTCATCCTTGAAAGGTTCACAGTTAGCATAGGGTGAGGTTGACCACTATGTGAATAACTGCATAATGAAATAGGTTAAAGTTTCAGAACAAATATTTCCAGTGAACATCTGCAAATTAAACGGATCTGCAGAGAACAAACTGAATGTCTCCAACATTCGATCCCTCTGGAGGCACTGCATTAAAAACCACATGACTGTATAAATGACATTCCTATTTGGGCTCCAGATCACTTTCGAAAACCATTGTGGGAGAAAACACTTTACTGATGTGTTTGTAAATGCAAACTGAAAGACATAGTGTATATCAACAACATACAGAATTCAGGCCGCTGTCTCAATGCCCAATCTGAGATGGACTGATGCAAAGTGGAAAAGTGTACTATGGTCTGACGTGTCCGGGTTTCACTTTTGTTTTTTGGAAAACATGAATGTTGCGTTCTCTGAGATAAAGAATCAACATGTGGTCTCTGAGTTAAAGAGGTAAAGAACTACACTGGTAACTCACCTTACGAAATTAATCCGCTCCAGAAGTGGTTTCGTAACCTGATTTTTTTTTGTAAGTTGAGTGGCATTTTACATGTAAAAGGCCTGATTTGTTCCAAGGCCCCAATACTACCCCCTAAACCTTTTAAAATTATAAAAATATACCTTTTAAGGCCTCCTTCCGCTTCAATATCGTACCGATGGTAGACAGGTTTCGGCCATATTCCTTTACGATGTCACTCAACCGCATGCCACGAGCCCGCTTCTTCTTTTCACTCGCACCGGGAATCACTTTCTTGGGGCCCATGATGAATGACGAAAAATAAAGTTGTGATGAGCACACTCGAAAAACTCACGAAACAGCAGTAACTCTGTCCTTTACGTGTGTTAGAAATCCGTGACGAACAATGGGTGGAAGGCACACAAAAAGCATCAAGGGTATTATGGAGATGCAGCTCCCTCCTAGCCAATGAGAGGCCAGCGGGGCGGGGTGTTGGGAGATAGCCAATAGGAGAGCAACTCACGCATTGTTTGAATTTTTGAGATGGCGCGTTTCGTAACGTGAATTTTTTTTCGTATCAACAGATGGAAATTTTAGGTAAATGCGTTTCGTAACTTGGATTTTTTGTTTGTTGGGTCTTTCGTAAGGTGAGGTACCACTGTATTTACATTGCATGGATACTTGCACATTTAGGAGGGCAAGCACTTTATTTAATTTAATTTAATACACCTGACTTACGCAATTCACGTAATTGCATAAGTTACGTGAATTGCGTAAGATACATGAATTGCGTAAGATGCGCAATTGACGTAAGTTGCACATTTGACGTAAGTTGCACAATTGACGTAAATTGCGTGAATTGTTTAAATTGCACAATTGAGATTAAACATTACTACATTTCAAAACATTATTATGATACTCGCGGATTAGCGGCAAAACTGGAAGTTACTGGCATGTGACTCAAATTTAGCCAATGGTTGAGAGCTTTTGTTTCTCTTTCCTGCTGATTGGTTGCAGATGACATGTTCACCTCTTTTTTCTCCTTCGCACACATATCAACCTGATTGCTTTTGTGAATTCAAGGGGGGTTTTTTTATGTGTTTTTAATTATTATTTAAGCCCTGTTATGTCACTCAAATGCCCTGCATCTTCTCTAGCTTCTGGTAAAGAGACTAAGCGCTTTATTCATTACTAAATATTATCACAGTACAAAATTAAAACGTTTTCACTTAATCATTACTACATTTTACTGCATTATTACTGTATTAATGAGTAAGAGTGTCTATAGCATGTGTTTGAGAAGCATATTTTAGCACATGTAATATCATACATAGGGTTTTAAAACCGCATCAATAACTCGCGGATTTTCATGATCTGAAGGACTTGCCAGAACTGAACCATCGCGAAAAACGGGAGCCTACTGTACTCCGTCCCTATCACAAGAGCACCACCAGTCAGGGAGGAGGCCCAGGATGCTTCGAAAGCGGTCTTAAGCTCATCCACAGTGTTGGGTCTGGTGTTCACAATATCCCACAGATTCTCTATGGGCTTCAGGTCAGGAGAGTTGGCAGGCCAATTGAGCACAGTAATACCATGGTCAGTAAACCATTTAGCAGTGGTTTTGGCACTGTGAGCAGATGCCAGGTCGTGCTGAAGAATGAAAATCTTCATCTCCATAAAGCTTTTCAGCAGATGGAAGCATGAAGTGCTCCAAAATCTCCTGATAGCTAGCTGCATTGACCCCGCCCTTGATAAAACACAGTGGACCAACACCAGCAGCTGACATGGCACCCCAGACCATCACTGACTGTGGGTACTTGACACTGGACTTCAGGCATTTTGGCATTTCCTTCTCCCCAGTCTTCCTCCAGACTCTGGCACCTTGATTTCCGAATGACATACAAAATTTGCTTTCATCCGAAAAAAGTACTTTGGACCACTGAGCACCAGCCCAGTGCTGCTTCTCTGTAGCCCAGGTCAGGCGCTTCTGCTGCTGTTTCTGGTTCAAAAGTGGCTTGACCTGGGGAATGCGGCATCTGTAGCCTATTTCCTGCACACGCCTGTGCACGGTGGCTCTGGATGTTTCAACTCCAGACTCAGTCCACTGCTTCCACAGGTCCACAAAGGTCTGGAATCGGCCCTTCTCCACAATCTTCCTCAGGGTCCGGTCACCTCTTCTGGTTGTGCAGCGTTTTCTGCCACACTTTATCCTTCCCACAAACGTCCCACTGAGGTGGCTTGATACAGCACTCTGGGAACAGCCTATTCGCTCAGAGATTTCTTTGTGTCTTACCATCTTGCTTGAGGGCGTCAATGATGGCCTTCTGGACAGCAGTCAGGTCGGCAGTCTTACCCATGATTGCGGTTTTGAGTAATGAACCAGGCTGGGAGTTTTTAAAAGCCTCAGGAATCTTTTGCAGGTGTTTAGAGTTAATTGGTTGATTCAGATGATTAGGTTAATAGCTCGTTTAGAATACCTGAACATGATATGATAATTTTTTGAGATAGGAATTTTGAGTCTTCATGAGCTGTATGCCAAAAATCATCAGTATTAAAACAATAAAAGACCTGAAATATTTCAGTTGGTGTGCAATGAATCTAAAATATATGAAAGTTTAACTTTTATCAGTACATTACAGAAAATAATGAACTTTATCACAATATGCTAATTTTTTGAGAAGGACCTGTATATTATAGTACATCATTAACTGGAATAATTATTACAGATTTCTCTATAGCAGTGTACTGGTCTGTTGTTACAGCCCTCCATCCGGCATCTGTCTGGTCAGACACATGTTTGCGTACTTGCAGTTTACAACTAACATATGACCTGTAACCGTAGACCAAGACATCAGCTGGAAAAAACACACATTCTGTGACTATGTGACTCAATCTATAGTGCTAATTAAAACCCGAGAGCAAGTTAGAGATCTGTTACCTAGAACCTCTCCATTCAACTGTAAGCCTCACGTATAATTTATGATCATGTTTAATAGTTTTTAACACCAAAATCCAAATCAGTCATTCGCTGCCATGCAGCAGAGTCAGGTGTTGGGTATCTGTTTTGCCACAGACGGACAGGCCTGCTGATAGTGCTGCAGAATCTTCACAATGCTGTCATGTCCAGACTGCAATGCATCATCCAGAGGAATGTTTCCCCACCTGGACACACACAAAAAAACACAATTAATTGATGATAAATGACTCTGTGAATCATCAAAGGATCATTTATTCAGTAAATAGTGGGGGTGTAACTGTCCATACTTTGCCGTAGGTAAATTTCAAATAACTAATGAAACATTATGCAAGTCAATCACTTGCTGTACAGTTTAATCCTATTAGGGTTGCAGGGAGGCTGGAACCTATCTGAAGGCAAAATACACACTGAACAGCTTGCTAGAAAATCTCAGGGCCAATGCATACACACACACACACACACACACACACAAGCATTCACTCACACCAAGGGGCAATTTGGGAGAGTCAATGATTCCAATATGCATGTCTGTGGACTCTATGAGGAAACCATAGTACCCTTAAAAAACCCATTCAAGCGCAAGGAGACCATGCAAACTCTCCACCGTCACTGAGCCTGGAACCTTCTGGCTGTGAGGTGTCCATGCTATAAAACAACCTGCATAATATTAAGCTCTGCTGAGGTTTTATCACCACATAACCAAGCACATTCTGCTGTGGTGCATTCATCATGCAGAACTCTATTAATATGACTTGAATGGGGTTGAATTAATTCAAAAAGATAAGGATTTGATAACATTAAAAAAAAAAAAAATCTCTGACCTGTCCTTTACAAATGGGTTCACTTTGCATGTTTGTGTTAAAAATTGGACAGCCTCCACATGGCCTAAAGGGGACAATATGCAACATAATTATTAGAATAATAGTAATTCAAGTAATTATTCGATGTAAACTATTTAGTAATGCAGACATATTCTTCTCAAGCTATTATATATTAATCTACCTTCTGCAGCTGCAATATGAAGCGCTGTTCGACAGTCATAGTCTTTCTGGTCCAAATCCATAGAAGACAGTGCAAACCTGAAAGAGGAATGATTTGGGGGGGGGGGACGTGGGACGTGGGACGGGGGGACACTTCAATAACATAAAAGCCCCAAGGAATCTAATGCAATTTAATGAAATAAGCAGTTACTGCTAAGCAGAGCGACCTCCTGAGTGCTGAAACATCTCCACTATGAGCTGCAAACATCAGATTCACCACAGACTTGTTCTACAGACGGTCGATTAAAAACAGAGATGAGAATATCACAGTTATATAATGGGTGTGAATCACCAATAGAAACTTTTGTGAGAATTACAGAATAATTTATCCAAGTTTAATGCATGTTTTTTTAGTCAAAACACAGGGTTTAGGCCTAACCTTTAGATATATGAAGTGAGGTATGAAATCAAGTGAATTGTACTAAAGTCACAAAGATTAAACGCGCACTCACTCATTTACTCGTTTGCCAAAAAGTTTAATCCTGCTAGGGTTGCGGCGAGGCTGAAGCCATCACACATTGTCAACATTGGGTAAAGGAGCTCTGAAGGTCAGTGGGTCAATCCCCACTGTCACCACTGTTGGGCCCTTGAGCAAGGCCCTTAACCCTCAGTTGTTCAGGTGTATAAAAAAAGAATGATTGTAGGTCATTCTGGATAAGAGCGTCCACCAAATGATGCCCCCGAAATTTAAACATCTACAGTTTAATCAATTATACATGGAGAAAACAATTTGTATGTCTGTTTTTCCTAAACCAGTACCGTACCAGTCATACATTCATTCATTGTCTGAACCACTTAATCCTAATTAGGGTCTCAGTGAAGCTGGTATCCATCTCAGCCAACTCTGGGCAAGACCAGAGTACACCCTGGACAGCTCGCCAGACGTCGCAGAGCAGAAACACACTAATGGAACTCAGCAATTGTTCTGTTACAGCCTCCCACCACAGACAGTGAGACATGCCTGGCATTTGATAACCCACTTCGCAGTAACCCAGGCCCTCCAGTACCGGGTATAATAAAAAATAATATGACTATATGCATATTCTCATACAAGGGTGGCACAGTAGCAGTGGTTAGCATGTTTGCTTACTGTGTGCCGTTTGTATGTTTTTTTCTGTGCTTGTGTTGGTTTCCTCCCACAGTCCCAAGACATGCAGATTAGGTTATCTGTTGTAAATCACCCCTAGCTGTGAGCGTGAATGGTTTTGTGCATGTCATTCAGTGCTTTATTTTTTGCAGGTTATAGGTACGATGAAATCTATTTTTACACTTCTTCCCCTTTGTTTTATATCTCCATATCTCCATTATAATGCTAAAAAATCTTACTTTGCAAAGAAAAAACTCAAAGCCAACAGGTACCGTACAGGGGAACCTCCTTCTATGTTCCCTGTACAGACATCAGTGCATCGGCAAATTTTAGAAAATGTCTGCCTCGCCTGTCTTCTGAACTAAACGTGTGATATTAATACTACGAACCAAATTCATAGTAAAACTTATTCGGGGATATTTTGCTCACTTGAGCTGTTGTTAAAATATTTTTTAGTAAAACAGTCTTCTTCTTTTCCTTTCGGCTGTTCCCTTCAGGGGTCGCCACAGCGAATCATCTGCCTCCATCTCACCCTATCCTTTGCATCTTCCTCTCTTACACCAACGACCTTCATGTCCTCCTTCACCACATCCATGAATCGTCTCTTTGGTCTTCCTCTCGGCCTTCTGCCTGGTAGTTCCAGCCTCAGCATCCTATTACCAATATACTCACTATCCCTGCTCTGTACATGTCCAAACCATCTCAATCTAGCCTCTCTGACTTTGTCTCCAAAACGATTTTAGTAAAACAGTGCCCCTGAATATTGCAATCCGATAGATATCACTTTGCACTCTTTATTAAAATTCAGCCCACACATAGTTTGGTGAAGGAGTACAGAGAGACAGATGGTGATGGCTGGCCAATGGTCTCTTTAAAAATTAAATTCATCTGGCAAACGGCAGGGGACTGTAACTACACATATAAATGTTCCTATAAGATTCTGTGATAAGCAGGTGCTAATATCCAATGTTTATAGAGGTAGCAAGTCATCAATCCTTCTGAAAATCTTTGCTGACTTTAGAGCCTTGCCATCCTCTCATGTCTTTATTGAATAATACCCCCACCCTTTTGAAATAGGCCGCGGCAGTGTATTTGAACACCTGCATTAGGTAGAGAGGGAGTGAGGCAACAACAGCAGGTAAGACTGATGAGTTTCACCTGTGTGTTGTTACCATTCACCTATTTATGTGTTCTTTTGCGTTCTTATGTGTGTGTGGGTGTGTGTGGGGGGGGTATTGTGTGCAATCTTGTGGCTATGTGTATAGTGTGTAGTCTGGTGCAGTAAAAACGTCAAAGCGAGGAAGAAAAGGCAGTAGAAAATTGCCCGGTTTTAGTTAAGTGTGATTAAACAGAGTGAACAGTCTACCTGTCTCTGAGTCTTCTGTATCCTCAACATGAGTTCGGTAACATAGTCTTTTTAAATCAGGGATGTCCGGTCTCATTCGCAAAGGGCTGGTGTAGGTGCAGGTTTTCACTTGAACCACACAATAACCACACCTTCCCCCTGTTTCAGTCACTGATCTCAAAAAAAGACGAGATTGCACATTAGGGTTTCTGTTTTTAAAGAAAGGAGGTTGCCATGTTGATGAGACCACTTTACTGTTGCATTGTCTGTCTTCCTTTCGGCTTTTTTCCCTTTTATTTGGGAGTCGCCACAGCGAATCATCTGATTCGCACGTTTGATTTGGCAGAGGTTTTTACATCGGATGCCCTTCCTGTCACAACCCTTTTTAGCAAGGGACAGAAACACGCTGACGACTTTGCAGCTACTCTTTACGAAAGTCAGCAATGGTTCTTTTACATGCCTCACACCATAGACAGTGAGAGACATGGCCCGCCTTTGATAACCCAGTTAGCCGCACTGGGGTGGGACAGTGACAACCTTGTGGAGAGTGGGACTCGAACCCCCAACCTTTGGATCAGTGATCCAGCGCGCTATACCACTAGACCACCACTGCCCCACTCATGTCATACTCAAATAGTATGAAAGAAATGGAGAAAATCTGGTATTTGATTACAAACAGCAGTGAAATTATTGGTAAAGATATATGAATGTAAGATATTGTGACCATCAGCATAATAAATTTTAGGGTTTCCAAAATGTGTAGCCGCCAACCGCTACATTTTGGCAGCTTAACGCAAGGTGATCTCACCAGCCCCGAGGTCAGTGATGGAAAGAGGTGGAAGGTGTGGCTACTGCTTGGCTGACGTGAAAACCTGCATCCACACCGACCTTTTGAGGGTAAGACTGGGCATCCTGGTTTAAAAAAACTTACATCTTAGTTAACTTAGTGACATTTACGTACATGGAGACGAAACTCAATACAGGCATGAATGTCATAGTACTGTATTTGGCCTTTCAATAATTTCCAAGAACTTTTATTTTTCTTCCTGCAATGGCTTGTTGAGCTGTGTAGGGTGTACTCGACCCTTGCCCAGAGTCAGCTGAGATAGGCACCAGCCTCTGCAATCCTAATTAGGATTAATTTGATGCATTTGATTAATTTGATGTTTTAATTATATTTATATAGAGAGTCCAAATGATCATTGCTCATTACTAATAAACAGGAAAATACCCTTTAGCAGACTTTACCTTGACCAGAACCTTTTGGTAGCCTCAGCAAGCTTCTGGTAAAATTCTGGTTGGATACTGAATTACTCTTTTAGGCAGAATCTATAGAGTTCAAATCAATGTGTTTGTTTCTTAGCATGGACGTGATGCTTCATCACAGTTCGCATATGTTCCATAAGCTTGAGGTCAGGATAACAACTTTAGCTTATTATTAGTCTACTTTCTGCTTTTCACGACCAGTTCTCGTGTGTATTTGCATTCATTAGTTTAGTGGTGGCCAAGTTTCTGGTGTTTTGATGTTATACTGAAGAATTCCAATGTAGTTCAGCTTCTTCAATGATCCATCCACTTCTTCATTAATCCTTGTACAGTGCACAAATTCCACTAGTAATAGAAGAGACATTGAGTATGATGATACCACAGGGACAGTTCTGTTTCAAGAAGTCATTGGTCGAACAGCTCGACTCAGTTCAGTTGGGTTAGTGTTAGGGCTGTTGGACTTATGGTCTGTAACTGTTGGACCAATAGGCTTTCAGACTATAAGGCTGCAACCCTGTATAATTTCTTTGTATTTCTAGTCATTTTGGCTAATCAGTGATTTATGTCTCTTTTAACCTTAAAACTTATGGTAACAATAAATTGTAAATCAAGCTTTTTTTGGGGGGGTGACAGTCTCACAGTTCATAGTGATGTAAAATTTGCTTAAATGTTGCCTTCTATTTTTTCAAAGATATATATACTCTAATTAAGATTTAAATTATTTTGTACTTTTGCATCAGATAATGTTGATATATTTCAAACTATATCCAATTCAGGGTGTGAAAGCAGCAGGAACATTCTACGAGCTCCGTTTCAGGCAGTAAGCATCGTATAAGCACCTTCTGATTGACAGTAGGAACTTGATCTATTCAGTGACACGGGAATATAGTCGGTCTGCAACTTGTACAATTTCATAAACACGTCAGAAAAGGTTAATCCTTCTGTTCTATTGGGGTCAAAATAACCCGCAAACAATTTTTGTAACACAAATTGTTATATAGTTGAATCCAAAGGTGAAGATAAAAATATTGGGCCTTTTGAGAAAAGACTATATTAAGTTGCTTATCCCAACACAGTATAAGAGTTTTAAGACGTGTTCCATAGTCAGACTCTGGAACCTTTGAACCACCCAGAGATTTCTTTGCTATCACATTCCTGCATGTATCTTACTTCCTGAATAATATTCATAGTCCACATTACAGAAATAAAAATACAGTCATTCCTCACCTTACGAAATTAATCCATTCCAGAAGTGGTTTCGTAACCTGTTTTTTTTCGTAAGTTGAGTAGCATTTTACATGTAAAAGGCCTGATTCCTTCCAAGGCCCCCAATACTAACCTCTAAATCCTTTAAAAATTATAAAAGTATACCTTTTAAGGCTTCCGTCTGCTTCAATATCGTACCAATGGTAGATAGGTTTCGACCATATTCCTTTGCGATATCACTCAACGCATACCACGAGCCTGCTTCTTATTTTCACTCGCACCGGGAATCACACTCGCACATGTGTGAGTGTGTGTGTGCACGAGCGTGTGTGTGTGTGTGTGTGTGCGCGCGCGAGCATATGTTGACCATGTCTTCTTAGCAGAGTTATAATCTTAGAAATGTTTATGCAAGGTTAAGAGCCTGAGCCAAAAAATAAAGTTGCAATGAGCACACTTGAAAATCTCATGAAACAGTAACTCTGTCCTTTACGCATATTGGAACTCCATGACAAACAATGGGTCGAAGGCACACGAAAAGCATCATGGGTATTATGGAGATGCAGCTCCCTCCTAGCCAATGGGAGGGAGCTGCATCTACGTGATGAACAATGGGTCGACGGCACATGAAAAGCATCCTGGGTATTATGGAGATATAGCTCCCTCCTAGCGAATGGGAGGCCAGCATGGCGGGGTGTTGGGAGATAGCAATGATAATAATGATAATAACTCTTTATTGTCAAAGTACATTACATACATGAAATTTGCTTTGTGCTCTGGGCACTTGTCACCACTGTGCAGCACCAGTTATTGCGTTGTTCTATCCTTTGATGCTGGGCACCAAGCAGGAAGCAACAACTGCCAAATTTTAACGTCTTATGGTATGCAGCGGCCATATTCTAACTCCGACCGTCCTTAGCTAAATCTCCGGGAGACCAATTCGCGCATTGTTTAATTTTTGAGATGACGCGTTTTGTAACGTGAATTTTTTTGTATCCAGAGACAAATTTTAGGTAAATGTGTTTCGTAACTTGGATTTTTCATTTGTTGGGTCTTACGTAAGGTGAGGTACCACTGTACGAAAAGAAAACCTCTCTGATGTCAATAAAATTATCTTTTATACAAACCATAGTACAGGGCAGTGGTGGCCTAGTGGTATAAGGCGCTGGATCTCTGATCCAATGATTGGGGGTTTGAGTCCCACTCTCCATAAGGTTGTCACTGCCCCCCCGTGCAGCTAATTGGGTTATCAAAGGCCGGCCATGACTTTCGACAAGAGTAGGCTGCAAAGCTGTCAGCGTGTTTTTTCCCTGCAATGGCCTGAGCTATCCAGGGTGTACTCTGCCCTCACCTGGAGTCGGCTGGGATGGGCGCCAGCCTCCCCGTGACCCTAATTAGGATTAAGCGGTTACAGGAAATGAACTGAACTGATAAAACATAATACATAGGGTTTTCTCTATGTAATAATAATATTAACAAAATTAATCACAATTATTGTTCATTTATTCATTTTATGAACCGCTAAATCCTAATTAGGATCAGAGAGAGGTTGGTGCCCATCTCAGCCATATCTGACACCCTGGACAGCTCGCCAGGCTATTGCACAGCAGAAATACACTGTCTGCTATGCAACCTTGTCTTTATGAAAGGCAGCAATGGTTCTTTTACAGCCTGTCACCAAAGACAGTGAGAGACATAGCCGGCCTTTGATGACCGAGTGGGGACAGCAGTGACAACCCATTGAGAGTGGGCCTCGAAACCCCATCCTTGGAATCAGCAATCCAGCACTTTACCACCAGGCCACCAGTAAATAATTGCTGTGAAATGTAAAGTCATAGACTGGGTTGATCAGATATCACTCACGGTTCAGACCTTCAAGAGTCTATATCAGAGCTCCAGCACCATCTTCTGGACAGAAATCTGAAATTAACAAACTAATAATGTATTTTTTGTTGTTGTTGAATATTTGGTCTCACCCTTCCATCACCAGACTTTCGGCGTGGATCCTGTTTCTTGACAAAGTGCCTCAGATTGTCGTAATTATGGAAGTTGAAGAGGGAGACAAGTTCCTAATGGCAAAAAAGGTTTCTGTATTATATCACATCTAATTTCCTATGAAGCCTGGATCTTCAGCTAAAAGAGTGTGTAAAGCTAGAAGTGCAACATACAACATCTAGTGTTTTGTGTGTGTGTGTGTGTGTGTCTAAAATGATAAATGTATGTTGGTCTAAATAGAAAAGTCTGGCAAATGCTTTGGACAGTTTCCTCTGGAATCAATAGGGAATTCTGATTCTGATGTCATATGTGATCATTTCAAAAGCTAGAAACACCAATTCACCCCAGGTTCCAATTAATCCAAAAACTAATATTTTGAGCAAACTGAATTAAAAAAAAAAAAAAAAAAAAAAAAGAATAACTTAGTGCAAAAAAAAATCTCAAAGTTTAACTATCTTCATGAATATTTTGTTCAATTTTTAAATTGTTGGGTCATTTTAAAGCTGACAGTGTCCTTTATTTACATATGTGCATAAATAAAAAGTCCGTTTGGTGCATTAAGACTTCTTAAGCTTCTGGTGGTGGGTCACATATGTAGAAGACACATTTCAGTATAATAAAGGATGATATAGCAAAGCAGATTTATCACAGCAGTACATTCAGTGATGCACCAACACTGGGAACTGCAAATAAAGACCAACTGTAGCAACCATCTGTAGTGTATTTACAAAGCAAAATGAAGAAAAAATGTTTACTTCAAATTGTCTTTGAAATATCATTTTTAAAGGGAACAATGACTGGAAACATTACTGCAACTAAGGATTCCTTGAATCAGTGGAATCAACCAATGGAAAGTTTTGCACTGAAAGCTTGCCTGCAGCAAACACTCAAGATTAAATCAGTTGGGTCATTAGGTCAAGTTCAAATGTAAAACAATTCAGACAACCAGTCATTTTCTGAACCGCTTAATCCTAATTAGGGTAGCGTGGAGGATGGCGCCCATCTCAGCTGACTCTGGGCGAGGGCAGAGTACACCTTTTAAAGCTTGCCAGGCCATCACAGGGCAGAAACATGCTGACGGCTATGCAGCTACTCTTGACTCGTGTAAAATGGTTATTTTATAGCCTCTCACAACAGACAGTGAGAGTCAAGGCCAGCCTTTGATAACCCTGTACTGGGGGGGAAGCAGTGACAACTGTTGACAGTGGAGCTTGAACCCCTGACCTTGGGAGCAGTAATCCAGCACCTTACCACCAAGGCTACTACTGTCCTTAGTCAAGCATTGTATGTGTTGCATCTTTGCATAAGGGATCTTAAATATTCCAGATTCTTGCAGCTGTTTTTAGTGGGACCCATGTGGAAGTTGCCCGAAAAATCGTCCCCATATGGGATTGTACAAGGTTCCATGGTGGCCCCATGCCCTCAGGTGTATGTGTACACAACATGGGTTAGGGCAGGGGTACAAAATGGGCATCTTGATTCTCTGGTTTTGCCACATGGGTCTTCTAAATGAGTCCCACAAGGCAATGTGGGCTCCCTATGTGTGTCGATGGGTTACTCATGGGACATAAGTGGGCAGTTGATATGAGGCCATTATGGAATCCAAATTTTTTCATCCCACTTACTACTTACATGGGTCCCACATACAAGTGTTTGCTGGGCTGAATTCCTGAGAAAGGGAAGTACAGTGATCCTTCACTACTTCGTGCTTCAGTTTCTGCAGCTTCAGTGCATTGCGGGTTTTTAAAAAATATCCATTTAAAAATAAAAAAAATAAGAAAATTTAGGAAAAATAGGGGGAAAGTTGGGCAGTGGTGGTCTAGTGGTATAGGTCGCTGGATCGCTGATCCAAAGGTTGGGGGTTCGAGTCCCACTCTCCACAAGGTTGTCACTGTCCTCCCAGTGCATCTAACTGGGTTATCAAAGGCCGGCCATGTCTCTCACTGTCTATGGTGTGAGGTTCATGTAAAAGAACCATTGCTGTCTTTCGACAAGAGTAGGCTGCAAAGCCGTCAGCGTGTTTCCGCCCTGCGATGGCCTGGCGAGCTGTCCAGGGTGTACTCTGCCCTCGCCCGAAGTTGGCTGGGATGGGCACCAGCCTCCCCGTGACCCAAATTAGGATTAAGCGGGTACAGAAAATGAACTGAACTGATGAGGGGGAAAGTTAAGGAAAATGCTGCAAAACAAGACCAATTTATGCAAACCCCCCCCAACAAACAAAAAAACATCCCAAAGCCCCCAACAAAACTACTTATATTTTTATGTGAGGTGCTCATCTTCTGCATTATTTTTGAATGTTTAATTCTTATTATAAGCATTTATAGTGTTGAATATGTATTTATTGATATTATATACACATATACATGTACGTATATATCAGTCAGGGGGTTGATCCTACTTCGTGGAAATCGGCGGTCGCGCAGGGGGGTTGGGTCCCCATTAACCGCAGAAAGTGAGGGATCCCTATATTATCAAACTTTGAGTGATTTGATAATGGAAAAGGCATTTTTTAATTTAAATAGGCTGGTACTTTAATTACATCACACATTTATGTTTTAAAGTGAACAGTAGCACGGTATGCATACTTTATCATCAGTTCATTTTCTGTAACCGCTTCATCCTAATTAGGGTCGCGAGGAGGCTGGTGCCCATCCCAGCCAACTCAGGGCGAGGGCAGAGTACACCCAGGACAGCTCGCCAGGCCATCGCAGTGCGGAAACACGCTGACGGCTTTGCAGCTACTCTTGTCGAAAGTCAGCAATGGTTCTTTTACATGCCTCACACCAGAGACAGTGAGAGACATGGCCGGCCTTTGATAACCCAGTTAGCTGCACTGGGAGGGGGGGGGGGGGGGGGGCGCCGTGACAACCTTGTGGAGAGTGGGACTCGAACCCCCAACCTTTGGATCAGCGATCCGGCACCTTATACCACTAGACCACCACTGCCGATTTATCATCTATATGATAAATGTATTTCCCCTCTGAGTCTTCCTGGATTTAATAAAGCACGCATTTCAGACGCAGTCACATTTGGCTCTCAGAACAATCAGTTATAGGGTCTCTTATTAAATAGCATTTTTATGAGCTCTGTGTTATGAATAGTGAGTACACTGAAAAGAAGATACTTCATGAACACTCCAGATTGCCCCTACATGTGAATGTGAGCACGAATGGTTGTTTGTGTCTGTGTTAGCCTTGCAGTAATCTTGTTACTTATTTATGGATAACTTGACTCACTCTCAAAGTCAGCTGGAATTTGCTTTCGCTCCTTCCATGACCCTGACACATGAGCGGTATTGATATCGGATGGATAGTCAGTTTATTTGTTTCTTATCACATCGTGGGAGATTGTTGCATACATGGGGGATAGTACTTTTGCGAAAATAATGTGACATCATGATACAAATGAATGGTAGCCTAACTAACTTCGACCATGTCTTCAGTCTATCTTCGGAGTATAAACAGGTGACACTAACCTGACAGAAGCTGATACCTCTTACACTGTTCCCCAGCCTGTCCAGCGGTGGTGACCAGCACATGACCCCCATCACGTTAGGCACCACTAAGAGTACAGCTCCTGACACTCCTGACTTCGCAGGTAATCCCACCTGACACATAAAAGCACAAACCTCACACTTCTACACTTACTTTCAATCTATTTACAAATTATTTATTGACAGTATTTATTCATGCGGCACATTTCCTTCTCAATAAACTCTGAAGATCTTCTCCAATGAACCTGTCTTGGTGTGTATCCATAGTCTAGCATGCATTTTCAGTCTGCCTTTTACACCAATATTGTTTTATAATCTACCGCCATTTCAATCAAATGTACTCAAAAAATTATCAAATGAAAAGGATTGAATTAAAATAAACACAAAACTTCATGTTTTCATCCAAATCCAATACAACTTACATGAAAGGCAAAGTGCCCAGAGTAGTCATACATGCCGCAGGAGTGCATAAGGCTGAGCGTGTTCCTCACTGCCTCAGAGGTCAGTACTTGCTCACCAGTGATGGGACATATACCTCCGTTGGCCAGCGTGGCCGCCATCACTCCGCCTGACTCACACGTCACCTCAGTAGAGCACAGCTGAGCAGAGAATAAAACACAGAGCGTTCTAACTTCTCATAATAAGCATGTTTGTAATGAAACCCAACATTCTACAAAGCAATTAATGTTCCTGTTTATTACCTCATAATTTCCATCTACTGAATCACTTAATCCTATCACTTTGTGGAAGGGCTGAAGCCTGTCTTAGCCGACTCCCTCCGGGCGAGGGCGGTGTAAACCCTCAACAGCTCCATTGAGGCAATTTGGTACAGTAAATTAGCTTACTGTGCATGTTTGCATGTTTTTGGACTGTGGAAGGAAACTGGAGTACCAGGAAGAAACCCATGCCAGCACAGGGAGAACATGCAGACTGTACATCGAATCACACTCTCCAAACCCAAGACTCGAATACAACACCTTCTGGCTGTCAGTCAGACATACTAACCTCTATGCCGCTGTGCCACCATTTATTATTATCTTTTCTTATTATTATTATTAACTGTTTTATTTGTTATACGCTTCCCACGCTTCATAAATAAACAAGTATTTATTTGCTAAAGAAATGAATTAAACAAGTGTTCCAGCAAACACCAAAGTATTCCTATTTAAGGACTTATAAATTGGTGCTTTCAGAGATAATGGGACGAAAATTATGCTTTGTTTAATGCAGAAGCATTTGGTTGATAATCCAATTAGGCCCACAAATAGGATTCAAATAGAGCGATAATATAATATCTAAAATAAATTAGATGAGACCGCATTTTGCAATTAAATTTGAATCCTGGATAATTATAAGAAGTTCAAACAATTTTGTTTATATCACTTTACAACTAAACCAACAGGTTTTTTTTCACAATTATTGGCAGTTTCTTCTTTTACTTTATCTTTGTAATCGCCAACAGTTCATTCCGCAAACATACCTTTAGCTAAAAATAATGAAAAAAGGAAAAAACTAAAAGAATTCAATCAGGGATTTTGCAGCTATTTATGTAAATCAAAAAGTAACAATTAAGTTTAATTATATAATTATTTACATTGCTTGCAGTCATTTCCAGTATCAGTACTGTAATTTTACCCAAAAGGCATTTCAGTAAACTATTAAACATTATTGCATTGGTTGGAGAAAAGTGTCCGGTGTGATGTGTGATAGGAGAGTATCGGCAAGAATGAAGGGAAAAGTGTACAAGACGGTGGTGAGGCCAGCGATGTTGTATGGCTTAGAAACAGTGGCGCTGAGGAAAAGGCAGGAGGCAGAGCTGGAGGTAGCGGAGATGAAAATGTTGAGGTTCTCTCTGGGAGTAACGAGGATGGATAGGATCAGAAATGAGTATATCAGAGGGACAGCACATGTAAGATGTTTTGGAGACAAAGTCAGAGACGCTAGATTGAGATGGTTTGGACATGTACAGAGGAGGGATAGTGAGTATATTGGCAGTAGGATGCTGAGGTTGGAACTACCAGGCAGAAGACCTCGAGGAAGACCAAAGAAGAGATTTATGGATGTGGTGAAGGAAGACATGAAGGTCGTTGGAGTCAGAAAAGAAGATGCGGAGGACAGGGTGAGGTGGAGGCGGATGATTTGCTGTGGCGACCCCTGAAGGGAGCAGCCGAAAGTAAAAGAAGAAGAAGAAACATTATTGCATGAAGGGGAAGTGGTGGTCTAGTGGTATAGGGCGCTGGATCGCTGATCCAAAGGTTGAGGGTTCGAGTCCCACTCTCCACAAGGTTGTCACTGTCCCCCCCCAGTGCAGCTAACTGGGTTATCAAAGGCGGGCCATGTCTGTCACTGTCTATGGTGAGAGGCATGTAAAAGAACCATTGCTGACTTTTGTAAAGAGTAGCTGCAAAGTCGTCAGCGTGTTTCTGTCCCTTGCTAAAAGGGTTGTGACAGGAAGGGCATCCGACGTAAAAACCTCTGCCAAATCAAACGTGCGAATCAGATGATTCGCTGTGGTGACTCCCGAGTGAAAGGGAAAAAGCCGAAAGGAAAACAGACATTAAACATCACTGCATGATGCAATTTTTTAAAAAATGATCGTGTCAGTTCAAAGTCGAATTATATTGGAATAGTTTATCAGGGGCCCGGTGGTTAGGGTGCCGCACTCATGATCGGGAGGTTGTGTGTTCAAATCCCAGTTAGACCCCCATTGTGCTAAGACCCGTGGGCAAGGTCTCAATCACAAGTGTGCCTCTGTTCATCCAGCAGTATAAATGGGTACCAGTAAAAATATACTGGGAAGGTAACCCGCGATGGACTAGCGTCCCATCCAGGAGGAGCTGAACTCCTGGTCGCTTCATGCCATGAAAACCAGGGATAGGCATCGGCCTGATGAGCCGCTATGGCGTGGGTGTAAAAAGCCCAACAGACAGTTTGTCAGGGAAAGGACAAGTAAGGAATCTCAAGGAGGAAATCTTCTCTATCATCTTCTGCTGAAAGCAAAACAAAACCAGATACTGCCCGAATTTAGCAATATAAAACAGAACAATATAATGTTGATAATATTTAATCGTTAATGTTCTGTAGACATGTTATGGTCATGTAACCTAGTAAAGCTCAACTATAACTTGCAAGGCTCACAATCCCAAAATTGATAAAAGCAAGAAGGTCAAACGGTACGATAACTATTCATTTATGCTCTGAAGACATGACTCTGATTTTTATGTGAATTGAGCATAATCATACAACCTAACCCTTGAGGTACAGCTGACTCCTTCACTTGGGATGAACTCCAAGAGAGACCAGATATAATTCCTGTTATTAAAAAAGTGTGCAAAGAAATATTGCCATTCATGAGTGTTACCATTAAAATTAAATAATGGTTAAAAGTCTCATTTTCAGACCTTTATTTTTCATTTCAGAAACTGAAACACGAAACTATGATTCCTAAGCCAAAAAACTCCAGTTTTTCAGACAGCTGCTTCCACACCTCACACTAAAACACTGATATTCAGTGTGCACACTGTTTGCCTGTTTGGCTTCCTCCTCTCATTTATGATTGTTTTGTTTTCTGTCGCTAAGCTACTTGACAGAAAGCTTGATACTCTGTATGTTAAAAGGTGGATTAAGAAGGGTAGAGATATTGCTGAGTATTGGGGGGTAGGAAGGTAGGCCAGCTAATGAGAAGGCCCAGCACACCATAATGCACTAGTGTGTATGCCCAAAAAGAGAACCTTGTACTTACGACTAGCTCAAACAGCCCAGATGGAAAACTTAATCATGTCCCAGTCTTCTTATTTGACATTTTGGACTCTGCCATGATTATTCAACACAATAACAATATTTATGGATTAAAAGAACATTGTTTACTTGGAAGTAGAAGTCAAGAGCATCAATCATATCTTCACCAGGAGGAAAACACTGCAGTATATATAAAAAAAAAAAAAAATCAGCCAGGTAACCAATAATTATTAGTTTTGTGGTTTAAACAAGAGCTTTAAAAGGCAATTACAAGACAAACCTTTTTCTCTTTCAAGTAGTAACCTATTGCGAAATTTCTGTCACCTGTCTCCTTTTCTGACTGAAACCTTCAAATAGAAATTACTTTATAAAATCAATTTCAATTAAGCCACTTAAAGTCACCCGAACAAATGTTAAGGACTCACGTGGCATTACTAAAACCTACATACTCCATGCCTGCCATTTTTTTAATAAAGTCCATCACCTGGAAGAGAAAAATATAGTATTTATTAGAAAAAAAATACCAAACACATCGGCGACACTTCACAATAAGAGCACAGATTACAGACTCAAGTAAAGTTGAACTAATGCACGACTCCTGATGCTTTACATACTGTTTCTGGAAATTGCCAGCAATCAGTAAAAACAAATGCTTATTGGACGGTTTGTCAGATTGCTGGCAGTGTCAATGCAAAGTAAAGATTATGGTAACGCAGGCAGCTACTGACCATTTGAATGTCCATTTGGGTGCCCATCAATAATAAATAATTTCTTTTTAAATCACTTTAATTGTGAGTTGTGTAAAATCATCAAAATGTAAAAGGATCCACGATTGAATGAACACATGTATTAACTAATGCTTAAATATAATTTATTTACTCACTCACTCATTTCCTGAGTTGCTTAATCCTGTTAGAGTTGCAGGGAGGCTGGAGCCCATCTCAGCCTATATTGAGTGATACCACCACAGGGTCAACACACATAATTCACACTCACACCTATTTGGAACAGTCAATAAGCCTAATGTGCATCCTCTTGGACTATGGGAGGAAACCGGAGTACCCTTAGAAAACCCACACAATCCAGGGGAGAACATGCAGACGCCATACAGAAAGCCCAGAACCCAGGACTCCTACCCAGGACCTTCTTGCTGTGAAGAGGATATGCTGACCACTACACCACCATGCCACCCGTAATCAATTCAAACAATGAATCTCAAAATTTGAAGAAAAAAAAAAATATTATTTTCAGTTAGACTTTAATGTAATATCCTACCTACAATCCACATCCATGGCTTAGGATATTAATTTCTAAAATAGTGCATTGGTGTCAAACCTTTTTATTGGAGGACCACATCCCTAATGATTTGGCAAGTTACTAACAGTGACAAGCTAATATTCATTTCTTGAGTCATGAATGACTAGATGTTCGCATGAAATATGCTTCCACTACCTCAAAGAAGGATGAATTAGGTTTCATGGTAATGGTTATTCAAAAAAATGTACGATAATCATATTGTTTGAAAGCCTTTACAGGCCACATAAAATAATTTTTTGGGCTGGATTTGGCCCGTGGGCCTTGAGTTTGACACCTGTGGTCTAGTCTGTCGAGTGATCTTTTGTTGACGGGGGTGCAAAAAAAACTTTGGCAACCCTTAAACTCCACTACATGTTGATTACTTTAACTTAAATATTTCATAACTATGATAATTATGATAATTTCTCTGTACCACATCAAGTGTATTTCTTATATGGCAATAATTAACATTTTTTTTGTATACACAAACATAATTACATTTTATGGGTTTATGCAGATGGCACTGATGATATAACACAAAAGACTTTGAATTCAACGCTGATCAGCTATTATAATAATACTAGCTGATTGGTCTGCAGCCATTTAGCCTCATACACAACAAACTGCAATGTATAGTTGGTTGTGACAGTTTCAGCTGTCTGTGTTATAGAAACTCTTCTGTGAGATCAGACCAGACATTGTAGCCTTTGTTCAAGGCCACACACTTCGATGTGTTTTTGGTACCAATAACATGTTTTCCAGTTTGCTTTTCCTTGCATCTCTTTTGGTAGGTATTTACCAATGCGTACCAGGAACAGCCAAGAAAAACTGCCATTTTGGAGATTAATGGCCCTTCATTTAGCCATGCCACTGTCGCTATGATCCTTATACTTGCTCACTTTTTCTATTTTTAAAACATCAATTTCAAAAACTGGTGGTTCCATTTCTTAATTATTGTGATTGTGGCCAAATTTCAACTGGTAGTGTTTATGTTTATATTTTATTAATACAGCTTCCAGTGTCTCCATCTGATCCCTAAATTTAAAAAAATAATCCTCAATTTTAGCATTGATTTATTGTTAACTGACTTACATAGTCAAATTTCTCTGCTTTGTTGGACCCGGGCTGAAAAGAGAAACAAAAATTAACACTTACAAACAGGACAACTCAATACATCGATTAAAAAAAGAAATCGTATTCGAACATGGCACACTTTGTTAGATTTGAACTTTGTTCGCCCCTAGATGAACCAAGTAGCTGTAGTCGTCTCGCAGATCAGTTCCTTTCTGTCACCAAGAGCTCTGGAGCGATCAGCAAAGAAAGCAAAGCCACCAATAGAAGTGGTGTTCCAGTCTTAACTCATGGATCCCCAAAGAATATCAGCAAATTCATATATACATTACAGCCAAGTACAAAAATCGGATAACACATAGCTGATGGACATCAGGTCGTGGTGTTTCGGTCATGCTGTTTATTATCAGCCCCTTTGGGTTGAGCAATGTCCTGATAAAAGGAGAAATTAAATGTTCTAGTCTGATTTATTTCTAAATCTGAAAAGAGTTATAAGGTTCTTTTAGAATCTCTTCCTCTTACATGTACAATAAACAACTTAGAAATGTTCCAGAACATAAGTACAGAGACACAATCATGGGAATAACTTTCTTCCCAGTGTTGCACAGTGCTTACACAACAATCATGCATATATACTGTGTGTATTATATATTAAAAATATATAAATATATATATATATATTTTATATATATATATAAATAAAATCCCCACGCGACCACCGAATTCCGAAGTAGGATCACCACCCCTGACTGATATATACGTACATGTATATGTGTTTATAGTATCAATAAATACATATTCAATGCTATAAATGCTTATAATAACAATTAAACATTAAAAAATAATGCATATGATGTAAAAAAAATATACACACAGACACGCGCGCACAAGAGATGCACACCTTAAAAATGTAACTAATTTTGATGGGAGGTTTTGGGTTGTTTTTTGTTTTGTATTTTTTAGGGGTTTTTTTTGCATAATTGGCCTTTTTTTGCGGCATTTTCCTTACCTTTGTCCCCTATTCTTCCTTAATTTCTTATTTTTTAATTCGATGAATATTTAAAAAAAAAACTGCGATGCTCTGAAGCCGCATGAATTGAAGCACGAAGTAGCGCTTATATATATATATAAAACCTTAAGACTAAAATAATCATTTAAGGTTATCAGTCAGTGTTAACATCATCTTTGATTGTAGGGTCAGTGACTCACCAGTGTGACGTACACAAGCAAAGCAAGTCAAATATATACACAAAGCATGACAGAGCTGTGTTTACCTTGATAAGAGAGCTGATCACAATTGCTCCTGCATTCACCATGGGATTGTGAGGTTTATCTGAGAACAAAAAATAACAACAATAATAAAATCAGGTTTCAGTCGTATAGATCCCAAACACATTTTCTCAAAGCTTTGAAAACCTGGGATGTAAAAAAATTACATTCTACACAAAGATTAAATAAAGAAGTTGTACATAAAGCATGTATATTTTTTTAAAGGGAATTAATATGATTGTACATGTTTCTCAAATTGCAAAAACTGTCAGGGCAGATGGAAGGTGACTGAAGAAAAGCTGTCTTATTTATAAACATGTCAGAAAATACAGGCAATCAGGTCTGCAAATGCAGGCAATTAAAGCAGCGAGGGAGCATTCACACACACACACACACACACACACACACACACACACACACACACACACACACACACACACACACATACACACACACGTCTGTGTCTACGTTAACTTTGGGAAAGTTTTTTTTTTAATAATCATATAAAGACACTCTCCGCTTTACGTTCATTCGTTTTATGTATTTTTTGATTTCATGTTGGATTTCTTTTGTTGTTGTTTTTTTAAATTATGTCAAATTTTGAGTTTAGCGTGCTCTCTGTACTACGTAGTATGCTGACGTAATACACTACTTACACATGACACTGCGTCCATTGTTTACAAACGACAGACTGAACGTGCCCCTCCTTCTTCCCAGTTCACCACGTGTTATCCTTGTGTTAAGACATCGTCTCTGTGATCTTTGTGTTTACACTGTATTGTGGACTTTTGTAACCCTCGGCAAATATGGTTGGTCAGAAGCGTATGCCTACTAATGATATTGGTAATCAGAAAAAGCGGCAAGCCATCTCGTTAGAAACGAAGATGGCTATTATCAAGAAAATTGATGCTAGTGAAAAACATGTGAATGTTGTACGTTTCTTCCAAATGGTTCCATCGACCATCGGAACCATTTAGAGGCGGAAAGATCGCATCACAGTTAAAGGTTAAAGTTATGTTAAAGGTTATATTTGATACTGTATTTGATATCTGATGAGTGAATTTGATTAAAATTTATCGATTTGAAATTATTTTGGTTGAATTTAATTTATTTGAAATTAATGTTGATATTATTTTACAATGTTATGTTTACAATAATTGATTTAGGGGTGTTTTATGAGATACGGTAATGGTAATTATGGATGTATAGTACAGTATGAACGTCATACGTCACTGGAACATACAGTAAAAACTTACGTTTTTTTTTTTTCACCTTACGTTCGGCCGTCCGGAACCGAACTAAAATGTAAGTCAGGGAGCGTCTGTAGTTTGAAATTCTTGATGAATAAAAAGTTAATACTGAATGTGAACCAGCACAACAAAAATAGTCTTATGCACTTTACTTACACCGAAATGAATTCTAAATAAATACATTAATCTTGAAATTAGTTGATTGTAGAGCCACACGGTGGTGTAATGGTCAACCTCACCGCAACAAGATCTTGGGTTCAAGTCCCAAGCTTGGGCATTTCTGTTTGGAGTTTGCATGGTCGCCCTGTGCTTGCATGAGTTTCCCCTGGGTTCTCTTTTTTTCCTCCCACACTACAAAGTCATACGCCTAATTGGTTGTTCCAAATTTCTCCTTAGTGTGGATGTAACTGGGAATTGTAGCTGTTATGATCTGGCGAGCTGTTCAGGATGTACCCCGCCTTCACCCAGTGTTGATTGCAATAGACTCCAGCCTCTCCACAACCCTAGTAAGGTTAAGCAGTTCAGAAAATGAATGAGTGTATACATTGGTTGTCATCTTTTTGTCAAGGTTCGACTACTTTTTCAAAATGTTTGCATTTTAACTCTTGTAGTTCCCTTTTTTCGTACATGTCACTTTAGTGGATTTAGACTCATTTTGTGCTGATGGGTAATGAATGTATAGCTGGTTGATTCTGATAAAGGTCTTCTAGCAGACTCTATGCTGTTGAAATTTCAGGGATTTTGTTTTAACTCAATATGTACTTGAGTAACTGTGGTCTTTCTAAATGTTTGTTTAAGTGTTATTGTAACAAACTTTGCTCTTCTCAAGGCCACTATGCAAAACAACCGAACAAACTTCCTGATTATTGATCATGTATTTTGCCCAAAATCATAAATGGGTTGCTTGAGAATCCAGAATCAGAATCTTTTCAGCTATTTTCTAGGTTCACAATCACTAGCAAAGTGAAATATTTTGTTTTTTTGGGATGCAGGAAATTAGTAGAATAGAATTACTGACTCTATGAGGACTCTTAATATGTATGAGAAATATTAATGTGACCAGTAATTGTAAAGCAATGAGCATGATTCCTTTTGCAATTTTTTTTTATAATTCAAACAGACGTAGTAATGATGTCATGCCCACCTTCATCATCAAGAGAGAGCATGTTGAATTTTAGTCCACTGGGTTCTTTGCCAACATAATGGTGCACATGCTCAGTGCCAAGCTCATGTACAGCAATGGCGTATTCCAGTGGCTTCACACATGACTGCAGACAAAATGGTACCTTGGTGTCTCCTACTGAGTATCTTTTGAAGGGATAAAATTCACAATTAATAGCAAAATCACTGATCTGAAAGTTGTGATCTGTAGCAATAGTTGCTGAAACATAAGGTTTTATGAAATTAAAAAAAAAATTATATAAATTTAATTTTCTTTTACCTCTGACCATCTACAGTGCACAGTGAAATCCCCCAAAGACTGGGACTGAACTTTGCAAGGTGTGGAATGTAGTCTGCCACCTGATTCAAAAATTCTGAATTTCAATTTCATTAAAATCATAGAAATCTGAGATTTGGAAAATAAACTGTAAATACTCACCTGACCTTCATGCAGTTGTTTCGCTCTGTTATAAATCTGATTTATGACTTGAACAAATGCCTCAAATTCAGGAATGATAAATTTCTTTCTGAAAGCTTGGGCGAGTAGGACGATGTTTCCGCCTACACATCTAACACAGACACAAATGCCTGGATTATTGGTTATGTCACCATTGTTATATTCAATCAAGAACTATATTATAAAGATGATTAGAAATTAGAATAGTTGAAAGGTGGATCTAGAAATGTCCTGATTGGCTGGATGGCAGTTGAACATTTGAGAATTTCTTCACCTTTACAGAAACAGCTTATTGGGACCTTCAACTTTACTTGGATTGTCTCATTTGCTCAAATGAAGGTTTGCATATAAATAGCTCCAACTAGTGCATCTTTAGTCTAATTTCTCACTCATTTATCAATTTGCTTCATTGAAATTGAGCTGCAAGGAGACTGGAGTTTATTTCAGCCAACACTGGGTGAACGTTGGGTATACCCTGAACAGCTCACCGGCCCACTGCAAGGCAACAGACACCCACACAGAACTGTTCACACTCATACCTAGGGTCAATTTGGAACAGCTAATTAGCCTAACATATCTTTGGAGAAAACCAGAGTGCCCCGAGGAAACTCATGCAAGATCATGCAAACTCCATACAGAAACACCCGAGCCCGGGAATTGATCCCTGTACCTTCTTACTGTGATGCAGATGTGCAAACCACTTCACCAACCTACTGCCCAGTATTATTTCAAGTAATTTGAACTAATTGATATTTAGCTGTTATCAATCAAAAATGCTGATAGAGAGGCAAGAAAAAGTAAACGAGACCTTTGAAATTTCCCGTTTATATACAAATCAGTCATAAATAAAGTCCAATAAATCCAATCTGTTTGAACTTTTATAATTCTGTATAATGCATGTGTTATTGTCCACCTAAAAACTTCACTCCCTTATACACGCACCTGCCAAACCACATAATTTTTTAAGGACCATGGAGAGGCCAGTGCTTAAGTCAGCCATCACTGTAGACCAGGGGTGTCAAAGTCATGCCACAAACGGCCATGTGGCTGCAGGTTTTTGTTTCAACCAAGCAGCAGCACATCAGACTTGGCTCATTTAATCAACTGAGCTGAGTGTTCAGGCAGTTGATTGGTCAGTCTCTGTACAGAGCACACATATTGACCAATCAGCTGCCTGAAGACTCAGATGAGTTGATTAAATGAGCCAAATTAGGTGTGCTGCTGCTGCTGCTTGGTTGAAACAAAAACCTGCAGCCACATGGCACTTTGTGGCATGAGTTTGACACCCATGCTGTAGACCATTGCAGAGCCAGACCCCTTACATCATAATTTGGTTTAAGTTTTTAATATGATGCCTATTAAAATGTTTTGTAGATGAAAAGCCTGGCAAGTGGTCTGTTCTTGCCCAGAGTAGGCTGAGGTGGGTGCCAACCTTCCCACAACCCTAATTGGTAATTAAGCAGTTCAGAAAATGAATGTTGCATCTAGGCACTTGATATATATAGTCAGACAGACAGACAGACAGACAGACAGATACTATACATAAAAACTGTATGTTGTGAAATACTGTTTTTTTCAACCAAATCAACAAGTTTGGGAAAAAAAATAGTAGTAGCACATGCCTGTGAAACAATTTGTGATCCATCATGACTTCACCATTGGATTCTTGAACAGCTTGCCGAAGTTTGGTAATACAGTCCCGCAAACGGGGGTCAGATGTCAGCAGACCCGTCTTTTTAATAGCCTGAAGCACAGGAAATAAAAGGTTAACACACACCTGGCCCAACATACACCTTATAATAAAGCATGTTTATAAACAATCATATTTGATTTTATCTTTTTCTTACTTAGTCTTGTATTATTAACTACAATGGCAGAATAGTGCCTAAACCAGAATATTTAACAGACAGTGAGTATTGCAATTAACAAATGTAAGAAAATAATAACTGATTGATTATTTTTCAGGAGTGCACCTAAAAGATAGGCATACCTGAAGGTTTTATTTAATTTATAGATATTTTATGTCTAGCTAGTAAAATGGCAGCTGTAGTATAATAGTATAGTATAATATATAATTGACCATTATTTCATTGACCATTATTTCATGATTTAAGTAAGTATGCTACATGTATTATTTAAAATCCACAGTTAAGGATATTGAAATTTACGAAGAAGTTTGAAAGCGAGATTAGTGTTTGTTGATTGGATGTTTGTCTGTTCAAACTTTGCCTTTTAAAATTGGCAGTGTGTAGTATTGGCTCACATTAATGAAATGAGAAATAGGGATCCTGTCCTGCCCATCAGTTATGGTGTGGAACAGCAAATCCTCCAGTCCTGAGAAGAGACCTTTATCTGCTTTATCTCTGAGGGAACATGGAGAAAAAAAAATTGATACGAATGTCTAATTTGCTGTTTCACTTACAGGGATCCCTCACTTTCTGTGGTTAATGGGGACTGAGACCCCCACTGCAACCGCCGATTTCCGTGAAGTAGGATCGACCCCCCCCTGACTGATGTATACGTACATGTATATGTATATATAATATCAATAAATACATATTCAACACTATAACAGCTTATAATAACAATTAAACATTCAAAAATAATGCATAAGATGTAAATAAAATATAAATACACACACATACAGGCACGCGCAGGCATAAACACACGGATACGCACTTCAAATGTAAGTAGTTTTGTTGGGTTGTTTTTTGTTTTTGTTTGGGGTGGTTTTTTTGCATAAATGGCCTTGTTTTGTGGCATTTTCCTTAACATTTCCCCTAATCTTCCTTAATTTCCTTATTTTTTTAATTCGATGAATTTTTTTTTTTAAAAATGCGATGCACTGAAGCCACATGAATTGACGCGCGAAGTAGCGGGGATCCATCTGTTTACAAAAACACCAAATCTGATTAGGGTCATGGTGAGGCTGGATCTCATCTGACACTGGGTGTAGGTAGATTACATTATTACAGGGCAACATACATAAAACAAATCACACTTACACTCTCATCTGGGGCAATTTGAAATATCCAATTAGTAAACCATGCACGGTAAGCATGCAAATCCCACACAAATAACTGAAAATCAAACCAGGACATTGTTGCAGTGAGGCAGATGTGCTTACTACTACACCACCATGCCTCCCTGTAACATACAAACATTCACACAGACACACACAATCAATCAATATATATATATATATATATAGGATTTTCTGAGTAGATCCTTCCGTATGAGAGTGCTCAATACTTTTTGGTAGAGCAAATAACAATAAAAATAAACAATAAAATGTAATAATAAAATTTTATATAATTCATATATATATATATATATATATATATATATATATATAAATATATATATATATTATATATATGTAATATACATATATATATATATAAATATATAATTTATATATATATATATATATATTTTATTGTTATAAAATAACAATAAAAATTCTTCTATAATCACCTGAAGAGAGAGGATGGTTTCACCACCCCTCGAAACAGATCTGTAGTGATAAATGGAGTTTCAATAGAAAGTCTTTGTCCTGTCTTTTTATTTTTATTATGTATATATATATATATATATATATATATATATATATATATATATATATATATATATATATATACACACACATACACACACACACACATACACCCACATACACTTATTTAACTTACCCCTTTGATAATAGGTGTTCTGTATGTTGAGTTGTTTCTCTGTTGAGGTGAAGCGGTGGAGAATCATTACTGGAACAACGAACCTGTGAAACTTGGTGTGTATTGAGGCAATACAAGGCTTCTGACCCATTTTTACCAACATTTCCCACAAGAAAATCCACCATTCCAAGATGAATTCTTCGAAATCTTCTTAAACATGACATCATCATCATCCACTTACATACAGCAACACAGTGGAGCTTAAACACACAGTCTGTCAGCAGTCTCTGAACTTTTAAGAACTGGATCGTCCAGAAGACTAATAAGCCCTTGCAGCAATCACCAGTAGTCAGTCTATGGTTAAATAAACAGACCTTATGCACTAGTAAATGAGCAGCATAAGAGTATTTATAGTCCCAACTACTAATCGGATCTTTCGTTCTGACTTACTTTGCAGTGTGAAATGCAGCACTGTGACCTCACTGTATGTTTGCCCACAGTGTTATTTCGTTGTAGCATGCGCAATTCAGTTCTGTTTGAATAATCAATATAAACTTTGACTATCACTGAGTGTTGACTGTTTGCCTATGAAACTTTTGGTTTGGAGGTGAACCTTTGATCTTTATTAGTATAATTATGCAATATCATTTTTCTTTAATGAGTCAATAAGAGCACGATTTAAAAAAAAAACTATATCAGTAAACACTTTAAGATCAAGCATCATTCAGGTTTAACAAAAAACCCCCCACTAAACTCATATTGATGCCAAACCAAAGATCCAGATGTTACAGCCTCAAAAATGCAAAACAAGTTGAACGGACTTTCTTTGAACTTTGAAAAAAATTGAATTCCTTTGAGTAAACATATCAAATTAGTTCAATTTAAATGCCTCGCTAACATGAAGGATATCTCCCACTTTTTATGCTCTACCTCCAATACAAAAGCCATTTATTTATGTGGTATATTGTCTGTATGTCCCAAAGTGCAGTTGAGGTAGACAGATGCAGCATTAATAACGCTTTAATGAGTAACTTACAGACAATACACAACGTAAAATAAAGTAAATCTAAGAAAATTAAGAACCAGAATGCTCAACAGAGAATGGACTCCTTAAGTAGTGCAGATAAGCACTTGAATGAGAACCAGCTGTGCTGAACACTTGATAAAGTCATGTGACCAGGAGTGGTGGAGTCTGGCGCTGTGACGCTGTCAATGATATAATTACACATAATACTAAAACATACTAAGAGCCAATAATAAAAGACACTTAGCTGTTAAATGAATAAAATACAAGATACAAAAAATATTTAAAGAAAATAAAATTAAAATGTACTTTTTGCAATTTGTCTTAATACAGTGGTACCTCACCTTACGAAACTAATCTGTTCCAGAGCCTTTCCGTAACCTGGATTTTTCGTAAGTAGAATCGCATTTTACATGCAAAATGCGTGATTCATTCCAAGGCCCCTAATACTACCCTTTAAAAACGATAAAAGCATCCCTTTTAAGGTACTTACTTCATGTTGACCATATCTTCTTAGCAGAGTTATAATCTTACAAATGTTTATGCAAGGTTAAAAGCGTGAGCAAAAAAATAAAGTTGCAATGAGCACACTCGAAAAACTCATGAAACAAGCTGCTGCTCAAGGTAGCTGTGTCATCCCTACTAGCCAATGGGAGGCCAGCGGGGCGGGATGTTGGGAGATAGCCAATGGGAGGGAGCTGCGTCATCCCTCCTAGCCAATGGGAGGCCAGCGGGGCGGGATGTTGGGAGATAGCCAATGGGAGGGAGCTGCGTCATCCCTCCTAGCCAATGGGAGGCCAGCGGGGCGGGATGTTGGGAGACAGCCAATGGGAGAGCAAATTGCGCATTGGTTGATTGTTTGAATGGCGCGTTTGTCGCGTTTCGTAAGGAGAACTTGTTTCGTATACAGAGACAAAAAATTTAGGAAAATGTTTTTCGTAAACTGGATTTTTCATTTTCTGGGACTATCATAAGGAGAGGTAGCACTGTATTTGTTTAAAATTCAATGAAAAAGTGTAAGATTATACTGAATTAATCTTCTATTCTTTTGTCTTAAATAATCGTGCATGGCTGTAATGCCAAAATCACATATCTAATGGGAAATTTACAGTAGTGGATATTTAGGAAATATTTAGTATGTAAAAGTCGGGGCAGTGGTGGTCTGGTAGTATAGGGCACTGGATTGCTGATCCAAAGGTTGGGGGTTCGAGTCCCACTCTCCACAAGGTTGTCACTGTCCCCCCCCAGTGCAGCTAACTTGGGTTATCAAAGGTGGGCCATGTCTCTCACTGTCTATGGTGAGAGGCATGTAAAAGAACCATTGCTGACTTTCGTAAAGGGTAGGCTGCAAAATCGTCAGCGTGTTTCTGTCCCTTGCTAAAAGGGTTGTGACAGGAAGGGCATCCGACGTAAAAACCTCTGCCAAATCAAACGTGCGAATCAGATGATTCCGAATCAGGCGACTCCCAAGTAAAATGGAAAAAAGCCAAAAGGAAGACAGAATTAGTATGTAAAAGCCTTTATATGTTTTTCTTGGTACATTTTATAGCATTATTCACATAATAATATAAGTCCCAGTTATTTTCAATTAAAAATAATACCCTAGAATTTAATAGTTATTACTTAAATTCAAATTTATGCTGTGTAATTTTGTTTGTATTTTTATTGAAGACAATGTGTCTGTCACACAGTGTGGAAATCCAAAGGGAAATCTACTTGATATCATTAGAAATTTGTTTGAGGTGAGTTTGTGGTGAGTGTTTGATGGATTATGCCCCATAAAATGAGCTCCATTGTTAAAATACAAAACATTAACACACTGAAATTGTTAAACTATACTTGTGTTCAATGGTAAATCAGAATTATGGCAGTATCATTCTTTATAATGTTGCCATATTATTACTATTGAATATATATCATCAATATGCCACCTATCACAAACACCCAAAAACATAAATCAAAGGCCTTGTGACAAGGTAATAAAAAGTTTGTTTAATGTGTCTGCTTAGACAATGAATGCAAGATGAATTTAAATGGTGTCTTGCATACAAAAAAAAAATCTATATTTTGATGAATCTGTTTGAATACAAATATGCTCAAAGTAAAACAAACAATTATAGAATTGACAATTTTTTATATCATATTTCTTTGAAAACTTTACTATGTTGAGAATGGAGGTTAAGCAAATAATAGTTTTAGATACATCATTAGTGATTCCGAGACTTTTACTTCGAGTAAAATACTGTACTGCTGTTGCTCTGCCAATTAAATTATGGTGATTAAAGCACCTCAGGATAGTTATAAGCAAAATGTGGCTAAAGATTTTTAGTCTAGTCTGATCTAAGGCAATTTTTAAGGAATCAATAGAAACCTGAAGCAGAAGCATAAAAGAACACATGACAGCAGTTTCTCAATTACATCAAACAAGGCTAAATACACAGGCACACTGGTATTTTGCATCAGTTAAATACAGCAGTATTAAAAGTAAGTTGTCCTTTAGTGTGGCGGCACGATGGCGTAGTGATTAGCAAGTTTGTCTCACAGCAAGATGGTCCTGGGTTAGATTCCCAGCTTGGAGCGTTTCTGTGTGGAGTTTACATGTTCTTCCAGTGTTTGTTTGGGTTTCCTCCAGGTGCTCCGGTTTCCTCCCACAGTCCAAAAAAAAACTTGCACACTTGGTTAATTGGCTGTTCCAAATCGCCCGTGAGTATGAATGGTTGAATGAGTGTTGGACCTGCTATGGCCTGGCCAGCTGTCCTGGATGTACCCATCCTTCACCCAGAGCAGAGTCAGTTGAGATGGGCGCCAGCCTCCCCGTGAATCTGATGAGGACTAAGCAGTTCCTAAAATGAATGAATAAATGTCCTTTAGTGTAGACTATTTTTACACTTCTGTCTAAATTTGATAGGGAATAATAAATATGCTTTTTTTTTTTACACTGGGACATACATTCGGATCTATAAAACACTCTTGGCAGGCCGTGGCAACACCAGTCTGAGTCCAATGTCAACAACACAAGCTGGCATGTAAGAGAGAGGGATCCAGATGAGTTTGGCATCCCAGCCAGCACTGTATCGAGTCCTGGGGTAAGCCGCAGACAGTGCATGCTCCATGCAGTTTGTCACTTTACTCAAATTAGGATCTGAGATCGTATTCATAATCAGCCTCTGCACAGTGATGTCTGGATGGAGAGCAGAAAAGAAAAAAGAAAACCAGTGTGGTGAAGAATTTCTTAGTGTTTTAGAGGTCAACAAAATATGGAACATTTGAAAACTAAATGAAAACTGTAGAAATTAGTCCGAGTTTGGACACTGAAAAAGGAAAGTTTTTCCCTTTTCTCATGTTATGGGCATGTAAATAAATGTACAAATGTAAATATGGATATAATGAATGTATAAACGTTGTGGGTGTAATTATATTCAGTTGGTGGTGCTGTAAATAGTGACACATGGTATTACTCAGCTGTTTTTGGGTCACCGCTCTGTTGACTTCATGGTTTAATTGGGTCTGGAACGTTCCAGCATATTAGGGAATCTTCGAGATGGACCTAGTTGCGCATGCGCCCTGGTGACGGGTCAGGTGATTTAGAACATTCCAAAACAGGAACTTTCCCGAACTTTAGAGAATTTATATAAGGACCCGTTGTTGACCAGCTCGTCTGCTCGACTTCCTCACCCAAGTCCATTATCCAGGTTCATCCACCGCCAACGCGAGGATTTTCATCCTTAGTTTCTTTCGATACGCGGGATTCCAAGCGCATGCGCCGTCTCTAAATGTACCATACCGCAGCTGCTTGGTGACTATCTTTATTTTGTGACCCTTGTTGTATTTAAATTTTGTTTAGGTTTAAACTATAAGTTATTATTCTGTCTTATTTTGTTGATATTATTAAATTGTATATATTGTATGCCTTGGTTTGTCATGCTTTGCTGGTTTCACGGGGCAATTTTCATCTTCTAAATTCCATACTTAACACTCAGCTTTGTCGTAGAGTTGTTCACACTGTTGAGCTCCTAAAAATCTTCTCAAATTCCGATAATCTCAATAACTTTCTCATAGTCAGGTACTGCTCAGCCTATGCTGTATGCCTGATCATTAGACCAGCTGACCAAGCTTAAATAAACACCATCACCCCACACACATCTCTGACATTTATTGCTATTCTCTAAGATCTATCACACCTAGAAGGAATGAAATGTTGTGTTAATGTAAGTTATATTTGAATTAGTAAGTCAGTTATTTAAACTCATATTTTAAAGTGCATGGGCATGTTAATATCACGTATGCTTACACTTATCCAGATATTTTTCTCCATAACTTTCTTTCACTTCAGGCTTCAGTTGGTTCCATAAGCGATGAAGTTCACGTTCGATTGGGTCCAGGTTTGTCGCCTGGGTCTTGAAGAATCCAGGTTCTATTATACTCACTTTGATTCCAAAATGTTGAAGGTCCCTCCTGAAACACACATTTTAGGTACAGGATTTGTAAACTGAATTAATCTCTAATTTAGCCTGTGTACGGTATTACAGAACTTTCTTTTTCACTTTGCCTTTTTTGGACGAATGTACTTGGCATGAAAGATTCAACGATGGGTGGACAGACAGTGATTACAGCCACACAGCTGTTAACTGATATTTGGATTTGAACCGAGATATTTTTTTTTATTGTTGTGGCTGCAGGAGTTTAAAGAAATACTCCAGCTTATTATACACTATAGGCAATGTATACTGCTCTGGGGGAAAAAAAAAAGAAAAAAAAAAGTAACCACCAGGATTTAAATGCGCAAAGTCGCAAAAGCCTTTTATCAGGGCTCCGGAGCAATAGGCATGGAACATGTCTTAATTGGCTGTCCCATGTCCGTGCCTGAGATGATGCTGATGACAGGTATGATGGGCAGCCGTTAATAAAACAGAACTGTTCATAACAAACCTGAAACCCAAAAAAAAAAAGAGAGCGGCTCATACACCACCAGTCAGACAAACACTAAATAGAAAGCACACGATCACAACCTTTCCTTCTTTCACTTCAGAGCATAGCTGGGAAATACAAAGGAGATTCATTCATTCATCCATCCATTCATATTCTGTAACCACTTAATCCTAATTAGGGTCATAGGGAGGCTGGTGCCCATCCCAGCTGACTCCAGGTGAGAGCAGACTACACTCTGGACAACTCGCCAGGCCATCGCAGGGCAGAAACACGCTGATGGCTATGCAGCCTACTCTTGTCAAAAGTCAGCAATGGTTCTTTTGCAGTTTCACACCAAAGACGGTGAGAAACATGGCCGACCTTTGATAACCCAGTTAGCTGCACTGGGGGGACAGTGACAACCTGTTGAGAATGGGGCTTGAACCCCCAACATTGGGATCAATGGTCCAGCACCATTAAAGGAGCTATGCTACTCTTATGGACACAACCTCAGACATCAATCAATACAGATATCTATCGGTGGCTCCACTTTTTAGGCAGTGACTAAATCAATCTACAGTATTACTGGATAGTTATTGCAGTGATTAATATGTTTCAGCAGACAACAGACATATTAATTACTTGTCTCATTGGCTGAGGTGTCCTGGTTTAAGTTTGTTTTATTTGTTAGGTGCAAGCATGAGAGGAGGCTGTTTTCTTCACTGTTTGTGTATTTGCTTTTATACTTTATTCACACTGAGTCCTACATCTCTATTTTTTCCCCCTGCGCCTGGTACAATGAGACGATTAAGTTGAAAATGGGGGAATATACATTGATTTTTACCTTTTACATGTTCTGTTCACATGCCTACTTTAAAGAACTTGATTTTCACACTTTGCCTCTAAAGAGTCTCATTACATATCAATCAGCATTAGTGTGCGGGTGAAGATAATTATTGCAATTTTAAAATTATGTACGGTATTTCGTTGATTTTCTGCTATAAATGCAAAAATACCTGAGGCAATCGGAAAAGCATTCCACGGCATATTTGGAAATGCAGTATCCACCTCCATTTGCTGCCACTCTGCCGAGCACAGAGGCCACATTAACAATCCGTCCACGAGCTCTCTTTACCAGTGGCAGAAAATTCATGGTCGTTTCAATCACACCAGTCATGTTGACCCGTAGAGTGCTGTGGAAATCCCCTATTTGCATCCACTCTGTCGGACCCATGGGTAAAGAGTTTCCTGCATTGTTCACAATCCCCCACAGTCCTGCCAGTGCAACAAATACAAATCAAATCACTTGAGGATTTTATGCGAAAAACAAAACAAAACAAACAAACAAAAAAAACAATGCAGGTAATAACAAACAAAGTACTAACTGTCATTGTCACCTGTTCACCTGTGTGAGTGCATACAGTATGTTCTTCAAATAGGAATGTGTACATTTTAAGTCACAATGTTAAGCCTCTGAAAACTAATTCTGAAATTTGTGACAGTGGATGATAACAGCTGATTTCCTTCAAGCCCATACTGTACAGTCATGCAGCCTATCAGAGACATTTCTGTCAGATGATAACACAGATTGGCACGCCCCTCGATTTATGCATACATGGGAAAATACTATTCATGGTAGTTTTCTGGCACATCTAGAAAATGTCATAAGCAGTACATGGATCCCTTGCAACTTCGCGCTTCAATTTACACAGCTTCAGTGCATCGCGTTTTTTTTTTTTTTTTAATATTCATCAAATTAAAAAATAAGAAAATTAAAGAAGAATAGGAAGGGGAAAGTTAAGGAAAATGTGGCAAAACAAGGCCAATTATGCAAAAAAAAACCAAAAAAACCCAAACAAACAAAAAACAACCCAAAACCCCCGTCAAAACTATTTACATTTTATGTGAGGTGCAGATCTGAGGGCATGCACACGCATCTGTATGTGTGTATTTATATTTTATTTACATCTTATGCATTATTTTTGAATTTTTATATTGTTATTATAAGCATTTATAACGTTGAATATCTCTTCTTCTTCTTCTTTTCCTTTCGGCTGTTCCCTTCAGGGGTCGCCACAGCGAATCATCTGCATCCATCTCACCCTATCCTCTGCATCTTCTACTCTTACTCCAGCTACCTTCATGTCCTCCTTCACCACATCCATAAATCTTCTCTTTGGTCTTCCTCTAGGCCTTCTGCCTGGTAGTTCTAACCTCAGCATCCTACCATTAATATATTCACTATCCCTCCTCTGTACATGTCCAAACCATCTAAATCTAGCCTCTCTGACTTTGTCTCCAAAACCTCTTACATGTGCTAGTATTGAATAAGTATTTATTGATATTATATACACATATACATGCACGTATACATCAGTCATGGGAGTTGATCCTACTTTGCGGAATTTGGCGGTCGCGGGGGGTGGGGGGGGTGGTCTTGGTCCTAATTAACGGCGGAAAGTGAGGGATCCCTGTAATTTAATGGTGCGTAGGGGGAGGAGAATTGGACTATAAAAAACTGAGCAACATTTAATTTTCAAGTAGCACAAGAGTGGACAATGGTAGCACTGGGTTACTGGTCCAGAGGTTGGTGTTCATGCCCCATCAGCACCATGCTGCAACTGATGGGCCCCTTGAGCAAGGTCCTTAACCTTCATTGCTCATGTGTATATAAATGCATGTACATTAGTCAGAAAGGGGGTGTCGGTATAAATAGTATAAATGTTATGTAAATCTGGTAACATCTTTAATGTTCTGTTTCTCTGAGGATGGAGCAGCGTAATTTTCACACCAATAGACTATTATTGTGAACTGCGCTTTCTATTTTTGACCTCTAGGTGAAATACACTGTGGTAGCAATGATGCCTGACGATTATAGCATCAAGAAGGGTTATCACATAAAAAATATATATATATAAAACCATGTATCTGGAAAATAATGTTTGTTAATCATTACGCAGCAGAAAATAGCAGTTAGTGTTTTAACAAAATTTAAAATTAATTGAGTTGTGAATGAGGCAGTTGGTTACCTAAGTCTTGCATGAGCGCCGAACATATCAAACCACACCTTAGTCAACTGATCTGCTGACTAGCTGTTATACTGTGTATAAGGCTTTTCCCCAGCTGACCCCAAAGATGAGACAATATTTTTACAAATTTAAACTTTACATCATTATTCAATTCTTACACTGTGTTTAATGTCCAAACTCAGAATTTTTTAATTTTAATGCTATCATTCAGCAGTGGTACCTACACCATTAACCACCAAAGCTACACTGTATATGGACTGAAAAAATAACAAGTCACAGTATTGTTACCAGGCGGCAGGGTGGTATACTGATTAGCATGTTCTGCCTCATAGCAAGAAGGTTATGGGTTCAATTCCCAGGCTGGGGTGCTTATGCATGGAGCTTCCATGTCCTCCCCATGCTATCATGGGTTTCCTTCAAAGTCCAAAGACAAAGTATAAGAGACTAACTGTCTGTCCTAAATTGCCCCATTTGTGAAAATGAGTGTAAATGGTTGGGTGTGTGTCCATTGGCTCTGCAATAGTTTGGTGAAGCTGTTTACATGAGCACAGCCTCCTCATGATGCTAATTATTTTATTACGCGGTTCAGCAAATGAGTGACTGAGTTTTGTTGCCACTGATATTTTTGTTTTTAACACAATTTTGATTTTAGAAGCTTATGGTCCTAGTAAGAACATTAATGCTTTATTAAACAAGACACATGCTTGGTGTTGTATACTAACCTTGATCTCCAACCTCCTTCTTTGCCCATTCGAAAGCATTCTGAATGCTAACTGTGCTGGTAACATCCAGGATGCAGGTTTTCAGACAAGGTCCTGTCGCTCTTTTCAGGTCATCAGCTCCTTTTTCTGTCAAGCAACCAGCCAATACATGGAAACCACGCTTGACCAGTTGTTTACATAGCAGGTTCCCGAAACCCGAATCACAACCAGTGATAAACACATACTTTTCCTTGATTCTGTCGACTTCCAGGCTGTCACGGTACAGCCAAATCAAAGCCCATAACAGCACAAAGGTACCAAGAGTATATGACAGCAGGTGCTCCTTTCTACAAGGATGGAAAAACATCAACATGTCAGTATTTAAAAGCACAGTAAAGTCAGGATGGATTGCATCATGAAATGTGACAATATTATTTGCGGTAATTTTTATATATTGTATTTATATAATGCACTGCTCAGCCAATACATTAAAACCTAATAACACTGACTGAAGAGTTTGCATCCCTGTACTTTTGTAGCTTTCCTGCTAAAGACCAAATGCATGCACGTGAGGCAAATTGGATATTTTTACATTCTCACTCCTGTGTGGTTTCCCTGAAACCCTAATAAATTATAAATTGGCTCAGAAAATGAGATGGGATAACCTTGAGTATCTGATCACAATGATGAAGAGTAAGTCCTAGAACAAGGGTCAGGAACCTTTTTGACTAAGAGAGCCAAAAAAAGACATACTGTATCTAATCCTCTGAGAGCCATATACAGTATATATATATATATATATATATATATATATATATATATATATATATATATATATATATATATATATATGTGTATATATATATATATATATATATATATATATATATATACAAACACACACATATATATATATATAGATATATATATATATATATACATACACACACACACACACATATTTATGTATATATATATATATATATATATATATATATATATATATATATATATATATATATATATATATATACTAATCTGACATTAATTTTAAAATATGTAAAGTGCACCTAAATGTAAGACTTCATCAGTCATATGTTTTATACATTCCTACCCAATATATTCATATATTATCTCCAGGTCCATGGATCTCCTGAATAATGCAGCCTCCAAGCAAGAACTTCTGAAAAATATTCATATCATTAAAAGAAACAAATAACTGAAAGTATTTATGCAGTATTTTGTATAAATGCTTGCATTTATTTTCTGAAATAATAATAATCACAACATTAAAGTAATGTGAAAATAGAAACATATCATCTCAAACATACATATATTTTTCAACTTTAGAAAAGATTTAGATTTTTTTGTTGTTGTTCATTTTTCTTGTGCATCAGTCTCAACAATTCCTCAGAAACTGATTCTTTTTTACATAATAATTCTTTGTTGAGAGACTATCTCTACTCAATGGTCAAAATCAAGCTACGTGGCCATGTATGACATTTTACACTCAAAATTAGGTACAAATAACTAGTTCTTTGGGAAAGTGCCTCTGTGTGGCTAATCCGAAACTCTATGTAGGTCAGCTATTGGATAAAGTCATTAAGTACGAGTCCACAAGGTCAGGAGTTGGAATGGTCAGGTCCAGTGGAGAATACTGCGAGGTAGTGTAGTGTTAGTGAGAAGCCTAACAGCCTATGTATAAATGCTGTTTCACAGTCTAAAAGATTTGGCTCTGGTACTGTGTCAACAGTCCGTGAAAGGAGTGGGAAGTGATCCTGTACAATGCTGGAGGCCTTTTGGAGAGAAAAGGCAATGTTTATTAACATCATCACCACACCTGCTGCAGGGGTCAATCTTATGCAACAGTAAGCAAATGGTTTCAGAAAAACAATTAGGAAGATTCGTCCCACTATTCCCATGTAATATACACTAATTAAATGTTTTTTAAAAGTATATTTGAAAAAACATACCAGAACCATAATCAGAACTAGAATCAGAATATACTTAGAGCCAATGAATGCATAACATTCCGAATAAATTATACAGGTTTAATAGTTAGTCTCGAAATGGTCAAATACAGTGGTACCTCACCTTACAAAATTAATCCGTTCCAGAGCCTCTTTCTTAACCTGGATTTTTCGTAAATTGATTCGCATTTTGCATGTAAAAGGTGTGATTCATTCCAAGGCCCCAATACTACCCCTAAACCCTTTAAAAATTATAAAAGTATACCTTTTAAGAACTCCATTTGCTTCAATGTACTACCAATGGTAGACATATTCCTTTGCGATATCACTCAACCGCATGCCACGAGCCCGCTTCTTCTTTTCACTCACACCGGAAATCGCATGTTTGTGTGTGTGTGTGTGTGTGTGTGTGTGTGTGTGTGTGTGTGTGTGTGTGTGTGTGTGTGTGTGTGTGTGTGTGTGTGTGTGTGTGTGTGTGTGTGTGTGTGTGTGTGTGTGTGTGCACGCGTGTGTGTGTGTGTGCGTGTGTGTTGACCATGTCTTCTTAGCAGAGTAATAATCTTACAAATGTTTATGGAAGGTTAAAAGCAATGAGCACACTCAAAAACTCATGAAACAACAGTAACTCTGTCCTTTACACGAAAAGCATTATGGGAGATGCAGCTCCATAATAGCCAATGGGAGGGAGCTGCATCATCCCTCCTAGCCAATGAGAGGCCAGCGAGGCAGGATGTTGGGAGATAGCCAATGGGAGGGAGCTGCTTCATCCCTCCTAGCCAATTGGAGGCCAACGTGGTGGGATGTTGGGAGATAGCCAATGGGAGGGAGCTGCGTCATCCCTCCTAGCCAATTGGAGGCCAGCGGGGCGGGATGTTGGAAGATAGTCAATGTGAGAGCAGCTCGTGCATTGTTTGAATGTTTGAATGGCACGTTTGAATGTTTGAATGGCGTGTTTGACATGTTTTGTAAGGAGAACTTGTTTCGTATACGGAAACAAAAAATTTTGGAAAATGTTTTTCGTAACCTGGATTTTTTGTTTGCTGGGACTATCGTAAGGTGAGGTGCAACTGTATTTGAACAGTATTAATCAATAACAACTTCAATCTTTCTGTTAAAATATTTCAACTTCAAATAAAACTAAGGCAATCCTTCTTTCCCAAATCCAAAGTTTAAACTCAGTAAAGTTTAACGGTGAGTGATGCTACTGGACCGAATCATTGAGGAGTTTAAAATTGAAATGCCAGTACAGCTCAGATAGGATGGTCTCTAAAATATTACAAATAAAATTGAGATACATTTCCATTGGCTTTGAGTATATTTTATATATTGTGGAGAAAATTTATGTAAACACTGTGACACCATCACAACCTGTTTTATTCATTGTCAACCTGGCCCTCTACCACATCTTACAGCACCTTGAGTCTCCTAACAGCTATGCCCGTATCCTTTTCATTGACTTGAGTTCTGCTTTTAACACAATAAACCTGGTCAACCTCTTCTGAAAGGTTGAAACCTCAACTGACGGACATGAACATTGACCACTTTCTACGCCATTGGTTATGGAGCTTCCTATGGAAAAGGCAACAAAGGGTTAAGATGGGTAACCTCTCATCTCGACCTCTGACCCTCAGCACAGGTGTCCCCCAGGGTTGCGTCCTCTCACCATGGCTTTTTTCTCTGTACACAAACCATATGTCATCCCATCACAGTTCAGTTTCCATTTTTAAGTATGCAGACGACACTACTATCATTGGACTCATAACTATGGATAATGAACACCAGTACCGCCAACAAGTAGCCCAAGCTGTCTCCTGGTGCCAAGAAAACAATCTCCAGCTCAACCCATCCAAAACACAAGAACTAATAATTGACTTCAGGCACACAGCCTCACTCAAAACTCCCATTCACATCTCTAATGAACCCATAGCCATAACTGACTCTTTCAAATTTCTCGGCACTCACATTAACAATACACTAAAATGGAACACTAACACAGATTACATTCACAAAAAAGTCCACCAAAGACTGTTTTTCCTGAGACAGCTCAAGAAATTCAGAGTGAAAACAAATCTCCTCCTCCGTTTCTACTCCGCCATCATTGAGAGCACTCTCACTTTATCCATAACAGTTTAGTATGGCAGCCTAGACAGCAACTCACAGAAAAAACTACAGCGCATCGTCAATAAATCATCCAGGATCATTGGCACCCCTCTTCCATCAGTCGAATCAATTTATCATAAACGCTCAATCTTAAGAGCACAAAAAAAATCACCTCTGATCCCTCTCACACGGCCCATCATTTGTTTCAACCGCTGCCCTCTAGGAGGCGATATCGATCTCTACCCACCAGAACACCCCGTTTCAAGAACAGTTTTTCCCTACAGTCATAAGGACTCTGAACTCTTTGCACTGAATGTACATTACAGCCTTGTCTGTCTTTTTGTTGTCTGTTATTACTGTAGTTGTTATGGAAATGTTTGTAATCATTTGTTTTCATGTGTGCTGTCTTTGTTGTATGATGTGTGTTGTTAATGTCCTTTGTAACTTTTGTCATAGCTGAGTGCTGTCTGTCTGTCTTCCTTTCGGCTTTTTCAGCAATGGTTCTTTTACATGCCTCTCACCATAGACAGTGAGAGACATGGCCCGCCTTTGATAACCCAGTTAGCTGCACTGGGGGGGACAGTGACAACCTTGTGGAGAGTGGGACTCGAACCCCCAACCTTTGGATCAGCGATACAGCACCCTATACCACTAGACCACCACTGTCATAGCTGAGTGCTGTACCGATAGCAAATTCCACCAACTTGGTTGTGTGGTCATTAATAAATAAATAAATGAATGAATGAATGAATGACACGGTGACATCAATTTGGGAATTTTTAAAAACTTTTAAAAGATGCTCTTATGAATCTGCAAAATTATAATATGATAAAAAAAAAAAGTCAATAGGAAAAGTTTTTCAAGCCACAGTTTGAATATGGAATGATTTGGAATAGATAAGATAATAACATGATCCTATAGGTTTATCTTATGATAATAGGCAATGTCGTTTTGCAATACAAATAAGTATCTGAATATTCAAACTGCATTTGAATTCAAAATTTTAATTCCAACAACCCGATAATAGAGTTATGGACATCTTTATTTCTTCTAGTTCAACTAAAAAAGATTTAAAAATTGCGCAAATTGAAACTTAAATCAATTTGCCATTGCATGAACCAATACCTGTGCAAATGATCAGATGTTAGAAAGTTACTTACAGTTTCAATCATTGGCGAGGTATTAAATTTTCCTACCTGCTCTGTTCTTATTAAAAGTCCTGTGCGCCTCCTGCTAGTGTTCACTTGCTGCCTAAGGCTGAAAAGATTTCAGAGAGGGCTTTATCCTTGGGCTTATCCCTTAAAGCAGGCCCACTATTAGTAATCTTCAAGCTGTACTTAATGCCTCTTATTTGTGTGTGTGTGTGTGTGTGTGTGTGTGAGAGAGAGAGAGAGAGAGAGAGAGAGAGAGAGAGAGAGAAAGAAAGAAAGAGAGGGGCGGATCAGAAAGACACAAGTACACATTCCAGAAACAAAACTTCTACTGCTTATATAATTGCATGTTCAAGCAGGGGCGTGGTCCAACAACAGCTGCAAGAAAGGAGTCATGTAGAAATAGCATGTAGCTTGATGTGTTTCACCTCGGTTTAATTTTCATCGGTTAACTTTTTTTTCTTGTGTTTTTGTAGGGGGAGGCTAGGAAAAGAAAGCTGTGCAGCATGTTTTGGTACCGAGCCATGTATGTGCCTGTGTCTTCAGCAGCACCATATGTGTGTATACAGTGTGTGGTTGAGTGCTTCTTATATCTCGGATTAAGACAATAGTAATGGGGCCGAAAAATGAAGGGTTTGCTTCAAGTTTAAGAAATTAAATGAAATGCAAGCACAGTCATTTCTGTTTCTTTAGTCCTTCCAAAGATAATGCTAAAAAATGCCAGATATTCAGTATGTCTGTCTGTCTTCCTTTCAGCTTTTTCCCTTTTCTCGGGAGTCGCCACAGCGAATCATCTGATTCGCACGTTTGATTTGGCAGAGGTTTTTACGTCGGCTGCCCTTCCTGTCACAACCCTTTTTATCAAGGGACAGAAACACGCTGACGACTTTGCAGCTACTCTTTACGAAAGTCAGCAATGGTTCTTTTACATGCCTCTCACCATAGACAGTGACAGACATGGCCTGCCTTTGATAACCCAGTTAGCTGCACTGGGGGGGACAGTGACAACCTTGTGGAGAGTGGGACTCGAACCCCCAACCTTTGGATTAGTGATCCAGCGCCCTATACCACTAGACCACCACTGCCCCTATTCAGTATATGTTCTTAAATTTGTATTCTGGCATCTTCCAAGTACAAATTCCAAGTAAAAGTGCCATTTGGGTTGACGCTATGTGCTTTTACAGGCCAGTAGACTACAGTAAAAATTTGCAAGTACTGTAGAGGCACAAATAGTAATACATTAAAAGGTTTGAAGATAACAGTGAGTGCAGATAAGAAACCCTCGTGACTTTGCATACTAACCCAGGCTATAACAATCTGACCAGTGCAGTTTGTCCTGACTGGGCACCACATGTGACTTCATGCAGTTAAAAAAAATTCAAGTCTGATAATCTGTGCAGTGCTTTTGTGCTATTTTTGGGGGCTTTTCATTCCAATCCTTACTACCACGTACAATTTCTTCACTTCAATCCCTGATTATGATTATGACCACCGAGCTTAGTGTCACATGCACAGACACATTATTAAAGCTTTGTGCTCTTATTGATGGAATTGGTTCAAATAAGCGATTCATTGCTTGAACTGATATTGCACTGTTACACTGCCATCACGGGGGGTAGCTGCACTCGGGAAAAGGGGGTGAAGGTGCAAAGGAAGGTTAAAATATTCAAAAGGAAAAATTTTAAACAAAATTTCACAGAAATGTAAAAAACAAGGGTCCTTTGGCTTTTTACACCCGAGCCATAGTGGCTCATCAGGTCGGTGCTTATCCCCGGTTTCCATAGCGTGAAGCGACTGGGAGTACAACTCCTCCTGGATGGGACGCGAGCCATCACAGGTTACCTTCCCAGTATATTTTCACTGGTTCCCAGTTATACTGCTGGGTTCCCATTTATACTCCAATGGCACACTTGTGGTTAAGACCCTGCCCAGGGCTCTTAGCACAGTGGGGGTCTGACTGGGATTTGAACACACAACCTCCCGCTCATGAGCACAGCACCCTAACCACCACTACGCCACCGGCTCCACCAAAAAAAACAAACAAGGGTACTTAAAGAAAATTAGACTGGTAGACTTAAGACTCGTTTGTCTTTATTTGGGCTGAGACAGCAGATACGTACCACTAATCTTCCTGATATGAACTTTAAAAGTCTGAGCACTCATTTAAAATTCTTGGAAAGCAATCCTACTTCTTTATTCATCATTATTTCATTTTATTATATCACTATATCATCATTATTTGTCAAAAAGAATTGCTTATTTCAAACTAGGGATGATTTTAATTTATTCATTCATTTTCTAAGCCACTAAATCCTAATTAGGGTTTGTGGGAGCTGCAGCCATCTCAGTTGACTCTGGGTGAGGGAGGAGTACACTCTGAACAGCTCACTAGGCCATCGCAGGGTCAACACTAATACAGCAATACTGAAGTACAGTACAAGGAGAAAACCCATGCAATCATGGAGAGAACATGCAAACTTGACACAGAAACACCCCGAGAACAGGAATCGAATTCAGGCCTTCTTGCTGTGAGGCAGACACACGCTACTCACCACTGTGCCACCATATACAATATACAAGTAATAAAAGTATCCAGTATAAAAGTCTGAATACAAGTATACCACTAAACTACAGTAATAATTTGTAAATAACTTCATTGAGGCTGGGGTTTTAAGCTGACACTGAGTGCATAGAAGTCTTGTGACTTCAAATGCTAAAAGAAAAACAATAAATGAAATGACAAATCCTATACATGGGTGTGAACACTCTGTTCTAAATAGGCAAAAAGAACTAAATCTAGTTTCTTTCCAAGGATTTGGATTGCATAAACACTCAAACAAATCTGAAGAACACGTGAGAGGTGAAAAAAAAAAATCACCTGAATGCAATACCACAGAAACCACTGCAGAATACAAACAGTTCAAAAGGTCAGCAGCGAGAATTGTTTTTCCTTCTCCACAGTGATTTTATCCTGCTTTTTGCTGAAAATTCAGAAAGTGTTCTTTAAGTGGTGGCAGTGGGCGTCTGGTGGTATACGGCGCTGGATTGCTGATCCTAAGGTTGGGGGTTCGAGTCCCACTCCCCACAAGGTTGTCACTGTCCGTCCCCCTTCCCCAGTGCAGTTAACTGGGTTATCAAAGGCCAGCCATGTCTCTCACTGTCTATGGTGAGCGGTTCATGTAAAAGAACCAGCTGCAAAGCCGTCAGCGTGTTTCTGTCCCTTGCTAAAGGGTTGTGTCAGGAAGGGCATCCGACGCAAAAACCTATGCCAAATCAAACGTGCGAATCATTCGCTGTGGCGACCCCTGATAAAGGGAAAAAAAGCCAAAAGGAAATCTCTCGTTCTTTACGAATGGCGGCAGCATGCATCAGTTGCAGCATGACCTGATGGTAAAGGGTAAAGGTGTTGGATCTCTGATCCTAAGGTTAGGGGTTGAAGCCCCACTCTCAATGGGTTACCACTAGACACCCCCCCACACACACACACACACACAGTGCAGCTAACTGCATTATCAAAGAGTCGGTCATGTCTCTCACTGTCTATGGTGTGAGGTTCATATAAAAGAACCATTGCTGACTTTCAACAAGAGCAGGCTGCATAGCCATCAGTGTATTTCTGCCCTGCAATGGCTTGGCGAGCTGTCCAGGGTGTACTCTTCCCTTGCTTGGAGTTGGCTGGGATGGGCGCCAGCCTCCCGAAGACCCTATTTAGAATTAAATGGTTACAGAAAATGAATGAGCAGCATACGTCTCTCTCACACATTAAGCTTAAACATTTAACACAGACAGCCTGGTGCCATAATGTTTAGCACATATGCATCACTACAAGAAGGTGCCTGTGTTTGAGTCCCCGATTTGGTTGGGGTTTTAATCCAGATACCCCAGATTTCTTCCACAGTCCACAGACATGCACGTTAGGCTTATCAGCTTTTCCAGGTTCTCCCTAGGTATGGATGTGAGCTGTTCAGGATGCACTCTGCCTTCCCCCAGGGGCCAGCTGACCAATCAGTTTGAGTCCAGTGGGTTCAAATATACTGTGAAGGAATCAATTTCACTGTGGAAATTTCAGGTTTAAGCAGTCGATCAAATGAATGAATGAACGAAACAGTTTATAAGATGAACACTTAAATTCATTTTAATTCTGTGTTTGATTTCAGGGGATTGATATCTTAAATAGTTGTTTACTGAATTTCTGTGTTTTTTGAACTGACGTACACTCATTTTGCTGAACTGCTGGGTACATGGGAGGCTGGTGCCTATCTCAGCTGATACTGGGTGAAATGTGTATTAATCTGTATATTAAGACCAATATAACGAGTAGCATTACCAAAACTAAATAATTATGATTAATAATAACTGAGAGCTATAATTCATAAGCAAATATTTCAAATTATTAAAGGAAGAAAATTCAAAGAACGTGTTAACACTTGAACCCACATTCATCTAAAATATTTTTAGAGCCATGTTTTGTTTTTATTGTTATACTAGCAGAGAAAACGTTATTAATTTTCGAAAAACAACAGCATTAATAGTAGCCGCAGCTAGCCGAACATAATGCCAAGGCGTCTCAAGTTAATAATAAGCATGTATTAATGTACCGCTATTTAAAAGAGAAAAGCGTGCAATGGTGACACAGTCAAGTTCACTACTTCTCACTAATATTGTTTTTTTGTTTTTTTTTGAGTGTGTGCGCGAGTGATTAAATTCAAAAACACAAGAGTTAATTCATTAACACAAGCCACTGTTGTTGTATACCAGGAATAATTTTCCTTACTCATCATTACCTCCATCATAGTTTATTTATAAAAACCCAGTAAGTACATATGCACAAGTTTTCAGTTTAATACATTAACATTCAATTGATTAAATTTTATTTAAACTGGCTTATAACTGATATATAAGACCTAAAATGTAATCATGTGCTTTGGGTTGTGCAGGGATCCCTCGCTACTTCGCGCTTCAATTCATGCGGCTTCAGTGCATCGTGGTTTGTTTTTTTTTTTTAAATATACTCATCGAATTATAAAATAAGGAAATTAAGGAAG
>CM045732.1:12105474-12120474 GCA_024760905.1 Plotosus lineatus
ATTTAAAATAGCTAATTAGTTTTATGTGAATGTCTTTGGACTGTTAGACTAAATTGGAGTATCCAAAAAAAACATGCAAGATGGGGAGAACATGGAAACTCCATGCAGGAACAGCCTGACCAAGCCTGGAACTTGAGCCCATAACAGTCTTGCTGAGAGGCAAACATACTAACCATTATGACGCCATGCCACCCCTTAACCAATCATAATGTTGGAAATATCATGGGATGCTGGGACATCAAAGATTCTTTTTCATACAGATTAAGATACTGTACCTCATTACAAAATCAACCATACATGATGATGATGATGATATATCGCCGGCTGCTGGCTACATTTATATGTCCAGCTTTTTAACCAGAGCTGAATACCACATTTAAGCACATTACACAAATATAACATGGGTTGAGAATATAACTTTCATGTTAGTATGCAGCACTGATGTACTGCCTCTGTTGTTTCGTAAAGGTTTCTTTTTGAAGTCTATAGTTTCAGATCCAAATGTAAATCAGCACTCAATATGTTCTTGTACAACAAATAGACTGTACCTTTAATGCCTGGTTGAAATTTTCCACCATGCTGATCCACTGTGATGTCTGTTTCGCAAACTGTGCCGCCTGCACCTGCAGCGTCTTCACCTCATGATCCAGTTTGCGCTGATTAACATACGCCTGAGCCACTCTGGTAGGAGAAACAGCGGTGTACGAGTTAAAGGAAGGGCCCAGACGGAAAAGTGGAACAAGTTCACAGAATTCAAAGATTCCGAATATCGCCTGGGCAGAATGGTTATATAGGAGTTAGCACATCCACCTCAGCACAACAAAGTCCTGGGCTTGAACCCTGTGCTCAGCAAGGGCGTTTCTGTGTAGAATTTGCATGGGTTCCCTCATGGTACTCAGGTTTCCTCCCATAGTTCAAAAGACATGCACATTAAGCTAACTGGCTGTTCCAAATTGTCCCAAGGTCTGAGTGAGAATGGTTGCTTGCATGTTACCCTGCGAAGGTCTGGCAAGCTGTTCAAAATATATCCTATACCTAAGCTTTGACCAGTGTTGGCTGAGATAAGCTCTAGTCTCCCCAGCAACCCTAACAGAGGATTAACAGTTCGGCAAATGACTGAGTGAATATACTGTAGCCAACTGATTAGTAATATCAAGTCAAATCAGTGATAGTATTTTATATTATACTATATATTATAAATTAAACATAATAAATAAATATGACCTATAAAACAGGATTGTACATAAAATAAACAGTATAAGGGAAACAAATTCTACAACATTAAAACAACAGACAAAAAGACATGGCACATTTGTTTTTGCGACAGTTCACAGGTAAAAATTCGACCAGAAACTCACCCTACATTCAGGTGGTCCACTAAGGCCTCGGTTAAACAAGTGGCGGCAGCGATGGCTTCACGGCGTCGTCGCTCTACGTCAAAGGGAAACATGCATGAAAAAGAAAGAGTTATTATTATAAGAGTTATTATATATATATATATATATATATATATATATATATATATATATATATATATATATATATATATATATATATATTAATCACTCAATCACCCATCCATTTCCTGACCCACTTAATCTTAATAGGGTCATGGGATCAATACCTTGGAGTCTATCTCAGCAAACAGTGGGTAAAGGCAGTATACACCCTGAACAGCTTGCCAGAGTGTTACAGGGCAAATACACAAACAACCATTCACAGTCACACCCAGGGGTAGTTTGGAACAGCCATTTAGGCCAGTGTGCATGTCTTTGGACTGCGGAAAGCAAGCAGAGTCCATAGAGGAAAAACCCATGCACAGAGAAAACATGCAAAGTCCACAGAGAAATGCCTGGGACTCAAACCTGGGACATTCTTGCTATGAGACAAACCTACTCACCACTACTGCAAGGTGTTGCACTATATGAAATCAAACTGTTACAATTACTAGTATATTACACGCGAACCTAGGTTTCCGACCACAATTCGTTCTAGAAGGCTGTTCAAATAGCGAATTGTTCGAATTCCAAAACTATTTTTCCCATTACAAATATTGTAAATGGTCTTAATTCGTCTTTTCTTGAATTCCACAGTTTTCCGCACAACTGACCTTTTTTCACTATATTTAGTACTTGATTTCTTTGAAGGCATGTTTATGGGTGAATGTAATCACGCAACCACAAAAAATATGGCACAGTTCATTGAACACAAACAAACACATCCACACGCGACAGTGGTTGAGTAGAAACAAAACAGAGCGCTTTCCAAGCGTGCATTTCCCCCAACTCTCCTCTTTCTCAACTTTTCTCGTGCTTGGCGTCTCTCGTTTGTCGGCTTCCGAATTTTGTTCAACTTCTGGGACAAAAAAATTCTGAATTTTTTGGTCAATACTGATTTGTTCGATGTCTAAAGCATTTGAAAACCAAGGTTTGCTTGTACTTATTATAGAAAAACAACTTGAAATACAACAACAACTACTACTACTACTACTACTAATAATAATAATAATACCATTATTCCCAATGGTCATCATTGTTCATCATTGCTAGTAATTATGCGTGAACGTTGTAATTTTTTTTTTTTTTTTTTTTTTTTACAGGTCTGACTCCTGTCTTCTCACCACCGCTAAGATATGATAGAGTAACAATAGAAATTATCTTAATTTGTACATATTTACACAGTTTGTGTGACCATAATCACAGAGATGAAAATGTTGAGGTTCTCTTTGGGAGGATGGATAGGATCAGAAATGAGTACATCAGAGGGGACAGCACATGTAAGAGGTTTTGGAGACAAAGTCAGAGAGGCAAGACTGAGATGGTTTGGACATGTACAGAGGAGGGATAGTGAGTACTGTATATTGGATAGATGGAAAAGTGACGATGGATGGGTGGATGGAATAAAGGGAATGGATGAATGGATGAGCAGTAAAGGTAATGATGGATAGATGGATGGATTGATGGATCAACTGAAAAGCGGTAAAGGTACTGGATGGATGAATGGATGAGCAGTAAAGTTAATGGATGGATAGATGGAAAAGTTATGAAAAGATGGATGGATAAATGGATGGAATAAAGGGAATGGATGAATGGACAAATTAAGGTCTGAGCAGTAAATGTGATAAATGGATGGATGAATTCTAATAACATGCAGATACCCATGTGACGTCATCTGACAACTTCTCGTGACTTTTAAATTACAGTAACTTTTTTTTTTCTCATCGTTTTCTCATCGTACTCCAGGAAAACACGTGAAGTTCTGTTTAATCTTTAGGAAGGAAAATGCTGGATTGCAGTAATACATGATATATAATCTCAGTTTGATATTAATTATGTAAGCATTTAATTCCTTTTAATATACTGAGCTTCCACTCACAGCCTTCAGAGACAGATTAATATCTCATCATACAGACATGTTGACGTCTGCTTTTACTTCCTTTATTATACTACAGGAATCTGATATAAACATCATACCTTGAAGCTCTTTCCTTTCGTTTTGTTTTGCTTGATGTTCCTTTAACAGCCGCGACAACATTTCTGCAACTACTGTACTCAAGTTATATTTTAAAATACACAATATTATCGAAGAAAAAAGCAATAATTGACGTATTTATTGACAGCGTTGTTATGCCAAAGTCATGTGACAGGCGAATGGGATTTCTTACAATGGGTCGAGCGACTTATCAAATTAAAAGCCCTATATTAAAAAAAAAAAGAAAAGGATGTCAAGTGTGAATTTGGATACAACTATTTCTCAATTAAACAAAAGAAATATAATTATTTTAAACAATTATAAAATCTCAAATATAATATTTCTTCTTTCTGTGAAGCGTAACAACTATGTTCAGATTTTTTTTTTTGTAAGACAGGCACATCCGGCCGCTTTAAGAGGACTTTTGTTTTGTCACGTCAGTTGTTCTGATATTATCGTGTCTCACCTCTACAATGAGATGCCACCTCAGAGAAGATGCTGTACTTGTAGTTAATGTACATACGGAACTGTGCAATGTGGCTACATTTGATGTCAAGATTTAAATATATGTGCAACGTTTGATGGGAAATCGTTGTTACGTTTAGTGAAGCTGTAGTTAGTTTCGCTCTCCGAGTGTTCGTGGCCTTCTCGGAGAAACCCTTCTGCTAACAGCTGACATTTATGGAAGGGAAAAGCGGTGCTGTGGAGGAACCCGGATGGCACTTGACTTGTGTGTTCACTGCTGGTCGAATCGTAAACTCGGGCGTGTTGGTGTAAATATGTCAACAACATCATGAACCTGAAAAAGTCCAGAAATATCGGAGCCTCCACCGTTTCATTGGATGGGATTGGAAAACAAGGTACAGCTCTATAACTTCAGGAAGTATCACAGAAATTACAGTCAGTTTTATAACTAAATCAGTAAAAAAAAATACAACAATGTTCTAAATTGGGTGATAAAAACTTCACCTTCGACTTCCGGTGGTCAGAGTGTTATACGTATTCAATGCCGAGCTCATTCGCTTGTTAAATATGATTAAATGAATAAAATCTAGTTTTTCAAATCTTAAACGAAGTGTAACATGTTATGTATTTGTTCACGTATGCCGGTTTAATCAGCGAATAAATGTTGGAAGTTACCATTCATCAGTGTGGGCATGTTTTCCCTCGTTCCGGTGCATAGCTTGTATGAAGGAATAGTGTATTATGGACACAAAGTTTATCAAGTGATGTTTACAAAATGAGCTAGAATTTCTTTTATATGCAACAAATAATTGGACAATGTGTTTTTTAAAAATACTAATATTATTAATTTTTAATTGCAATTACTGTATTTTACACATGATTAATGATTCATAATAAATATATTTATATCCTGATATTTGTTAACCCTTTTACCAACATGAATTTTTATTATTTATTTATTTGTGAGGCTGCATGGGAAAAATCATGGATAAAGGTTAAAATTGAAAAAAAAAAAGATTAATTTGTATTACATTTGAAAGAAGATATTTTTTTCTGAATGACACACACACACACACACACACACAAACAGATTTTAATTACCTTTATTAGTTTTTGAAGTACACTACATGCTGCTCTACATAAGCAGTGACCCAGTTTTGAGAAAATTGGAGTCAAAGTTTTGTTTAAAAAAAATTGAAATAGCTTGACTTTTTTTTTTTTTTTTTTTTTTTTTTTCCAAACATAAAACTTGCACTGTAATACCAAAAAAGACTCTGAAAATGTTGGGCGGTCAATTAGTTACTACTTGGGCGTCATTCAGTTTGCAGGTACATGAAAAGGGAAGAGACAACTTTGCATCTGGTTTTGCTGCATTCACGCTGAATCAGACTGCTGCCTCCTCCTCAGCAACACCGAGATCTGCTTGAAAAATGACTGGAGGATGTATCACACAACCTACAGCCTCATCAGCCGAAAAACACACAAAACATGTGTTATAAGTAATGATTAATCAAAATTCATTCATTCATCTTCTTCCACTTAATCCGGGGTCAGGTTGTGGGGGCAGCAGCCTAAGCAATGAGGTTCAGACGTCCTTATGATTCATGAAAGTATGAGTTTATTTTCCTCTAATAAAAACACCATATCCATGAACTCATATGCACACACACACACAGTGGTTTTGTGTACAGCTGCAGAACTTACCAGGTTCCATGTGTTCGCCTGCAGTAACATTTTCCAGTGGTACAGGTTGACCCTCTTCATTGCTAAAATCTTTGATTTGTAATTGTCTCGACCTACCTCAGTGAGTTTTGGTGATATGAAATCTGCTTCCATAGAAATCCCACGTTTCTGAGAGTAACTTTTGAAATCTGTGCACTGCTCAGCCTCTACAGACTTTATTTATTGGTGTATGGAAAGCAGATTACTGTCCCTCACTTTCAGAATTAATGGAGCCGTATAGAAAAAAACTTTGAGCAATAAATAGTCTGCACTTCAACAGTAGAAATAGAAGATGCAAGGGGCTTTGATCATGTTCTTCGTGGGTCAAGCGCTCCAGCTGCAGGGGTTTCAAGCTAAATCAGAATTACTACATCGAAACACGGACGGTCTCAAAGTTGGACTTGTGAGTCTGTTTACAACCCAAATATTGTGTTCTTCTGCCTTTGACGACTGTTAGGGAATGAAATCAGGCTCGGAAGAAGGGGAAAGCGAGTCCATTTGTTTCTGATATTTTACCAATGGAAAAATATTTAAATAAAATACTGATACTTTATACTTTGCATGTATTTATAATACATGATGACTTAGCAGAAAAATCCAAATATGAAAAATATTAAACATCGATATTTTTAGCCTCCATCACCTTACACACAAAACTATGGCTGGCAACTTATCCATGATTTTCCCAAGCAGCATCACATTATTTGTTTGTTTGTTTGTTTGTTTATTTCAGTCGGAGGAACATTTTTATTCTAATGAGAGTGTTACTGGGGGACACATTTGGGACCCACGCAATAAATCATGACCGATGGAAATGGGCTGGGTATTCAGTAATTTTACAGGGTTTTATTTATTTATTGATATGTAATACATTTGGGAATCACAGTGTAATTATGAATAAAAATATCTGAAATAGTCCCATACTGTGCATGTTCACAGCCATGGGTAAACAGCGGTGTACCACATGGTTTTAAAATCTGACTTCTGACCCATTTGTGCTGCAAAAAAGTAGATGATGTATTGCACTGGGCAGAGGGTGATGCATGAGGATTTATCTCTGAGTATCAATGTGTTGTCTAATAATAAACTGTTCTTGTTGCTCAATATTAAATGATAATTAATAAAACAGCAATATATTGCAATGGTTTATCAGGGGCCTGTGGTGTAGTGGTTAGGGTGCTGCCCTCATGATCAGGAGGTTGTGAGTTCGAATCCCACTGAGACCCTCACAGTGCTAAGACCCCTGGGCAAGGTCTCAACCACAAGTGTTCCTCTGTTCACCCAGCAGTATAAATGGGTACCAGTAAAAATATACTGGGAAGGTAACCTGCGATGGACTAGCGTCCCATCCAGGTGGAGTTGAACTCCTGGTCGCCTCACACTATGGAAACCGGGGATAAGCACCGGCCTGATGAGCCACAAGGCTTGGGTGTAAAAACCCAATAGACTTTATTAAAACAGTAGAGTGGGGTAAGGATCCATGTGTAGGGGGCAGTGGTGGCATAGTGGATAAGGCAATGGGTTGCTAATCTGAAGGTCAGTAGTTCAATCCCTACTATCACCACTGTTGGGCCCTTGAGCAAGGCCCTGAACCTTCAATTGCTCAGTTGTATTAAAAAAATTCTAATGGTGAGTCGCTCTCGATAAGAGCGTCAGCCAAATGCTGTAAATGTAAATGTGTGTACATGCATTACCCGAGTTTGAGTGACGATTGGAGTAATTATAGTTTTTCTTAAAATACTCTGCCAGCGTGAGTTTTTCAGTGGATATATGTATTTCTGTATCTCTAACATGGTACCTTAATGACAATAAAATTAATTTGACTGTGTTAGATGGTAAAATGCTTAATATAATTATTATAAGAATTTTGATAGGACTTCCTGTGGTTTCACAAGAGCTTTTTAAACCTTTAACATGGTTTTAGAGTGATGAGAATGAATGGCTCATTTTTATCTATAGGTACCATTTATGAGAATAGGTAGACAAACTATATATTACTATATATAAACTATATATAAATTTGTATTGTCTGAATACCAAATGATGCCCTTCTGTGTATACAGGCATCTTTGATAGGGTGTGAACTGATAAAGGATATAGACATTTGAAGCTTCAGTGTGTTCTGGAAAATAGCAGAAATTAGATTGAGGGAAGAGGTTAAGAATGGCAATTAATTTCACAATGTCTGTCTTTAGCATTGTGTAGCAGTGGAATGTGATGTGTTGTTGTTTGGTTGTTGTTTTTTTAATGTGTTTGTGTGTGTGTCTGATAATGTTAAGCAAGATTCCTGACACTCTTGACCAACTGCGACTGTTTGTACAGATGCTGACTCAAAGAGGAAGAGGAAATTGGCTGAGATCACACAGGCTCTGAATGCATCCCCTGTCGACGTGACCACGCTGAGGAGGATGGCCATCAGTGAAGGAGGGCTCCTGACCGATGAGATCCGCTGCAAAGTCTGGCCTTGGTTACTGAACGTCCCTGTAGAAAGCATTCCTGAACAACTGGGTAAGTCCTACTCTTGGTAAGGTGACCTGGAATGATTTTAGACTTGGAGCTCGTTGACGTGTCACAGAAACCCATCTGGTGTTTTTGCAGATGAAGTAAACAGGGAAAATAATAAGGACTACAACCAGGTGCTTTTGGATGTGCAGAGATCCTTGAGACGCTTTCCTCCAGGTTAGTGACCCTAACATCCTGCCATTTGTTTAATCCCATTCGCTATCATACATAACAGTGATGAGATGATACAGTGTCAGAAACCACACAGTGAAAAGCTTGAAGCAGATTGAGTTGAGTGTATGCTTATACTATATACGTACAGCTGGATGGACTGGTGGCTGTAATCTGTCCTTTATAGTCTTGTAGTTCCATTCAAAGAAAAGAAGCAAACTTAAGCTCGTCCCCAAATAGTGCACCACTTGACAAGAAATGCATTCATGAGGGTGCACCGAATTATATAGGGAGCGTAGGTCAATTTTGGAACCCCCACAAATTATACACTTACTATGATCACTAGGGTGGCCCTTATATGTAGCAAAAAAAAATTCTGGGAAATTAAACTGTCTCGCCTCCTAAATTTGATCCTTTTGGTATAAGAATGTTTCATACAAAATATTCTGGATATAAAACAAAGTTTAGCCTATGCTCAAGCCATCTCTTTCATTGCCTATAAATTCAATGTTAAAGCGTCATCGTATAAGTATTAAAATATGTGAAGTGTTGTTCACCTCTCGTATCTTTTTATACAGGTGAAATGGCAAGCAATTTGAGATCAAAGAATCAGATCTATTTATTACAAACAGCAAAAGCATACACAGGAGGTTGTAAACTACCTACAATTAGAGATGCGCTGCAGCATTACGTGTGAAGGGGCAGTGGTGGTCTAGTGGTATAGGGCGCTGGATCGCTGATCCAAAGGTTGGGGGTTCGAGTCTCACTCTCCACAAGGTTGTCACTGTCCCCCCCCAGTGGGGCTAACTGGGTTATCAAAGGCGGGCCATGTCTATCACTTTCTATGGTGAGAGGCATGTAAAAGAACCATTGCTGACATTCGTAAAGAGTAGGCTGCAAAGTCGTCAGCGTGTTTCTGTCCCTTGCTAAAAGGGTTGTGACAGGAAGGGCATCCGACGTAAAAACCTCTGCCAAATCAAACGTGCGAATCAGCTGATTCGCTGTGGCGACTCCCGAGTAAAAGGGAAAAAGCCGAAAGGAAGACAGACTGCAGCATTACGTGTACCTAGTGAAAGGACATTCAAGAAAACATGATGCTGCAGTGGCCACAGTGTGAGTACTGGAAGAAATATGGAACAAGGCCCGCATTCCACTCAGACCCTCTCATCATGCCGTGAAACAACCTGAGAGATTAGTGCAGAATTGGGAAGCATTCAAGAAGAATCAAGGTCGGAGAATAAGTAAACCGATTGAGAATGAAGGGAAATTTAAGGAAACCTTTGACGATCTATTTGATATCGTGCACCAGGATGCTTTCTCTCTGATAAAAATACCCAAAGACAGAAAATTTCTAAATGCTCAGAGAACAGGAGTACAGTGGCCTTCTATCTAAGGATGAAGAACATCAGTTCCTCCTTCAGATCATTCAGGACCACAGGAAAAGATTCCCTGGTGCCAGAAAAGAGACAATTGTTCATGAGCTACAAAACTAAAACAACCTCACATTTCAAACTTGACTTTGTTTTTTTGTTCCAATAGTATTATACAGTGGCACCTCACCTTACGATAGTCCCAGCAAACGAAAAATCCAGGTTACGAAAAACATTTTCCTAAAATTTTTGTTTCTGGATACGAAACAAGTTCACGTTACGAAAGCACCATCTCAAAAATTCAAACAATGCACGACTTGCTCACCCATTGACTATCTCCCAACATCCCGCCCTGCTGGCCTCCCATTGCCTAGGAGGGATGATGCAGCTCTCCCTCATTGGCTATTATGGAGCTGTGTCTCCATAATACCTATGATGCTTTTTGTGTAAAGGACAGAGTTACTGCTGTTTCATGAGTTTTTCGAGTGTGCTCATTGCAACTTTATTTTTTGGCTCAGGCTTTTAACTTGTATAAACATTTGTAAGATTATAACTCTGCTAAGAAGACATGGTCAACATGAAGTATGTACTTTAAAAGGTATGTTTTTATAATTTTTAAAGGGTTTAGGGGTAGTATTAGGGGGGGCCTTGGAACGAATCATGCGTTTTACATGTAAAATGTGGTTCTACTTACGAAAAATCGAGGTTACGAAACTGCCTCTAGAACGGAGGTGAGGTACCACTGTACCTCAAAATTTCACTGTTTTTGAGCATAGCCTAAAAGTGATTAAATTTTCATGATTTTTTTGCACAAAGTGGCCTCTTATTAAATGGAACAAAATGCTAGGGTGAGAGGTCACAAATTAAAAATTTAAATAAGGGCCACCCTAATGGTCACAAGTCCATCCTCCTTCTTTTAAATAAAAAAAAAACAAAAAAAAAACATTGGCTTATTCCTTTGGGCAGCATATTTGCGTAACACTTTGTGCAACACCCTCTTACTCTCTCTGTTACTCACACACCCTCTCCCTGATTGGCCCTAAAGACATGTCAGGTCAAAAACACAAAGCATTCTTGCTTTGCAGACAGGGAGCAAAATCTTTCTTTAAAAAAAAACAAATAAACTAAGAATAGAAACTTCAGATGCCAAAGTGAACTTCATGTAGAAGAAGAAGGAATATGTTTATTTTTGGTCGAAGCATTTGTTTAACTCTGGTGGTTATTAAACACTCAGTTCTCCTAATCTGCATGTCTATTGGCAGATATTGAAGTGAAGGTTTACCTTGAGGTACACTGTGTGCAGGTATGCCTGATGAGCAGAGGACGGGACTGCAGGAGGAGCTGATCGATATCATCCTGCGCGTCCTGCAGAAAAACTCCCAGTTGCACTATTATCAGGGCTATCATGACATCGTGGTCACTTTTTTACTCGTTCTGGGAGAACGTCTTGCAACTGCACTGGTGGAAAAGCTCTCTACACACCATCTCAGGTAGAACAGGCTGCTGTGGGAACAGGCTTGTGCCCAAACTGGGCAATTGAACATTGATAAACACTGTCGGCTAATCTGATGGACCTGTATTTCTATTGCAAAACAGAAATATCAGCAACCACATCGAACCAATCTGATTATTAATATTGACAACAACCTTTTTTTTTATTATTATTAAAGGGACTTTATGGACCCCACAATGGACAACACAAAACACATCCTCAACTACCTTATGCCGATTATACAGCGAGTCAACCCAGATGTGCACGACTTTATGCAACAGTGAGTCAATCTGTTGGATCGTTAGGTGGTTGTATGTTTAAATTATTTTATTTGAATATTTCTGAGTTGCCTGAAACATCTTTCCGAGTGTTGACTGCGTGTTTGAATTCATAAGGAATGATATATATATGTATATATAGGATCAGAGCCCATGTTCACGAAATATGGGGTTATTTTGTGCGGGAAGAATCTGTCCTCTACACAATGAAATTCAGTGTTATCACTTGTGTTATCAGAATCAACCAGTCAAAATCAAGAAGTGGGCCGGACTTTTAATGTCAAAACAAGGCTCTTGCATTGATTGGAGTATTCTCCCCTATAGTCATACCTCGCAAGTATAAGTGCTTGAGGGAAGCACTCTGGACATGTGCTATTGGGTTCTGCTAAGGGAAAAAAAAGCATCATGTGGATATAAACCTTTAAGCTTAAAATGAACCTTAGAATTATTATTATTTTGAAAATGACAAGTTCTAATCATAATGCCGTTTATATTCCATATTTTATGGTTCTTGAAAATGAAATAATCACCCCCTTTTTATTTTACCATCAGAGCCGAAGTGGGCACCATCTTCGCCTTGAGCTGGCTCATCACCTGGTTCGGCCATGTACTATCAGACTTCCGTCATGTAGTGCGGTTGTATGATTTCTTCTTGGCCTGCCATCCACTGATGCCAATTTATTTTGCTGCTGTGGTGAGTTTACTATTTCAACTCGCAGATTTTTTATTTATTTTTTATTTTTTTTAAATTATGAACATCGGGTCATGCTTCAAATTTTTAGCCACCACAGGTGTAGCATTTATTGCTTACTGGTTGCAATACCATTTCATTCATGCTTTCATTTTCTAAGCTGCTTAATTCTATACAGTATAGGATCACGAGGAGGCTGGCGCTTATCTCAGCCGACCTTGAGCGGAGTAAACCTTAAACTACAGGTGTCAAACTTGTACCACAAAGGGATTTATAACTGATCTGAGTCTTCAGGCAGTTGATTGGTCAGTGTCTGAACAGAGCACACAGATTGACCAATCAACTGCCTGAAGACTCGAATCATTTGTTTAAATGAGCAAAGTCGGATGTGCTGCTGCTTGGTTGAAAAAAAAAAAACCTGCAGTCACATGGCACTTTGTGGCACTAGTTTGACACCCCTGCCTTAAACAGCTTGCTGGACCACTGCAGGGCCAACACACATGTACAGCTGTACACACTCACAACTTGGGGTGGGCCTTGTTTAACGGCACTTTTAAAAAATGCCGCACAATAAGAACACTACTTGGTATAATGGCACATTTTGTCCAGAAAAAAGAAAAAGCGCAATCGGAAAAGATTGCCGATTTAAACTTCACGTGGTTGCACTCTAGCGGCAGCCAGTCGAAACAAGACAACAACATGGATGTATGTTTGCAAGCGTTCGTATGACTGGCGTTGATGCTCTCGTGGGCTTCTGCTATTTTTGGTAAGTAATATTGTACACCATTTTTTAAATGATTTTATTCTATATGTAATTTTAATTTAATTTACATGTATTTGTGGGAAGGTCCTGATACATCGGCAAAATTGATTTGATGGCACTTGCTTCGGCTCGAAGGTGCCCGATAATTGGCACCAGTCTGTATAATTGAAAATTCTCCAGCTGAAACTATGTAAACTCTCTGGATTAATTTCATAATTAGAATTAATGATCAGATCCTTTGCTCCAGAGAATGGGACACACCTAACAAAATGGCAACAAGTGACCCGCACAAGAACTGCACATTCTCAAGCCAAAAATGTCCCAAGTCCATAGATTCTGGTTGCAAATTTGAAAAATGGTCAAAGCAAAGCTACATTTTAATAGAATGGGACCCATTGGTAGCTTGGCTTCCAGTCACATATGTTATATATTTACTGGATTGGATTTAAACGGTGCCCTATCTAACTAAAAATAAATACAACAGGTAAAAAGAATAATTTATTTCAAAAGAGAAGACACCAATTGTTACCTTGCACTTCATGCCATTGCCATCAACTTTACAAAGACATTTATCTATCGCCACTGGCCCTCCAGGTTTTAAAAATAGAAGAAAATTCTATGATTTCCCCCCCGCTCACAGTTACAGGACATAGACATGTAGTAAAATTCTTATTTTAAAAAATAAATCATCAGAACGGTGCTCTATTCTTCTACTATTTTGGGCAAACTGTGTACACTTTTGCAAACCTAAGCACTTTGAGTTTGCTTAGGGTTCTACAGTATTATTAATACAAGGATCCCTCACCTTTCCGCGATTAATAGGGACCGAGACACCCACCCCCACGACCACTGATTTCCCGCGAAATAGGATCGGACCCCCCGCCCAACTGACATAAGCATACATGTATGTGTATATGATATCAATAAATACATATTCAATGCTATAAATGCTTATAATAACAATTAAACATTCAAAAATAATGCATAAGATGTAAATAAAATATAAATACACACATATACAAACACTCTGATGCGCACCTTACATAAAAATGTAAATAGTTTTCTTGGGTTGTTATCTTTTTTTGTTTGTTTTGGGGTTTTTTTTTTTGCATAATTGGCCTTGTTTTGTGGCATTTTCCATAAATTTTTCCTATTTTTCCTTAATTTCCCTATTTTTAAAAATTTTCTGATAAATAATTTTGAAAAACCCGCGATGCACTGAAGCCGCAGAAACTGAAGCATGCAGTGGCGAGGGATCACCGGATATCGGTAGCCATTAGCGGCTCTTTATAGACATTGTAGTAGTGTGGGTTTTTTTTTATTTTTTTTTTTTATTGTGATTATCATTCTCACTTATTTGCTAAACTGTTTAATTCTACAAGGGTTTGCAGGTTGGCTGCAGCCTTCTCAGCTGACACTGGGTAAAGGTGGGGTACACCCTGAACAGCTTGTATGGCCAACACACAACCATTCACACTCTAATCTAAGGATAAATGTGGCTCAGCCTCCCCTGACCCTAGTACTAAGATTAAGAGTTTAAGCAAATGAGTGAGTGAGAATATAAATTAGCTGTTAATATAGAAACTATACCAATGAAATCACTTCTTGAACAGGATGCTTCCCTGTACATTAATTTCATAGAAATCTACTTTATTGTGTATACTGTAGGAATTACCCTAAGACCCATATATCATCTTGTCCTTATTGTTATGACTTATGATCACCTCATTCCTCGTGTATTCATCGTGTCTGTTGTTCAGATTGTACTGTATCGTGAAGACGACGTACTGGACTGTGAGTGTGACATGGCCATGATGCACCACTTGCTCTCCCAGATCCCTCAGGATCTCCCCTACGAGACCCTAATCAGCCGAGCCGGAGACCTTTTTGTACAGTTCCCGCCATCTGAATTAGCAAAGGGAGCAATTCCAGAGCGCACTCAGCAGTGAGTTTCTTTACCTTTCCCCCGACCCATTCACTCTGACTCCCTGTCTTTCTCTCACCAATATAACAGTTTTATAACAGTGGTTGGCGTAGATGCCCGACTGCAAGCAGGTTGTGAGAGCAAGAATCTG
>CM045732.1:12125474-12277974 GCA_024760905.1 Plotosus lineatus
AATTTATATTTTTATTGATAAGTTAATAATTAAGTTTTTGGTCATTTATTTGCACTGAAATATATTCTACATTTTTGCTGGCTGCACTTTGAGATGGTGAAAATATGTCTGTCACTTGGAAATTCTTTGAACAACATATAATTCATCTGCAAAAATATGGTGATCAACAAAATAAATTTTTGGAAAACAAGGAATACAGCAGCAGTGATTATTAATGCAAATGTTATGAAGGATTACTTTGTATACAATATACACCCATCTCATAATTTGAAAAATTATATATGCACATACGTATATACACATATATATATATACACACACACACACACGTCCTGAAAAAATTAGCATATTGTGATAAAGTTTATTGTTTTCTGTAATGTACTGATAAAAATTAAACTTTCATAAATTTTCGATTCACTGCACACCAACTGAAATATTTCAGGTCTTTTATTGTTTTAATACTGATGATTTTGGCAAACAGCTCATGAAAACCCAAAATTCCTATCTCAAAAAATTAGCATATTTCATCCGACCAATAAAAAAAAAAAGTCAACCTTCAGATAATTATGTTCAGTTCTGCACTCAATACTTGGTCGGGAATCCTTTTGCAGAAATGACTGCTTCAATGCGGGCGTGGCATGGAGGCAATCAGCCTGTGGCACTGCTGAGGTGTTACGGAGGCCCAGGATGCTTCGATAGCGGCCTTAAGCTCATCCACAGTGTTGGGTCTGGTGTCTCTCAACTTTCTCTTCACAATATCCCACAGATTCTCTATGGGCTTCAGGTCAGGAGAGTTGGCAGGTCAATTGAGCACAGTAATACCATAGTCAGTAAACCATTTAGCAGTGGTTTTGGCACTGTGAGCAGGTGCCAGGTCGTGCTGAAAAATGAAATCTTCATCTCCATAAAGCTTTTCAGCAGATGGAAGCATGAAGTGCTCCAAAATCTCCTGATAGCTAGCTGCATTGACCCCGCCCTTGATAAAACACAGTGGAGCAACACCAGCAGCTGACATGGCACCCCAGACCATCACTGACTGTGGGTACTTGACACTGGACTTCAGGCATTTTGGCATTTCCTTCTCCCCAGTCTTCCTCCAGACTCTGGCACCTTGATTTCCGAATGACATGCAAAATTTGCTTTCATCCGAAAAAAGTACTTTGGACCACTGAGCAACAGTCCAGTGCTGCTTCTCTGTAGCCCAGGTCAGCCGCTTCTGCCGCTGTTTCTGGTTCAAAAGTGGCTTGACCTGGGTAAGGCCTGTAGCCCATTTCCTGCACACGCCTGTGCACGGTGGCTCTGGATGTTTCTACTCCAGACTCAGTCCACTGCTTCCACAGGTCCCCCAAGGTCTGGAATCGGCCCTTCTTTCACTTTTTCCTTCCCACAGACGTCCCACTGAGGTAGCTTGATACAGCACTCTGGGAACAGCCTATTCCCTCAGAGATTTCTTTCTGTGTCTTACCCTCTTGCTTGAGGGTATCAATGATGTCCTTCTGGACAGCAGTCAGGTCGGCAGTCTTACCCATGATTGCGGTTTTGAGTAATGAACCAGGCTGGGAGTTTTTAAAAGCCTCAGGAATCTTTTGCAGGTGTTTAGAGTTAATTGGTTGATTCAGATGATTAGGTTAATAGCTCGTTTAGACTACCTGAACATGATATGCTAATTTTTTGAGACAGGAATTGTGAGTTTTCATGAGCTGTATGCCAAAATCATCAGTATTAAGAAAATAAAACACCTGAAATATTTCAGTTGGTGTGCAATGAATCTAAACTATATGAAAGTTTAATCTTTAGCAGTACATTACAGAAAATAATGAACTTAATCACAATATGCTAATTTTTTGAGGACTATATATACACGTGTGTGTGTGTGTGTGTGTGTGTGTGTATATATATATATATGTGTATATATGTATGTATATATATATTTATATGTATTATTGTACCAGTAACATGCTGGACATTATCATCTACTGTTTATTAGCTGTCATGGCCAATAATTTATTTTTAGTTCACTTCATTTAGAAGAATATACAGTACTAGTACATCTGTTCAAAAATTAAACATCAACGCATGAGTTATGAATATGCAAAGCTCCTGAGTGGCACAACAATATTTTAAGATCCAAGATTTCCAAACTTGATGATGTCACAACCATCGACGGACAAAAGTAAAGGATGTAGCATGCTGTGCTCTCTGGGTGGGTGTGATGGTGTACTTTATTTCCTCTGAATCGTAGGATCTGCACTTGACTGTATGTGCCATTGTTTATACTTGTTATATGATGGGGGAGAGGTGGGGCAGTGGTGGTCTAGTGGTATAGGGCGCTGGATTGCTGATCCTAATGTTGGGGGTTCGAGTCCCACTTTCCACAAGGTTGTCACTGTCGTGTCCCCCCCCCAGTGCAGCTAACTGGGTTATCAAAGGCGGGCCATGTCTCTCACTGTCTATGGTGAGAGGCATGTAAAAGAACCATTGCTGACTTTCGTAAAGAGTAGCTGCAAAGTCGTCAGCGTGTTTCTGTCCCTTGCAAAAAAGGGTTGTGACAGGAAGGGCATCCGACGTAAAAACCTCTGCCAAATCAAACGTGCGAATCAGACGATTCGCTGTGGCAACTCCCGAGTAAAAGGGAAAAAGCCGAAAGGAAGACAGACATATGATGGAGAAGAGCCGGCTAGTCGGTGGGAATCATTCCCTCAATATTTCATGGTATTTAATCTAGAACTGTTTACTCATTCTCATTTGCATATTCAAAACAGAAATGCCACAAAAATTCCATCTAATTATTTTAGTGTCATAATTACTAAAGTGTAAGACTTGCTTATCCACATACCCCAAGTAACAAACCCTTACAAGGAATTATCTCTCATTTTAGTAAACACTGTTAGATCATGATCATATACCCAACACATGATTTGTGATTCCACCAATTAAACTGGTTACATTGTAGAGTCCTCTTTAAATATCCATAAATTCAGTCTGTTAGTTGCTGATGCAGATTCTTCATTACTCTGCAGTGTTAGAAGTATGATAAGTCCTCAAAGAGCAGGTTAGAGATCAGTGACAGTTTTGACAATTTGGATGACAAGGTGCACCACTGACACGACATCTACATCCACCAGAGTTGTCTCCATTACCCTGAAAATGAAGAAGAGACAATTATTCAGGAACAGCAGAAACATCCAACAACTGAGCAATAAAGCCACAAATAATCAGTCCTCTGTATACAATACATTCCTGGTTCTAATTGAGTTGGTTTATTTTTCATAACAGGAACTCTAACCGTTGTTCTTCCGAGAAAGTCCATATTATTGCACTGGCTTCAGTTTGTTATTTTCCATAGTATGACTGTACTGCTGTTGTGGACAATCTACCTAAACACTTTTTATGTGTATAATTAATAATTGAAGAAAAAAAAAAAACTGTAGGCTTCCAGAGATGGAAATTCAAGTCAATAGCATCCACCCAAGCCTGAGGCGCATAATTGTTTTATTATATACAGTGATACCTCGGTTCTCGAATGCTTTAGAGGTCGAACAAATCGGAATTCGAACAAAAAATCCGGGATTTTTTTTTGTCTTGGAAGTCGAACTCGAAAAATGCGCGAGAAAAAAACAAGACCGAGAGTGAGGAAAAGTGCACGACTTCTGGAAATTGGTCTCTTTTGACTCTACTCGACCACTGTGTCCGTGTGGATGTGCTTGCTCTTGTTCTACAAAGTACAGTATACCGTGTTTTTTTTTTTTACTCGATTAGATTAGCTAATAAACATGTCTCCGAAGAAAGCTACTAAGAAAAGGTCAGTTGTGTGGAAAACTGTTGCATTTAAGAGAGAGCTGATAGCTCAGCATGACTCAGGCGTGCGCGTTACTGATCTTGCTAAGGAATATGGCACGGCTAAATCAACGATATGCGCGATCCTGAAGAACAAAGAGCGTGTTAAAGCCAGTGATTCAGCGAAAGGCTCGATGGTTATCAGCAAACAAAGACCACAAGTGCTGGAGGAGGTGGAAAAATAACTGCTCCTATACATAAATGAGCAGGCAGTTATCAGGAAATAGTGTTAGCTGCCTCAAAGCTCGTGAAATCTACGATGATTTGGTGGAAAAGACGCTAGCTTGAATCCTGAAGGGTTCCACTTTAAAGCAAGTCGAGGCTGGTTCGAAAAAAAAAAGACACAAAATAAATTAATGTATTAAGAATTTTGTGTGTTTGTCCTGTTGTTTCACATTAATATACTATTTGATATATAAACGACATTATGAAATAACATTATATTTAAAAAAGGTAGTTTTCTAGCGTCTTGGAACGGATTAAAACCATTTACATTATTTGTAATGGGAAAAGTGGATTTGGAATTCGAACAAATCGGAATTCGAACAGCCTTCTGGAACAGATTAAGTTCGAGAACCAAGGTACCACTGTACTATATATAAAGATGAGACAGAAAAGCACAGTAAAATGAAATTTAACCATGATGAACGGAGGTGAGCTCCAAAAACATGTGCCAGCAGGTGCATATGTTAAAAGCTGCCTACTGGCTTCTCTTTAAATCCCATTCGGAGTTTTTATGTATATGGATGGCATTGGTAGTTAACAAATCTGCCTCACAACAAGAAAGCCCTGGCATTCTGGTTTGCATGTTCTCCGTGTGCTTGTGTGGGTTTTCTCTGGATACTTCGATTTCCTCCCATAATCCAAAGACATACACATTAGGCTAACTGGCTCTTCCAAATTGTCTCTAGGAGTGCATGTGAATGGTTGTGCATGTGTTGGCCCTGCAATGGACTGGCAAGCTGTTCAAGGAGTACCCCGCCTATACCTGGCGAAACATGACCACAGTCACATGGAAATATGAAGAAAAAAAAAACTATAAGAATTTTATTTTATTTTTAGATATCTTAACCATGACGAAGATAGGTCAGGTGGACTCTTACTATATACTACCCACTAAGTAAACTAAGTTAGGTGGGTCCGGTAAAAATGGGGTTTTACCCTCATCAGTATTTCTACAATATGGAAACACAAGAAAAACAAATTAAAGTTAGATGTTGCCTGCAATGGCCTGGTGAGCTGTCCAGGGTGTCCTCTGCCCTTGCTCAGAGTCGGCTGAGATGGTTATTGTTGCTGAATTAAGGAACACTAATCCAGTCTGATACCTGAGGACCCCATCTGGCCTGTTTGGTCACCCAACAGATTTCCGTCTTGCACATGAGGCAGCAGATCCAGTCACAACCATCTTTCTTCTGAATGATCACTTTACATTTAGGGCAGTGCATGGCCTCGCCATTCTGCAACATCATCTGCAATACACAGTGAACATGCGATTAATCAGAGGAATGTGTGAGAGTGGTACAGAAGTGTAAAACACAAAAACATTAAAGAAAATGCTTCAGCAAAAACAAAAACATGACACATGGTGACATTCAATAAAAATCTAACTAATGACATTCCATGACTGTACTTGATTACCCATGACAATACATGTTTGCTGTCTTTGTGATAATTTACGGGACAAATTAAAAAATCTACATCAAAATCTATATTCAGGTCCAAGATGACTTGCTAAGCAGCAAAAAAAAAAAAAAAAAAAAGTTCCAACTTACTGCATCTCTACACGGTAATGATATCGAGCAAATATCTTCAATAATCTAATTCATTACATAAAAAATCACAGTAAATGCAATCCGTTTCCGAGTGGTCCAAAATTGTACTACACAGACCAGTTAATAACCCAGCCGCCCATCACTCAACCAAAACACAAACTTCAAACCAAGTCAATCTTTTCTCTTTTGGTCTCCTTTTTCGGTCCAACAACAGAAATAAACCCAAAAATGTAAGAAAACAAACTTGTGTTGTTGATGCAGACTTTCTTTCGGTTTAGTGAGCACAGCTTCTTTTAAGGGTGACACAGTTGTGAAGGAGTACATCCACCTCACAGCAAGAAGGTCCTGGGGTCGAGTCCCAGGCTCGGCGGGGATGTTTCTCTGGTGAGTTTGCATGTTCTTCCTGCATTTGCACAGTTTTCCTCCCACAGTCCAAAGACATGCACATTAGGCTAATTGGCTATTCCAAAACTGACACTAGGTGTGAATGGTAGTATGTATGGTGGTATGTGTTGGCTCTGGGTTAGAGTTGGTGCTGAAATGGTGTGTAGCTGTTCAAGGTGAATTGCACCGTTAGCCAGCGTTAGCTACCTGCAGCCCTAATAGTAGATAGAAGCAGTTTGGCAAATGTGTGTGCACACGCAACTAGATGTAATCATCAACATTCCCTTCCATTTTTTTTCTTTTTTTTTTTTTGGGGGGGGGGGGGGTGGTTACAAAAATACCATATAATAGTACATAATTTATTAACCTTGTTAGTTCAGTCAGTAGACAGAAATTCCAGCCCTTGACCTCTCTGTGTGTGCGTGTGGTTAATACATCAAAACCTCTGCCTGGAATTTCCCTGTACTGACCTTGCACTCAGTTAATAAGTGGTACAGACACTCCCCACTTTTAGTTCATTCGTTTCACGTATTTTTCAATGTTACGTTTAAAAAAAAAATTGTGTCAAATTTTGAGTTTAGCGTGCTCTCTGTAGTACGAGACGTACCTACGTAGTACGCTGACATAATACGCTACTTCAGCATGACGCTGTGTCCATTGTTTACAAACAACAGACTGAACGTGCCCTCCTGCTTCCCAGTTCACGGCGTGTTACCCTTGTGCTAAGACGTTGTCTCTGTGATCTTTGTATTTACACTGTTTTGCGGACTTTTGTAACCCTAAGCAAATATGTTTGGTCAGAAGCGTAAGCCTATGAGTGATGGTGGTAATCAGAAAAAGCGGCAAGCCATCTCGTTAGAAACGAAGATGGCTATTATCAAGAAAATTGATGCTGGTGAAAAACATGTGAATGTTGCACGTTTCTTCCAAATGGCTCCGTCGACCAGAAAGATCGCCTCATAGAGAATGTTAAAGGTTATATTTGATACTATATTTGATATTTGACGAGTGAATTTTAATTAATTAATTTAATTGAACTTTAATTAATGTTGATATTATTTCATATATTTGATCTTATTTTACAATGTTATGTTTATAATAATTGATTTAGGGGTGTTTTATGAGATACGGTAATGGTATTTATGGATGTATAGTACAGTATGAACGTCATACGTCACTGGAACATACGGTAACAACTTACGTTTCTTTTTCACCTTACGTTCGGCCGTCCGGAACCGAACTAAAACGCAAGTCGGGGAGCGTCTGTATATTTTTCTTTAGCACCATTTAGTATCATCTTCGAAATCTTTATTTTATAAATGTACTGAAATTTTAATATAATTGTACATTCAAATTAAATTTTTAATTATAAGTATTTCATGTGTTGTTAACAGTAGATTTGTCACTCTACATACAGGTTATATTCTGTATAAAGTTCATGTATTGTATGACACGAAGCCACTCATGTTTTAATGTATTTTGGTCATCTAACCTCTAGCTTCTCTGTGGTTTGTTTGGCTGCAATATTGTTCTCTGCTCTGATCCGAAGATCATCCTGGTACTCTTTACAGTTCATGTCTTTGTGGATGTCCTATAGCAGAAATACACACACGCATTTTTATATACCTGATGCCTTATGCTTATATTCATGTTATAATTATAAAAATAAACTAAGGCTCTTCAAACCTCTGGTTTCTTACTCACTTTGCAGAGGAGACAATTCGTCTCATTGCAGATGCTGCAGTCAAACTCATTGACATCGTCTTCAAATATGCACCAGCCAGGGCAGTCTAGAGTTTTACAGTGGTAACTGTTCTCACTGCGTGATTCTGCAATTTTCAGCCTTAACTCCAAAAACCTCAGGTAATTCTCTGGTGATAGCAGCTAGAAGAGAAATTTCAGATAACAGTTGTGTAGATAAAAACATTCACTCCTTAAATGTATAATTTTATACATTTATTTATATAAAAGTTTTATCCCTTTTTTTATATAAATTTTATCCCTGATTTTATATAAATTCTACAATTCTGCACTGGCCTGGCGAGCTGTCCCGGGTGTCCTCTGCCCTCGCCTAGAGTTGGCTCAGACGTGCGCCAGCCTCGCCACGACTCCAATTATGAGGTTCAGAAAATGAGTGAACGAATGATGTTACAATTGTAAAATACCAAATATGTACTATATTATAATATGGGTCATAAAGACTATAAATATCACTACATTTATCATTCAAATGCCCTTTGCACACATGAACATTACTGGTCATTAACGTCAAGCCATTAACATCACTTTTCAGTCATCAGGCATTAAGATGAATATTTACAAATATAGTTTGGTTTGTGTATTTGTGGTGTCAAATTGGTATTGTACACTGCCCGGCCAAAGAAAAGAAAAAAGTTGTGCGTTGTAATATTTGGTTGGTCTATCTTTAGCATTGATTGTTGTATATAATGTCCATGGCATTGTTTTAATGATCTTTAGCAACATCACAACATTTATTTCAATATAGAGTCGTGATTTTTTCACCACCATCATAAACTTATGATGGGAAAATTGAACCGTTCTAGAAAGTCTTCTTCAGCACTTCCCAAAGACTGTCAGAAGGGGTTACGGTAACCCACATTAGCAGAAGAAGATGAGATGAGATGAATTTACAGCATGTTCCTATACATACCTATGATCACTGTTAGTCCACAGTGAAAGTTCTGCAGAGAATTGTTTGGAAACTGACACTTTGCACATCATGACTTACTGCTTTAATCTCTCGGTCCTGAAGAACGCAGTCACATGTGTACTCTTCATCTGCATAAGGGCATTTTACTTCTGCATCCACACAGCTTAAAATGGTCATCCTCACACATTCTCTGGGAGAACAAAATTGTCATGTAGTCACTTTTAGCATGTTTCTGGTTTACACTAAAGGTGTGGTTGAATTACTGGTGGGTATTTATTACATGCAGAAGCTGTGAAGGCACTCTCGGAGAGTGACGCCCTCTCCTGCCAGAACCTGTTCATAGCAGATGGGACAGCAAAGCTCCTCTCTGTTACCAATCAGGTCCTGATTGTCTGTCTCCAGCAAACTGAGGAAGTTCTTCTCTCGCTCCTCTCTGACGGACTGAAAAATATTATTCCAGCAACAAGATTTATTTAATATGGAGTTATTTCAAACAGCATTTCTGTGTTATTCTAATAATCTGGTAATTATTAAATTGTTACAATTTCATAATTGACATTACAATCTAAATCTGAAATGATAGATGCTTAATTTCCTATTTTCATTACAATACCAGTATCACAGGTATCAGCATCGAACTTATCAGGAAATATCTTAATAAATCCCTGATACATAAACTCCAAAAACTGCAGTAGGATTAAGAATATTATATTTTATTTTTAAATAACTTAAAGTTCTCCACCTCAAATGATTACTCTACAACTTCGCTGAGCAGAAAAACATCTTAGAAACACAACAGGCCAAACCGAACTATTAGCAAATACAGTGGTACCTCATCTTACGATAGTCCCAGCAAATGAAAATCCAGGTTACGAAAGACATTTTCCAAATTTTTTTGTCTCTGTATACAAAACAAGTTCTCCTTAGGAAACGCCAAACGCGCCATTCAAACATTCAAACAATGCACGAGCTGCTTTCCCATTGACTATCTTCCAACATCCTGCCCCGCTTGCCTCCCATTGGTTAAGAGGGATGATGGCGCTCCCTTCCATTGGCTATCTCCCAACATCCCGCCCCGCTGGCCTCCCATTGGCTAGGAGGGATGACGCAGCTCCCTCCCATTGGCTTTTATGGAGCACCCATAATTCTTTTCGTGCAAAGGCAATGACGTCATTATGTAAAGAACAGTTACTGTTGTTTCATAAGTTTTTCAAGTGTGCTCTTTGCAACTTTCTTTTGTCTCAGGATTTTAACGTTGCAGATCATTACAACTCTGCTAAGAAGACATGGTCAACACACACGCGCACACACACACACACACACACACACACACACACACACACGTGCGTGCACACACACACACACACACACACACACACACACACACACACACACACACACGTAATTGCCACTGCGAGTGAAAAGAAGAGGCGGGCTTGTGGCATGCGGTTGAGTGATATCGCAAAGGAATATGGCCAAACCTGACTACCATCGGTACGATATTGAAGCAGAAGGAGGCATTAAAAGGTATACTTTTATAAATTTTAAAGGGTTTAAGAGGTAGTTTTGGAGGCCTAGGAACGAATCATACGTTTTACATGTCAAATGCGGTTCGATTTACAAAAAATCCGGGTTCCGAAAAAGGCTCTGTAACCGATTAAGTTCGTAAAGTGAGGTACCACTGTAGTCTCACTCACTCATTTGCCCAACCACTTCATTCAACTAATGTTGGAAGATGGCTGATGTGTACTGGTATCCTGGTGAAGACGAAGTAAATCCTCAATAGTTCAACAGACCATTGTACAGCCAACACACACACACACACATTCACACTCACTCATATCAAGGAATATTTGGAACAACCAATTAGCCTAATGTTTATGCCTTTTGAGTGTGTGAGGAAACCCCACACCAAAATGTCGAAATCCAGGAATCGAACCAGGACCTTCTTGCTATAAGGTAAGGTGAACCTACTAACCACTATGCCACCATTTAAGCCCAATTATACCCAACTATGTCCAATTAGAAGAATAGGAGAATAAAAATTTTACCTGGTGGTACTGTAGACTGGCAAGTTCTTCTTGCTGAATTCTCTGTGCTTCCTCTTCATCTGGCTTGTAAATATCTGGTATTTCATAGTTTTCTGGTCTCCCAGCACTGCAAATTGCACATCCTGGCCGTGTTGGTTTGTTCACATACGTGCACAGCAAACACGACCATCCTAACTGGAATCAGCAAAGTAAACAAAACCATTATGTGCATTTGATAAATGGGAAGATCTCAAACATATCTATAAAAGGCATTCATTATCTGTATTATCATCTATATTTTCAATTCAAAGTACTTTCCATTATGTCTAAAGCGTGACACACAGCAAGAATGTACAGAAAACATGATATAAGGTTGGCATGATCTCAAAAATATCCTCATTTACATTTGGAGACGACAACACTGGAGCAACAAGCTATGAACTACATGTGGACAAAAGACGTTTGTGTCACTCCCTAAATTGGACTTGGCACTGAGTATCTTGATCAAGCTCCTCACGTAATATCTCCAGAGTTATACTTTTATTATTTTATTTGTCATGATCAGGAATCTGAACTGACAGAAGCAAAGTAAACAGCACAACAGAGGCATGTCACTACAGTGATTTAATAACATGGATAAGAGTTCATTCATTCATTTTCTGAACCGCTTAGTCCTAATTAAGGTTGTGGGGAGGTTGGTGCCCATCTCAGCCAACTCTGGCTGAGGAAGAGTACACCCTGGACAGCTCGCCAGTTATCGCAGAGCGAAAGCATGCTGACGGCTATGCAGCTACCGCTTCTCACCATAGACAGTGAGAGACATGGCAGGCCATTGATAACCCAGTTTGCTGTGCGAGCGGGTGGGGGTGGGGAATCGTTCACAACAGATGAATAAATGACAGTGGGGCTTGAACCCCAACCTTGGGATCAGTAATCCTGCACCTTAACACCGGGCCACCACTGCCAATAAGATTTCAACAATACACTACGACTACTACTACTATTATTACATAAATGGGTTGAGACATATAATAATATAATCAAACCAGAATTCATATTTTAAATTGCGGAATGGCCAGACAGATTTTTTATTGAAGCAGGAAAAAAGTGTATCAAACCTCACCACTGGTTTGGGAGGAGGCTTTGGGCGAGGTTTTAGTTCAAGAGGCACTTGAGGCTGTTTGCGTCTTGCTCCCAACTCTGCCGGACCTCTGCTGAGCACTTCAATATGCTCAATTATACCTTAAAACAACAATAAAAGTTATTGAAGTGGTTGCTTTTATATTTATGTTGACAGCTTCAAAGGCACATACATCAGGTCATGTTATTTTCTGAGCCACGTTATCATTTATTAGGGGAGGCTGGAACCTGAACATCTCACCACTCAATCACAGAGTCAACACTCTCTCTCTCTCTCTCTCTCTCTCTCTCACACACACACACACACACACAAAATAACCGAGTACATCTAGGAATCCTATGCAACCAATGGAAAGAACACTCTACTGTAAATACATGTTTTTCACTGATCTGAGACCAGTGAATATCAAAATGTGGACTTATACTCCCTTGACAGGGTGTCTTTGGGTATATGAACTAATTTAACTCCTGTGCTTCTCAATCAGTTTCATTCTGTACTGCTCATTTATATGAAAGTCTAAAGAATTATTATTTTTTTGCCTGAAGTAGAGTCTGGGATGTGCTACAAGTCAAAGATCCCAGAAATGTTGATCTGAAGCAAACAAATCCAAGTTAGCCTAACACAAAATGGTCATTACAGTAGTTTTTGTGTGCTTTTCCAGACTTCTCATTGAAGTTAAAACAATGATTAACTGTGCTAACCACCATTTGACTGAAAAACAAAATACTTTCCTACCTGTATACGTCACGTGCTCACAATCCTATCCTAAGTAAATATCTTTAACTGATTATTCTTGAACGACCTTTTACAGTTTTACAGTACAGATTATAACATGTACAACTGAATTGGCTTTAGATGGTAAGTAGGCCTGAAAGCCTGGTGAGCTGTCCAGGGTGCATCACGCCCTCACCCGGAGTCAGCTGAGATAGACGCCAGTCTCCCCATGACCCTCATTAGGATTAAGCGGTTCAGAAAATGAATGGTAGGTAGAATTGAGGGGGGAATGTATCTAAAATATCTAGCCATGCAGCAATACCAATATACTGTAATTTTGGATTGGTTTGTTCCATAAATATAAAATAAGACTTGATTTAAATTTCTTGCTAATGTATCAAGTGAGTTTGTGAATTCCTCTGGGATCGATCTAGCGATCTGTCTGATGAGACAGACAGACAGTGAGTGAGACAGTATGTGAGACAGTGAGTGAGACAGACAGGCAGAGAGTGAGACAGACAGACAGAGAGTGAGACAGTGAGTGAGGCATTGAGTGGGACAGACAGACAGTGAGTGAGACAGTGAGTGAGACAGACAGACAGACAGTGAGTCAGACAGACAGTGAGACAATGAATGAGACAGACAGTGAGTGAGTGAAACAATCAAACAGGCAGTGAGTGAGACAGACAGACAGACAGACGGACGATCAGTGAGTGAGACAGACAGTGAGTGAGTAAAACAGTCAGACAGACTAACTAACTGACTGACTGTCTGTCTGTCTGTCTGTCCATCAATCTATGAGTAAGTTAGTAAGCTACAGTATAAGTCAGTTCCAACAGCTCAGAAAATCTTTGAGTTCCTTTCGGAACATTTACCCGACTCTTTTTCTGCCTTTATTTTTTCAGAGATATTGACTTTGAATGACGTGTGTTCGCTCTGAAGAAAAAAAATCACTGAGAAAATAAAGGCAGAAAAAAAGTCGGGCCGAACATCTGAGTTTAAAATCAGTACTGTACTTTCAAAACGAATGATACTGTGCTTATTTAAAGTAGCCTTTTCACTGTAATGAATTGGCCACACCCATGTCGGCGTATAGACAATTTTTGCCATTCGCTGTTGAATTTTGTTTTGATTCATTGTTATTCACTTAATTTGGTTCACATACATTTTTGTTTGGGATATTCATCTGAAATTTTTGTGCATGCATAAACATTCTTAAACTATATAAGTGAGTGGCTCACACGGAGCAAAAAGGCCCTGCATGCGCTATGGCGTCTTTTCTGTCTGAAGTAAGATTGCAGCCAGTTACAGATATCGCATCAGTCATCCAGCTGAAGTGAATTCATTTCTTAGTGGGCTTCTTGCTCGTTGTCCACACTTCTGAGCTTGAATTCTTGCTGCATGGCCCTGGGCCTTCTGGGCTTCCCTGCTGGTACTGTTGAGTATGTGGACAGAATTGAGACACTGGATGCCCTGGAAGGGATTTTTCTCTTGGAGGCTGATGAAAAGCTGGGACTGGGGGGGACCTGGATCTTGAGGCTTCTTGGGATACAGTTGCTTATTCAGGTGATGTGATGGTGTGAGTGGTGGAGATGGAGCCTTGCATGTTTGTCTGGGGGATGTACGTATTTGTATTTGCCTGAGATTTAATATTTAGTGTATTTTTGTGTCATTAAATTTATGACACAAAGGAAACTTAAACTTGATTTCAGAAATAAGTTTAATAATAAGAGGTTGGCAGATAATTCCGATATCATAACCGTTATTTGTACTTTAGAACTAAATTTTGCTTTTCTTTTTTTTTTCACAGAAATTCTGACTTTGAACTTAAATACCTTTGAATTTAGCGTCAAATAACAACATGTGTGCATGAAAAAAAAAGAAACACGCATAGACGGTAATAGTACACTTCTGTACATACCATTCAAAATGTTGCTAGGAAGAAAAAGGCTTAAAAGAACTTTAAAGAGAAAGTAATTATACCGCCTATCTTCATGTCCTGCTCTTCTTGTTTCTGTTGTTCACGACTGAGATTGACAGACTGGGCCGATCTAATGAAAAGAAATGCCTGATCATCATCACTGGTCACATTGTGGCTGAATAGAGTGTCTCCATCCTTAGCGCAACGCTTCCCTATGATCCAGCATTGTAGTAAAGGGTGGAAGCCATAGTCTTGAAAAATCTGTGAGTAAACAGGAACAAAAGATATTTTCAAACAGTTAAGGACAAGAGCGCTTATGTTTAAATAAGTGGAGGGGTCAGGAGTCTGAATTTCCAAAGTTTTGTTTTGTTAAAAGGTGGAATTTCTTCTAGGAACACTACGATTCAGTGCGCACAGGAAATTTCAAATTGGGATCAGATCTGGAAATTTAAACCTCAAGTTGGAGACCTCTATCCTGACACTCTGGTGTAACATTTCCAACAATTTTCAAATATACTGTAGCTTTTGAATTAAAGCCTGACTGGACACAGGGATTACAGTATCTGACTGTATCCTTGAACTGAAATGATTTCAAGTGCTTCTCATGATGCTTCCACCACCATGCTTCACAGTTGTCACCTAATCTGGAAAAGGTTTGACCCAAAATCGCACTTACTCAGTTATGCTCCATCATAAGATCAAGTTAAAATGTAAAACCCACATTTTGCTGTATTGTGATCCACAATAACCTAGCACATCTCTCTTATCAGTCCAAATTAACTTGGTTTTTCAGATCACAAGAGTGTTGCAATGATTATATATAATGTAATGGTGTCATACCATACTTGTTTTTTAAGCTTTGTGCAAAAAAAGTTTCAAGTAGTGTTGCATCCAGTTAGTCTTTTGCAGACGTTAGCAATGCTTGAGAAAATAGCAGTCCTAAGCAGATTCTGGCACGGGCAATATGTGCCTCCGCCCAGGGTGGTATTGTCCAAGGGGAAGCATGTCAGATAAATATAATATCAACACATGCACAATCACATGCCTATGGCTAGCTACTTCCTTTATTGAGTTTACTGTAATTTCTCTTTGTGCCGATTAGATTCATCATCATCATCATCATCATCATAGCGGCCGCAGCTGAGCTACATGCCTGGCGCTCCATAGGACTTTGCTGTTCTTGTACTTTCCATAGCGTGCAATCTTACAATGTGACTATAGAAGCGATGGGGTCGCAACTCCACAGGTCGCCATCAGAAACACACTGACAGCTATGCAGCCTACAAAAGTCAGCAATGGTTCTTTTCTAGCCTCACTCCAAAGACAATGAGAGACATGGCCGGCCCTTGATAACCCAGTTAGCTGCACTGGGGGACAGTGGCAACCTGTTGAGAGTGGGGCTTGAACCCCCAACCTTAGAATCAGTGATCCGGCTGACCTTACCACCAGGCTACCGCTGTTTAGATTCGGCAGGTATTTAAATGTCAGGATTGGCACAAATGTAATCATCACATACTATTATTTAGTTATAAAATCCAACAATGTATACAGGTGTATAATTGCTCATATTTTTGCATTTCTTTGACATGTTTAGATTTGGGGGTGGAAGCACTGCACCCTTATATACTCCTATAGAGTTCCTGTAAGGTAATACATGATGTCACCTCATGTAGGCACATTAAGGACTCCGAACACTACATTTCAAAGTACAGGGATCCCTTGCTACTTTGCGCTTCAATTCATACGGCTTTAGTGCATCGCGGTTTTAAAAAAAAAAAAAATATTCATCGAATTAAAAAAATAAGGAAATTAAGGACGAATAGGGGGAAAAGTTAAAGAAAATGGCACAAAAACAAGGCCAATTATGCAAAAAAAACCTAAACAAACACAAAACAAAAAAAACCAACCCAAAATCTCCCATCAAAACTACTTACATTGTTGCATCTGTGTGCACTCGCATCAATACACAAGCGCGTATGTATGTGTGTCGTCGTCTTCTCATGCAATACCATCTGTATGTGTGTGTATTTATATTTTTTACATCTTACTTTTTTTATGTTTAATTGTTATTATAAGAATTTATAGCATTGAATATGTATTTATTGATATTATATACACATATACATGTACGTATACCTCTGTGGGGGGAGGGGGTTGGGGGGGGTGATCCTACTTCGCGGGTTTCGATGGTTGTGTGGGGATCTCGGTCCCAATTAACCGCGCAAAGTGAGCGATCCCTGTATACTTTTCTGTGCTCCCAGTCACCTGACTGAAGGCTTCAGCATCACATGATCACTACACATCTGTCCTCACTTCAATCTGATTACCGGCACACTATATAAGGACTCACACAAATTGAGAAATATTGTTCTGTATTCTGTGCCTGTCATAACCGAGCCTTTGTTTAGTGTTTGCCATTGATGTGTTTGAGCCTGTTTTCCTTTTCTGACCTTGATTATCTGCTCAGCTTCTGATATCCTGATTCTGTGCATAAACTCTGTTCTCGAATCTGTTCCCTGAATTATCTCTGCTGTGTGGTTTGTCTCCTCAGTCTAAAAGATATCATTAAATCATGTTAATGTGACTCCTGCATCTGCTGCATGTTATTTTACAGTGGGAGTATTTCCCAAAGTGTTTTGCTCCTCTGATACCACAGCAATTTGTCAAATATATAATTAATGTATTGATTGATGATCACTACTGTATTTATAACGCTATAGTTTCTCGTTTCTTTAAGTAATAGGAAAGAATGCAACTTGTCATGTTAAAGAGAGTGCAGAAGGGTGGTGTAGTGGTTTGCACTTCTGCCTCAGTGCAGACGTTTCTGTATTCATGGGTTTCATCCGCGTACTCTGGTTTTCTCCCACAATCCAAGGATATAAACATTAGGCTAAATGGAGTTTCTTGGTTGTCCCTATGGTGCGACTGTGGATGGTTGTGCGAGTTTTGGCCCTACAGTGGTCTCCCAAGCTGTTCAGGGTGTACCCCACTTTCACCCAGAGTTGTTTGTGATCGGTACTAGACTCTCCGTTGCCCTTATATAGGATATAGTGTTATAATAAACTTACTATACATACTTTGTGTCCAAAAACAAGCTTTACCTCTGACTCATACAAAGCACTATAGTACCACTGGAGACTCCTTTCAAAATGGCATAAGCACCTTCTGTATTATTATCATTTCATATTTTAACATTGTTATGTGACGTGTCTCTCTATGCCATAAAGGAAGGAAAAGTCCATTGATGGCATAATTTGGAAATTTAGTACATTAAGGTCATTAGCTGACTTCATTTTATTGCCATATAATGTTGCTGAGCCTCGACCTGACCAACTGAAGAAACAATGCTACTTGGATTATATACTGCAATAGAAGCGAAAGGCAGATCAACCACTTAATGCAACCAGGCAGCGGGGACACTCAGCAGACACTGGGCTTAGGTAGGGTACACCCTGAACAACTTGCTAGGCAAACACATACAATCTTGCAGGACTTGCAGGGCCAACACACACACACAACCGTTCAAACTAGCACTCACACCTAGGAGCAATCTGCAGCAATCAATTAACTTACTGTCTATTTTGGCATGTGGGAGAAAACCAGAATACCTGGAGAAAACCTGTGTGAATACAGGGGGAACGTGAAAACTCCACAAAGAGCCCTGGGACTCACACCCAGGAATTTCTTGCTGTGAGTTGGATATGCAAATTGCTATATTGTACATGTAATATGCAATAATGAATAATTACTATAATTTAAATTAAACTTTTAATTATCTAAACATTCTGTCTGTAATAAACAAAAAGCCACATACCATTCACACCTGAACAAATGCTAAGCCAAAGCTAGCTATCGTAATCGCTAAGCTAAAGCTAGCTATTGTAAAATATCACAGATTTTTATTTTTATTACGGTGAACACTGAATCCAAAAGCAAAATAAAATAAACGACACCAAGGAAGTTGAAGAATGGTAACAGGGTGTGAGGTACAGATTACTCTTGTTGCATAACTACTCTTGCAGCATTTCCCGAAGAGGAAACATAATTCAGCTGTCTTACTGACGATGAAATAGTAAAATATACTTTAATATGCAATCCAATCATTTTTGGCTCTGCCAGTAAATTCTCTCAGGAATATTTATAGCTGCTTTTCAACTCCTTGCCAAAAACCACCACATTTAAGCGTGATCGCTTGTTTATTTTAGTGTCAATTAGCTTACACATTGTTTACTCATCAGGAGGCTCATCGGCGATATTCAAAATCATTATATGGCAACAGTAGTATGTGCAGTGTGTTTGGTAAACGTGTGGGCAATAAATCATGCATCATGCGCGGCAATCTGACCAGCAAGTTAGCCATTAACTAGCTGCACTGGGTGCTATGATCGGCAGTGATGGCCTAGTGGTTGTAAAAGTGTATCACATTATCATGTTCTCTGGTGCACATACTGCTTTATATAACTGTATAATGGTGCTTCATTTTTTTTATGTTTTGCTATACTTAAATGCTTGTTGAGAATAATCAAATGATATGCTTAAGGGGCCATTGTTCATGTCTACTGTAAAAGTGCATGCTGGGTACCCGTGACACACCAAGCCTTCCACCGTCACTGTGATCTTCAACAGATCAGATAGTTTCTAGTTGTAAATAACTTCGAGGTCAGGAGGTGGGGGGGGGGGGTGTGGGGGCGGGGACGCACCTGGAAAGAGCCCAGATTTATCGCATTCTGTTGAGATGACAATGCATCAAAGACCCGGTCATAAACCCGGAAGGAGGAACCTGGTCTGCAGCCCTTAAAAGCACACCCCCGCGAGGGAGACCTCAGACCTTAACTAGCGTGTCTTTTATGCATGTTTGGTTGGTCTCCGTCCTTTGCAAACGACGCAATAAAGCTTCTCATATTCAACTCAAAACCAGTCTCCAGTCGTCTTCTTCCACATTCAACGGATCCAACAGTTTATAGGGCGCTAGATCACTAATCCTAGGGTTGGGGGTTCGAGTCCCACTCTCCACAAGGTTGTCACTGTCCTCCCCAGTGCAGCTAACTGGATTATCAAAGGCGGGCCATGTCTCTCCCTGTCTATGGTGTGAAGTTCATGTAAAAGAACCATTGCTGACTTTCGTAAAGACGAGCTGCAAAGCCGTCAGCGTGTTTCTGTCCCTTGCTAAAAGGGTTGTGTCAGGAAGGGCATCCGACGTAAAAACGTATGCCAAATCAAAATGTGTGAATCACATGATTCGCTGTGGTGACCCCTGAAAAAGGGGAAAAGCCGAAAGAAGAAGAAGATTGTGCGCTATGACCGGAAGAAGCTTCTAGAAAAGTGGTCAGCATTTTCTTGAGGAGAAAAGTTCACAGGAAATACACTAAGGGATAAAGAGGTTATGAAATCTCACAAAGTAGTCACTGCTTGTCAGAAAGCTCATCTTGATCATGGGAAGGGAAACAAGCTTTAAGCTACCAAAGCCCCCCGGCGCCCCGGCATGGAATTTGTTCATAAGCAGTAATCTAGAGTCAGCATCCCAGCCAAAATGAAAAAGGTAACGGCGCTTAAAGTGAATTTAAAAAGACCATGATTTTATCATGATTGGCATATGATAGACTGCGTAATAACCTTTTTCTGTACAGTCTGTCCAGATAAATCTTTGTACTTCATCTTTCTTTTTTTTTGGTACTAGAGACATTTTGGATGAGATTTCTTTGTGCCGACCTCACGCCCAGTTAATAAGCGTTTTGAATTTAAAAGCGATTTCAAAAAACTGGCAAAATTGATTAACTTCAGTAACTCCAGACAAGGATGTATATGGCAGAAGGTTTGAAAAATGACTAAAGAGCCATTCATGTCGACACAGTGTTCTAGCTGTTAGCATACCATTAGCATACCATTAGCATTACCCTGCTCAACAATGACATGACAACAACAGCAAAATGCATTCCGGCCCTTTCCAAACACAAAAATTGCCCAAAAGACTGAAAAAAAACAAACAAACAAAAAAACAGTAGTGCAGAAATCTACCCCACCCGCCCACATACACCTTCCTGTAACACCACAACACTGGTAAACATCTTCCAATGCCTTTGACTCAATGCTGATCACTGCTGAGTAGCAGCCAAACAAATCCTTCTACCTGGATTCAAGTGTGAATTTTATTGAATTGCCTAGATGGGCTGGCATGGTGGCGTAGTGATTAGCATGTCCGCCTCAGCGCAAGAAGGTCCTGGCTTCGAGTCCCATCTCGAGCGTTTCCGTGCGGAGTTTGCATGTTCTCCCCGTGCTGGCACGGATTTCCTAAGAGGTACTTCGGTTTCCTTCCACAGTCCAAAAATATGCACAGTACTGTATTTTAAATGGCTGGTCCAAATCACTTCTAGGTGTGAATGCAGGTATGAATGGTTGTGACAGCGTTGGCCCTCCGTTGGCCCGGTGAGCTGTACACGGTGTACCCCGCCCTCGCCCCGAGTTGGCTGAGATGTGCTCCAGCCTCCCCACGACCCTAATTAGGATTAAGCAGTTCAGAAAATGAATGAATGAATATGCTTATATGAATCATACCACAGTACTGAAGCGAGTTTGTACCTTCTGCTTCAGTTCTGAGATCGTCATGCCAGGAGTCACCAGTATTGTAATGTAGGCATCAGACAGCACATCTTCAATACCGACTCGCAACCTGCAGTGAAACAATGGAGTACGTACTGCACTTAGCTCTCAGTATTTACAGTCCTGGTGAAGAGAAAAATCAGAAGGATGTTGGGAGTATACCTGATGTGGTCTTTGGAATAGGCCTCTGGAATAGGTCGCACACACACAGGCACGTTTAACGTAAGTAGCTGCTCTACACACCGGATGGCCTCGGTTTTGTCTCCTATGTTGATCGCCTCACTGAGAGACTGAGCCGTTTCCTCCACTGGGATTCAAAATCACAATGATCAGATCAATTAGATGCTGAATGCTTATGTACACAAATATTTTTGCTATCTGACAATTGGAAGGAAAGTAATTAAACTGACTGTGTGTGTGTGTGTGTGTGTGTGTGTGTGTGTGTGTAGGGTTTTTTTTTAATATACTGTACTGTATTAATCCTGCAAGGGAAATTTTTGGTCTGCGTTTAACCCATTCATAGTGAGCACACACACACACACACAAACACACACACACACACACACATGCGCGCACACACACACACACACACATGCGCGCACACACACACACACACATGCGCACACACACACACACACATGCGCCAAGACACACACACACGCCACACACACACACACACACATGCGCCAAGACACACACACACATGCGCACACACATGCGCACACACACACACACACGCCGCACACACGCACGCCAGCACACACACACACACAGACACGCACACACACACACGCACACGCCACAAGACACACACACACACACACACACACACACACACACACATGCGCACACACACACACACACACACACACACACACACACACACACACACACTTGGAGCAATGGACTGCCACACACTATGGTGTCCAGGAACAGTTGGAGGTTAGGTTAGGTACCTTGCTCAAGGGCATTTCAGCAATAAAGACGGAGGAAGAGAAGGCAAAAAAAAAAAAAAAAAGTCAACAAATTACAATTTTGTAATAATTAAAACCTGCACTATTTAATTTTTTTGTAGTATTTACATGAAATAAAATGTGTGATATTGACCATGTTAAAAGGTACAAAAAGTCAGCTTTTCCTCACGGCTAAGCTTTTCTACTGAAGTCTGTGTTCACTGAACACGCTAATGGATTTCCTTGAAAATGGATCATATGTTAGAACTAAAACTTTTGGAGCCCCTGCCAGCTCAGATGTACAATGTCATTAAAGCATAACAGAGATGTATAAAATGCTAGAAACACTGACAATGGTATGAAATGTAATAGTCACTCTAGTTGATATTATTAATATAAACTATTACTAAAATGTTCAGTGCAGTTCATTTTCTGTAACGCTTAAATTCTTAATTAGGGTCGCGGGGAGGCTGGCGCCCATCCCAGCCAACTTTCATAGGCTCAATGCTTCATCAAGGCTAGCCATGTCTTTCACTGTCTATGGTGAGAGGTTCATGTAAAAGAACCATTGCTGACATTAGTCAAAAGTAGGCCGCAGAGCCATTAGCGTGTTTCTGACCTGTGATGGCCTGGCGAGCTGTCGATGGTCTACTCTGCCCTTGCCCAGGGTCAGCTGATATGGGTGCCAGCCTTTATATGCCCTCATAACCCTCATATATGTTTCTTAAAGATTGGACTCTAGTTTTCTTCCTTTTTTTTTACTATTATAATAAATTTCTTTCTGCTGGGAAGGCTGTACATTAGATTATCTAAAGTGAATGAGATGATTTGTGATAATTCATACACAAGGTCCGGCACTGATGTCAGGCCGGAACACCTGTGGTGGGCTTAGGGTGTTGACCCTCATAGTTCTGTTGAAGAGACACTGTAGCCCAACAGCAGATGAAGTTCAGTTCATTTTCTGTAACTGCTTAATCCTAATTAGGGTCACGGAGAGGCTAGTGCCCATCCCAGCCGACTCTGGGTGAAGGCAGAGTACACCCAGGACAGCTCGCCAGGCCATCACAGGGTGGAAACACGCAGATGGCTTTGCAACTACTCTTGTCGAAAGTCAGCAATGGTTCTTTTACATGAACCTCACACCATAGACAGTGAGAGACATGGCCGGCCTTTGATAACCCAGTCAGCTGCACTGGTTGGGGGGGGGCAGTGACAATCTGTAGCGAGTGGGGCTTGAACCTCCAACCTTAGGATCAGTGATCCAGCAGTTTTACCACTAGTCCACCACTGCCCAGCAGATGAAGTGTTCTTTCAATTTTGGAAAGAAGCTTTGTATGGATCTTATGGCCAAGTGTCCACAAGCTTTTGTTCATGTAGTCCAAGTGTCAATTAGCATGTGTCACATGTCTGGTTGTTCCATAATAACATACACAAAAATGATGATGATCACAATGAGTCGTGGAAATCTTATAACTTTGAATTAGATATTTTAGTAAACTAAATTAAAATAAAATGAAAAGGTACCTTTCCTGAGGATACCAGAGGTGTAGGACACAGCCATGCTCTAATCTACATAAAAACAATACAGAAGTAAATGGTGGAATTGATTATGGTACAGTATTCAATAGCTAGCCATGTATTTAAAGTCCATCATAACACCATTAAATCCTTAGTACAGTACACTGATCTGAGAATTCATAAGAAGCAACATTATAACAATGGAAATGTTTATAGAATTATAAATATAATGATCAGAGGGGAGCGTTTAAGAAAACCGTGACGTCACGAGAAAAAACATGTAAACAACTAAAACAGCAGTGAAAAACAAATACATTATCACCATTAAATATTTACAAAAGACAGCACTTCCTACATCTAACACCCAGCAGGGACACACAGACTAAACGTTAACTTACCTTCATGTAAATAATGTGTGTAATGGTCTTTCTGTAGTTTGAGTTTCACCAAAACAAAAACTGAAACAAACTAACACTTCAGGAAGTCAATCAGTTTCTGAGACGCCGGCCAGACCACATACCCACTGCTGAGCCAACTCTTACTGCGACCAGTTAACTCTTTACTTACCAGCAAATTAGAAAAATACACTAACACAATACAAAATTATCTCTTGGGTTCATTTCAACACGTGCAACACGTATTTACCTAATCATCACAAATTATTGGACTTATTATTGATTCATAATTATTAAACAGCGATAAAAATTAGCGCTCTTTTTTAAAAAAAAATGAATAAAACACCATACACCCTTCTCAATAATGTTATAAACAGTTCTTAATAATAACGTTAAATGTTATAAACTGTGGAATGGGAACTTTACTGCGTTTTTTAAGCGCACCTATGAAGCTCGTGAGTGCACTGCTGTACGTTTCAAAACGTGCGCCTAGTGATGCTGAGGAGGAACACTTTCAAGGTGATTTAAATACGTTATTCTGTATTTTATTTATTCATTACGTACGTATTTCATTTCTTACTGACAACGTTAAAATTTCTAAACTGCGGAAGGGGAACTTTACTTTACTGCGTTTTTTAAGCGCGGCTATGAAACTCGTGAGTGCACTGCTGTATATTTCAAAACGTGAGCGCGGTGATGCGCATGCCAAGGAGGAACACTTTCAAGGTGATTTAAAAACGTATTCTGTATTTTATTTGCTTATTATGTATTTCATGTTATAAACACTTCTTAATAACAACGTTAAAATTTCTAAACTGCGGAAGTAGAACTGCACTGCGTTTTTTAAGCGCGCCTATGAAGCTCGTGAGTGCACTGCTGTACAGGTCAAAACGTGCGCATGCTGAGGAGGAACGCTTACAAGGTAATTTAAAGACGTTATTCTGAATTGTATTTATTTTTATAGTTTTCACGCTAACTGTCGCTAAGTTTTCGTGTATGTGGCTATATAAGTTCATGTCTTTTTAAATATGTAAGTCTATGCTTGTAGACAAGGACTCTTGTTTTGCTGGAAAATGAGTTAGCTAGTTGCTATGCTAACACTGTTGACATTGTGGTGGCTATACAGGAAAATAACATGACCCTGTCTGACTGATTAAGTAGATGGGATAATATAATAAAGAATTCTGCGCATGATCGATACTTCGATACTAACTTGCTACGATTATGACTGTCAACTATGCTCGATATATGAAACACTTAAGGAATTCACGATTAGAAATATGATCTTTTTCATGAGCCGACATGGTTCAAGCCTGATGGCGTTCCTATGCGGAGTTAATGTTTGCGTGGTTTCCTCCGGGTCCACCGGTTTCCTCCCACAGTCCACAGACGTGGACTTTAGGTTAATTGGGCTGTTCCAGGTGGCTCAGTGTGAATGATTGTCTGTTGTAACTGTGATGGAGTGGCGAGTTGTTGTTCAGCGTGTACCCTGACGTCACCCAGAGTCGGCTGAGATAGGCTTCAGCCTCCCTGCGACTTTTTGTAGTAGTAAACGGTTTGACAAATGAATGACCTTGAATGTTAAAGTGGAGTTTGACGTCTTCACATTCCCTATAACCCCAAGAGGCAATTTCTAATTTGCTTAATCCTAATTAGGGTTGTGGGAGGCCTGGGGCCCATCTCTGTTGATTTTGGGTGAGAGTGGGGTACACAATGAACAGCCTGCCAGACTATTGCAGGGCCAACACTTGTACAACCATTCACACTCACACCTAGGGGTGAACTGGAACCACGAGTTAGTCGACAGTACTGGCTTTTCCAATTCGCCTACTGTGCATGTTTTCCAATTATGGGAGGAAACCGAATTGCCCAGAGGAAACCCACCAAAACACAGTCAGAACATACAAATTCCACACAGAAATTTCCCGAGCCTGGGAATCAAACCTGAGGAATTCTTGCTCTGAGGGAAGCATGTTAACCACTACTTACTTGGCTGTTCCATATTGCCCCTAGGTGTGAACTTCAGTCTAAATCAGTGCGTCTCAATTATTTTCTGTGGTGCCCCCTCTAGGAAGAAAAAAAAAATTCATGCCCCCCACCGACCCTTCGAGCTACTATAAGTCGTATTATTTGTCTATCAAATTATTAGAACACCTCTGCATAACATTTGTATTTTAATTAACATTAAAAGCAAGAAAATCGCTACACAATGAGAGTGCCATGGCCAACTACTGGCGTGGAGGTGCAATTACACTTTAAGTCTCGTACACTATTCCAGAAAAGCATGTTCCCCAGGGTCATTAACCCCATCCCAACATTACAAATTATTCTGATTTCAGTCGAGTGATCCTTAAATATTATTCACTGGAGATGAGGCTAGTTTGCCTTGTCCGATCTCACTCAGAGTATTGGTGTAGCACAAACTGTTAAATCTGTTAATGTGGCTGGGATAGAAAGGTGTCAACATGCAGTGCATTGCATCTTGCTGTATATGGGGCAGACCATTCAGGTGGTGTTAATGTTGTGATTCATTGTTGACTGTGAGTACGAAGAACAAAAAAGTCTAACTATATTTATCATATCTTCAGCAGTGTGGTGCTCAGACGTGATGGAAGAGGAACCTGCATCTTATGAGCGAATTGTTTACAAAAACATTTCGGAATACCACTACATGAAGATCTTCCTGTAAGTAGGAAGTAAAACTGTTGATTTTGAACTTGAGGCATGATATCTTGTAGCCTGCTGTATTAATTAATTTATTTTTGTTGTCTATATCCAAGTAACAGCTTTGGTACCAGCTGTAGTTGAAACCAACAGGTTCCTGTAGGCTCCACAGTAATTCTTTACAACAAGGGAACATGAATATCCCTGGTGCTGATATGGTTTTAAAATGAAATAATGAATAATCAAAAGTATAATTGGTTATTTAAATATCGGAAGGCTGTGACACCGCCACATGCCTTTCACGAACTGGACCGACTCACAGGTGCAAGACACACCGAGTTTATTTTACTAGCAATGAGTGCGTTCTTAAATTCATTCATTTTCTGAACCGCTTAAGCCCGATTAGGGTCGTACAGAGGCTGGCACCCATCTCAGCCAAACTCCAGGCGAGGTTGGGGATACCCTAGACCAGGGGTCACCGACCTTTTTGAAACCGAGAGCTACTTCTTGGGTACCAATTAATGCGAAGGGCTACCAGGTCAAAACACACCTCTGAAATTACAAATTTGCTCAATTTACCTTTAATTATATGTTATCATTAATAATTAATGATATTTATCTATGTGAAGATATTGATTTGATTTAAAATATATTCAAAAAAATTAGATGCAGCTCAATGGAGAGTGGCGCTATGGAGCTGTGGGCCTGTCCTAAAACTAGCAGTGAACAGGTCCGCGGGCAACTTATAGTGTCCTTGCGGGCTACCTGGTGCCCACGGGCACCACGTTGGTGATCCCTGCCCTAGACAGTTCGCAAGGCCAACGATCACACAACCAAACACCTATAGGAGACTTAGAATAGCTAATTAGAATACTGTACACTCGCATATATAGCGGCAAATTATAACAGACTATTCGCTTTATGTGGGAGGAAACCAGAGTACCGGGAGGAAACCCACACCGGCATGGGGAGAACATGCAAACTCCATACGAAAACACCCAGGCTGGGAGTTGAACGTAGGCCTTCTTGCTGTGAGGCAGACGTGTTTACCACTATTCCATCATGCTGCCTGTATTCTTAAGTACATGAATGATTTAAAGAAGTGAAAATGTATAATGTACAGTAAACTTGATCAATAAGAATGTAAACTGTAGTTCCAGAAAAGCATGAACACAGAAAAAATGGGCAATGCTTTAATCTCACTGAATATTCCCCTGTGATGGACTGGCGAGCTGGTCAGGGTGTACACCACCTTTTGCTGCGTGTCGGCTGAGAGAGTGGTAGGGTTAAGTGATTGAGCAAATGAGTGAAAAATACATAAATCTATTAAACAATATTGATATGCAACAGAAACTCGAGCATTATCTGTTGCCTGATGGAAAATCTCTTAAACTGTACATGTGTAACCCTATTGTTACACTGTCTGTATGAGGGGAACATATAAATGGTGGAGCTGCATGGTACCAAAAATCAATGGAATCATGATGCATTAAATTTTGGCGAGTGATATCTGGAGCAATCCATTTCAGGATATTACCTTGACATCATGAGGGCAGTGGTGGTCGAGTGGTATAGGGCGCTGGATCGCTGATCCTAAGGTTGGGGGTTCAAGTCCAACTCTCCACCAGGTTGTCACTGTTCCCCCAGTGCAGCTAACTGGGTTATCAAAGGCGGGCCATGTCTCTCACGGTCTATGGTGAGCGGCATGTAAAAGAACCATTGCTGACTTTCGTAAAGAGTAGGCTGCAAATCTGTCAGCGTCCATTGCTAAAGGGTTGTGTCTCTGCCAAACCTCTACCAAATCAAACATGCGAATCATTCACTGTGGCGACCCCTGAGAAAGGGGAAAAGCCGAAAGGAAATCATCATCTTCATGTTGAAGTTCAATTATAGTTCTCCGGTGCTCCTTCCAAGGGCAACCGGAAGCTGATCAGTTCAATTGTCCAGTTGGTGTGTGTGTGCTAGAGCAAGAGTATGCTTTCAATTCGACTGGGCTCAAGAGTATCATTACACCGTGCGGTCAGTTATGTATTAATGCAGAGAGAGAGAGAGATTGTATACAGTACAAATTTGTATAGGTTACTTATACAGTACAAGGTTTAAACATGCGTTAACCTCTAAAGAATGCTATGTAACAACTTACGAACAAATTCATCAAATGAACGGCATCTGGAACCTAACCCGTTCGTAAGCTGGGGAGCGTCTGTACAATTTTAATTGCAAAAAAGTTGGGACACCATAAAAATTGTGAATAGAAACTGAATGCAATGATGTGGAAGTGCCAAATTTCAAGATTTTATTCCAAATACAATATAGATGACTGGGTCAAAAGTTAAAGTGAGAAAATGTATCATTTTAAGGGAAAAAATGTTGATTTTTAAATTTCATGGTGTCAACAAATCTCAAATGTTGGGACAGGTAGCAATAAGAGGCCGGAAAAGTCAATTGCACTTATAACGAACAGCTGGAAGAACTATTGAGGTCCATTGGCAACATGACGGAGTATAAAATGAGGCTCTCAGAGTGGCAGTGTCTCTCAGAAGCGAAGTTGGGTAGAGGATCACCAATTTCCCCAATGTTGCACAAAAAGATAGTGGAGCAATATCAGAACGGTATTCCCCAGTGAAAAATTGCCAAGAGTTTGTATGCATCATCTCCAGTGCATAACATTTTTATCCAAAGATTCAGAGAATCTGGAACAATCTCTGTGCGTAAGGGTCAAGGCTGAAAAACCATACTGGATTCCCGTGATCTTCGGGCCCTTAAACAGCACTGCACCACAAACAGGAATGCTACTGCATGGGAAATCACAGAATCTTCTTCTTTTCCTTTCGGCTTTTCCCTTCAGGGGTCGCCACAGCGAATCATCTGCCTCCATCTCACCCTATCCTTTGCATCTTCTTCTCTTACACCAACGACCTTCATGTCCTCCTTTACCACATCCATGAATCGTCTCTTTGGTCTTCCTCTAGGCCTTTTGCCTGGTAGTTCCAGCCTCAGCATCCTATTACCAATATACTCACTATCCCTCCTCTGTACATGTCCAAACCATCTCAATCTAGCCTCTCTGACTTTGTCTCCAAAACGTCTTACATGTGCTGTCCCTCTGACGACTCATTCCTAATCCTATCCATCCTCAAGCTCCCAAAGAGAACCTCAACATTTTCATCTCTCTGCTACCTCCAACTCTGCCTCCTGTCTTTTCCCCAGGGCCACTGTTTCTAACCCATACAGCATCGTTGGCCTCAACACCGCTTTGTACACTTTTCCTTTCATTTTGCCGATACCCTCCTATCACACATCACACCGGACACTTTTCTCCAACCATTCCAACCTGCCTGCACACGCTTTCTTGACCTCTTTTCCACACTCGCCATTGCTCTGGATTGTTGAGCCTAAGTACTTAAAATCCTCCACCTTTCTTATCTCTGCTCCCTGTAATCTCACCCGTCTCTTTGGTCCTTGGCATTCATGCACATGTACTCTGTCTTACTGAGGCTAATCTTCATTCCCCTCCTTTCCAGGGCATACCTCCACCTCTCTAGATTTTCCTGCACTTGTTCTCTGCTCTCACTACAGATTACAATGTCATCTGCAAACATCATAGTCCATGGGGAATCTTGTCTAACCTCGTCTGTCAGCCTGTCCATCACCATAGCGAACAAGAAGGGGCTGAGAGCTGACCCTTGATGCAGTCCCACCTCCACCTTGAACTCTTCTGTCACACCGACAGCACACCTCACCACTGTCTTACATCTCTCATACATGTCCTGCACCACTCTAACATACTTCTCTGCCACTCCAGACTTCCTCATGCAATACCACAGTTCTTCTCTCGGCACCCTGTCATATGCTTTCTCCAGATCCACAAAGGCACAATGCAGCCTGGCCTGACCTTCTCTGTACTTCTCCATTAACATCCTCAAGGCAAACACTGCATCTGTGGTGCTCTTTCTGGGCATGAAACCAAACTGTTGTTCACAAATGCTGACTTCTGCCCTTAGTCTAGCTTCCACTATTCTTTCCCATAACTTCATCGTGATGGCTCATCAACTTTATCCCTCTGTAGTTGCTACAACTCTGCACTGCCTCCCTTGTTCTTAAAAATGGGCACCAGCACACTTCTCCTCCATTCCTCTGGCATCCTCTCACTCTCTAAGACCTTGTTAAATGTTCTTGTCAGAAAATCTACTGCTACCTCTCCTAGACACTTCCATACCTCCACCGGTATGTCATCAGGACCAACTGCCTTTCCATTCTTCATCCTCTTCAATGCCCTCCTCACTTCACCCTTACTAATCTTTGCTACTTCCTGGTCCTCAACAGTCACCTCTTCTACTCTTTTTTCTCTCATTTTCCTCATTCATCAGCTCTTCAAAGTACTCTTTCCATCTTCCCACCACCCTTCTGTCATCAGTCAATACGTTTCCTACTCTGTCCTTTATCAATCTAACTTGCTGCACGCCCTTCCCATCTCTATTTCTCTGCTGTGCCAACCTGTATAAATCATTTTCTCCTCCTTACTTTCCAGCCGAGCATACAAGTAATCAAACGCACTCTGTTTGGCCTTTGACACTGCTACCTTTGCCTTACGCTGTGTCTCCCTGTACTCCCTGTTTACTCTCTTCGGGTTTTCTCAATGTCCCACTTCTTCTTAGCTAATCTCTTCCTTTGTACACACTCCTGCACTTCCTCATTCCACCACCAAGTCTCCTTATCTACTTTCCTTCCAGATGACACACCAAATATTCTCCTACCTGTCTCCCTGATCACATTCGCTGTAGTTGTCCAGTCATCTGGAAGCACTTCCTGACCACCCAAAGCCTGTTTCAACTCCTCCTTGAAGACAACCCGACACTCTTCCTTTTTCAACTTCCACCACTTTGTCTTCTGCTCTGCCTTTGCCTTCTTCACCTTCCTCACCATCAGCATCATCCTGCACACCACCATCCCCATGCTGTTTGGCAACACTCTCACCCGCTACTACTTTGCAGTCACTGACTTCCTTTAAATTACATCGCCTGCACAAGATGTAGTCTACCTGTGTGCTCCTACCTCCGCTTTTTATAAGTCACCCCTATGCTCCTCTCTCTCTTCTGGAAGAAAGTATTCACCACAGCCATTTCCATCCTTTTTGCAAAATCTACCAACATCTGTCCTTCATGCTCCTGTCCTGGATACTCAAACCTACCCATCACTTCCTCGTCCCTCTGTTTCCTGCACCAACATGTCCATTTAAGTCTGCCCCAATGACCACTCTTTCACCTCTGGGGGTACTCTGCATCACTTCATCTAACTCCTCCAGAATCTCTCCTTCTTCTCGCTCACATCCTGTCTGTGGGGCATAAGCACTAACAACATTGACCATCACACCTTTAATTTCTAACTTGAGACTCATCACTCTGTCTGACACGCTTTTCACTTCTAGAACATTCCTGGCAAACTCCTCCTTCAAGATGACTCCATTCCATTTCTCTTCCCATCCACACCGTGATAAAACAGCTTAAACCCTGCTCCTATGCTTCTAGCCTTGCACCTTTCCACCTGGTCTCCTTGAACACAGTATGTCCACCTTCCTCCTCTGCATCATGTCAGCCAGCTCTCTACCTTTTCCTGTCATAGTTCCAATATTCAAAGTCCCTACTTTCAGTCCTAGACTCATGCCCTCTCTCTCTGGCAACGGACACGCCTCCGCCTCTCCTCCTTCTTCGGACGCCTTCGACCAACAGTAGTCCAATTTCCATCAGCACCCTGTTGGTTGACGGCACTGATGGCGGTCGCAGCTAACCCGGCCTCGACCGATCCGGTATGTCATTCTTTCTTGTGATTCGCATAGTTTATTTGGCATTTGTTTTACGCCGGATGCCCTTCCTGACGCAACCCTCTGCATTTATCCGGGCTTGGGACCGGCGTGAGGGAGAGACACTGGTTTGTGCCCCCCCCTCACGGCTGCATTATGGGAAATCACAGAATGGGCTCGGCAATACTTCCAGAAACTCTTGTCGGTGAACACAATCCACCGTGCCATCCGCCGTTGCCAGCTGAATCTCTACAGTACAAAAGAAGCCATTTCTAAACAGGACCCAGAAGCGCAGGTGTTTTCTTTGGGCCAGGGGTCATTTAAAATGGAGTGTGGAAAACTGTTCAGTGGTCAGACAAATCACGATTCGAAGTTCTTCATGGAAAACTGGGACGCCATGTCATTTGGACTAAAGTGGCCAAGGACAACCCAAGTTGTTACCAGCACTCGGTTCAGAAGCCTGCATCTGTGATGGTATGGGTAGCTTGCATGTCTGGAAAGGCACCGTCAATGCAGAAAGGTATATTCAGGTTCGAGAACAACATATCCTTATAACACAAGGTGTTTCAGAGAAGACCTTGCATTTTTCAACATGATAATGCCAGACCACATGCAGCATTAATTACAACAGCATGGCTGCGTAGGAAAAGGATCCGGGTACTGACATGGCTGGCCTGCAATCCAGATCTTTTACTGATTAAAGAACATTTGACGCATCATAAAGAGGAAGGTGCAACAAAGCAGGCCCAAGGCAGTTGAACAGTCGGAGGCCTGTATTAAACAAGAATGGGACAGAATTCCGATTTCTAAACTTGTCTCTTTGGTCCCCAGACGTTTGCAGACTGTTATTAAAAGAAGAGGGGATGCCTCACAGTGGTGAAAATGGCCTTGTCCCAACTTTTTAAAGTTTTTTTTTTTTTTTTTTTTTTTTTTGACCCCATGAAATTTAAAATCAAAATTTGTAATTTTTCCCTTAAACTGATACATTTTCTCAGTTTAAAATTTTGACCCTGTCATCCATGTTCTATTCGGAATAAAATATTGAAATTTAACACTTCCACATCATTGCATTCAGTTTCTATTCACAATTTGTATAGTGTCCCAACTTTTTTTGGAATCCGGTTTGTATTTATTTTGCCCAGATATTGTACTGGCTGTTCATATTAATAATGACCTGCACAGATCACATGACCAACTGCATGCTATTTTTCATTCCTGCACAGAGTTTGTGAAAACAGCAGCAAAACCCTTGGTCCAGAGCAGTTAAAGCACTTGATCATCACTGGAGTTAAAGACTTGTATGGAGAGGTAAGAACTCTTATTTCAAATTTTTTTTTTTGGATAGTACATTTTTATAGTGAACAATTATTCACCTCAGGAAAGGTGGATATACTTTTGCAGCATTTGGCAGACAATCAGAGCAACTTACATAATCATTTTTATGCAACCGAGGGTTAAGGGCCTTGCTCAAGGGCCCAACAGTGATGGTGGGGATTGAACTGCTGACCTATGGCTCACCTTAACCTCTATGCCTCCACTGCCATTCATATACAATACCTGAATGGGACAATTAAATTCGGCACTATCCACAGAACTGGAGCCAAGCAATTTTAATATGGACTACATGTGAATATAAATTAACAGGTGACACGAAAACTAGATTTTTACAGTCAGAAATTCATGACAAACGATGTGTATGTGACACACACACACACATATATATATATATATATATATATATATGAGAGAGAGAGAAACAAAAGTGAGACTTTTTATTTTTTCTATTTTTCCAATTGACAATGAGGACACTGCTTGCTCTAAATGACTGACTGTCATGGCCCGGCACTTCCTTCAGTCTTTGCCCACATGGATCCAATATCTGTCCAATATCTCAAAATTGCAATATCAATCATGTTGCACTGTTCCTGTATAGCAGGCGTGGGCAGACTTTTTGACTTGCGAGCCACGATGGGTTCTAAAATTTGACAGCGGGGCCCAGCCAAGGAGCATTTGGATAGTGTTTGGGCCAGATATACTAAAGCGTTGCGTGTAGTCTGAAAAACCTCATAGCATAGTAATCACACTCAAATGTACAACCCGGTTTACTAACGGTGTGCGCTGAGGACTGCACCTTTCCGATGAGAGAAGTAGTCTTCATCCAGGTACATTTGTATCAATGAATATGCAAGATGTTTAAACACTATTTGGCACAATACTGGGAGAAGAAAATTGTAAATGGATTGAAATAGCGCACACACACACTGATCTATGAAGCCTGGAGATTGCATCTGTTTTTATTTAATACGTTTCAATCAAAGGCGCAAAATTAAAGAAATTAACATTTTATTGAAAAAAAAAAAAGATGAATATCACTTTCAACATTCTAAACACATTATTGCCCAACAAAATACTCAATCACAGTCATTTCTGCTCTGCTCATTTTTTGTTGCTGCACATGAATGGGTACTTAATTAAAAGACACTTTTTTTTTTTTTTTTTTTTTTTTTCATAACACAGCAGAAAAACTCACCAATTTGAATACCAGCAAAAAAAATGCCTTTGTACTTGACTCTTCAATTGCAGTTCGTCTGTGGAGGGTTTAAAAAAACAAAAACTGCAGCGTCTGTAAATTAGACGCCAACCTCTGCAGTAGCCGCTCGTTCTTGAGTTGACTCCTTGCTAACATAGTTTGCATGCTTCGTGGCAAAGTGACAGCTGATATTGTACTCTTTTTGAAACCCGCAACAGCGAGGTTCTTGGCATATCAGACATAAAGCCGTTGATCCTTTTGCAGAAATGACTGCTTCAATGCGGCGTGGCATGGAGGCAATCAGCCTGTGGCACTGCTGAGGTGTTACGGAGGCCCAGGATGCTTCGATAGCGGCCTTAAGCTCATCCACAGTGTTGGGTCTGGTGTCTCTCAACCTTCTCTTCACAATATCCCACAGATTCTCTATGGGCTTCAGGTCAGGAGAGTTGGCAGGTCAATTGAGCACAGTAATACCATGGTCAGTAAACCATTTAGCAGTGGTTTTGGCACTGTGAGCAGGTGCCAGGTCGTGCTGAAAAATGAAATCTTCATCTCCATAAAGCTTTTCAGCAGATGGAAGCATGAAATGCTCCCAAATCTCCTGATGGCTAGCTGCATTGACCCCGCCCTTGATAAAACACAGTGGACCAACACCAGCAGCTGACATGGCACCCCAGACCATCACTGACTGTGGGTACTTGACACTGGACTTCAGGCATTTTGGCATTTCCTTCTCCCCAGTCTTCCTCCAGACTCTGGCACCTTGATTTCTGAATGACATGCAAAAATTTGCTTTCATCCGAAAAAAGTACTTTGGACCACTGAGCAACAGTCCAGTGCTGCTTCTCTGTAGCCCAGGTCAGGCGCTTCTGCCGCTGTTTCTGGTTCAAAAGTGGCTTGACCTGGGGAATGCGGCACCTGTAGCCCATTTCCTGCACACGCCTATGCACGGTGGCTCTGGATGTTTCTACTCCAGACTCAGTCCACTGCTTCCACAGGTCCCCCAAGGTCTGGAATTGGCCCTTCTTTCACTTTTTCCTTCCCACAGACGTCCCACTGAGGTGCCTTGATACAGCACTCTGGGAACAGCCTATTCGCTCAGAGATTTCTTTCTGTGTCTTACCCTCTTGCTTGAGGGTGTCAATGATGTTCTTCTGGACAGCAGTCAGGTCGGCAGTCTTACCCATGATTGCGGTTTTGAGTAATGAACCAGGCTGGGAGTTTTTAAAAGCCTCAGGAATCTTTTGCAGGTGTTTAGAGTTAATTGGTTGATTCAGATGATTAGGTTAATAGCTCGTTTAGACTACCTGAACATGATATGCTAATTTTTTGAGATCGGAATTTTGGGTTTTCATGAGCTGTATGCCAAAATCATCAGTATTAAAACAATAAAAGACCTGAAATATTTCAGTTGGTGTGCAATGAATCTAAACTATATGAAAGTTTAATTTTTATCAGTGCATTACAGAAAATAATGAATTTTATCACAATATGCTAATTTTTTGAAAAGGACTAGTATATCACAGTACAAAATTAAGAAGTCTTTACTGAATCATTACTATATATATTTCATATATAAAAACATAAGTGTGACGTAATGAACTTTCTTTCAGCCGGACCCAGAATGCAGGAGAATGTGAGATGGCACAGAGTGGATTTATTATTCAAAGGAGAAGCACTTATGCAGAGCGCACACACTTACACTACACAATCAACATTAAGCACTGGGAAACCAGGAGCCAGAGAGAACACAGTTAAGCAGAGACGTGATGTGAGACAATCCTCTGGCGCAGAGATGAGCGTGCTGTTTGTGTTTATAGGGAGTAGATGAGAGGAGTGAATTCAGGTGTGAACTACTGCAATCAATCCTAGCAACTCGGCCATGCCCCTCATCCAGAGCGGGGCGAAAACAGAGTTAGAGAACATAGCCACCAAAATCAAAGTCCCCCAAAAACACAGACCATAACAAAAAGAACATGAAGTGTAATGAATTGGAGAAACATGCGACAGCACAGTACATAAAATTTCACACACAAATATTCTAAATATTAACTTGGGTACTCTACTGGAATAATGATTGAAAAAGACTTTAATACTACAGTGCTTTACAACAGTTCACATGATTATTCCTTTTCGGGCACTTTAGAGGAAACTGTCGTTTCTTCAGGGGAAGGTCTTATTTCTTCAGAAGAGACATCCAATGTCATTACCTTTTTCTGGTGCTTTTGAATGGCATCATAGTACTTAACTGATAATTAAAAAAAAAAAATACACATTGACAACTTCTGCACAAATGCGAAAAAAGGGGTGTAGACATCATCTCAACCAATCAGCAGGAAGGAGAACAGCCATTGGCTGAAATTTGAATCACGTGACAGTTACTCGGGAGACACAGCGTAAGGCAAAGGTAGCAGTGTCAAAGGCCAAACAGGGCGCGTTTGATGACTTGTATGCTCGGTTGGAAAGTAAGGAGGGAGAAAATGATTTATACAGGTTGGCACAGCAGAGAAATAGAGATGGGAAGGACGTGCAGCAAGTTAGATTGATAAAGGACAGAGAGGGAAATGTATTGACTGACAGAAGTGTGCTGGGAAGATGGAAAGAGTACTTTGAAGAGCTGATGAATGAGGAAAATGAGAGAGAAAAAAGAGTAGAAGAGGTGACTGTTGAGGACCAGGAAGTAGCAAAGATTAGTAAGGGTGAAGTGAGGAGGGCATTGAAGAGGATGAAGAATGGAAAGGCAGTTGGTCCTGATGACATACCGGTGGAGGTATGGAAGTGTCTAGGAGAGGTAGCAGTAGATTTTCTGACAAGAACATTTAACAAGGTCTTAGAGAGTGAGAGGATGCCAGAGGAATGGAGGAGAAGTGTGCTGGTGCCCATTTTTAAGAACAAGGGAGACGTGCAGAGTTGTGGCAACTACAGAGGGATAAAGTTGATGAGCCATACGATGAAGTTATGGGAAAGAATAGTGGAAGCTAGACTAAGGGCAGAAGTCAGCATTTGTGAACAACAGTTTGGTTTCATGCCCAGAAAGAGCACCACAGATGCAGTGTTTACCTTGAGGATGTTAATGGAGAAGTACAGAGAAGGTCAGACGGAGCTGCATTATGCCTTTGTGGATCTGGAGAAAGCATATGACAGGGTGCCGAGAGAAGAACTGTGGTATTGCATGAGGAAGTCTGGAGTGGCAGAGAAGTATGTTAGAGTGGTGCAGGACATGTATGAGAGATGTAAGACAGTGGTGAGGTGTGCTGTCGGTGTGACAGAAGAGTTCAAGGTGGAGGTGGGACTGCATCAAGGGTCAGCCCTCAGCCCCTTCTTGTTCGCTATGGTGATGGACAGGCTGACAGACAAGGTTAGACAAGATTCCCCATGGACTATGATGTTTGCAGATGACATTGTGCTCTGTAGTGAGAGCAGAGAACAAGTGCAGGAAAATCTAGAGAGGTGGAGGTATGCCCTGGAAAGGAGGGGAATGAAGATTAGCCTCAGTAAGACAGAATACATGTGCATGAATGCCAAGGACCAAAGAGGAACGGTGAGATTACAGGGAGCAGAGATAAGAAAGGTGGAGGATTTTAAGTACTTAGGCTCAACAATCCAGAGCAATGGAGAGTGTGGAAAAGAGGTGAAGAAGCGTGTGCAGGCAGGTTGGAATGGTTGGAGAAAAGTGTCCGGTGTGATGTGTGATAGGAGGGTATCGGCAAAAATGAAAGGAAAAGTGTACAAGACGGTGTTGAGGCCAACGATGCTGTATGGGTTAGAAACAGTGGCGCTGGGGAAAAGACAGGAGGCAGAGTTGGAGGTAGCAGAGATGAAAATGTTGAGGTTCTCTTTGGGAGTAACGAGGATGGATAGGATTAGGAATGAGCACGTCAGAGGGACAGCACATGTAAGAAGTTTTGGAGACAAAGTCAGAGAGGCTAGATTGAGATGGTTTGGACATGTACAGAGGAGGGATAGTGAGTATATTGGTAATAGGATGCTGAGGCTGGAACTACCAGGCAAAAGGCCTAGAGGAAGACCAAAGAGACGATTCATGGATGTGGTAAAGGAGGACATGAAGGTCGTTGGTGTAAGAGAAGAAGATGCAAAGGATAGGGTGAGATGGAGGCAGATGATTCGCTGTGGCGACCCCTGAAGGGAAAAGCCGAAAGGAAAAGAAGAAGAAAGAAGAAGTGACAGTTACTCGGCAATCCACGAATATGTGGGGGGCATGAGTGCAAAACCGCAAATAGTCAAGGGCCTACTGTATCTCAATATCTCAAGTCCTTAAATTTCACCTATAAAATGAATGCACCTTTATATGCAGTAGTAGTTTTATAAAATACTTTTATGTCTGTATAAGTGAACATTGAATCATTGATCATTCTAATGTTGTGTATTGTAGGTTGGAGCTGCTTTTCCGTTTGATTTGCTGACATTTGATCAGAGATCATTATCGGCCATACTGCGGGTGTCTAACCGGTATGTTTCACTTTTTGTATAATCTTATAAACCTCTGCTGAAAACTTTATAATGTAAAACCGAGACTCCCAGTCATGCAGTAGAAGGCTGTTCACCGATTGCCTGGGAATCACAAGTTGAAATCCTGACATCTGAGGCCTGACGGCTGTGCACTCTGATTTATTTTCGTTTAATTGAGGAGCATTGTTATCGAAGTGAAATTTAGGGAAGTTTTTGCTTTTTTTTTAATGTTCTCTATACACGTGTTTAGCATTCAAATTGTTTACATTGTACAGTATTATATAATACATTATGTGAACACACCTATTATATACTGTATATAAACATTTTCCACTGAATCCATTAATTTTTATCTCCTTTTTAAGGGGTCTGGTGAAATTGTGGAGTGCACTCACACTGATTGGAGCATACGAAAACGAACCTTGTGCTTTTAGAGTCACACAGGTAGGTTTGTTATTGTAGCTGCTGGACCTTTGCTGTGGTTTAAAAATATCTTGCACTGATGTATAAAGATGATTGTCATGAGAGTAATACACTATAAGTGGGTTTCCATAATGATGATGCAACTTAAGATCAGTTCATTGTCTGTAACCGCTTAATCCTAATTAGGGTCGCGGGGAGGCTGGCGCCCATCCCAGCCAACTCTGGGCAAGGGGAGAGTACACCCTGGACAGCTCGCCAGGCCATCGTAGGGCAAAACCACGCGGACGGCATTGTAGCCTACTCTTGGTAGCAATGGTTCTTTTACATGCCTTTCACCATAGACCGTGAGAGACGTGTCTGGTCTTTGATAACCCAGTTAGCTGCACTGGGGGGGACAGTGACAACCTTTTGGAGAGTGGGACTCGAACCCCCAACATTTTGGATCAGCGATCCAGCGCCCTATACCACTAGACCACCACTGCCCGTTATGTAACTTCTTTTTTTTTTTTTTTTTTCGGCTGTTCCCTTCGGCTGTTCCCTTCAGGGGTCGCCACTGTGAATCATCTGCCTCCATCTCACCCTATCCTCTGCATCTTCTCTTACACCAAGTACTGTACCGTCGTGTCCTCCTTCATCACATCCATAAATCTTCTCTTTGGTCTTCCTCTTGTGCCTGGTAGTTCCAACCTCAGCATCCTACTACCAATATACTCACTATCCCTCCTCTGTACATGTCCAAACCATCTCAATCTTGCCTCTCTGACTTTGTCTCCAAAATGTCTTACATGTGCTGTCCCTCTGATGTACTCATTCCTGATCCTATCCATCCTCATTACTCCCAAAGAGAACCTCAACATTTTCATCCCTGCTACCTCCAGCTCTGCCTCCTCCTGTCTTTTCCCCAGGGCCACTGTTTCTAAACCATACAACATCGCCGGCCTCAACACCGTCTTGTACACTTTTCTTTTCATTTTTGCTGATACCTTCCTATCACACTGGACACTTTTCACCAACCATTCTAACCTGCCTGCGCGCGCTTCTTCACCTCTTTTCCACACTCTCCATTGCCCTGGATTGTTGAGTTATGATGTAACTTGTATATCATAAATAGAGAATGGGGGGTAGCTTCCAGGTCAGTTATGTATCATGACTCTCTTCTGAGGCAATTAATGTATTGTGTGTGTGCGTGCTTATTATTAATAATAATAATTTTGCATTTTTTAATTTGAGGGAAATGAAGTTGCATTTCCTGTGTCGTCCTAAAGGTGATACACTCTAATTTTTAACATGGGAAAGACTCTCCCTTGTTTGTTGAAACGCTTAATCCTATTTGGGTGGTGGGAAGGCTAGAGTCTCTCACAGCTGACACTTGCCAACATCTTGAACAGCTCACCACACCATCACTGGGCCAACAGGCACACAACCAATCATACTCGTATCTAGGAGCAATTTGGAGAGGAGAATTTGTCTAATTTGGACTCTGGGATGAAACCCGTGTTAGCAGATGGAGAACATGCAAACTTCACAGTTGAGACTTGAACCCAGGACCGCCTTGCTGTGAGGCAGAGGTTCTACCACTATGTCACTGTAGTAAAATCCATGACCTAGGAAACTGAAGCCATCCTCCAAATAAAGGAGGGTTGTACTCTGTACCCGTATAATCGTAATAAAGTGGTATAGGTGTGAATGTCTTGCATGAGGCCTAGTCCCACTCCACATTCACATTGGTGTTTTATAGAATCATCAGTCATATCATACTGTACCTTTTTCTTCCAGAGCTGAGTACACATTGATATACCAGCAGATGGCAGTCAAGAGTCTTTCAGGGGAGGAAAGGATGACTCGGCACAAATTTTTATATGCATGTTGCCCTTTGGCAGATGTTTACATCCTTTTTTTTTTTTTTTTTTTTTCAGTAATATGAAAGGTGTGATTTTACATTAACTTCCTTTTGAGCATTTTTTTTTTGTTTACATATTTATTAAAAAAAGTTTTCCAGACTACAGTATTCAGTATACTAATGTGATACACGTTTTATTTACTTAGAAAGTTTGAAGGCTTGAAGATGCTTCAGACTTGCACCTCAACTATAATATAATATGCAAGTAGTCAAATTGATAATCAAATATTCTTTAAAATGGCTGCAAAATGTATACAATTGATGTCCTTTAACTTCAAATGAATGATTATGGACCCTTATTAAAGGCTATTAAAGTTTATGAAATGACTAAGTTGATAACTTCAAGGAGTTTTTTCCCCTCCGTCCTCCAGTTCTTTTAAGACCTGGGCATCTTAACACAGCCGCATCAAAAATATTTTTAAAGAAGTAAATGAGTGTTTTATGATAATGGAAAAAATAGAACGTTATGTACCAAATTGGAAGAGGGTCTGACCTGTTGATGTTGCATGAGGTAGAGCGAAAGGACCCTTGCTCTGGTAAATGTGTATGTGGTTGACTTGAGGCATGTGTTGTGTTCAGCACTCGTGCAAGGTTGGGGAGACTTTTTTTTTTTTTTTTTTTTTTTTTTTTTAAGGTATTGTTAAAAACAAATATAAGCCCAGTTATGACCACCTCTCAACTGTCAGACTGCATTGTTTATATCCTGTTTCAAAGCAAAAGCAACACAGCAGATAAAATCCAGCCACTTATATAAAGTGTGGCGTTTTTGCATTTCTGGTATGTGCTGTTTTTCATGTATTTGCTGGAATAATTAGATAATTAGCATATGCATAACAAGCCAGAAAGCAGAAGAGGTAATGGCATTGTTCTGGTCACATAAGTCAGGTGCTCACGCCAGGATGAAATCAACCAAACATTCACAAATATATTTGGTCATTTTCTGAACCGCTTGATCCTACTCGGGGTCACAGAGGCTGGTGTTCCAGAGAATAGCCAATGATTTCTCAAACTTTATGTAAAGTTTGGGAAATCATTGGCTATTAGTTGTGTACACAGGACCAGTAATTCATTCCTCCTTTTCTTCATCTTGAACCAGCAGAGGCCATACTGTTTACATATCACCAGAAATTTTGCTTGTGTGTGTGTGTGTGTGTGTGTATTATAGTGTGTGTGTTTGTGTATTTAACATTTTGAATGTTTCCACTCTTTATTTCTCTGTCCTATTTAGGTCTCACCATTCTTGTTGGCTTTATCTGGAAACAGTCGTGAGCTGGAGCTGTTCTAGCTGGTATGTGAAAATGGCCTTCATTCTCAGAAGCAGCCGATTTGGGAAATGTGTACGCCGTGTCCTAAACACAACAGTATTTGGGCCAACGTGGTGCCTCATCAAAGAGTCACATGCTCTCAGAATGCTCCATGTAGGAGCCCGAGCCTCACTAACAAGGGTATTCAGTGCCAGAGACGTTGCACTTTTTGCTGAGCTAACAGGAGACACGAACCCGATCCACCTCGACCTTGAATATGCCAAAAAGACCTCTTTTGAAGCTCCCATTGTTCACGGTGTGCTGATTAATGGCCTCATCTCAGCAGTTTTGGGGACCAAAATGCCTGGCAAAGGCTGTGTGTTTCTCTACCAGGAAATTCGCTTCCCGGCACCCTTGTTTGTCGGAGAGGAGGTAGTGGCTGAAGCAGAGGTGAAGAAGATCAAAATGTCATTTGCATTCATTTCCGTTTCCTGTTCTGTCAGAGACAAAGTGGTGATGGAGGGGGAGGTGATGGTCATGATACCAGAGGACATGCAGGGGGCCTAGTTATGAAACTAAAAAAAAAAAAAAAAAAAAGTATTGAAAGACAATTGCTTGTTTTTAACTTGCTACTTTAAAGGAAAAGTTCAGTCAGAAATAAAATGATTCATATCTTCTAGAGTCTGTTCATCAGCCTAGATATGTTGGGTTCCATCATTTTTGATTCAGATGGGTGGTTTTTTTTTTGTTGTTGTTTTTTTTTTTTTTGTGTGTGTGTTAAAGGTCATTTCTCCAGCAACAACTTTAAACAGGCCAGTGTCAAAAATTGCTTTAATCTGGATTTACAGTGGCAAGATGGCCATGATTTGACAGAATCGTGATGCACGTGGGGATTATGGGAGTGAATCATGATCTTGAGGGAACTTGGTGGATTCATGATGATCGCCCTGAACATGATCACTGTGATGTATTATGATTTGACGCCAATCGCAATAGAACGAGGGACACGCAGTAGAGTGAAATGGAGATTAACAATCCATCACAGACCTCGATGCTCCATCCTAGGGGCTCTTGCTGAACTCGGCAACATGATTCCTTTCAGTTTCATCTCTTGGATGCACCCTGCCTCCTTTTATTTTATACTCAAACCATGCTCTGAGCATAGTCATAAATCATGGCATTCTACGTGTGTGTTTTTTTTTTGTTTTTTTTCTCTGTGGCCCCAGTGTAAAGCCAGGATTACTGCTTACTATATAGTACATCATATAGCAATTTTGCGGTTTTCCAATGATGTCTAAATGCAAAGTGATTTTTTTTTTCTTAATTATACATTATATAAACCAATCAGTGTATCCCACAATGCATTGCAAAAGAGTAATGTACAACCAATGGTCATGTGTTTATATAATAAATATATCTTTTTTTTTTTTTTTTTAAATGACAAAAGGCACAAGACAAATTCAGGAGTTATAACACAAATAATGCAGTAAAATATAAACTCAAAAATAAAGTTGCAGAGCAATGAAAGAAATCTATCAAAAGCCTTAAGTCTTTATTAAAAAAGAAGCAAAAGCATTGCTTAAGGAAGGAACACCACCTTACTTGTTGATCTGTGGTGTCTTAATTGTGACAGCATTACATAATTAACAGGTATTTAGCAGGAAGTACGTAGTGCCTTAAAAGCATTTTACCACTTTAATTATTCATGTAGAGCTCAATGATGATCTATTCAGAGTCAAGAAACTAAAACTAGAGTATGTGGTGTAAGTATGATTGATTGTGGAGACAAGTGATAACTCGAACTTGTGTCATGGTTTCACTGATGTTCAATTATAGTGAATGTAATTAAAGTTATTTAAATGATGAACTTCATTAATAAATAAAACGTTTTAAATAGCTTTGCTTACAGCTTCACCCTGCTTCAGGCAGCATCACACCACCCTGTCATTGATTGTTTACCTATGCTGTTGAACATAGCCCAATCTACATGTTTATCACTTTTACATTTGGGCCACATTCAGTCTGATGTGTAAACCAGTACCATTGCAGTTAACATTGTGCTCAAGTTAAAAAGCAAACTTTGACCACAACATAGGAAACTGTTTATTTATTGATACTGACCTATTCATTTAGAATCCTTGTTGTTTCAGAATTTCCATTTTGTTTTTGTATTTTTTTTTTTTTTTTTTTTAAAGATGGCCTTTAAAACCTTGTTTTGCATAAATTGCGATTTTTTTTTTTTTTTTTTTTTTTTGTTATTGAAAGGCAAATATAGGATCGTTTCAATTACTCTGTCTGTGTGAGAGCTGTTTATATGGCGGCTAACTTAAACTTTCAAGATAAAATGAATGAAAGAAGCCACATCAATAAAGAAGCAGATTATGAAGTTAATTTAATTTAGATCTTATTGGATACCAATGCCTGACTTTATTCATTCATTCATTTTATAAACTGCGTAATCTCAATTTTTTTCTTGAGGAGGCTGGCACCCATCTTAGCCAACTCTGAGCAAGAGCAGAGTACACCCTGAATAACTCACCTGACAATTAATGAAGATGAATTAAGACGAGAAAAAAATAAAATAGGAGAATAAACAATAAAATGAGTGAATACGAGAAAACAATGAGAAGGAAAAACCAGAAAAGATTATTACTAAATGAGCATGAGAGTAGGTGAGTGAATTGGAGTGATGTCACAGAGGTGAGTTAAAATCACAAAATTTTGTGGTGCCCTGCAAAGGCCTGGCGAGCTCCCAGGATGTATACCCTGCCCTTGCCCAGAGTCAGCTGAGATGGGCGCCCCTCTGCCTGTGACCCTATGTAGGACAATGCGGTTCAGAAAATGAATGAATGAAATTTTGTGGTAATGTCACACGGTTTTTTGGGGAAAGTGGACAAAGTAGAATAAAAAAATTAGTAAAGCAATAAAGGGATTTTAACAAACAAACATCAGGTTAGTATTTAGATGTGTTAGTTTTCTGCATTGCTGTGAGAAGACAAAAAGACAAACCTGTGTGTGTGTGTGTGTGTGTGTGTGTATTTATATATATATATATATATATATATATATATATATATATATATATATATACAGTACATACATGCACTTGCTATGTGCTGAGGACAATAGTATTTTTAACTCACAGTGAGGGACATGTTTTGGAATTTTTACTGCTCCTCACTTTTCAAAAGGCTTTTTAAGGGTTAAGACTTTATTTTAAAGTTGAGATTAGCTTTGCATTAGCTTTAATGTAATGGTTAGGGTTTGGTATTTAGTCATGGTCAAGGTCAGTTTAACGGTTGACGATTGGTATTCGTGTTGATAAAGATTAGTGTAATGGGTGGGGATTGATATTAGTGATGGTAAAGATTAGTGTAATGGTTGGGGACTGGTATTAGTGATGTTAAAGATGAGTGTAATGGTTGGGGATTGATATTAGTGATGGTACAGATTAGTGTAATGGTCGGGGATTGATATTAGTGGTGGTACAGATTTGTGTAATGGTTGGGGATTGATATTAGTGATGGTAAATATTAGTGTAATGGTTGGGGACTGGTATTAGTGATGGTAAAGATTAGTGTAATAATTGGGGGCTGGTATTAGTGATGATAAAGATGAGTGTAATGGTTGGGGATCGATATTAGTGATGATAAAGATGAGTGTAATGGTTGGGGATTGATATTAGTGATGGTAGAGATTAGTGTAATGGTTGGGGATTGATTTTAGTGATGATAAAGATGAGTGTAATTGTTGGGGATTGATATTAGTGATGATAAAGATGAATGTAATGGTTGGGGGTTGATATTAGTGATGGTAAAGATGAGTGTAATGGTTGGGGATTGATATTAGTGATTATAAAGATGAGTGTAATGGTTGGGGATTGATATTAGTGATGATAAAGATGAGTGTAATGGTTGGGGTTGATATTAGTGATGGTAAAGATGAGTGTAATGGTTGGGGATTGATATTAGTGATTATAAAGATGAGTGTAATGGTTGGGGATTGATATTAGTGATGGTACATATTAGTGTAATGGTTGGGGATTGATATTAGTGATGATAAAGATGAGTGTAATGGTTGGGGATTGATATTAGTAATGATAAAGATGAGTGTAATGGTTGGGGATTGATATTAGTGATGATAAAGATGGGTGTAATGGGTGGGGATTGATATTAGTGATGGTAAAGATTAGTGTAATGGTTGGGGACTGGTATTAGTGATGTTAAAGATGAGTGTAATGGTTGGGGATTGATATTAGTGATGGTACAGATTAGTGTAATGGTCGGGGATTGATATTAGTGGTGGTACAGATTTGTGTAATGGTTGGGGATTGATATTAGTGATGGTAAATATTAGTGTAATGGTTGGGGACTGGTATTAGTGATGGTAAAGATTAGTGTAATAATTGGGGGCTGGTATTAGTGATGATAAAGATGAGTGTAATGGTTGGGGATCGATATTAGTGATGATAAAGATGAGTGTAATGGTTGGGGATTGATATTAGTGATGATAGAGATTAGTGTAATGGTTGGGGATTGATATTAGTGATGATAAAGATGAGTGTAATTGTTGGGGATTGATATTAGTGATGATAAAGATGAATGTAATGGTTGGGGTTGATATTAGTGATGGTAAAGATGAGTGTAATGGTTGGGGATTGATATTAGTGATTATAAAGATGAGTGTAATGGTTGGGGGTTGATATTAGTGATGGTAAAGATGAGTGTAATGGTTGGGGATTGATATTAGTGATTATAAAGATGAGTGTAATGGTTGGGGATTGATATTAGTGATGGTACATATTAGTGTAATGGTTGGGGATTGATATTAGTGATGATAAAGATGAGTGTAATGGTTGGGGATTGATATTAGTAATGATAAAGATGAGTGTAATGGTTGGGGATTGATATTAGTAATGATAAAGATGAGTGTAATGGTTGGGGATTGATATTAGTGATGATAAAGATGGGTGTAATGGTTGGGGATTGATATTGGTGATGATAAAGATGAGTGTAATGGTTGGGGATTTATATTAGTGATGATAAAGATGGGTGTAATGGTTGGGGATTGATATTGGTGATGATAAAGATGAGTGTAATGGTTGGGGATTGATATTAGTGATGATAAAGATGAGTGTAATGGTTGGGGATTGATATTAGTGATGGTACATATTAGTGTAATGGTTGAGGATTGTTATTAGTGATGATAAAGATGAGTGTAATGGTTGGGGATTGATATTAGTGATGGTACATATTAGTGTAATGGTTGGGGATTGATATTAGTGATGATAAAGATGGGTGTAATGGTTGGGGATTGATATTGGTGATGAAGATTAGTGTAATGGTTGGGGATTGATATTAGTGATTATAAAGATGAGTGTAATGGTTGGGGATTGATATTAGTGATGGTACATATTAGTGTAATGGTTGGGGACTGGTATTATTGATGGTAAAGATTATTGTCAAGGTTGGGGTTTGGTCTTAATGATGGTTAGGGTAATGGGCTCGGGTTTGTAGTCAATTAAGGTCCCCACAAAGAACGAAATACCAGCTCGTGCGCGTGCACGCGCGTGCTCGCGCTTACGGCTTTGGGGCGGATCTTTGCAGTAAAATCCATGTCCACCTCTTCGCCTGTGTCACAATGACAGATGAAGCGCGTTTTGAAGTGAAGGACGTCTCTTAGTTGCTGGATTTTAATGATTACTTTGTGTTGAAGGACAAACGCAAAGCGGAATGGCTTTAATGGAGAAACCGGCGGCCGGGAAGCTCCTGCTGGACGATACGGTTTCACTGACGGCGATAATCGAAGCGAGTCAGAATTTACAGTCTCACACGGTAAGAGGGGAAAACACAAGCACAGACTGGAATCAGATCGAACCTGAAATGAAACTTACCACATGGACGGTGTGCGGTGTTGCTATTTTTATGTTTAATGATTATTATTATTATTACTATTCATATTATTATTCAGAACGCCGTGTGGAGAAAGAGACTTCGTGTCTACCCTTACACCGCACACTACCCTGTTCGGAATAGTACGCAAAAACACTATTATTGTTGCGTAATACGTACTGCTTGGTTTTCTAGTATGCGGCTTGGACTCGAACCTTTTTACATGTTCTGATACTCCTCACAAAACGGCTTTTTATACACAGTAATATTTATTTGGGTTCAGCATCGGTTCTATGCACACACGTGACGTTTTAATAATGAGCGACAAAAAAGGAATATTTCGTAAATATAGTAGAGTTTCTTTGCTAGCTGTCACAGTGATGCTAAACCTCCTAGCTAGCTAGCATAGTGTACTTGGCTAGTTAGCTTGGTAACCATGACAATTTCATTTCGCTGAAATTAGCTCCATTGCTAATTAGCCCCGTTAAACAGGTCAACAAAAATAAGATTGCAAGTTTATTTTTCGAAAAATAAGAAAAAGTAACGCTATTCAGCTGGTTTATTTAGCAAGCTGGGTCTTTCTTTTATTACAGTACGTATACAGTATTGGCAACAAGTTGGCTTACTAGTTATAGCAGTGATTTTTAAGACTTGCTAATGCTAGCTGTTTGTATTGACTTAACCCTTTCCTGCCCAACACCCCCCCAGAGAAGCTTCCTGGCTGACATTCACATGATTAGCCATCTGGAGCATTGTGATGTCAAGCTAACTTGAGGAAGCTGTGATGTAAATAAAATGCAAATATGTTTCTAAACCAGCTAAATATTCTGCTTTGTATGTGTTTTTGTTTGTTTGTTTGTTTATTTTTTTAATAATGTCTCTCACATGTGACATCATATATTTCCTGTGAGCTGTGTGCACTTGTTTTTCTAAGGAACCTCCATAATTGTCTATTGGGAAGTGGTGGTCTAGTGGTGTAGGGCGCTGGATCGCTGATCCAAAGGTTGGGGGTTCGAGTCCCACTCTCTACAAGGTTGTCACTGTCCCCCCCAGTGCAGCTAACTGGGTTATCAAAGGCGGGCCATGTCTCTCACTGTCTATGGTGAGAGGCATGTAAAAGAACCATTGCTGACTTTCGTAAAGAGTAGCTGCAAAGTCGTCAGCGTGTTTCTGTCCCTTGATAAAAAGGGTTGTGACAGGAAGGGCATCCGACGTAAAAACCTCTGCCAAATCAAACGTGCGAATCAGATGATTTGCTGTGGCGACTCCCGAGTAAAAGGGAAAAAGCCGAAAGGAAGACAGACTCCATAATTGTCTATATAGGTGTCATTAATAAAATCCACACACTAATAATACATATAACCTTACAGTCCACTTATGTAAGCTGATTGATATTAATCAGCACAGCAGTGTCTGCTCGAAATGTTCTTCGCCTTACCTTACACCCCATTCTTCTCATTTGGGGTCATCACGTTTGCTCCTAATTATATTGTGTGTAAGATCCTCATATGAGGATCATCTTCAGCCAAACTTCTTCCTGTTTGAAGAATTTCATTATGCTTAGTAGTTTTTCTGGTGGTAAGAAAACAGATGCAGTGTCAGGAAATGTCAAGGTACACAAAGCTGGGGTTTGGGTCTTCGGATATTAAGAAATGGAATTAATTATCGAACAAAACATTACATTATTCTTTTTTTTTTAACCGCTTAATCTGAAGTAGGGTCGAGGGCAGGCTGGCGCCCATCCCAGCCGACTCTGGGCGAGGGCAGAGGAGACCCTGGACAGCTCGCCAGGCCATCGCTGGGTGGAAACACCCTGACGACTATGCAGCCTACTCTTGTCGAAAGTCAGCAATGGTTCTTTTACATGCTTCACACCATAAACAGTGAGAGACATGGCCGGCCTTTGATAATCCAGTTAGCTGCGGGAAGGGGGGGGGGGTAGTGACAACCTGTTGACAGTGGAGCTTGAACCCTCAACCTTAGGATCAGTGATCCAGCACCTTTACCACTAGGTCACCGTTGCCCCTTACATTATTCAGTAATAAGAAAATTGGAGGCATAGTGGTTAGCATGTACCATGCCAACCGCAGGATAGTTCTGGGTTTAAATCCTGGGGTCAGCTCAGGTGTATCTGTGTCGAGTTTGCATGTTCTCCGTGTGCGTGTATGTGTTTACTTATTCACTCCAAAGATATGTACAGTAGGCTAATTGGCTGTTCTAGGCTGCCCCTAGATCTCAGTGTGAATGATGGTGTGTATTGGCGCTGAGGTGGCCTGGTGAAATGTTCAGGTTGTACCCCATCTTCACCCTAATGTCTGAGAGAGCCTCAAGCCTCCTTATGACCCTGGTTGGATTGAGCAGCTTGGTTGTCAAGTGAGTGAATAATGAGGAAAATCCCCTTGTTCTTTATTATGGTTTTGTTGGTTATTAGTGTATTTTTTTTCCAAATCATTTCTGAATATGATTTCAGAAATTAATCCGACCCAAACCAGAGCCAAAAATAAATAGGCAAAAGGTTTTCAGAGTCTATTAGAGCTGGACTTTGACCTTCAATTTGTGCCGTTCTCTGTCTTCAACGTCCATCATTGCTGCCAAATGCGTCACAATCGCAAATAAACTAGTGTTGGTACACAGAGGGTTAAAGGAACAGGTTGTCTGAGCTCAAATGTTGTTTTACTTTAAATGTCATTCACCAGCATGATCAGAATCTAAAGCTTGTGCTTTTACGTTTATTAAAAGAAAATGAACATGTCTCACCCAGCAATTACCATAAACACATGCATGAACGTGCTATATGCTCGTGCCAAGCAACATTGATGACCTGCATGCTCTCATTTTCCAATGAACTGGTTTGTTAAGGATCGGTTACTGCTATAAGCGCCAAAGTGGAACCATGTTGCCATCTATATAGCGTCTAGCGTTCTAATACTATTCAAGCTTAAACAATGATTCTGGGTGGTTTGCTATGAGGAATTTCAGGTTGTCCAGGACGGCAGCCTCTATAGCATTATAGCATTATTAATGCTTATAAGTAAAGAGCAAATCAACAGTGAGATGGCGTAACCAATGATGGAACCAATAAAAAGCAAAAATTGAAGATTTATTGAGGTATAACAGTGTGTCCTGATGAGTTATTCCATCTGTACTGTAGCACTTTATCATTCTCACTCATCACTTGTTTGTGGCATCGCGGAATCCTTCTCGGGTTGTGGCGATACTGGAGCCGAAGCCTAACTTGGCCAATGCTGGGTGAAGACGGGGTACACCCAGAGCAGTTTCAGTCCCATTGCAAGCACAGCACACGCACACAACCATTCACACATTCACTTACTCCAAGGAGCAGTTTGGAACACCCACTTAGTGCACGATTTGGACTGTGGGAGGAAACTGGAGTACTCCGAGGAAACCCATGCAAGCACAAAGGAAAGCATGCAAACTCCACACAGAAACCCAGAACCTTCTTGCTGTAGGACAGACATGCAAATCACTACTGCCACCCAGCAGTTTATCTCTGCTAACAATTTAGTATCATTTACAGATCATTTCGTGGTGTATTTTATTAATTTATATTATATTTACATTTAATAACTGGCTAGTTCCTGTCCTCCATGACTTATAGTAGCTATAAATAGTCATTCACTGACCAGCTTCTCGTTCATCCTGTTTGCTTGAAGTTAATAAGACAAAAAAAAAAAATAAAGTCTGATATGTTATGTAACCGAATAACTGGAAAGTACAAAGTTTGGCAGAAGGCTTTCAGAATAATAATAAGTGCGAACAAGATTATTTCAATAAATGTTAAACAAATGTTTTCCTGTAGGAATTCATTATTGCTTCATAGAACCACCAAAAATGTCAAATTATGCTTTTAGGTAACAGAACACGAAGAAAATGTATTTATTTTTACATTTTAAATTATGTGACCAGACCAGTGAAGTCATTGAGAATGAGCTGCTAGGACAGAAATGATAAACTATAAGAATAAGTCTAATAATGTCCTGTAATATTATTGAACATTCTTATTACTATTAATAATAATATTTACATGACGGGACAAAAACCAAATCAGGAATTGTGAAAAATTAAATATCTGGACACTTCTGGTGTAAATTGTGAAAATGTGTTATGTTTCTGTTTTTGTTTTGTGTTTAATTCTCGTCCTTTTATCACCAGGAATACATAATCCGTGTGCAGAGGGGAGTCTCTACGGAAAACAGCTGGACGGTAAGTTAGTTTCAAGTTAGGCGTCTATACCTTGCTCCCTTTTGTTTGAGTAGTTAAACTTTAAAGGTAATTTAAGTTGAGTGCTATGAATGCATGTGATCCTGACGCGCATAGATCCTGCATGTAGACACTGGACATAAGCGTCAAGCACGCTGCCAACAAAACAGAAATGCTTTGCTAGCTTAGCATAAGTGAGAAAGAGGAGCTTCAGCAAGTTAATGATTAGTAGCTCGCTGTTCTGGCATCCATGTATTTTAGCGATGCGATGGCGACCTGGGGAATGATTATACTATACTTCAGTTCCATCCCAAACTTGTCTCAAGCTGCAAAACTCAAAATCTAAGGATAAATTACTTGCACAACAGTGTTATTGAATTCTTTGGTCTGACTGGGAGAACAACTGAATCATTTTTTCTAAAGCACAGAACAGCAGCTTATGGCTGTAGTACCAGTTATACTTCAGTCTTATATTTATTTATTTTGTTCTATTTAATGCTTCTGTAGTAAGTTGTCCTTCACAGGGACTGAAAAGGGCAGTGATGGCTCAGTGGTTTAGAGTCTGGGTTACTGATCTAAAGGTTCAAGCCCCAGTACTGCCAATCTGCCACTGTTGATCCTTTGGGCATGGCCCTTAACCCTCATCTGCTCAGGTGCATAAATTATATAAAAGCTGTAAGTCGCTCTGGATACGAGCATCTGCCAAGTGCCATAACTGTGACTATGAACTGAAAGTCAAATGTTCTGCCTAATTTTAGAGGAGGAATAAACAGATTATAAAAATGTGTTGACGTTTAACAAATATTCACTGAAGATGAGGTGGATGTTGCTACATAGTCCATCGAATTTAGCACCGTCCACAGAGCTGAAGGTACATAATTGTTTTAATATTCTGCACAAAAACATGAACAAATCAAATGACACTGTTTTTTTTTTTTGTTTTTTTTTAAAAAAGCGTTAATAAAGCGGATAAGGGGAGTAGGACCATGACCTCTGAGCAGAGCCAAGTGTTGTGGCATCTTTTACAAATTCCTAATTTTAGCATACAGTATACAGGGATCCCTCACTTTCTGCGGATAATTGGGACCGAGATCCCCACGAGACCATCAAAATAGCCCCTTCACCCCCCACCTGACATATACATACATGGCTATGTGTATATAATATCAATAAATACATATTCAATGCTATAAATGCTTAGAATAACAATTAAGCATTCAAAAATAATGCATAAGATGTAATTGTCTGTCTTCCTTTCGGCTTTTTCCCTTTTACTCGGGAGTCGCCACAGCAAATCATCTGATTCGCACGTTTGATTTGGCTTTTACGTCGGATGCCCTTCCTGTCACAACCCTGTTAGCAAGGGACAGAAACACGCTGACGACTTTGCAGCTACTCTTTACGAAAGTCAGCAATGGTTCTTTTACATGCCTCTCACCATAGACAGTGAGAGACATGGCCCGCCTTTGATAACCCAGTTAGCCGCACTGGGGGGGACAGTGACAACCTTGTGGAGAGTGGGACTCGAACCCCTAACCTTTGGATCAGGGATCCAGCGCCCTATACCACTAGACCACCACTGCCCAATGCATAAGATGTAAATAAAATATAAATACACACACATACAGATGGTATTGCATGAAAACAAGATGACGCCCAAACATAGACGCAACAATGTAACTAATTTTGATGGGAGATTTTGGGTTGGGTTTTTTTTTTTGTTTTGTGTTGGTTTAGGGTTTTTTTTTTTTTTGTTTTTTTTTTGCATAATTGGCCTTAATTTAGAATTTGATGAATATTTATAAAAACAAAAAAATGCGATGAATTGAAGCGCGAAGTAGCGAGGGATCCCTGAACTATGCATAAACATAAAGAAAAGCAAATAAAAATGATTTTTTTAATAGTTAATTTTTACTTATTTTTTATGTAGTTGAAGGATCTGTATGCACTGTATATGAAGTCAGGAATTGCTTTATTTTTCCAATTTTAAAGCATGATCATGATGATCCATGTTACCACGACAAACTCTGTGTCCATGCCCATCATTTTTATATTAAACAATATCCACAGGGGATGATGTCTATAGTTCCCAAACAGTGGAACATTCAGAACATTGTGTTGTTCCTCTGTAGTAAGGACTGTCAACCCCTTGCTTCATCATCTACAATGAAAGATAGTCAGATGTCTTTAATCCCAAACGGCTCTGTATTATCAAATGTACAACATAAAAAATCACTTGCAGTGCATTGATGGATGATTTACAGACATAAACGTACTTATATATATATATATATATATATATATATATATATATATATATATATATATATATATATATATATATATATATATATATATATATATATATATATATCTCTGGAGGACCCACCTCTGCACACCCACTTTATTGTTCAAGGTACAAAAGACAAAGAAGCTCTATATGCATCCTTGAAGGAAGGTAGAATATAGTACAGCAGGAGTAGCTTGCTTTTGTGCAGTAAACATTCATTTTCACGAGCCAGTGCAACCAAGAGATTTCTTAACCACCAGCAGTTAGAGAAGTTGTATGAAAAATGATGAAAGCAAATCTAATTAGGCAACTTTACTTGGGTTTGTTCCATGTTTGACAATCTCAAGCTGATTTAGATAATTCACTACTAATCCTCTTATGTCCAAAGGAACTAATTAAACCCTTCATCCTTCTGTTTACAGCCGTGGTTCTGGAGTTACTTTGTAGTGAGCTAATATCTTGCTGTTCTGGTCTGCTTTAATACATCTGGTTATATTTAACAGTTCATTAAACTGATCGACGGATAATCAGAATCACGATACTTTATCCTCAAGGAAACTGTGTGCACAGTTTCTGCATACCAAGTAAAGAATAAGATAAAGCCTCGATTAAAAAAAAAATATGTATCTGTGTATATGTATGTGTGTGCATGTACATATGTGTGTATGTACTTTTTGAATGTAATTTATAATATCTTGGAAATGATAGAGAGAACATTGCAAACAAAGATATCACAGCTCTTGATTAGGGCCCTCTCGGGGCCATCTCTTGCTTGGTAATTACCTTTCCTCTCAGGCCTGTGAGAATATCATTGCAGACATTCAGCTGAGTTTCTCATTTATTTTAAAGTTACAGTGGGTTTTTAATCCAGAGACCTAACAGGCAAAGCAAAAATGGGTGAGTTCATACAAAGCACACTATGATGCGGACTGTGATGGGGTAGCCCATACAGCTCCGACAGATATGAGTGTGACGATAGGGTCAAAATGGCTTATGCAGCAAACGTTCTGGCAGCTCGACTTTCCTGTTGTCAGTTGGTTTTGGAGACAAATGAAATGTTTCCTGCAAGCTCTTCGCTTGTCGGTTGTGCAGCTCAGCACTGGCCGATAATGTGTTCTGCAGCACGGGGCAGTAATGTAGCCCAACCAATCTAACTAATTCTGTGACTGAAGGCTGGAACAACCAATCCGAAAGGCACCATGGCTCTGAGCATGCCTAGGGATTAACACTCGTACACTGTTTAAAACCGGGCATGGTCCGATGTTGCTGGAACCGCTGATGTTATACGTGATCGTTTTAAATAGCTATTAATCACAAATTCAACACCGGTACCCTTTAAAGCACAGCGACCCTGTCTCTACCTTGAGCTTAAAAAGGTAGGTAGGTAAAGTCTGTTGGGTTTTTACACCCGAGCCTCGTGGCTCATCAGGCTGGCGCTTATTCCCGGTTTCTATAGCGTGAAGCAACCAGGAGTTCAACTCATCCATCGCAGGTTACCTTCCCAGTATATTTTTACTGGTACCCATTTATACTGCAGGGTGAACAGCGGCACACTTGTGGTTGAGACCTTGCCCAGGGGTCTTGGCACAGTGAGGGTCTCGGTGGGATTCGAACGCACGACCTCCCGATCATGAGCCCAGCACCCTAACCACTACACCACCGGCCCCACACCTTGGGCTTAAAGCTCTACTTTAAGACTAACACAAAGCAACAGTGTGTCTTGGGGTATCAACTAAATTTTGGGGTAGTTTCTTCGCAGGCTTTTTATCTGCACAGTGTGGGTGTGTTTCAGATGAGAAAGCACCAGAATATGAAGGTCATGTTTACTCTAGGGCCAGAGTAAGGAACCAATGAGTGATCTGTGCCTCAATGAGTTTGTTTTCTGACACTTACAGGTCATCAGAAGATACAGTGACTTTGACATGCTCAACAATAGCTTGTTGGTGAGTAAAACCAAAACATATTTTATATTTTTGCAACGGGTCAGACCCTCAGACCACAGCCCTGAAAGCATAGCAGAATAATATTTCACAATGTTTTGCTGAGCCTTTCAAACACACTTCCTGTTCAGGCCGAGAAATTTACTTTTCAGTGAAAGTTATTGTAGTGCATAAATTTCATGCCCACTTTGTCTTGCTCCGTGTGTTCTCACTTCTTGCCTCAGATCTCAGGCTTGAACCTGCCACTTCCTCCAAAGAAGTTAATTGGAAACATGGACCGCGAGTTCATAGCAGAGCGGCAAAAAGGTCTACAGGCGTATCTGAACTTTATCACACAGCATCACATTCTTTCAAGCTGTGAATTGGTCAAAAAGTTTCTTGACACCAACAATTATTCTGCAAACTACACAGGTATGTGTATGTGGGAGAAACTATTCATTAGTAAGGATCTATTATCTGATGACATCATTTTCTTGCGCTGATCTAATGAGTGTATGCAGTGTTCTTTGCTATTATGTACAAACTTATAATTGTTTGAATCATGGAAAGAAAGCATTGCCATGATTAATGGGTTGAATAAAACCCAAATGATTTTTCTAGCTGGACTGGCATGTACAGCAGACTTGGAGTATAATGTATATATGTTATAGTGTATATACATTATAGGCGACGGTCAATATAGTAGCACCTTGACCGTTGCACTGAGGGCAGCATTCAGATTGAATGTGACAAATACACACACACAATATAACTGCCAAATCTTCTTCTCTTCTTTTCAGCTTTTTTTCTTTTCCAGTGGTCACCACAGCGAATCATCTGATTCGCATGTTTAATTTGGCATAGTTTTTTTTTTTTTTTTTTTTTTTTTATATATAAATATGTCCTTCCTGACACAACCCTTTAGCAAGGGGCAGAAACACACTAATGGCTGTGCAGCTACTCTTTACGAAAGTCAGCAATGGTTCTTTTCCATGAACCTCGCACCATAGACAGTGAGAGAGACATGGCTGGCCTTTGATAACCCAATTAGCTGCACTGGGGGGGGGGCGGTGACAACCTTCTGGAGAGTGGGACTCGAACCCCCAACCTTAGGATCATCGATCTCGTGCTTTTTACCACCAGGCTACCACTGCCCTACAAAATATAACTCCGATCTCAAAATATAACTGCCATATGTGCCCTGATTAATGTTTTGGCATTCACAATTTGTGTATTGAACATTACTGAATAATGGAGCTGGGTATACCAGACTTTGATTGATGCCATTCAGCCCTAATTAATGCTTTCTGTTTGCTCAGTCAACAGTTTTGAGACTATTGTGCTGATCCTAATTGGTTCATCTTTAAACTCCCAGGGTCATTTGTGTATCCTTAAAGAATAAATTTGCTTGGCAGGGAAAACTTGCATACAACCAAGACCAAGAATTTTTCATAATTCAGATTATCTTAAGCACATCAGTGGTTAGCACGTCTGCCTCACAGCAAGAAGGTCCTGGGCTCGGACATTTCTGTGTGGAGTTTGCATGCTCTACCTCTGCTTGTGTGGGTTTCCTCCTGGGCCCTGGTTTTTTCCCGCAGTCCAAGGACATGCATGTTAGGCTGACTGGCTGTTTCAAGTTGCCCCTAGTTCTAAATTTGAGTCCGAAAGGTTGTGTGTGTTGGCCCTTTGATGGTCTGTCGAGCTATTTGGGGTGTACCCCACCTTTACCAGTGTTGGTTGAGATGGATTTTAGCCTCCCCATGACCCTAATAGGATTAAACAGTTTGGGGAAAATGAGTCGGTGAACCATATCAATGATAATTAATTATAATTTTATGATTATTAACAATTCTGAATAAAGAAGTCTTTAAACTTTTTTTTTTTTAAGTCTTCAGTTATCATTGCATGTCCATGGTACATATTCGTGTGTGTCAGTTCTTACTATAGAAATATTAGCGTGTTATATACAATGGATTTAATATTGACCGGTATTACAGATGGAGCTACTATCCAAGCTGTGCCATAATACAGTGAAACCTCGGTGGTCGAACACAATTTGTTTCAAAGATATGGTCGATTACCTATTTGTTTGAAGAGTGGAACAATATTTCCCATAAGAAATACAGTGGTACCGCACCTGACAAAAGACCCAACAAACGAAAAAGCCAGGTTACGAAACGCATTTACCTAAAATTTCCGTCTCTGGATACAAAACAAATTCACGTTACGAAACTCGCCATCACAAAAATTAAAAAAATGCGCGAGTTGCTCTCCCATTGGCTATCTCCCAACATCCCACCCCACTGGCCTCCCATTGGCTAGGAGGAAGCTGCATCTCTATAATACCCATGATGCAGCTCCCTCCCATTGGCTAGGAGGCAGCTGTATCTCCATAATACCCATGATGTTTTTAATGTGCCTTCGACCCATTGTTCTTTCGCGGAGTTCTAAGACACATAAAGGACAGAGTTACTGTTTCGTGAGTTTTTTTCCAAGTGTGCTCATTGCAACTTTTATTTTTTTGACTCAGGCTTTAAACCTTGCATAAACATTTGTAAGATTAGAACTCTGCTAAGAAGACATGGTCAACACGCGCACACACACACACACACACGCACGTGTGTGCGTGTGATTCCCGGTGTAAGTGAAAAGAAGATGCGGGCTCGTGGCATGCAGTTGAGTGATATCGCAAATGAATATGGCCAAACCCGTCTACCATCGGTACGATATTGAAGCAGAAGGAGGCCTTGAAAGGTATACTCTTATAATTTTTAAAGGGTTTAGGGGGTTGTATTGGGGGGCCTTGGAACGAATCAGGCCTTTTACATGTAAAATGCGGCTCAACTTACGAAAAAATCAGGTTACGAAACCACTTTTGGAATGGGTTAATTTTGTAAGGTGAGGTACCACTGTACCTGTAGTTAAAAGTCGATTAATGCGTTCAGGTGAATGTATACTTCTGTCAATACAGTTGTGTATATACTTTGAAAACGAGTGTACAGGGATCCCTTGTTACTTTGGCCAATTATGCAAACAAACACACAACAAAAACAACCCAAAACCTCCCATCAAAACTACTTTCATTTTTGTGAGGTGCACATCTGCGTGCGCGCACATCTGCGTGCATCTGTATGTGTGTATTTGTTTTATTTACATCTTATGTATTATATTTTAATGTTTGTTATTATAAGCATTTATAGCATTGAATATGTATTTATTGATATTATATGCACATATACATGCACGTACATATACGTCATTTGGGGGGGTGGGGTGGGGGGTTGTTCCTTCTTCGTGGATTTTAGTGGTCGCGGGGGGATCTCGGTCCCAATTAACCACTGAAAGTGAGGGATCCCTGTATCTCTGAAACATTAATATACAACGCATACATGAATGTACAAAAGAGTAAAACCTAATACTAATAATAATCCAATTTCTAACTCGGATTTCTTTGATTAGAGTCGTTTGACCACTGAGGTTCCACGTGTACATAAATTTTGTACACCTACTGACCAATAAGATTTGAGTATTTGACCACACTTGTGATTTAAAAAAAAAAAAAAAAAGCTTCTCTATCTACTATTTTACTATATAATCATTATATTGTTTTTCAGAAATTGCCTTACAGCAAGTGTCCATGTACTTCAGATCGGATCTGATATGGGAAGTGATTGAGCCTTTAAAGGACATGGGTAAGTCAGAGTCGTCAGTCAAGTTATGAATGCTTTTACAGCAGGAAATCATATCAAGCCATTTTCTGACATAGTTACTGAATTACAGGTGTGAGATTCAGTATTAAAGTCCTCAGTGCTCATTTCTATAAGATACAAATCCATCATTACGGTGTGAATTCAGAGATTTATAAGAATGGAAGCATTTTTAACTTTAGTTTAATCACCACATCAATTTCGACGCACTTTTCAAAGAGGTTGTACTTGGCAGACTTGTGCCATGGGACCACCACTTGCTTACTACCACCAGACCAGTGAGGGTGAAGTGGCATTTAACCCAGCACTCTCTTATACATATATATATCTGCTACAGTACTTTGGAAGAATTTTGTGTGTGTGTAAGACCATTTACGACAGTAGGCTTTGTGCATTTCTCTCCTGTACAAATTAAACTACATGAATTAGTTTATAATTCCAATGTTGCTGGATGCAAAATATAGAAATATCACCTGTGATCATTTATAATATGCGGATTCATGTTGGCTCCTTTGTGTTCTTAGTGTATCTCATCTAATCTTTTATTTTTTGTTATCCAGCCTGTTTTTCCATTCTCGCTAAAATGGTGCAATAAACATATAAACGTGGTCAAAGAGATGCCCTGCATTTCTCCTGCACACCCTATAACCAGCTCCTTTTTGTTTACTCTTGCACTGACAGTTTTTCCTCTCGTGATTGACTGCTGGCTCTTTTCTGTCACTGTGGAATTAGATTTCTTCCATATCTAATGTTAGAGAGTTATGTTCCTTGGATCCAAGCTGGCATGTGACATGTGTTTACAAATTAACCCACAATTCTGAGCCGATATGTCTGACAGGGTGTTGTATTACCACTACAAGAAATCTCAGTCAATCAAAACCTTCATATTGTGTTATTTTTGTTCCAGATCGTTTCGTTCGGTGTGAATAGCATCATAGTGTGTGTGCGCGTCTGTGTGTGTGTGTGTGTTTGTTATATTACAGACACTCCCCGACTTGCGTTCATTCGTTTTACGTTTTTTTTTTTTGTTTTTTTTTTTTGTTTTTTTTTTCCAAAAAAAGTCAAATTTAGAGTTTAGGCGTAATGACGCTGCGTCCATTGTTTACAAACGACAGACTGAGTGCCCCTCCTTCCCAGTTCAGTTTATATATATGTGTATATATATATATATATATATATATATATATATATATATATGTATATGTGTGTGTGTGTATATGTATTATATATATATAATGTATGTATACGGATGAACGTAAGTCGGGGAGCGTCTGTATATGTATCCATGTTCCGGTTTGCGTGCGACCGGACCGGAAGTCCGTATAACCCACAGCAAGTACACTACTTTTGCAAGTACACTACTTTCAGTATTGAGCGCCTCACATATTGTAAGTGACTTGGTATAAATAAATGGCTTATTTGAAATTAATGTTGATATTATTTGATACATTTGGTATTATTTTACAATGTTATGTTTATAATAATTGATTTAGGGGTGTTTTATGAGATACAGTAATGGTATTTATGGATGTATAGTACAGTATGAGCGTCACACATCACACGTCATACGTAAATGTAACAACTTGCGTTCACTTTCAACTTGCGTTCGGCCGTCCGAAACCAATTAAAAACGTAAGTCGGGGAGCGTCTGTATTGCATAATGTTAAGCCTTCCAGATACATCCCATGCTTTGTTGTTGGTCTTGTTTTGCCATGTGCGAACTCATTGTGTGTGTTAGGATTTTATTTAAATCAGATTAAAGTGAAGGTTCCTAAATATCGACTTGCTGAGATTGGTTTCTAATGTTCCTCACAGATGCTACCAAGAGTTTATGGTTGGAGCTGTACCAAAACAAACGTGTGTCTTGTGTCTGCAGTTCTTGTTTTGAAGGATCATCCACACACTTGATATGTATAAAACACAAGAAAGATGTGCAATTTGTCTATTTAGGCAGTAAACATGGCTGTTGCTGTGGCAAAAAAAATCCAATTTATGACACAAGACATTCAATTTTCCGATATTTATTTAGCCTTCAGGAAAGAAAAGTATGCAATCGTTAACACAAAACCAGTTGTTCCCGAGAAAGGCCCTCGGACCCCGTCTGCCAGCTCTGCATTGGCTTCTGAACGGCCCATTCCACTCTGTTTGGTCTAACGTTCTCTGGCTCCAGGCTCTGATTTGTCCCTTAAGACCCCCTTATAAACTATGGTTCTGCTTCCAAGAAATGACGGAATGACATCATATGTCATCTCTGATTGGTACATCAAGACTCCCTTTTGACTTATAGCTCTTTCTGAGAAATGACCTCATATGTCAAGTTGATCTTGAAGGTTCGAACTTGACGCCATCTTGTTCTATAGCTGATTTTATTCCCTTTTCAAGCTCCTTGTAGAGAGTGGTATGGCTGAAATAACATAATCTTACACTCACTTCAGTGAATATACTCCAATAGTTAATTACAATAATCAAAATAATAATTACAATAGTTACATGAATTATTCTCCATTTCAGGATTACAAATGTCTTTAAACAAAGGAAATGTGATCTCTCATTCCAAAGCAATTACAATTTCTGTATTCATTTTCATATGTGATGCTGTTTATGATCAATAATTAATTTGAGTATATGATCGGGAAGTCCAGCAATTTGAATAAGCTTTATGGAGGACCAAATAAATGTGAGACGCTTGTCGCACAGACCACTTTTGAGATAAAGACCAGAAAAGTAAAAATGGTCCATTTTTATCGAAATTCGGATTTTTGCATAAACTATTAAAACGAGTATTCAACTATCACTTGCTCACATGAAATCAACTAAAACTCACTAAAAATGTCTTTTTTCCCTATTTTTCTGACGAGTACCCTCATAAAACTAGATAAAAACAGTAGCAAAACTTACTAGTTTTTGTTGCAATTATTCACCAACTTCGGTATGAGACACACTAGAATCCATACACCAGAAGAACGGCCGTGAAATAGTCTCTCCATTTTGGACATTGTTTTGATATTAAAATGCCGTTTCGGCAAATAAAATAGGTTATTAAGACGATATGCTCGTAAACAATGCAAGCTAGTTGCTAAAGAAGATCTGAAACGAGCACACTGATTGGTCAGCTCGGGCTTGTACGTGCGCAGTGCCTGTTACACGTTAACTTCCGGTTTACTGCAGGTGGAATTTTTCTCCGAATTTCTCTTCAATAACAGTCATTAAGTTTATTTATAAGATTGTGAATACACAATTTCTGGAACAGGAGAGTGAAATGTCATCTGTGATTAGTGTAGACGTTAAATTCGTCGTGAGAATTGGGCTTTGAAGATGCCGGCATACTTGCCATTCCTGAAGATTATTTCGCCGGTGAGTATTTTTCTCTGCATGCAAAATCTGATTATGGATTTTTTTTTAAATTTGATTTGTGTGTAATCTTGTCTGGACTGGACATGCTGGATCATGGGTTGTTTAGTTTTGTATGAAAACTGGTCAAGACCTGAAAAATACTTCTGTTTCATTCCTTTTACAGATGAATAAACTGATGATGATGATTCCAGCTGTGTTGAAGATTTTGATTTTGATGTTAATGAAGAAGAGGCATCTGTTAAGTGTGCATGAGTCAGTTTGTTGTGTTTGTGATGTGATCCTTTCTGCTGAGTAGGATATAGATTAAGATAATGATGAGGGCAGAGTTGATTACGCTTACTTGTATAAAGAGAACAGAGAGTTTTGTTATATAGTTTTCTTGTATATAGTTTTCTTAATTTCAGTGTGATTGTTTGAACCTGACAGTGGGGGCTTTTTTTGTTTTGTTTTTGTTTTTTTTCAATCAGTATCATTTGAAGACATTTGAACCTTTTTATATAATGGTCGAAAAGATACATACTGATCTTATTGGAATAAACAGAAATGAAGAAAAAAAATAGTCTTTTTTTTTTGTTGTTCATTTTTGGGGGTTACTACCATGACTGATGCGTTTAAAAAGGGCCTGTCTGATTAAAATGAGGATGATTTCTGTTATCATCTCTCCTAAAGCTTCCTAGACGTGTTTTCTAAAAGTTTATATGGCTGAGGTGCATAAAAATGTTTGGTTGCTAAGGACTAATTATTTTGGAAGAAGGGTAATTTTTTGTGCTCATTTTTCTCTAAAATGTCTTTTGAAATTTTTAGTTGAATGCTGACACAAGAAATGGCATTGCTCGGTCAGTTTTCAAGGTATCGACAAACTTGTTGCTTCATTTTGCAACTTTGGGCCTCCTCTATCTGACTGTGCAAAAAGCTCCTTTTTCATTTTTGGACCCAAGAGCCTACTTTCGGTGGAGTGGCTCACATATGACATGACACTTCAGACCGGCAGGCCACAGGCCTTCCCCAGTTCATCAGTGCAAAACACACAGCACCCCCTGCGGCACCTGATACCCCTGATATTCCCCCCACCCCACCCCCATCCCCCCATCTCCCCCCACCCCACCCCCCCCCACGCTATACACACAGTGTAACCAATATGCCCTTAGCTCTGGTAAGGGAGGTGAGGTGTCCTGCTTCTCACAGTGGACACTTTTTACACGCCAGGGGTTCTATATCTCCTGCTGATGAAGTTGGGATTTTTGTTAGCATGATTTGTAAACAAAAACAGGTTGAACCAGTTTTTAAGAAGGTGTCAATATAAACACATTAAAGGTAAAGTCTTTTGGGCTTTTATCCTGGTACCTGTAGCATAACGCTAATGGAGTTCAGCAACTTCTGGAAGGGAGGCAAGTCTTTCACAGGTTACCTTCACAGTATTTTTCCTGATGCCCATTTGTACTACAACTTAGCACAGTGACGGTTTATTAGTATACAAACCTACAACTTCTTGATCAGGAGCCCAGCAGCCTAACCACTATTCCACTGGACCCAATATCATTGTAGGCAGCATATGAACTAATAATTACATTTTTAGATCACATCAGACAGCATCAAGGTAACAGTAACTCTTTAAATCTGAAATGTTTTTTTTTTTTTTTTAATAGGTTCATTGTTTGTCATACAGAGATGTTACTAATTTATTCATGTTCATGAACTCGGTGTATTTTACAGCTACAATCTTTTTTTCTTTCTTTCTTTGCAACCTTGCATTGGTTTGTGTGTCCATCCATGTGCTGGTTCAGGATTTTGATTATATATGTTCATATCCAGGATTTTTATATTATATACACTCGTATCTGTTTTTTAATAGCTGTCTTAATGCTTAAAGTATTTTTGTTGCACAACTGAAGTACAAGTAGGATCAAAGTTGTTGATGGTGGAGGTAGCCTCTCTTCTCATCTTTGACTAAAGCATTCACTCAATCATTTGCTTAACCGCTTAATCCTACTAGAGTCGTGGGGAGGCTGACCCTCATCTTACCGTAATACGAAAAGTTATGGTACACCTTCCACAGACCATCACAGGGCAACTCGCACAACCATTCATAGTCACACTTAAGGAAAACATCGAATAGCCAGTTAGCCTAATGTGGATGTCTTTTTGATTGTGGGAGGAAACCAGAGTACCCAGAAGAAACCTACACAAGTATGGGGGAGTACATGCAAACCCCACCCTGGAAGGCCTGAGCCCGGGACTCGAACTGAGGACCTTCTTACTGTGAGGCAGATGTGCTGTACAACATCATATTTAAACAATAAATTAGTTACACTTCATACCCCTAACTTCACTTAAAGCAAAGGTTTGAGCCTGTCTTCAAGTTAAAACTACTTTGTTTTATCCAGGTATCTTAAAAGAAAACTACGCAAGTCCACCTTTGCTGGAGTGCAATCCATCAGTATGACATTACAGAAGTGCTGCATAGTGTTACAGCAGGAGTCTGAAACCCGAGAAGCATCAGAAACGCTTCAGTTTAATTTCTTTAATCCATATTCCCAGATTCTGACTCGATGCTTTTTGCTGGGTATTCATTTTTCTTTCTTTCATTCATTCATCAAACTCTCTTGTTTATCCAAGGCCACATATTCTGACCTTTAGTGCAAAGTAAGGTTACACAATACTGATCATGATACATTGAAGTACATTGGAAAACATCAGTATAGTGAACATCGAAGGACGTTGTACAATTTCTGAGAAAACCTCAGGAAAGAATGGAATATTTTGGGCGTGTTAAATTTTGTGTTCAGAGTGTATCGGGGAAGCAGGAAAGAATATCAGTACTGATTGCTGTAACATTGCTCTGAAATTAGGAAAAAATTAGCACTTTTTACTCAATATTTCTCGAAACATTAGTACAATTTGGACTGGCATCGGTATTGATTGGTTGAAACACCTGAATCACTTTGGGGAACAGTCGGAGAACACGGTTCCATATCGGAACTTCGGAATAACATACGATTGACTCAAATCGGACTCATGATCAGTATCATGTGACTGTGTCTGAAGGAATCTGAAAAGACGTCAGTCCTTATTTGCTCGGGACTTTATTATGCTAACATTTAAATAAAAATCACAGGGAGTGAAAAATAATTTCACGATATTTGATTTTCTGGTTATTCCAGCAATTGTACAGGATTTTCCTGTTGTGCCCACTCATTATAGACCAAAGTGAGAAACCATGAAGAATAATCAAGTGATGGAATCCATTTTTTTTTTTTTTTTTTTTTTAAATAGGTTGGAGATTACGAAAGCGGTACTTCTTAGTTAAAAACAAAGAGCAACCAAAGGAGCGACAAGTCTTAAGCTGGGTGAGTTGGGTTTTTACACTAAACCTGCAAATACATGAACAAACACATTTTCTGTGGAATCCTGTACTGTGGTCTGTTATTGCTTAATCATGCTCAGTATGCAACTTTGATTTATATCAGATACACTTGGAGTATTTGTAATTCCTCATTTGTTTGTTTCTGATCTGACTAAATGCTTGGATCATACACTGTAATTTAAGATGTTTTTAAATTAAGTGTGGGGGGGGGGGTCTGCAAAAAATCCAAATACACCTATACTTTTCTCCCCTATTGTATTGTTTATGCTTCTAATTTTAGGTTGATTTCGGTCCTGATAAGTTCTTATCAGACAAAGATCTGCAGTCCGTGATGAAGCTGCTTTCATCCATGGCGGTAAGTCTGAAGTGTGTTAAAGTAGTCAATATTGATATTGAGCTGAAACATTGCTTTCTATCTGTGAATGAATTTGGGATTTCCACAGCTCTGTTCAGCCAGAGAAACAATAATACTTTCAGTTGGCTGCAGATGAAACTAATTGTGTCACTTCCTGGTGAGCTGCTTGCGCAATAGCGCTCTGGAATTCTCAAGATTGTGTAGGCATGATGACAACTGCTGGTCTCTGATTTGTTACCCAGAAATGACTTTTCATTCCCGTATTGTTGTAAATTCCATTGAGAAAAAAGTGCTGATGCAAAATCGCCACACAATGTTCTGGAAACTTTCATGTCCGAGACTGTTCACATTGCCAAAAACTTTATGAACTTTTGAACTACAGTGGGAGAAGCTAATATTGGGTAATTGCTTATCTACATTTTATACTTACTAATCGCAAGGCTGTGGTCACTTAGCCCTCCCACGTGGCTTTTATGAATTCTCTCCACATATTTGTCCCTCCAGCACCAAAGCATAAAACACTAGAACACATTTACAGTTACTTATGTGGTTGTGATAAATTACCATAAATGTATCAAAACATGCTTTTTATGAAGGAATGTATGACCTGCTGGCTTAGAAATATAATATAAATTACACAAAATCCTGAGTCAACTTTGCGTTACACTTGGGTATTCACCTACCATGTCTGGTATCAATAGGAGTTCCCGTTATTCCTGCAGTCATATGATGTAAAAGCACACCATTACTCTTTAGCAAACCCCTTTAGTGTAAACAATCTTTCCCTAGTTGGAGCCTGTTTCAGCTGATGCTGGGCAATTGCGTGATAGACCATCATAATTTAGGGTTTCCTGTTACTGTACAATAATTTATATTGTGGGAGTAATGGCTATTCATTTCCAAGTCATGTTTTATTCTTTCTCTTTCGATAGTACATTTCTTTAGAAGTTAATATTTTATAATGCTGCTTGTCATCTTCCGCCGCTTAATCTGGGGGCAGCAGCCTAAGCAGTAACATTCAGACGTTCCTCTCCCCAGCCACTTCCTCCAGCTCTTTCAGGGGGACACCGAGGCCGTCATGCTACCAGTCATAATCTGGACAATTCACTGGTTTGCACTGCCAGTGCAGCTCGGAAGTACTAAAGCATTTCATTCTTCCTTCTGTACAACCCTTCAGGTCTTCTGATCATATAAAAGAATGAGGGGAAGGAAAAACTTCATAACTGTGTTTGATCTTACAGATATAAAGACCTTTTGTTTTGATGACAAAGGATCAGATAATAGGAAATCCTTCCTTTAGTGCAGACCATTTTGAGCCATGGATCCTGTCCTTTGAAAACATAATGGTCAGTTTTGTCTCTTTGTCACATTCACTGAGGGAAGTATTGGCTTTAAGAGCTTGTGAAGGAGGTGTGACCTCTGAGTCTGTCTGTCTCCGGTTAGAGGTGTAGCCTCTTAGTCTCAGTATAAGGAGGCGTGGTGTTTGTCAATTTCACTGGAAGCTGTGTAGACACTGCCATTTTCTGCCAAGCAGAGTCTCTTACCGTTTTGGTGAAACAGGCATCTTCTTCTTTTCCTTTCGGCTGCTCCCTTCAGGGGTCGCCACAGCGAATCATCTGTCTCCATTTCACCCTATCCTGTGCATCTTAGGCATGGTCTGTGCAAATTGTGGTGAAGGAAGTGAGGCTGATGTACCTGTCAGTCTCCATGAAGGGAGGATGAAGTAGGAGGAAGGTGTCTGTCATGTGTCAGATTTAGTCATTGACTAATATTAATTCAGTATGGACCTCTCATAATATGTAACCCTAGAATTTACCCTCTTTTTCATGTAGTAAAGTACTCCAAAGTATTAATTCTCTGTATAAATTGTATTTTTTGTTTTCTTTATGGAATTTTAGCACCCATACATCTGTCCAGTCACATATGCCTCAACTATTGAGTCCTCAGCAGTAGTGATCAGACTTTTTAATGAAAAAGGCACACTTAGGGATCGTATTTGCAAGGTATGAATAATTAGACGTATGCTACATTTTATTTATTTACTTTTTTTTTATCATCAAAATATTTGAAACCTTCAAATGCTTTGGTTAAAACTGTGTGTTGCGTGCTGATGCTTTTAGGTAAAGCCAAAAGAAGCATTCCTGAAAAAGTACTGCAACCCTAAAAAGATCCAGGGTCTGGAGCTCCAGCAGATCAGCACATATGGGAGGCAGATTTTGGAGGTTTGGCTTGATTACATTTTTTTGCTTATAATTAACGATGCACTGATGGATCAGCCACAGTAAGTTTCCTTCCTGATTAGGCCTGAATAGTGGTTGCCTGTTCAACCTAAATATTATTTCATATTCATCATCTTCCGCTTGTTCCGTGGTTGGGTCGCAGTGGAGGCAGCCTAAACAGTGTGGTCCATACATCCAATTCCCCAGCTACTTCCTCTAGCCCTTCTGGGGGGATGCAACGGCGTTCCCAGACCAGATGAAAGACGTATTTCCACCAGAGTGTTCTGGGTCAACCTCGGAGTCTCTTCCCAGTTAGATATGCCCAAAACATGACACCAGGGAGGCGTTCTAATCAGATGCTCAAGCCACCTCAACTGGTTTCTCTCAACGCAGAGGAGTAGCGGTTCCCGGATGACAGAACTTCTCACCCTGTCTCTGAGGGCGAGCCCTGACATCCTGCAAAGAAAGCTCATTTCAACCGCTTGTATTTGCGATCGTGTTCTTTCAGTCACTATGCAAAGCTCGTGGCCATAGGTGAGGGGAGGAAAGTAAAGTGACTGGTAAATTAAGGGCTTAGCCTTCCGACTCAGCTCCCTCTTCACCACAACAGACCAATACAAGCTCCTCCGCTTTACAGCAGAGGCTGCACTAATCCATCTGTCGATCCGTCCCTCACTTGTGAACTAGACCTCAAGATACTTTAACTCCTCCACTCGGGGCAGGACTTCATTCCAGACCAAGAGGGCACATTCCACCCTTTGCTGACTGAGAATCACGGCCTTGGACTTGGAGGTGCTGATTCGATTCTCATCGCGGCCACTTCATACTCGGCTACAAATTGCTCCACTGAGTACTGAAGTTTCCAGCTTGGTCAAGCCAAAAGGATAGAGTCATCCGCCGAAACCAGATATCCTATGTCTGAGAAATCAGAACCCCTCAATGCCTTGGTTGCTCATAGAAATTCTATCCATAAGAATCATTAATAAAATTGGAGACAAAGGACAACCTTGTTGGAGTCCCACCCCCACTGGAAACAACTTCAACATGTTACCAATGTGAACCATGCTTGGGCTCTGGCAAAACACAGACCAGATGGCCCTTAGCAATGGGTTGCACTTCACTTCACTTATCCCATAACATCCGAGGATATCGTTGGGGCGCCTTCAAGGCGAGACTTGGGCTGATTTGGCCTGGCGGAGCCCATCCCTCTCCAGGTCATAGAAACACACTGACGGCTTTGCAGCCTACTCTTTACGAAAGTCAGCAATGGTTCTTTTACATGCCTCTCACCATAGACAATGGCCTGCCTTTGATAACCCAGTTAGCCGCACTGGGGGGACAGTGACAACCTTGTGGGGACTCGAACCCCCCAACCTTAGGATCAGCAATCCTGCGCCCTAACCACTAGACCACCACTGCCCAGCAATGGGTTTGGCACACCTTATTTCCGGAGCACATCCCAGAGGATAGCCCAAGGGACATGCTCGAAAGCCTTCTCCAAGTCCACAAAGCACATGTGGACAGATTGGACAAACTCCCATTCCCCTTCCAGGATCCTGTAGTGTGTGTAGAGCTGATCAAAAGTGCTGCGGCCAGAAGTAAAACCACATTGTTCCTTCTGAATCCGATGTTCAACCATTGGTCGGATCCTTCTCTCCAGTACTCCTGAATAGACTTTCCCAGGTAGGCCGAGGCGTGTGATTCTATGATGGTTGGAACACGCTGTCCATTTTCTCCATAATTCAGTTGCATCCTACCCGTCAGGTATTGCCTTCCCTTTCACACGACCACAAAGAGGGGCAAAAGCATGCACACGCCCCCTCGGTGACATTGCTATGCTAGCTACCCACCTGTTTTTGAACTGCAGGGAAAGGGCATTTCGAGACAGTCGAATACACTTGGAGGGGAAAAGGCTATCCATCCCCTCGTAGGAGTGAACTACCAGATGCCCATGATTGGCTGGCGATCAATATGAGTGACAGAGAAGTAAGCAGATGCTCGTACCTCAGCAACCTCTGCCCAACTGATGGGCAGACCCTCCTCTGAACCCCCAGGCTCTTCCTCTTCTGTGTTGGTGGGATTGAGGAGGTCCTTGAAGAATGACTTGGACTTACCGAAACCTTCCCAGTCAAGTCTTTTCACTGTAAAAAGTGTTTGTGCAGAACTGCTTCTCCCTTCCTGAGGCATCGGAAGTTGGTCAAGAACCTTTTTGAGGCTAATTGATAGTCTTTTTCCTGAATATTTCCTGGCTTATTATTCAAATTTGTCTTAATCAGTTTCCTTCAGCACATCCCCTGACCTTCATTCTGCCATCAGTGAATGCACACCCTCTGTCCTATGATGCTGCCCTAGGGATTATTTAATTCAATATCGTATCTCAAGAAAGCAACTTTATTGATATATAATTTTATTATCATGATTTTGAGTTAATGGAGCATAAAATAATAATAGTGTCATTTGTAATGGACCATGTGAGAAGAATGTTGTCTCTGCAGTTAATGTATGTAATTCCTGTAATTTAGTGTAACTGTTTGTTGGTATGTTTCTTAATCATGGTTTAGGCCCTGAAATTCCTCCATGATAAGGGATTTCCATATGGGCATCTCCATGCCTCAAATGTTGTAATCGAGGACAACACATGCAAACTGCTGGATGTAGAAAACTCTGTCTTGGGACTGCCCTCTTACTATCGGCCGTATGTCAGCCAGTTCAGGAAAATAAATGTAAGAACTTGTTTGTAATTGCACAAAGATAAATTTTTATTTTGGTTATCTGTGTTGTATTATGTATTTTTCAGTGTTTTGGGTTCCATGTGTAATTTGTTCCATTTGTTTTTTTTTTTTGTTGTTGATGAAAATTTTACTTTTATTTACAGACCATAGAGAGCATTGATGTCTACTCGTTTGGTCACTTGTTGTATGAGATGGCATATGGTAGGCCTCCTGATGCTGTTCCTGTGGATCAGTATCCTTCTGTGCCCTACACTTCAGTAGGTCAGTTAGAAATAATCTGTTCCCTCATGAAAGCTGTTTAAGTTTAAAAGTGAATAACTAAACTTGTCTACTGTAAGTATGGTGATGACTTGTCTGTATTTCTGCCAGTTTCAGTCCTGCAGTCCATCCTGTCCACTGAGGCTTGTAAAACAGGGATGCCCACGGTTTCTCAACTCTTACAGACACCGTGAGTAGCAATTCACTGTAGAGTAATTGCCACTGAAAAGAAATACTAAATGTGAGATTTTCTGCCCTCATAGACTATTCAGTGACGTGCTGCTGTTCAATACAGAGAAAGCTCAGTTTAAGGTATTTATAAATATTTTACACATTTTTCACTTCTCTCGTTGGATTAGTCACATTAATTTAGTAGTACTGAAACATTAGAAAAACAGGATTAAAATTCAAGTCTTTTTTTTTTTTTTTTCTGTACAAAAGCATTCTTTTTGTTGCAGCACTTGGTTCACCAGGATTTGTATGCAGAATGCGTTACAAAAATAATGCTATTGATAATATTAAAATGTTTTTTTGGACAAACACAATCATATAAATAATAAATAATAAAGGTAGTGATGGTCTAGTGGATAGGGCGCAGGATCGCTGATCCTAAGGTTGGGGGTTCGAGAGTTCGAGCCCCCACAGGGTTGCCCCCCCCCACCCCACCCCCCACCCCCCATTGCTGACTTTCGTGAAGAGTAGGCTGCAAAGCTGTCAGCGTGTTTCTGTCCCTTGCTAAAAGGGTTGTGACAGGAAGGGCATCTGATGTAAAAAGCCATGCCAAATCAAATGTGCGAATCAGATGATTCGCTGTGGCGACTCTCAAGAACAAGAAAAAGCAGAAAAGAAAAGAAGAAGAAAGAAGACAATCATATAAATAATAAGGTGAATTTATCCATACAGAAAGATTTGTGAAGGAATCTTCACTGTCAGCTCGCTATTGACGGTGTGTACATTTTTTCCATAGAGTCTTTAGTACACATCTTTGATGCATGCTGAGAGAGGATAGTGAGAGAACATGATTTTTATTTTTTATTTTATTTTTAATTTTTATTTTTTTATAGCTGCTGTACTCTTGCAAATGGTAACAGGAGTTGGAATTAACTATAAATAGTTAAATAGAGCAACTGATTTTATTGAATCTTCTTTTCCTTTCAGCTGTTCCCTTTCAGGGTCGCCACAGCGAATCATCTGCATCCGTCTTCATGAAAGTCACACTAATTATTCGCATTTTCAATTTGACATAGGTTTTTATGTCGGGTGCCCTCCCTTAGCAGGGGTCAGAAACACGCTGATGGCTTTGCAGCCTACTCTTTGACGAAAGTCAACAATGGTTCTTTTACATGAATCTCTCAGCATTGACAGTGAGTGACATGGCCGCCCTTTCAATAGCCCATTTAGCTGCACGGGGGTGGGGGGCAGTGACAACCTTGTGGAGGGTGGGACTCGAACCCCCAACCCTAGGATCAGCAATCCAGCGCCTTTTACCACCAGGGCACCACTGTCTGCTGATTTATTATTGAATAAAATTTCTAAATAAGTGTAGTATTAGAGTAATGAGACATTGGTTATTTTCCTTTAGCATCACTCAATTTTGTATTCATTCTTTGTATGTGTTGGTGTCTAAATTGAGGGATATTTTATAAGTGTCCAATTATTGACAGCCGTAAGGCCTATTTTTGTTCCATTTTTGTAAGAAAATGATCACGGAGAAAATGGTCTGCTTCAAAAGCTTCAATTGGCACCATCCACATGTGGTAATGCGTCATTAAGCAATACATCCACTAGGGGCAGTTCAGAGATTATTAGGCACAAATCTGGCTAAGGTGGAGGAGATCGTAATAAGATTCTTTGTTAAGAAACAGGAAAACACAGAATTCGTGGTAGGCGGTGGTGGACTCTTGGCTGTGAACTATTGACTGTAGCATCCTCATGGAAGTCGGTGGTACTTCTCCATTCCTTAAATTTCACAGGCTTTCCAAAAATACACAAAATATGGATTAAGGGTCACCAACAAGTACACCATGAAGGCTGTCTGCATCCATGTTATATAGCATATCTTTAATGTTGAGAATAAATGGGCCTTCAACTTTAGCTATTAAACAAAGAAATTATCATAATAGCAAGAAACACTGACATTACAATTCACCACAAAAATAATATTTATCTAAATAATATCCACAAATCTGTGAACACAAGCATGTCTTAATTGTATCAATTTGCCATTGTGTCTAAAGGTTTTCTGTTGATCTGTGTTTTTGTAAGCAGAAAAGCCTCATAATCTTTGTTGAAAACAATGCCTTACATTTAATCAGATTAAAGTAATGTACACTCGCTTACTTTGTAAGCAAACCCTAATTGTACGAATCAGGTGATTCTGAAGGGCTTGCAGCAGAATTCTGGTTTTGTAGAAAGGTCAGTGAAGTAGGAGTTAGGTTTACACTGGTACTGCAAACATGCTACTGGTACTACATATTACTATATAATCAGTTTATATATATTAATTCAAAAATGCTAAAGTCTCTGTTTAAAAAAAAAAAAAAAAATCTATCCACAATATACCCAAATTGCTCTAAAATATAAATACTAATGTTGGATGTTTGCCTACAATGACGCCAATCATTTAACTCTGGAATTTATAGCTATCTTTGCAATAACCCTTATTGTTTGATTGGTGCATTACACTCAGAATGAAACGTACTTGAATCCCATTAATACATGATGGAAAAATTGAACCACTCAATAAAGTCTTCTCCAGCACATCCTAAGGACATTCAGTGTGTTTTGTATTTATTGGTTAGTTAATGGTGCCATTCATCCCATTAATATTTGCTTCAGTTTCATCACCTCATAGGTTAGTTAAATTTCAACTCGCTTCTCGTTGCATTATCAACAGTTATTTTGTCCATACTAGGCATTTCATGGTTTAAATCCATGGTCTCTGGGTGTCACATTGGTACGAGACTCTTTCTCTCTGTACCTCCCGTAAAATATGTTGAGAAACTTTCTTTCATAATCTTGAGATTGAACCATTGGCTGCTTTGCTGGTTCTATGTAAAAACAAAAACAATTTTTTTGCACTGCTGCCTAAATAATAAATTGTCTTTTAGATTTCTATGATAATGGATATAAATATATCTTTTTTTTTTTTTTTTTTAAACAAATCCCCAAACTATAGGTCAACTCCAAACTGAAAGAGGCCTTGAAATTGTCCAAAGAGTGTTTGGAAAAGCGTCTCCAAGAGGAACAGAGAATGGTTAGAGCATTATGATAACGTTTCATGATGTGCAGCACACAATTATATATAATTGATTGCTGGGATTGATTAATGCTAATAAGAGCGCCGTTGGTTTTCTTTGTGCAGATTCAGCAGCACAGAAGGCTGACACGGGCGCAGTCCCATCATGGTTCTGAGGAGGAGAAAAGGAAAAGGAAGATTCTTGCAAGAAAGGTGTGCATACATTCACAGCTACCGGAAGGTGCTCTGTTAAATACAGTGAGTCGTCGACTTACGACCGCGTTCGGTTCCGGCAGACTGGTCGTAACCCGATCTGGTCGTATGTCAACTTTCCATCCAAATACACTCACGCCAAACAAAAACAGATGAATAAATCTTGCACATTTAAATCTATTTTCAATTCCACGTCACTGTGACACGCAGTGCGGAGAGCCAATCCTTTCTGTACTCCACTGTGTGGGCGGGTCCCATAGCTTCAAACTCCAATTTTATTGGATTATAACAACAGCCACAGACTGTGCATGTTGTTTGAGTAAAGAGGTAAATTTCCCTCGTTTTGATCGGCTCATTTCCACGAAGCAGAGCACAGCTGCAAAGCAAACACAAAAGGACAGACATGCAAAAACTTCAACCCGCAGACCAGCTGATTGCCAAAACTTGGGACGCGCTTCCTGTCACATAAACACTGCAGCGTGTCAGTCCAATAAAATTAGAGTTTCAAGGTATCGGACCTGCCCACACAGAAAGGATTGGCTCTCAGCTTCGCGCCACAGTGACGTGGCATTGAAAGTAGATGAATAAATTTGCTCTGAGCAGTTCGAAAGTGAAGCTGCAGTATCTCCCGCTTGGCCTTTTAAGATGCTGGCGCTGCCGGCAGTGCAAACAACCGTCGTACGCAACACTCGCGCTGAACTGCCATGAATCATGCTTCACCACTTTTGCGGTCGTAAGGTCGATCAGACGTAACTCGCATAGGTCGTAAATTGACGACTCACTGTAAATATCGATCATGTATCTGAATAAATTAATAAATATACACTACAAATAAATCGTAAATTTTTGATACCCTCAGAAATCTAGACAGTCTGCTTATGAAAATGAAGAGGACTTTTCTGTCAAATACAACAACAACTCTGGTAAGTTGATGACAAACGTTTATTTAGCTAAAATGACTTCATTGTATTATGACTTTTTTATTTATATTTTATCCCTTCTTTGTTTAAAATGGAACTGGATATACTTCATCCGTAGAGAATGACAGGTTGCCGCACATGACCTCTTCCCACAATCAACACACTTGACATTCATCTCTGTTTTGAACAGACTGTTTTCATCACACTTTTATGTGTTGTTCTTCTATACACTGATTTTTAACCTCAGTTAATCTTTTTTGTTTGTTTTTATTTTTACAACTATGTGGATGTAGTTTTTGATTCTGTGGTGTTTCTTTTGTTTTAAATAGTAGTAATAATCCATGTCAGATTTTTTTTTTTTTTTTTTTTTTTTTTTTTGAGGAGGGGGGGTGACAATCTAGTTTCAAAACTATTGTTCATCCAAGAATCATTTTACAGTCCTACAGTATATTGCTGAAGGATTTATAGTGAGTTTGAGCTATTTACATTGGATTAGAGATCGCTCTATAAAGTACATAGAATGTCGTCAGGAGATTTCGGAATGAGCCCATTGTCCGAGAGGAAGAGATGGCATGAATAGCTGAACAGGTACAGCCATCCGAAACTCGTGTATACAAAAGATAACAGTTGGCTGTTTCCGCTGGAGTTTGTATACCTTCACTGTGATGTGTCTTGTACAGCATTTTGAAAAAATGCCATGTCTAGCATCATAGTTTTGGATGAATACATTTATTCCAGTTGCTTGTTGGAAGTGCCAGTTGTTCTCGATTTTTATATCAAATCACGTTGAGTAACATGACATGCCCAAAGCTCCAAAAAATATTGCATCTTTGAATCATTTAATTTTTCTTTAAGTGTCTCCACAGTTTAAACAAAACACAAAGAACAGTATGTCAATTTGGACAGAATATATACTACCTACTCTACAAGTACGCACCATTTCTATAGCAGTTGTATAGTTGGCATAGTCTTTCTCCCATGATTCAGCGTGTTATTCACCTGGATACCTCACCACCTCATGTAAAAACAATCCTGTCCAATTAGTGCATGATCTAAAAACCTAATTGGTTTGAACAACAGTAGTGTTGCTTAAGCCAGTTCCAGCACTTTAAAAACACTTGATTAAGCTAAGTGTGTCCAATTTTCAGGTTCAGGAGCAAGTTCTCCGCCTACTTGTCCTTCTTCTCCAACCCCTCCACCTGCACCAGGTATTTATAGTTTTAAAAATTCCTTTTTATGTTTTAAAATGCTCACTTCGTACTCACTGGTTCTTTTTAAATAAAATCATTGTAGTCTTCTCATTTGAAAGCCACACATTAGGTACTACATTTTCCAGAACATAAGACTCTGGAGTATATGTGATTTAGGGTAAAGAGTCACATCAGATTGCCCCAGGTTAGTTTATCCAGTGTGGTATTTATTGCCGTAAGTCAGCGGTATTTTATGTCCCAAACTGTAAACTTTTTAACAAAAATGGAATCTATATGTCCTAATATAGAGAGTGTCTTCATTTCCAAGAAAGTTGGGAATTTTTTCAAATTGCAGTAAAATAATTGGAATTCATCTGAACCCATATTTGTTGAAAGGTGTGTGTGTGTGTGTGTGTGTGTGTGTGTGTGTGTGTATGTATATATATATATATATATATATATATATATATATATATATATATATATATATATATGGGGCAGTGATGGTCTAGAGGTATAGGGCGCTGGATCGCTGATCCAAAGGTTGGGGGTTCGAGTCCCACTCTCCACAAGGTTGTCACTATGCCCCCCACTGTGCAGCTAACTGGGTTATCAAAGGCGGGCCATGTCTCTCACTGTCTATGGTGAGAGGCATGTAAAAGAACCATTGCTGACTTTCATAAAGAGTAGCTGCAAAGTCGTCAGCGTGTTTCTGTCCCTTGTTAAAGGGTTGTGACAGGAAGGGAATCCGACGTGAAAACCTCTGCCAAATCAAATGTGCGAATCAAATGATTCGCTGTGGCGATTCCCGAGTACAAGGGAAAAAGCAAGGGAAAGAGAAGAAGAAAGATGATGATGATATATATATATATATATATATACACACACACACACACACACACAGGGATCCCTCATTTCCTGTGGTTAATTGGGACCCAGATCCCCACGCGACCACCGAAATCCGTGAAGTAGGACACCCCCCCCCCCCCCCACTGTCGTATATGTACATTTATATGTGTATATCATATCAATAAATACATATTCAATGATAGAGATGCTTATAATAACAATAAACATTAAAAAATAATGCATTGGATGTAAATAAAATATAAATAAACACGCATATAGACGCGCAGATGCGTGTGCATGCCCGCAGATTTGCAACTCTCAACAATTTAACTAGTTTTGATGGGAGGTTTTGGGCTGTTTTTTGTTTTGTGTTGGTTTGGGGTTTTTTTGTTTTTTGTTTTTTTTTTTTTGCATAATTGGCCGTGTTTTTGTGCCATTTTCCTTAACTTTCCCCCCTATTTTCCCGTAATTTCCTTATTTTTTTAATTCGATGAATATTTAAAAAAAACAAAAAAAACACGATGCACTGAAGCCGCATGAATTGAAGCGCTAAGTAGTGAGGGATCCCTGTGTATATACCGTATACAGTACTACTGTATGCTAAAAACTGTTAACTTATTTAAACCATAGTGCCCACTAGAGGCCAAAAAATGTTGTACAGTACTCTGGAAAATATGGCAGTTAGTTATACAGTATTGGGTTCTTTCAATTAAGTTAATTGAAATTCTGATCATTTGGAACTTCTTCCCTTTCACATTAATCTTAGTAAAACTAATTCAGACTCTCTTTAAACACACAATACACATCCAATATGTTGTGTATTTTAATACGTCTTGTATAAGAATGAAGAGTAACATGTATCTGCCTCTTTTCTCCCTCCTGTGCTGTCTTCAAAGTAGAGCATGCACCATATTGAACATGTTTGGGGTAAAGTAATTCAGTACTAAATTATACCTGTTGTAAAGTTGCAGTACATCCTTCCTCAGTAGCAAGATTAAGGATGAAAATAATGGCATTAAGCTTTGTGATACTCTCGTCTTTTAAGTGGTGTTAACTGGAAAATGTTAATTTATGATTACAAAGAGAATCTGACCTACTGAAAAGGGTAAATGCAACTTTAGGACATCACACTCTGCAAAGGCCTGCTCAGCTGTCCTTAATTTTTTTAAATACTGTGCTCTTTATCAAAGATGGTGGGATATTTACAATTTTTTTTTTTTTTTTTTTTTTTTTTTTGGGTATTGATGGAATCTAACTACATAACATGTTTGAGTGTGGTGGGGTTTTTGGTGGGAAAACATTGGGTCATCAATTCTGGTGGCTTGGGGCATTTTAAGATAGTTTTTAGTGGCATGGTTTTGCTGTAGAGTAAAATAAATTGTAATTAATATCAGCCTTCAACATTTCAGCATTTAGTCGTAAGTTTGTAAATCTGGACAGGGAACACTATTACAGGTTGCATGAATGGTATATTGTATCCGTATTTGATACTCACTAGTGCTTTGCTCACTTCCAACAAACAAAGTTTCATGACAGTGGAGACATTGTTATGAAGGTTTCACTGCTACTGCTTGAATGTTAGCCACATGGTAAGTGCATCACTCTGCTTAGCTTTAGATGTGGCATGCAGCTTTGTTCAGTCCATAAGCTAAATGCGTTTGTTTAAACAATTGTGCCCTGTGTTCACACAAGTTAGCAACTAAGCAAACTGCTTTTGTGTGTTCTGTTTAATTGTGGGGGAAATAGACTGCTTGACAATTTTTTCAGATACGTATTTCCAGGAACTAGACAATGGTACAATATCAAAACTTTCAGTGATTTTATATCCTTGTAGAATTTTTGCATTTATATCTCTGTACGTTTTTAAAGAAACGGTGGTCTCGACCATGATCAATCAGTCCTGATTGCTGGCAGCTAAAATAAACAGGCTAAATGTGCATAACCATATCAACCAAATTCCCAATTGAAAGGTGAACGGCGTGGGGGCTGTAGGAAGGAGTTCCGTATATCTGTGCGATTTGTTTTGCGATAACTTTGGAATGAAATGACTATGGGAAACTGTATGCATTCCCTTACTGTTGAACAATATGGAATTGTCAAAACAAATGTACAACACGTACTTCTTTGTTGTTCCTCTTTGGCCTCAATTCCTTGAGCCATGGACTGTATTAATAAAAAAACATTTTTCATCAAGATATTTCCAATTTTCTGAAGGCATGGAGGATGGACCATTTTTTTTTTTTTTTTTTTTTTTTTTTAATGAACTAAATCTTCAACACTGTATGATCATCCTGTAAAATACTTTGTCATTCACACTTCATGCTTTGTTCTCTTTATCCTTGTTTGTTTCGGTTTAAGTGTTCGTGTATCCTGTTGGATTTTCTACATGGAAATCCCATTTCTTTTAACCAATTTCTGGAAACCTCTGTCAAATAACTTCTGATTCTGATTTGTTTTGCTTTGCCTTTGCTATTTTCAGTTGTTTTGGATTTTCTGTTGCATGTTTTACTTTTATAACTTTCCCATTTGATTTATGCTTTCTCCGAATTTTAGGCACAGCTGACTGGGAACAACCAATATCTTTTGCTGCACGATTCTTTAAATTTTTTCAATTTATCTATTTCTTTTTGAGGCCATATATATCTACAATCAGCCATGCCCTGCTGCTTGTTATCTGTTGTTCGGACTTGTTTTTAACTACATTCTTGATAATGCAGACTACTTTGCATTTTTCGACTTGTGGTGATATTTGTTTTAGAAATACATATTCCATGGTGGTCAACATAGAATGAATCCATAATTTTGTTTCCCAACTTGATTTGCTCTGTGATTCTGTGGCGAGCTGTTCAAGTTGTATCCTGCATTTGTCCAGTGTTGGCCGAAATAGGCGTAGCCTCCATAGTAGTAGGAGTAAGCAGTTCAGATAACGAGTGCGATAAAAGATGGGGGGGGGAATATCGTACATCCTTTCCCAGTAATGCTTCTTCATCAGGGGAAGATGGGGGGGAAATCACTTCTTTAAAGTTAAAAACAAACAACAAACCAAAAAACCCCTGTTTGGTGTGTTGTTTTGGTGTTTCCATAGTTTTTGCCAGGGGTTGTACAGTGGTACCTCACCTTACAAAATTAATCTGTTCCAGAGCCTTTTTCTTAACCTGGATTTTTCGTAAATTGAACCGCATTTTACATGTAAAACGCGCGATTCGTTCCAAGGCTCCCAATACTACCCCCTAAACCCTTTAAAAATTATAAAAGCATCCCTTTTAAGACCTCCTGCTGCTTCAATATCGTACTAATGGTAGATGGGTTTTGCCATATTCCTTTGCGATATCACTCGAGCCCATTGTTTCTTCTTCTCACTCGCACTGGAAATCATGCGTTGACCATGTCTTCTTAGCAGAGTTATAATCTTACAAATGTTTATGGAAGCCTGAGTCAATAAAATAAAGCATAAAACAACAGTAACTCTGTCCATTACACGAACAGCATTATGGGAGCTGCGGCTCCATAATAGCCAATGGGAGGGAGCTGCGTCATCCCTCCTAGCCAATGGGAGCCCAGCAAGGCAGGATGTTGGGAGATATGCAATGGAAGGTAGCTGCGTCATCCCTCCTAGCCAATGGGAGGCCAGCGGGGCGGGATATTTGAATGTCATTGATGGGAGAGCAGCTTGTGCATTGTTTGAATGGCGCGTTTGGCGCGTTTTGTAAGGAGAACTTGTTTCGTATACAGAGACAACTTGTTTTTCGTAACCTGGATTTTTTTGTTTGCTGAGACTATTGTAAGGTGAGGTACCACTGTATATCTTAAGTTCTGTATGATTTTGTTTAGTAATTTACAGCCAGCATCACTGATGCAGCACAAGATTAAGTGAACTTAACGCAACTCAAGAACTTCACATTATAAAATATTGCTTGCAGACAATAATCAGGTTTTTCTTTTGCAATCTTACCAGGTGTTCATATGCATTGTAACTGCAGTTTAATACCTTTACTACCTTTTGCTTCAGTAGCTCCAAGCTAAGCTTGTAAGTCAAAGCACCCATGCCAGTCATACTACATTAAATATTTTGGTTCTTTTAATTCCTTATTTGAACGATGGCAGGATCAATCATGTCCACATGTATCAATAGTAGAGGTCCTAACATTTATAAGAAAGAAAATTAGTCTGGCATGAATAACTTGTTGTTTTCTTATGTGAATGCAGGGTTAGGTGTGTTATTTATGTATCCATGGTCACACTAATATTTGGGGTTTTTTGGTCATTACAGGTGTTCAGCCTGTGACGCCTCCACCACCACCACCACCACCACCTCCTCCTCCTCCTCCTTCTTCTTTAGGTATTGGGTCCAGCCCTTCAGCCCTCCATCTTCCTACTGTTAATGACGAGGGCCGAAGTGCCCTCCTGAGCTCCATTCAGACCTTCAGCAAGGGCCGACTGAAAAAATCGGAGACATGCGATCACAGCAATCCGCACTTCTGAGCAACACTTTTAAATGGTTGTCATTTCTTATGTGCAATTTGTCCTTGACCTTCTTATCTGAGGCTTGGATCTGATCTTCCCAAGTGCAGAAATGTTTTAAAACTGGACTGCTGGGGGGGAACTATTTTTAATGATTCACTCCCAATTCGGCTTCGGGTCAGCAATGGTGAGGCTAATGTGGTATCTGTGCTGCTATACAGGATATGACCTTAGAAACTGCATTTGAGCTGCCAGAGGTATGAATTGTGGTAAATAATCAAATAATTGGACACATCCTACAGTAATGTTACTGAATTCTAAACAGTCTTCAGCTCAAATACATTCATCATGTGGCATTTTTAAGCAGCTGAGAAGAATTTGGGTTTGTGTTTTAAACCAGTAAGAACTTTTAATGCTTTGACTTTCACTTCTGGGTTTTATGTAAATTGACGTCTGTTGTTGTGGAGGGGGTGTTGTTTTTTTTTTGTTTTTTTTTTTTAATCCATTGCATAATATTATTGTGTTCAAATCATGTAGGACCTGCAGTAATTACGAGTTGATTAAGAACTACACAGAACCGGCCAAAAATGGCTATTTTGACTGATAGTTAGCATGTTGACTAAACCAATCTTTTAGATCTTTCAATGTTTTGTTTTATGGAAATTCTTCAAATGAAATACTAGACAAGACTCTACTATCTATTAGAAAATTCAGTGAGGTTTTTTAGTGCCTTGAGCCTTCCTGTAAGACAGCACTACCACCAAGATAAAAAGCATAGTGAGTTCAAGTCCTGCCAAAGCCCCGGCTATTTGTGACTGGTCGCCACGGATACAAAATTTGGCCATGCCCTTTGGCTGAGAGGGATGGCATGCTCCAATCTACACCCCACCCAACAATCAGAGCAACTCATGAGCCCCTATGAACTTGCGTACGTACGTGGAACAGGGTACAAAGCCCTTTCCTCAGAGTGCACACGATGCTGTAGATTGCATCACATGTCACAGAGTAGGCACGTGTTTAACTTCACCTTCCATGGGTGGTCACTGTTGTGTAAAAGCTGAGAACTACCTTATAGGTGGGAACTGGTAAATTCCCAATCTCGTGTGTGTGTGTGTGTGTGTGTGTTTGCGCGTGCGTGCCAGCCAATCAGTCATAACATTTAACACTACCAGGTTATTATTGTATAACTCGAACTTGTTTTCATAAAATGGCTTTAATCAATCCAGGCATGGACTCCACAAGATCTCTGAGACTGTGCAGTGGTAGCTGGTACAAAGAAGTATCTTAGTATTAGTTTAAGGTTAGACCTCCATGGTTTAGACTTGTTTGCGTAGCACATTCCGTAAATGGGAACCATGGATGCCAATTTTCAGTACTTGTAGCATGGCATCCTGTTGCCATCTCTCCCCCAATGAAAGTGATACACTTGCATCCAGCTGTTCATATGGTGTGTGTGTGCGCGCGCGCGCGTGTGCACAATATAAACTGTTCCATGATATCCAGTGTTTACTTTTTTCAGTAATCCGTGCTCTTTAAAGGGATAACCATACAGGCTAGCCTTTACTCCACTTGCATATCGGTGATCTGTTTGAATTCACCATTTGCCCTTTCATTTGGTCGGAACTATCCACTGTGTACCATTAGCACCCAACAAGACCAGTGGGTTTGGAGATAATCTGAGCCAGTCATCAAGCCATGGTAATTCGGCTTTAGTCAGTTACGCAGATCCTTACATCTGCCACTTTTTCCTGCTTTCCACTCATCAATTTCGAGAACTGACTGTTCACATACTGCCGAATACATCCACAATGAGTATTGTAATGAGTTATGTTACCATTTAGTAGTTATAAAGTTATGGCTGATTTGGTGTTTTGTGTGTGTGTTTGGAAGTTACAGCTCTTAATTGTTGTCGTCTTACATGATGTAAATAGACTTGGAGTACTTCTTACAAAAAATAGAAAGAAAAAGTGGGGTGTAAGGGAAAAAAAAAGGCGCTTTGGGGTTGGTGCCACATTTTAACCATTGTGCCTATACAGAACGTTTGCTATATAGTAATTCCCAATGCCAGGTTTAGGTACTGTATATCATACGCCGAGCAACAGTGAAGCCTGTGTTGTGCAAATTTGATGATAATACTGAACCAGGGCACTGATTTAGGGTAAATCTTCATATGTTGACTGGATAAACTTCACACTTTGTTGTGAGCTAAATGATTTGTATGCTGTCCTAGATTATAAGCGGAAAACTACTTGCGCTAATTTTTTTTTTTTTTTTTTTTTGCTTTTTTTCATTTTGTAAGTCTTGTCAAGAACAAACTGAACTAACAAGTAGTGGAAGTCTTTCAAACCTAAAATGTTCAGCATGAATATTTTCCTCAAAGTATGCACAGTCCTTAAGACTGCGTGTTTCCGGACACTGATTTACTGTGATCTATTAACAGCAGTAGAACATTTTTGTATTCCACAGTGCAATTTGATAAAATGCCCGCTATTCAATCAAAACAACTTTGAAGGTGAAACTTCTTAGTTGTACAATTATTTATTTAAACTTTCGAAAGTGATCTTAGAACTAAAGCATGCATCAGGAACAACCACCCGCCTGGACCTCAAAAATACTCATCGGAGTGAGCGGACATATTGCTTACCGTGTTCATTCAATCATCTTCTATAAATATTTTATCCTGTTAACGGTTATTAGGATTTAAAATTACACTCTTATTTGCCAAAACTCTTAATATAAAAAAATAGGATCATAAACCCCCTAAACAGCTTTGCAGACTATCACAGGGCAACTCGCACGAGCCAATCCCAGCTGCCTTTCGCTGGAGTGTAGGTAACGTGTACCTTGAATCGGTCACCCATATTACAGGGCTAACAAAGATAAACAACCACTCACATTCACAACCAGGGGAAATATAGAGTGGCCAGTTAAACGATTGTGCATTTGTTTAGACTGTGGGAGTCGACCTGAGTACCCAGTGTACACAAACAGTTCAAACTCCACATAGAAAGGCTGAGATTTGAACCAAGATTCTTCTTGCTGTCATGTCACTGTGTAACTGATGTAACCAAACATTCATTCATTCATTTTCTGTAACTGCTTAAACCTAAGTAGGGTCACAGGGGAGGCTGGCGTCCATCCCAGCCGTCTCCCGGGCAAGGGTAGAGTACACCCTGGACAGCTCACCAGGCCATCACAGGGCAAAAACACATGCTGACGTGTAACCGAACAATCAATGTTAATTCGGAAGATTTCACAGGCAGATGCAAATAATGTATTTGCAACTTGCTGGAATTCCATTGGGAGTAGATTGAGGCCCTTCCTGCAGAGCAAAAAATAAAAAAAATAAAATGGAATTAATGTAATGTATATGAATATATATTTTTTATGTTTTAAAGCATTGTACAGGTTCGGATAAGGAATATCAGAGTTTAAATCTAGCTCTACCCCTTATATTTATGGTTTTGCAGCAAAGACTATCTCGGCAGCAGCATTGTTTAAAAATGTGTCTAATTTAAAGAAAATATATGAACTACGAAGAAATTAAATTTGACATGAAAAATCTTTGCGGTGCAGTTGACTTCTATTACTTGTTAGTTGCATTATACTTGTTGTTTTCGGTGCAGACGTAAGGAATCCTTTGCCAGACTGTCTGACCAGCTATATTTAGTATGAGCAAAATTCTGGTAATTTTGTTTTTTCCGCTCCGATGTTTCTTTCGGAAAATAAGAGGTGAACAAGTAAACATGTAATGTTCAGCTAAAGCCATGGTGAAGTGATTAGCATGCCAGTTGCACCGGCATCGGACATTATGGCCCCTTGAACGACGCGGTTAATAAAGTCCTCTTCGACTCGGCCCAGAAGCATACACACCCATACACATGTTGCACTGCAGGTTATAAAACACAAAGGTTTTCAGTGAAAACTTTCAGTCATGTGTTTTTAGAGTGTATTTAAACCGTACCGAGGAGCAACATCAGTTTCTCTTCAGCACTTTCCCACTGTTTATCAGTGGTCTTGAAAAGAGGTGTAAAGTTTACATTAGATTTAATTATATTGAACGATGGTATGAAACAGCAACACCGTTTGCTTATATTTGATATCAAGAGTAACGAACACTGCACATTTGCCATAACCACTGCTGCACAAACTGAAAGTCTGCATTCAGTTTTTAAAACAAATGCTTTTGTTTCCCCCAATATAAAAGTTGCATTGACAATGTTTTCAACATGATGTTGTACTTTTAATTGTGAGCTTTGAAGTAAAAGCAACAAAATGTTCTTCGATGTTTTCCAATGTACGTATGTCAGAATATCATTTCCTCTAATATATATTTTATCAAAGCATATGTGACTGTATTGTGGTTTGTGACACCAGCGTGTTGTTACTATGGCAGATTATTGATTAATGATCACAATCATTTTCTTTAAAACCATCAATCCGGCATATAAACCGCAAAATGGTTTTGGATTGGATATGAAATTGCCAGGCAAAGATTATGGAAGGAATGCTTTATGAAAAGATGTACCCTACTAAGATCCTGCAAGATTGTGGTCTTTTTAAATTCATAATCATGAAGCTGTGTGTGTGGGCTTTCATGCTTGGGCATTACTGATGCATTTCATGCTGGTTATCTACAGAAAAGAAAAATCATTGCAGCTGAAGATTTGCCAGTCTTCTCTGCTGGCCTTTTCAGCCCTGATTCCATTGCTTGATCAAGTATTCACCTATGTCAATGGAAATACAATGAAAGCCCGTGAAAACACACAACGAAACATGGTTTGTTTTGAAAATCAAGTTAATACAGAAACAAAATAAATACTTTAGGAACTGCGGCTATCGTATTAGTTTAGAACTAGATTTTCCTAACAAGTTTGCTGAAGTTTTTTTTACTCACTCGTTCGATGAATTGCTCATTCCTGCTATTATTGTCACTGGGGGGGGGCGGGGGCGGGGCTGGAGCCTATCTCGGAAGACACTGATTGAAGACAGGGTACACCCTAAACGCCTCGCCAGACCATTGCAAGGCCAACACGTACACACTTGGGGCAATTTGGAGCTGCCGATAGCCTAACGTGCTGGTCTTTTGGACTGTTGGGGGAACCAGAGTACTTGGAGAACCATGGGGAGAACATGCAAACTAGACTGAAATCCCTTGAGCTCAGGATTTAAACCCAGGACCTTTTGTTGTAATGTGAATTTTCATACATGAGCTGGTGCCAGAGTCCTAACCGTATTGAAAGTGTTTGAGATGGGCTGGAGAACATGGAGTAGTTCAATTATCCCGTCATCAGTTCAAGAGATTGGTGAAATATGAACCCAACTCTGAATGGAAATAAATGTTATAATGATGCACAAGTTTGCAGCACTGATGTCAAGGTGGTTATGCACTGTGGTCCAGGCTAAAGGTGGCCCAACAAAATATCAGTGTGTGCCTTCCCTGACTGCACATACACGACCAGTTTTGGGTGAAATCATACAAAAAGCTGAACATACTGGTTAGTACAGTATTTTAGAGTTAACCACAAGAAGCCTTCACCAGAATACATGCATGAGGTTTACTATAATATGTCAAATGGGGTAAGCCTTATGGTACCTAAAAGGTAATGGGTTGCTAATCCGAAGGTCAGCGGTTTAATCCCCACTAACGCCACTGTCGGGCCCTTGAGCAAGGCCCTTAACCCTCAATTGCTCAGTAGTATAAAGTGATAATTGTAAGTTGCTCTGGATAAGAACGTCTGCCAAATGCTGTACATGTAATTAGGGGTTTTATTGTAGCTGTGTGACAATTTTTAATATATTATGTATTTTTTTTACATAATTAATCACAAAATAGTCAAAAAATAGATTTAATATAGAGGGGCTGCAAAATCAACATGCTTGGAACACTGGTTTCTTCAATGAAACGTCATTGGGTTTGTTTCGTATAAGACCAATGCCCTTAATTTCCGGTTGAGTTCCGGCATCTTCCAAACGTAGCTCTGATTCGTCACTGAATATTGGGCGTTAACCTGCTACTCTATACAAACGTCTGATTGGCCATTGATAAACAACCCACTGTTTTATTGGATAATACAATTTGAGGCCCGCCTTAAAATAGAGGACAGTGGGACAGTCTGAAAAGAAACATGGCGGCCTTGAGGTGTTTTCTTCGCTCGGGGAAGGTTAATTATACGCTTGTATACATTTTAAATCTTTTATTTTAAAGCTTTGTTAATGCTAGTAGGAGTTTCTAAATTAACTGCTGTATTGTTGTTGTAGAATACTGTTTCAGCCGTTTTCCGGAGAGAGCTCCACAAGACACCGCCTGCTTCTGTACAGGTTAGCATTGATGCTCTAACCTTCATTACCATGTAATATTAGCAACACAGACACCGAGTCCTACAAACTCTTGAAATTAATGTCGTATTAATGCATCTTTTGCATTTTTATGTGGTTATCGTGTTTTGTTTTACATTAGTTTGCGACTTTGCCAGAAAATTTTCTGCTATCCTCAAATTCAGTCGAGACATTGGACCAATGATTGGTGAAATTAGGGCTCCGTTGAATGTTCAGTTTGTAGTATTAAGTGATCCTGGTTTTCATATACTGTAATTATTGTCAACAGCTCCTGTCTCTGACATGCCATGTTGACTTGGCAGTGTCGATAAAGAGCTGGCATGGCATGACTGGTTTTTCCAGTGGTGCTGCAATCTCTCAGCCTGGTTTGTTGTTCTCAAATCATGCTGTCCTGTGAATTTTTCAGTTTTCAAACACGCCTAAACAAATCAGAAATTTTGAGTAACTGGTAGATGTATTTGGAGCTGAGAGGATATAATAAATAACATCGACACTTCCTTGGCACCAATTTAAGAAGCAGTGGTAATAGATTATTTCGGCATAGATTGCACAGGAATAGACTATGATGTTTGCAGATGACCTTGTGATCTGTAGTGAGAGCAGAGAACAAGTGCAGGAAAATCTAGAGAGGTGGAGGTATGCCCTGGATAGGAGAGGAATGAAGGTTAGCCTCAGAAAATCAGAATACATGTGTGTGAATGAGAAGGACCCAGGAGGAGCAGAGATAACGAAGGTGGAGGATTTTAAGTACTTAGGCTCAACAATCCAGAGCAATGGAGAGTGTGGAAAAGAGGTGAAGAAGCGTGTGCAGGCAGGCTGGAATGGTTGGAGAAAAGTGTCCGGTGTGATGTGCGATAGGAGAGTGTCAGCAAGAATGAAGGGAAAAGTGTACAAGATGGTGGTGAGGCCAGCGATGTTGTATGGTTTAGAAACAGTGGCGCTGAGGAAAAGGCAGGAGGCAGAGCTGGAGGTAGCAGAGATGAAAATGTTGAGGTTCTCTCTGGGAGTAACGAGGATGGATAGGATCAGAAATGAGTATATCAGAGGGACAGCACATGTAAGATGTTTTGGAGACAAAGTCAGAGAGGCTAGATTGAGATGGTTTGGACATGTACAGAGGAGGGATAGTGAGTATATTGGCAGTAGGATGCTGAACTACCAGGCAGAAGGCCTCGAGGAAGACCAAAGAAGAGATTTATGGATGTGGTGAAGGAAGACATGAAGGTCATTGGAGTCAGAAAAGAAGATGCAGAGGACAGGGTGAGATGGAGGCGGATGATTTGCTGTGGCGACCCCTGAAGGAGCAGCCGAAAGTAAGATTGCACAGGAATAGTACTCTTTAGGAGGGTTATTTTTTAGCATGTGGTGTTCATGCTTTTTTTTTTTTTTTTTTTTTAAATTCAACTAATAGGTTTACTTAATGTGTCTTTCTATAGAACAATATTCTCAGGTTACCAGTTCACACTTGCATTGTTTTGTGACGCTGTGGTACTATGGGTGTTGCAAGTCCATGTACCCTGATTAAATGGGGGTTTCCCCCCCCCCCTTTTTTAGTGATGTCAACTATCATTTTTCTGGCTTTTTTTAACCTGTACAGATGATTGTAAATATTAGTGTGGGGGATTGTTTTTGTCTTTTTCTAAAAGTATTTTCAGGGTTTTTGAATAAATGATCAATATCCTGATTGCATGAATATGCACACATATTTTAACCTAAAACCTTTTGAAGCTACTTTTGTTTTTGTTTTTTTTTTGGTGGTGGAGGATCTATCAGCATGGCACATCCTGACTGTGATCTTTTCCCACTCTTTCCTACAAAATCACTTCAAAGGTGTTAAATTAGGATGGTCTCTCCTGTGCACAGCCCTCTTCAGGTCACCCCATAAATTCAGTTGGATTCAAATTTGGGCTCTGGCTGGCCTTAAGATTTATTTACTTCTGGTGAAGCCATGTTTTTGCAGATTTGGGTGCATGCTTTGTAGCACAGTTGTGCTGGTGAGTAAAACTTTTTTTTTTTTTTTTTTTTAAAACCTTTAAGGTCCTTGACTAAAGCCTCAGCACTAAACAAAGTGAAATGATTCTGTAGCATGATGCTGCCACTGTCATACAGTGTTTTCTTTGGTGCTGTGTTTTTGCATTAAACTTATTTTTCAAAATGTGTTGTCAGATTGAAACATGTTTATTTGTAGGAAAAGGCTTCCCAAGGAGTTTTTCTGTAGTATTTTCTAAACTGTTGGTGTCATGTTATGGTATATCTAATTCCTTGGAGGGATTTTTTTTTTTTTTTTTTTTGGGTGCTGTTTTCCCGTCTTATTTTATTAACTGCTAGCAGTTAAATGTCTCTGCTTGCTCACGCTCTAACAGTATTTATTTATTTTTTTGTAGGGCTCTTAAAGGGTCAGGCGAGTATAGGCACACTCTGGACAGTTGCCTGCTCTGTTCTCACCTGGGCTCACTCGGGCTTTGTAATGGTGTGAATCTGTGTATTGTCTGAGCAGTGTGATTTGGACATAACATTCACACATTCAGTCTGTCTTGGGGGGGGATTTTTTTAAATATAAAGCATTCCGAATTCCAGTTCATTGGCGAAAACAACTTAAATTCGAGAATTTTTTTTTTATTCCTGACCTTCTGTTACACCCCCCCCCCCCAGGGAAATCTCCCACATCCTCTTGGCGGTGTGTGGGTAAGATGACGTGTTGTACTTTTGGTCATATGTTTTACCTGAAGGTTATTTCTCCCAGGTGACAGTCAGAGATGCTCTTAACCAGGCTATGGATGAGGAGCTGGAGAGGGACGAGCGTGTGTTTCTGCTTGGTGAAGAAGTTGCACAGTATGATGGTGCCTACAAGGTGGGTCGATGTGATGGTGTTAAACTTCTTGAATATTTCAGCAATAGTAGTCTTTTAGTACTTTGTGCTGTTATGTTTGTATCGTGAAATCTGTGCGAGTATTGGACTCTAAATTTCATACAGGTGAGCAGAGGTCTTTGGAAGAAATATGGAGATAAGCGGATCATTGACACACCGATTTCAGAGGTGAGTCGCACCATGACTCTGCAATCACTAGAACTGCTGAAAGCTATTTGGGCGGGTGTTCCTCTCAAAGACCAAATCTGGAATGCGATTCTTGTGAATATGCCTGATATTTTTCCACCAGGCTCCAGAAGTTGATACCCAAAGTTTAAGGGTTGACCTGAATTACATTTAAAATGCTGCCATTCATTGACATGTTTGATTTATGATGGTTAATCAGTCTACTGGGTTGCGTAAACTTGATCAAGATGTAATACCATAAACTATTTATTTAAAAAAAAAAAAATTTTTTTTTTTTTTTTTAGATGGGCTTTGCTGGCATTGCTGTTGGTGCAGCCATGGTAAGATTTTTTATTTTTTTTTAATGTGACTTTATTGAAACTTTATATGAAGGTTCTTTTAGAATCACTTTCAGTTTGTATAAAATACTGTTAGTTTGTTTTATTGAAGTATGATCCATAAGGTTCTGAACTTTTTTTTTTTTTTTTTTTTTTTTAAGTGATGAATAACCAGCAAATGTGTTGTCTATCAACAGGCTGGCCTGAGGCCAATTTGTGAGTTCATGACCTTCAATTTCTCCATGCAAGCCATTGACCAGGTCATCAACTCTGCAGCCAAGACATGTTACATGTCAGCCGGGCTGCAGTCTGTGCCCATTGTCTTCAGAGGACCCAATGGTGCATCTGCAGGAGTAGCAGCTCAACATTCACAGTGTTTCGCTGCCTGGTATGCTCATTGTCCTGGGTTAAAGGTTGTTAGTCCCTGGAATGCAGAGGATGCCAAGGGTCTCCTTAAATCGGCCATTCGTGATGATAATCCAGGTAATGACTTTTTACATTTTTATGTAATACTGGTATATAAATGCTCAAATATGAGCACTGATTGCAGATACTAAATCGCACTTGGTTTAACCAGTTGCTGGAGATCATTTTTCCAGCTTCACTGTTATTTGATAAGCTGAATTGTTTTTAAATAACTTAAGTAATCAGTCATGGGGAGGCTGGTGCCTATCTCAGCTGACTCTGGGCAAAGGAGATGCAAATCCATTATTGAGCCCACAGACCTCACCCACACTCCTAGCTTGGGGTCTTTGTACTGTGGGAAGAAATCGGAGTACCCTGGAGGGGAGCATGGCTCTGTCACGTGAGATTCATCAATTCTGCAACACAGTCATAGTCAGTAAATCATGCCGCACATGTTGGAAGCGGTTTGTGAAGCCAGCTGATGCTGAGTGAATTTGTTCCTTTACTCACTGGCTACACATATTCCTGAATGAATTGAAATATGCATGTTATGGTATTTCAGTTTCATGAGTGAATATATTGGTGGTAGGGTGCTGAGGTTGGAACTACCAGGCAGAAGGCCCAGAGGAAGACCAAAGAGAAGATTTATGGATGTGGTGAAGGCGGACATGAAGGTCGAGTAGAAGATGCAGAGGATGGGGTGAGATGGAGGCAGATCATTTGCTGTGGCGACCCCTGAAGGGAACAGCCGAAAGGAAAAGCATGGGAGCAATTAGTTTTCACCCTTGTACCTGGCTCCAACTAGACCATGTCCAAATCCACCTCCTTCCACATGGGTCAGCTGAGCCATGTTCTGTAGTTGAGTGCCCCCCCCCCCAAAAAAAAGACTCTAAATTTATCAAGGTTTGCTAAGGTACTGTGTCGTATGACCGTTAGACCGTTAATTCTAGGTCTGGGTTTGTAAAGCCTCTTGGAGTTTTTTGCAGAACTTTGTGATGACCACTTTGTAAACTGATCAATGTATTATCTAAATGTTGTTTTCTCGAAGAAGCCAGTGAGAGTAAAACTTTCACTACAGAGCTCTGTGCACAGGTTTGGAACACCCCCTCATTTATGTATAAATTGCATTGATCATAAGTTTTGGATTTGCCAGCTCAATGACCCTGGGTTCGGATGCACTTGATTAGGTGACACTAAGTTTTGCATCAACACTATGAGGGGGGGCTGCACAGTGGTTTAGTGGTTAGCATGTTCTCCCTGTGCCTGTGTGTGGGTTTTATCTCGTTTCCTCCCAGACTCCAGACATGCACATTCGGCTAAATGACTATTCTAAATTGCCAAATAGGTGTGTGGTGAGCTGTTAAGAGTCTACCCATCCTTCGCACAGTGTTGGCTGAGAAAGGCACCATCCTCCCAATCTTAATGGTAGGATTAAGCGGTTTAGTATGTGGCTATGACTCTAAAGTATGAACATATGCTATTGAAGGACACAAATGTGAAAGTGTGCACATAGACAATATCTATTCAGGCATGAGACCTTTCTTCTTTTTGGCGGAAATCCACTTTCAGACCTCCAGAGGCTTTTTTTTTTTTTTTTTTTTATCCAAATCTTTTTTTAGGTGTGTGTGTGTGTGTGTGGGGGTCTGAAGTCCCGCCCCTGCGAGTGTGGTGTGATACGATGTTCTGATGTACATTTCATTAGAGGCTTGGTGTTAAACAGGAAGTTCTCGCAGTGAGTCTCAGATTTGTGACGTGTGCCACTTGAAGTAGGTGCTTGATGAACAAGTGCGTGTTGAATACTTGTTTAGTACTTAACCATTTCTTCCTTGAAAGATCGGAAGTCCGGATAAGCCGCGCTTTCTCTCACAAGCTCAGTGCGTCACTTGTGACAAGCGCCTACTTTCGAGCCAGTCACATTTACTGAAATCCTCTCTATTGTGCTATTGGAATTATCATTTTACTAGCGAGAGCAACGCGTGTGTGATTTCAAGTGTTTGCTTCATTTCTATCACTTCATGGGCACCACCATATTGTAAACAAAGTTGGACATACTGTAGAATTTTTTAAACTTAGTCAAATATGAAAGCGACTTGCATGTGTATAATTTTATAAAAATTATTTTAGCAAGCAAAAAAGAGCAAGGTTAGACCATCAGAAGAAACGGTAAGAGAAAGCACAGTGGAGAGAGAAAAAGGAAAACGGTAAAGCTCCTGTCGCTCGCGAAGATTAAGCTTAAGAAGTAAAAAGAACGAGATTTGTACGTAGTGTAAATGTTGAATATAGAAGTTCGTGTAAAACTGTTTCTCAAAGACACATTTTAAGAGTTCTACATGTGATGCAGCGATGCCATTTCTTTTTCAACTACTTCAACCTTTCAAACCCTCAAGTTATGAAATTACTAATCTCTTGGAGAGATAATGGATAGTTCTAGGTTCTTTTCATTACTTAACAAGAATAAAGAATACACATGTAAAATATCATATCAGTGGGTACTTGCAACCCTTAAGACATTTTGATGTGAATTATTCAAAAACATTATATATTAAAATTTATTTTTAAATGTGTGTAACCCCACCATTTTAGTGGCCCCCCCCCCCCCCTCCCCAGGTTTTTTCATCCGAAGCCAATCTCATGCCTGATCTATTACAATTTTGTATTGTCTCACACAGTGGTGGTGCTGGAAAATGAGCTGTTGTATGGTGTGGCTTTTGAGTTGGCTGAGGAAGCACAGTCCAAAGACTTCACCATACCCATTGGCAAGGCAAAGGTGGAACGATCAGGTACTTTTTTTTTTTTTTTTTTTTTTTTTTTTTTGGGGGGACATGTACAGAGGAGAGAGAGAGTGAATATATTGGTAGTAGGATGCTGAGGATGGCCAAAGAGATTTATGGATGTGGTGAAGGAGGACATGAAGGTAGTTGGCGTAAGAGAAAACGCAGAGGATAGGGTGAGATGGCGGCAGATGATTCGCTGTGGCGACCCCTTGATGGGAACACAAAAGGAAAAAAAGTGTAATGAAATGTAGACACCTGTCGCACACACAGATGTGTGCATCTCACAAGTAAGCAAGTAGTCTTTTTTTGGGGGGTTGTGGTGGGTTTTTTCTTTTTTTGCATAATTGGCCTTGTTTTGCAGCATTAACCTTAAACCCCCTTCCCTTTTTTTTTTTATTATTTTTGAAAATTTTATTAAATTAGATTTATTTTTAGTCTTGCATTATTATTCTTGAGATGTTTGTCTTGTCTGTGACTATTGTTTGACAAGATCAAATTTTATGAATGTTTCAATCAGGAAGTCACATCACTCTCGTCTCACATTCCCGAATGGTTGGTCATTGTCTTGATGCTGCTGCTGTTCTGGCCAAAGAAGGGATTGACTGTGAGGTAAGATCTGAGTTCTGCTGTGATGTTCTACAAGTGAAAATGGATCAGTTTTGGGTTGCTCTGGACTAAAAATCACATCTGATTCACTAACTGGATGACAGTTCAAATGTCCCATGTTAGTTTTCACCTCTATAAAACCGCTGTATATGTATAGGAAAATGGCCTAGAAGTGACCCACCAGTATATTAAGTTTCCCTTGGTGATCCTTTCTTGCATATGAAAAAATGTAAATGGATAACATGAATCTGGCTTGTTCTGAAGTCACTTGTTTAAATTGAGGTATGGCCGAAGTGTTTTTTTTTTTTTTTTTAAATAAAAAACCTGAGTGACAGCAATACTTGACGACTATTACAGTATACTTTCATGTTGTTTTTACTTGCTATTTCCAAGTCAGAATGACATATTTTTACGACATTAAGTGTGTGTTGTAGTGATATTGTCAAACTACCGTATTTTCTGGACTATACGTCACTCTGGAGTACAAGTCGTATTGGCAAAAAAATGCATAATAAGTGAAACCTAAGTCGCACTAAACCTAAGATGGAAACTGTCTAACGAGGTATGGAAATCTGTTGGCGTTTTGACGTTGTGGTCCTCACTCAGAGGCTGTTGCGTTGCATGAAGTGGTAACACCAAGAAAGTTCTCACGCAAAGTCCTTCATATTCATCTCCTTGATGACTACCTGGACGTGGAGACACAACTGCACTGTTGACAAGCCTCTCCCTGAGGCATATTACTCAAGCCCCCAAGTGCCAGCTTGTTCCTCTAGCTGTAGCCATCTAGGTTTTAGCTCGTGATTAGCTTTTGTTTACCACTGCTGCAGCGAAAATCTCCCCTTTTTCTCCAGTCTCAAGTTTCTCGTTCACTCCAAACTTTGTACTGCATATTTCACTACTTGCAGCTTGTAATCCGCAGAATAGGATTTTCTTTTTGGGGCGATTTCTTCAGTGGTACAGGATTGAGCAGGTATTGGTACCCAAGCCTAGAGTGCCCCTTGTGGCTGTGAATTTAAAAATAACAAACCTATGAAATTATATTTATGACTAACACAACTGTCGTACTCCCGAGTGACTTGTATGTGAAAAGTTGCACCTTTTAGGCGGCGGGGGGGGGGGGTGAGACTTGTAGTCCAGAAAATATGGTAACAGTCCATATTGTTATAACCTGAAAGTTTTGTTGGGCTTTTTATCTTTGAGCAGACTGGCTCATCAGGTTGGTGCTTATCCTGGATTCTGTAATATGAAGGGACTATTAGTTTGACTTTTCCTGTATGGAATGTTGGTAAACCATAGGTTGTTCTCTATATTTTTACTGGTACACAATTATACGACATGAAAACCCAACATGTGTGGCAACGTGACACTTATCTTTAGTAGTTCGTTAAAGAGCCATACTTGTCTGGAATAAGTACAAATGTCTAAAAATCATGATCTGGATCTTGTGTCCCTGCTCATCCAATAAATGTAGTACATGGCAGGAAAGCTGTCGCATGTGCCGACACTCTATGGCAAGTGGTTGTTCTTAACATGCCTAGTTTGCGTCCTAAATTTCTTGTTGGAGCCTACCTCTTGAACAGATTATTTTTGTAGCATTACCTGGGACAATGGTTCAGCCAGGTGTTGATTGTCGGTGGGGGTTTTTAGCCCCTTGAATCTGGCTTTTTTTTTTTTTTTTTTTGATCTTCTTGCTGTGAGGTGGATGTGGTGAGCGCTACGCCACCATTATAAATTAATCTGATTTTAGTGCCGCATCAGTGCAAATGCACAGGGTCAAGGTTTTGATCATGTAGAATCTGGATACAAGATGCATGAAATGGCTAGCCAAAGGTGGGACAGTAAGGCAGGCTTTGTAACTTGTAACCTCTAACACTTATTCTGAGAACAGAGACATGCCAGTGGAAAAGTTTGTACACTTATTTATTTTGTACCAACTTGCAGGTTATAAATCTGCGCACAATCAGACCCCTTGATGAAGAAACCATTGAGAGCAGTGTAATGAAAACCAACCACTTGGTGACAGTTGAGGGAGGCTGGCCCCAGTTTGGAGTTGGTGCTGAGATTTGTGCCAGGATCATGGAGGGTAAGTTTTTAAATAAATGCTAATGTTACAGGTTTTAATTTTGCAAGCTAAATGTTTTCACTTATTTTGAATTATAGAGGAGCGTTGTATCTTCCTGCAAAAAGTCGAGTCCGTGTCTTTTCCTTTCAGCTATTCCCTTTTTCTCAGGGGTCGCCACAGCGCATGTTTGATTTGGCATGGGTGTTTACGTCGGATGCCCTCCCCGACACAACCCTTTAGCAAAGGGCGAAAAAACGCTGACTTGTTAAAGTCTGCAATGGTTCTTTTTTACAGCCTCTCACCATAGAACGTGAGAGACATGGCTGGCCTTTGATAATCCATTGAGCTACACTGGGGGGGGTGACAACCTTGTGGAGAGTGGAACTCGAACCCCCAACCTGAGGATCAGCGAGCCAGCACTTTTTACCTCCAGGCCACCACTGCCACCTTGTGTCCATCGTGTGAGTTCAGTTAATCTTTTTTGATAAGTTCTCCTCTGCTTTTCTATCTTTAGGTCCTGCATTCAACTACCTGGATGCCCCTGCTATCAGAGTAACTGGAGTGGACATCCCTATGCCATATGCAAAGATTTTGGAGGATCATAGCACACCACAAATCAAAGATATTATATTTGCAGTAAAAAAGACATTGAATATGTCATAGGCAGCAGAATTAATTTTTGCACACAAACTTGGCCCTAATAACATTGTAATTTTTTTCCCCAGTACCAGAAATGATATACTTGCGGTAATTAAGAATATCAAATATGTATGGTGGTTTTTCTGTTACATGCTGGGTCTTGGGCATTATGCCCTTTGACTAAAAATAGATATCTATTGCCAATGGGTGAAACCAGGCTTTGTGTGTGATGTCCTAATATAAATAGAAATCACTTTATTTATGTCCTCCTTTTGGGGGGGGGGGTTGTCCTTTTATTGCTGGAAGTGTAATCTTATGAACTTCATGATGACAATGGTATAAATGATTCGACAAACCCATGTTAGAGCAATATCTTAAATATTGGTGCCAAACAAATTCAAATACCGTTACAAGACTGGTCAAAGTAAACCTTAAGCCAAGTATAAATTCATAGTTTGCAAAATTTCAGTTCTGACTCCATAAAGACAGTAAAATATTTGCAAAATTAGTTGCATAAGTCCATAGTACCGATGTTAATATAGTGGCCAGGAATTGGCACTTGCAGCACTAAATTGAAGCGACTTTGATGCGATTGGAAGTTTTTCATTAAAATGATGAACTAAAACCTGTAGCTCTTGCGTCTGATGTCTTGTCTCTGTATACACACTCGGGCAATTCAATTTCTGAACCACTTAATCCTAATTCGGGTTGTGGAGAAGCTGGTTCCCATCCGGCCAACTCTGGGCATTGGGCAGAGTACTCCCTAGACTGCACACAGCTGAATTTATGGTTGGTAACGTGTCTGTTTGTACAGGGTTAGTAAAGCCATTCGTAAGGCCTAAACTTGCCCTTCTCTAGGTCATTAGTGAAACATCAAGTGCTGGGGGGGGTAGAGTTAATGCTGACTGATAGGATGCAAGACATGCAGTGTGTATTGCTGCATGACCTTATCCATCACCAGGCCATTCAGACTGTATAATCCTGACTCCTGTCTGACACTGAAGGTGCCTGCAATTGGCACACCTGACTATGCAGCAGTGAAGAGGGTGGAGTGCATGAATTTCAATTTTTTTTCCTCCCCACATATGGCTGGGTGTTTTTTTGAGAATTTATTTATATAGTGCATTTAACAGACCCGCATTGCAAAGCAGCTTTGCATCGTAAAACAAACTTGGGTTTTCAAACATCTCTATAAACCACTTCTGTCCCACTGTAGCAAAAAAAAAATATATATATAGTTCACAATGCAAGAGAACAAATTGTTTGAAGAAATGACATCTGACCCCATCTACTAGCTCTGTATTACCTTTATAAAGTGATTTGACAACCATCCTCTAGCTGTAGATTCTGATAGGTTCCACATGACAGCTTGTCCTTGTTGATTTGAGCTCGACACCATCTTGTCTCATTTAGCACATTTAAGGTCCTTGGAACAGCGAGGAATGGCTAAAAAAAAAAAACTTGCTCACTTCAGTGAATAAACTACTCATACAATTATTAAATGGTGCAGGAAATCATACTACCTGCATTGCTCTTCTATAGGCATGATCATTAACAATTTATTTTGTGATTTCACTGATGTGTCTCCATTTCAGGATTGCAAATGTCTTTAAATAAAGGAAATATGATCATGCATTTCAAAGCTATTACAAATTGTATATTATATTAATGTAGATGCTATTAATTATTGATCATTAATAGCTTCTCCATGAATATCAATATACAATTATATCATACAGTTGTCCTCCTACTTACGAAATTAATCCATTCCGGAGCCCTTTTCGTAACGGGAAGGTTTCGTAAGTAGAGGCGCATTTAAAACGTGTGATTCGTTCCAAGATTACCCCATAAACCCTTTAAAAATGATAAATACACCAATTTTGTATGAAATGTGTTAAAAGAAAATTATTCAACCATTTAAACATTTTATTAACATTTATTAAACATTTTTTATTAACGCGCACACACGCACAAAACTCTGTCTCTATGGTGTGTTTTGCCGAATGCAAGCTCCACCCACATTGTCAACACGCAGCTGACGGAACAATTCTACTTAAATGTTTAAATGGATGGGATGTTGTATTTAAAGTGGAATTACAGTACCCGTTTGAAAGATCAGAGGTCCTGATTCAATATTAACTTGCTTCCTTTCGAGATCGGAGGTCTTGTTCCACGGAGCACTCTGCTCATGCACCTTCTGCTTCAATATCGTGCCGAAATAATCGCCTCCTTCACGCGTGTGATGTACAGGAAGTATGGGTACCGTTCAGCTGCCTTCTGGCCAATGGGAAGCCAGTGGGGCGGGATGTTGGGAGACAGGCCAATGAGAGCAACTCGTGCATCGTATGAAATTTTGATTGGCGCGTTTGAATTTTGAATGGTGAGTTTGGCGCTTTTCGTTAGAGGGGTTTGTTTTTGTATACAGAGGACGAAAACTGAGGAAAATGTTTTTCGTAACCTGGAGTTTTCGTACCCAGGGGGTTTTGTAAGTAGGGAGCTGACTACTATAATATCGGGGACTTCCCTTCGTCAGTTCATGGATTAAAAACACAGGTTATAAACTGGCTTGGTTCATAGGCTTCGGGGACCACAGTAACCCTTAAATGACACCAGTAGGCTTAATCTGACCTTGGGAAGAGTAATAAGTGTTTCAAATTCAGTTAGACTGTGGAGTATTGAGCCCACATAATTCACTTTGTTCTGAAGGTTTTGTCGTATGTTTAGCTAGGATACCATGAGAAAGGAAGACCGTAAATCTGCATTCAGTGTGTGGATTAACAGTTAGTGAGTCAAGGATAAGCATGTATCAAGGTTATGCATTCAACCAGTAAGAGGGAGAAAAGAAAAACATTGCAATAAAACCGTGCCCAGAAAAGAGATAAAGAGATTAAAGTGGAATGAACGTGAAAAATTGAGAAGCCAGCAGATTTTTCATTCAAAGTCAAGATATAGGAAAACATGCATGGTAAAATAAATAATAATTATAAATTCATAAATAAATATATATATAAATTGGGAAGAGAAATGGAGTCGCAGTCATCTTAAAGGAGGGGTTTGTCAGGAATGTGATAGAAGTGAAAAGAGTGTCAGACAGAGTGATGAGTCTCAAGTTAGAAATTGAAGGCGTGATGTTCGATGTTGTTAGTGCTTATGCCCCACAGGCAGGATGTGAACTAGAAGAGAAGGAGAGATTCTGGACTGACTTAGATGAAGTGATGCAGAGTACCCCCAGAGGCGCAGATTTCAATGGACATGTTGGTGCAAGAAATGGGATGAGGAAGTGATGGGCAGGTTTGGTATCCAGGACAGGAATGCAGAAGGACAGATGTTGGTAGATTTTGCAAAAAGGATGGAAATGGCTGTGGTGAATACTTTCTTCCAGAAGAGAGAGGAGCATAGGGTGACTTATAAAAGCGGAGGTCGGAGCACACCGGTAGACTACATCTTGTGTAGGCGATGTAATTTGAAGGAAGTCAGTGACTGCAAAGTCATAGTGGGTGAGAGTGTTGCCAAACAGCATAGGATGGTGGTGTGTAGGATGATGCTGACGGTGAGAAAGGTGAAGAAGGCAAAGGCAGAGCAGAAGACAAAGTGGTGGAAGCGTGTCGTGTTGTCTTCAAGGAGGAGTTGAAACAAGTTTTGGTTGGTCAGGAAATGCTTCCAGATGACTGGACAACTACAACTAATGTGATCAGGGAGACAGGTAGGAGAGTACTTGGTGTGTCCTCTGGAAGGACAGTCGATAAGGAGACTTAGTGGTGGAATGAGGAAGTGCGGGAGTGTGTACAAAAGAAGCAGTTAGCTAAGAAGAAATGGGACATAGAGAGGACTAAAGAGAGTAAACAGGAGTACAGGGATACACGGCATAAGACGAAGATAGCGGTGTCAAAGTCCAAACAGAGGGTGTATGAGGACTTGTATGCTAGGTTGGACAGTAAAGAGGGAGAAAATGATTTATACAGGTTGGCACAACAGAGAAATAAAGATGGAAAGGATGTACAGCAAGTTAGAGTGATTAAGGACAGAGAGGGAAATGTATTGACTGATGACAGAAGTGTGCTGGGAAGATGGAAAGAGTACTTTGAAGAGCTGATGAGTGAGGAAAATGAGAGAGAGAAAAAAAAGAGTAGAAGAGGTGACTGTTGAGGACCAGGAAGTAGCAAAGATTAGTAAGGGTGAAGTGAGGAGGGCATTGAAGAGGATTAAGAATGGAAAGGCAGTTGGTCCTGATGACATACCAGTGGAGGTATGGAAGGGTCTAGGAGAGGTCACAGTAGATTTTATGACAAGAACATTCAACAGGTCTTAGAGAGTGAGAGGATGCCGGAGGAGAAGTGTGCTTGTACCCAGTTTTAAGAACAATGGAGATGTGCAGGGATAAAGTTGATGAGCCATACGATGAAGTTATGGGAAAGAATAGTGGAAGCTAGACAAAGGGGTCAGCATTTGTGAACAACAGTTTGGTTTCATGCCAAGAAAGCACCACAGATGCAGTGTTTGCCTTGAGGATGTTAATAGAGAAGTACAGAGAAGGTCAGAAGGAGCCACATTGTGTCTTTGTGGATCTGGAGAAAGCATATGACAGGGTGCCGAGAAAGGAACTGTTGTATTGCATGAGAAAGTCTGGAGTGGCAGAGAAGTATGTTCGAGTGGTGCAGGACATGTATGAGAGATGTAAGACAGTGGTGAGGTGGGCTGTCGGTGTGACAGAAGAGTTCAAGGTGGAGGTGGGACTGCATCAAGGGTCAGCTCTGAGCCCCTTCTTGTTTGCTATGGTGATGGACAGGCTGACAGACGAGGTTAGACAAGAATCTCCATGGACTATGATGTTTGAAGACGACACTGATCTGTAGTGAGAGCAAAGAGCAAGTGCGGGAAAATCTAGAGAGGTGGAAAGGAGAGGAATGAAAGTTAGCTGCAGTAAAACAGAATACGTGTGTGAACGACAAGGACCCAAGAGGAACGGAGAACCGTTGCTGACTTTTGATAAGAAGTCTTGCCAGCAGCAGCCTCCTTGCGACCCTAATTAGGATTAAACGATTCAGAAAATGAACGAAGAAATGAATTGAACAATGGGAGATATTAACTGGGAAGTGGTATATCATTATCAAATGAGCAAAATTAGATACTGATTGAGAGTAAAAAAAAAAAAAAAAAATCACCCTCTTGCTTGAGGGTGTCAATGATGGCCTTCTGGACAGCAGTCTTACCCATGATTGCGGTTTTGAGTAATGAACCAGGCTGGGAGTTTTTAAAAGCCTCAGGAATCTTTTGCAGGTGTTTAGAGTTAATTTGTTAATTTCAGATGATTTGGTTAATAACTCGTTTAGAGTACCTTTTCATGATATGCTAATTTTTTGAGATCAAAATTTTGGGTTTTCATGAGCTGTCTGCGAAAATCATCAGTATTAAAACAATAAAAGACCTGAAATATTTCAGTTGGTGTGCAATCAATATAAAATATATGAAAGTTTAATGTTTATCAGTACATTACAGAAAATAATGAACTTTATCACAATATGCTAATTTTTTGAGAAAGACTAGTATATTTTTACGACCCATTGATACTGCTGGGTGAACAGAGGCACACTTGTGGTTGAGACCTTGCCCAGAGGTCTTAGCAGAGTGAGGGTCTAACTGGGATTTGAACACACAACTTCCCGATCATGAGCCCAGCACCGTAACCACTATGCCACCGGCTCCACATTCATTATCTGGACAGATCACAAAAATCTGTCCTACCTCCGTGTGGCTAAGAGGTTGAACTCCCGGCAGGCACGATGGTCCCTCTACCTGGGGAGGTTCAATTTTACCTTCACATACCGTCCCGGCTCGCACAATACCAAACCAGATTCTCTCTCCCTCTCCTGCATTTCTGGGTCCGGCAAGAGCCGTAGCATAACACATTTCCCTCTGGGATTAATAAAGTGTGTGTGTGTGTGTGTGTGTGTGTGGTGGCCCTGCAATGGACTCACAAGTTCAGGGTTTGAGAGTATTCAACTAAAGTGGCATATCTATGGCAGTGACAAGTATAGTGTGCATACACAAATGCATAAATTTCCATGTGCCTATTTTCGGGCCAATATTAGTGCTGGTATTTGTTTTAAAAATCCAAACTACAAGGTATTCCAATAATTTCTTGTTTTATATTACAGATTCTATAAATTTTCCCTTTATTATACAGACGTATGTATGTATGTATGCATGTATCTATCTATCTACAGTATTTGTCTATCTGTCTATCTGCCACAAGAGTAGACATAGCTGTGGTAGATGAAGAATTACTTTCGTACTTCACTAACTGTATTGTTACAGAGAGGAAACTATAGACTTTTAATCCCAGTTGAGCAACTCTGAGTCAACTGTGATAAGAAAACCTTAGAGTTTGTAGAAGGAAACCATGGGAGGAATTGAGGTTATTTGGGGAAGCCCAAACTGGCATACTGGGAGCAATGGGGCCCATTTATCACTCCTCTTAAATTTATATGAAAAATTCTTAAGCCTCTGAATTTTCATAGCTGTATTCTTAGAATGTTGAATCCTAATGTGTTGTAAATTAAACGTGCATGCCAGTTTCTCTCATTGGACCTCATAAAAGGACATAGAGCATGTGCCCACAGAAATTTTCATGAAGGCAAAAACAATGGTTAAAAATGAGCCGTCACATTCAGTGCCAGCAGCTAAAAGGGGAAATAATTTAACTTCCTCTGAAGTAGAAGTTGATAGAATTTGCAGCAGATAAATTTTGAATAATGCACCATAGACTCATATTAATGGTTTCTTTAAGATTTATTTCAATGTACTTCCGACAGGGAGGCAGTCCAGCAAGGAAGCAGGAACTTTTGACTAACTTGGCAACCTCATCCCCAGTGATTGGTGGCCCTCATCCAAACCCCTCGGGCCTTCCTCCTCTATGGAAAGCATATTGGTGGTATTGAGGAGGTCCTCGAACTATTCTCTCCCCCTCCCAAAAACATCCCAAGTCGAGGTGAACAGCTCCTCACTTTCACTATAAACAGTATTTGTAGAGAACTGTTCCCCCTCCTGAGGTGTTGGATGATGGTCCAGAACCTTTTTGAGGCCCACGATAGTCAGTTTCCAGGCCCTCACTGAAGTCCTCCCATGTCCAAGCTTTTGAATCAACGACAGCTTGGGCTGCAGCACATTTGGCCTGCCAGTACCTGTCTGCAGACATGGGAGTCACACAAGCCAATAAGACCTGATAGGCTTCCTTTTTCAGCTGGACAGCCCCCCTCACCACAGGTGTCCACCATCGGGTTCGGCATAAGCACCATGCCAGGCACCGATGACCTTGTGCTGCTGCCTCAATAATGGAGTCATGAAACATGGCCCATTGAGATTCCACATCCCCTGCCTCCTTCAGAATGTGGTTGTTGCTCTGCCGGAGGTGGGAGTTAAAGGCCCCTGTGACAGGAGACTCTGCCAAACCTTCCCAGTTGATAGCTCAGCACCTCTCTTCACCCGAGTGTCCAGAACATGCACCCACAAGTACATTGACATGACTACAAAGTCAATCATCGAACTGTGGCCTTTAGTGTCCTGATGCCAAGTGCATTTTTGGACACTCTTGTGTTTGAACATGGTGTTTGTGATGGACAAGCCATGATGGGCACAGAAGTTCAACAACTATACAACATTCAAGGTCATATTAGAGGGGCCATACCTACTGATCTCCAACTTTCAGGTCACATTGTCATTGCCCTCATGGGTATTTAAGTCTCCCATGACAACGAAGGAGTCCCATGTGGAGCATTCTCCAACTCACCCCCTAAAGACTCCATAAAGGGTGGGTACTCTGAACTGTCATTTGGCACATATGCACAAACAACAGTCAGGAACCATCCCCAAAGATGGAGGGACACTACCCTTTCATCAACGGGGGAAAACCTCAACATGTGGGTGCCAAGAAGGGGGCAACAAAACTGTCCACACAGGCTCACTGCCCCTCCCCATGAGCAGCCTCAGAATGGAACAAGGTCCGGCCCCTCTCAAGATGGATGGTTCCAGATCCCAAGCTGTGCATTGAGATGGGTCTAATTAGTTTGTATTTCTCAACCTCACACACCACCTCAGAATCCTTCCCCGCCAGGAAGGTGACATTCCATATCCCAAGAGTCAGAGTTAGTAGCCAAGGATCAGTCCGACAGTACCCCTGCCTTTAGCTGCCACAAAACTCACAATTGCACCTGACCTCTATAGCCTCTCCCATAGGTGGTGGGTCCATGGGAGGGTAGATCCATGTTTGCTTTTCAGACTGGGCTCAAACATGCTCTATGGACAGAAGCCTGACCACCAAGAGCTCACCTTTGAGCCCCTCTCCCAGGCCTGGTCACAGGGAGGGCCCCATAACCCTTATCTGGGCAAGGGAAACTATCACCTAGGACTTGTTTGCCTTAGATGACCCTACCATGACCAAAATGCCCCCCCCCCCCCCCCCCCCCCCCCCCCGACAACATGGCTCTTAAGATCAGTAGAACACGCAAACCCCTCGACCATAATATATTGGCTATTCAAGGAGGGGCCTTCTTCAATGGACTACTATCCAGATTCTCCCACTAACATCTGCCTAGAGTCTCCCACTGATTACTCTCCTACGTCTCCTGTGGAACCTGAATCTCCTTCTTCTTCCATTGACATGGTTCCTATCATCCCATTAGACAGGCTGAAGGATCTGTAATTTTTCATGCTTTCAATAAATTCCCTCTTTCCTGGTTTCAGTCTAAGAGTGGTATTTTCATGAATACACTAATAACAATACTCATGCATGGTTATTACAAAGATTATGTGCAAGTACGGAAGATTTCATGTGAGTATTATAGATTTTCATTGATCAAAATTATTTAATGTTTAAAAGCGAAACATGTCGAACACCAAGCTGCCTAAACGACTACCACCCAGTTGCCTTCACTCCATTATTACCAAATGTTTTGAGGGATTTGTCTTGTCAGATGTTTTGCCAGTCCTTTACTTTTTTCTTGTTGCGGATCTTGCTAGTGTATTCATTTTTTTAGAAATGTACCAAAAATATTTATTTTGGTATGTGTTCATTCATTCATTTTCTGAACCGTTTAATCCTAATTAGGGTTAAGGAGAGACTGACGCCCATCTAAGCTGACTCTGGGCAAAGGCAAGGTACACCCTGAACAGCTCGCCAGGTCATCACAGGGTAGGAACACGCTGATGGCTATGCAGCTATTCTTTATGAAAGTCAGCAATGGTTCTTTTACTTACCTCACACCATAGACAGTGAGAAACATGGCCGGTCTTTGATAACCCAGTTAGCTGCACTGGGGGGTGGGGGGTTGGGATGGGGTGTAGTGACAACCCGTTGATAGTGGTGCTTGAACCCACCACCTTGGAATCAGTTATCCAGTACCTTACCACCAGGCCACCACTGCCTTTGCTATATGTTTTGAGTCGTTATTTATTCATATTGTGAAGTACCTTCTGATTAGTTTTTACAACATTTGACTGAAGTTGGGCAGATAGTCCCATTTTATATAATTCAGAATTCATCCTGCATCTTTTATCAGCAGTCCCATCATCAATAAATACCAGTGAGCCAGTTCTGCAGCCAGCTACACATGCCCATATTTGACTGATGTTGTACTCTGGATCATAACCTATTCTTTCCCTCCTCTATTCTCTTCTCTTTCAGTCATTCTGGTAGAAGTTACTGTGAGGTTGATCTGTCCAAAGAATTTCTAGCAATGTCCACTGTGGTCTTTCTGTATGTGATTGTTATCAGTGGCTTGCATCTTGAGGTTCACCCTCTTTATTTACATTCATGAATGCATCTCTTCATCAAAACCCGACCTCTTCGAGAGGTTATAAACTTGACTGGATATTGTTATTAGGTTTTCTTCACCAAGCAAAAAATTCTCCAACTACTCAGTTAATATACCAGATTTCTTCCAAACCTCATGGACTTTTTTTCTTGTTGCTGATTTTGTTAGTGTATTCATTATTTTTATGAATGTATCAAATTGTTGATTTGCAAAGTTTTCGTTTCGATCTCTCTCACTTACTTATACTCAAACCATTTAATCCTACTTGGGTTACTGGCTGATACTGGGCAAAGGCTAAAGGGTACAGCCTAAACAGATCACTATAGCATTACAAGGCCAACACACTCAACCATTCAAATTCACACCTCAAGGCAATATGTAACAGCCAACTAGCCCAATATACATGTGTTTGGACTATGGAAGAAAACCAGAGTATCCAGAGGAAACCCATGCAAGAATAATGAAAACATGCAGCCATCACAAAGAAACGGCCTTGCCGGTACACCATCCTGCCACCCGACATGAAAACAACAGGAAAAAAATTATAAAATTAGGAACGGTACCAGCAAACACCAGCCCAGTGAGGTATAAATCACTATGAGTATGCTACTAATATAAAAATTTAGCAACTTTCACAGCTTCACTCAATTACTAGTATATGAAGACTGTTTAATGATCCCATAAAATATGATAAAATATCAGAAAGGTTCAAATCACTTTCAGGTATTTACAAAAAAGTCAATAATTAATCCTAAAACAAAAGCCCATCAATGGCCTCTTACACATTGTCGTCTTCTTTCGGCTTTTTCCCTTTTTCAAGGATTTCCACAGCGAATCGTATATTTGAATTGGCATAGGTTTTTACATTAGATGCCCTTCCTGACACAACCCTTTAGCAAGGGGCAGAAACACACTGACAGCCATGCAGCCTACTCTTTATGAAGGTCAGCAATGGTTCTTTTACATGCCTCTCACCATAGACAGTGAGAGACATGGTCGGCCTTTGCTAACCTAGTTAGCTGCACTGGGGGGGAAACAGTGACAACCTAGTGGAGAGTGGGACTCGAACCCCCAACCTTAGGATTAGTGATCCAGTGCCCTTTACCACCAGGCCACCATTGCCCTAAGCCTCTACACATCGTAACTGGGATATTTTCACATGTACCTTGTGTATAATAAATATGTCCTCTAAACATCGGAAATTTCCATTTAAAGTAATGTCTGGTTTGTTTTGAATTATTCCTCAACAATAACCCTGTCAGATTTAATAATTAAAGTGCAGGGGGGATAGTGGTGGTGGTGGCCTGATGCTGCATTACTGATTCCAAAGTTGGGGGTTCAAGCCCCACTATCAATGGGTTGTCACTGCTGTCCCCCCCAATGAAGCTAACCGAGTTATCAAATGATGGCCATGCCTCTCACTGTCTATGTTATGTTATGTAGTAGATTTATATTGCACTTTATCCATACTGAATATTATGCTCAAAGCGCACTGGGAAGTGTTCAGTTAGTGATTATAACTCTTTATTGTTAAAGTACATTACATACATGAATTTTTTTTTATTTTTTTTTTGTGCTCTGGGCACCTGTCACCAATGTGCAGCACCAGTTATTGCATTGTTCTATCCTTTGATGCTGAGCGCCATGCAGGAAGCAACAACTGCCAAATTTTAACGTCTTATGGTATGACGTGGCTGGATTCGAACTCCGACCTTCCGGAGGATGAAGCGGACGCTCTACCAACTGAACGAAATCCCCGGTCTATGGTAAGAGGTTCATGTAAAAAGAATCATTGCTGTGTTTAGTCAAGAGTAGCTGCATAGCCGTCAGCATGTTTCTGCCCTGGGATGGCCTGATGAACTGTCCAGAGCGTGCTCTCCCCTTGCACAGAGTCGTTTGAGATGGGCGCCAGCTTCCCCACAAGCCGAATTACGATTAAGCATTTGAGACACTGGATGGATGGGGTGAAAAAAGTGCAGGAAATTTTATTATGATATTTGTGTCAAAGTTGTTATAATCAGAGTAATGCACCACAGAGTACGAAGAATGCACAGCTTTCTCTCAGAACTCTATTAATGTAAATATGTCAAGCAAAAATTATGCAAAATCAATGCAAAATTGCCATAATACAGTATGAACTATATTCAAAAGCCTTTTTTGCTTCCATATCTGCAAGAGCATTGCTGAATGAAACAGGATATTTGAGTGTGGTGCATTTGCACACAAGGAGCCAGGAAGCTGCAAACAGCTGTGAGCAAATCTAACATTAACCCATCTGTACTTGATTGGCTTACTAGTGGATGTCATCTTTATTGTGATTCTCCTATTATTTAGCAATGCAAAAAGCATACTGACTGTCAGTATCACAATTTTATTCATTGTATTAGCAATGCAGTCATGTACCTTCAGATTAAGCTTCTGATGTCAACATTTTTAAAGTTTGCAAATTTTAAAATAGTAATCACCTTTCAATCTCCAAAACAATGCAAGAAAACATAATCAGGATGTTCCACTGGATTTAGGATACAGATATTAGCCTGATATCAGGCTCCAATTTATATGGCAATCAGCCAAATAATTACATTTTTGTAGTCAATTAAATGGGTCCGCATTTTGAAAATTTTATGTATTTTGTCCTCAGGGTCAAAATAGATGCTGTACCATATTTTGACCCTTATATTTCCTTTATTTCATACACAGGACCTCTGATATTAATTTGAATTTTCACCAGTACAGATCTGTCTGGGAAACATTAATGCGTTGAAAGGAGATCTTGGAAAATCATGATGTTTCATAATCTTTACAGGGCTCTTAGCAAGTTAAAAACTCAGAAAAATTGGTCTTCCATTGGCCAAATTTTCCAAGGTAGAGGTGTGGTCCTACACTGCTCAAACCTCAAAAACTCCCACCAGTCTGGTCACTTATGTGAAACCTTTATTTATCTGAGCCAAGGCAAGTCTTAATTTTTTTTTAATTAGTTTTTTAAGATGTACAGCAATGGTTTCATTTGTGTGTTAAGACTGCTGTAGATGACATTATATGTAATGAGAAGAATTTAACTCACAGTCTTTAGCAATCTAGGACAAAATTGATAACAATTTTACAATTTGTCCCAATACTTGGTGGATGCTTGCTAATCAATAAGTTAAAAAAAATGAATAAATCAATTATAGGATTTTTAATTTTTATTTTTTTAACACAAATCATTTTATTTTCACCAAGAATAAAATCAGCTGATGGGTGGCACGGTGGCATAATTGTGAGCATGTTCGTCTCACAAAAAGAAGGTGCTAGAGTCAAATCCTGAGCTCGAAGAGAGCGTTTCTGTGTGGCTTTGACATGTTCTCCCCTTGCTTGCGTGGGTTGTCTCAAGGTACTCCAGTGTCATACCACAGGAAAACACCTGCAATGTAGGCTGAAGATCTGTTCCAAATTGCTCCTAGATATGAGTGTGAATGGTTGTGTGTTGGATCCGAGTTGGACTCACAACCCAAATATGACTAATCAGTTTGGCAAATGAGTTCCTAAGCAAACAGATAACTCAACAATTAATTAAGTGATACCACACTGTCTGTGGAATTACTAATTTCTTTTTCATTGACAAGTTTGTGTATTTGGCTCCACTGTGAAAGACAATAGTGACCTTTTGCCTAAGTTTGTTTATGGATATGAGCATAATAGGCACAGACACCTGACGAGTATAGATCAATTGAACAAACAAAAAAGAAAAACAAGGATTGCTCTCTTCATATAGTTCAAGAAACTAACCAGTAAATGCTACCGAATGGCATATCAGAAAAGCATTCCTGTTTATCATCTGACGTTTGTGAGTCTGAGCCCTGGGCCATTTGATTGGCTAATGTCAAAGGAAGAGGTTTTCGTAAGTAGAAGGCCGACTGCATATATATATATATATATATATATATATATATATATATATATATATATATATATATATATATATATATACACACATACATACATACATACATACATACTAGTCCTTCTCAAAAAATTAGCATATTGTGATAAAGTTCATTATTTTCGGTAATGTACTGAAAAAATTTAACTTTCATATATTTTAGATTCGTTGCACACCAACTGAAATATTTCAGGTCTTTTATTGTTTTAATACTGATGATTTTGGCATACAGCTCATGAAAACCCAAAATTCCTATCTCAAAAAATTAGCATATCATGTTCAGGTAGTCTAAACGAGCTATTAAGCTAATCATCTGAATCAACCAATTAACTCTAAACACCTGCAAAAGATTCCTGAGGCTTTTAAAAACTCCCAGCCTGGTTCATTACTCAAAACCGCAATCATGGGTAAGACTGCCGACCTGACTGCTGTCCAGAAGGCCATCATTGACACCCTCAAGCAAGAGGGTAAGACACAGAAAGAAATCTCTGAGCGAATAGGCTGTTCCCAGAGTGCTGTATCAAGCCACCTCAGTGGGAAGGAAAAAGTGTGGCAGAAAACACTGTACAACCAGAAGAGGTGACTGGACCCTGAGGAAGATTGTGGAGAAGGGCCGATTCCAGACCTTGGGGGACCTCTGGAAGCAGTGGACTGGGCTACAGGTGCTGCATTCCCCAGGTCAAGCCACTTTTGAACCAGAAACAGCGGCAGAAGCGCCTGACCTGGGCTACAGAGAAGCAGCACTGGACTGTTGCTCAGTGGTCCAAAGTACTTTTTTTCAGATGAAAGCAAATTTTGCATGTCATTCGGAAATCAAGGTGCCAGAGTTTGGAGGAAGACTAGGGAGAAGGAAATGCCAAAATGCCTGAAGTCCAGTGTCAAGTACCCACAGTCAGTGATGGTCTGGGGTGCCATGTCAGCTGCTGGTGTTGGTCCACTGCGTTTTATCAAGGGTGGGGTCAATGCAGCGAGCTATCAGGAGAGTTTGGAGCACTTCATGCTTCCATCTGCTGAAAAGCTTTATGGAGATGAAGATTTCATTTTTCAGCACGACCTGGCACCTGCTCACAGTGCCAAAACCACTGCTAAATGGTTTACTGACCATGGTATTACTGTGCTCAATTGACCTGCCAACTCTCCTGACCTGAAGCCCATAGAGAACCTGTGGGATATTGTGAGCAGAAAGTTGAGAGACACCAGACCCAACACTGTGGATGAGCTTAAGGCCGCTATCGAAGCATCCTGGGCCTCCGTAACACCTCAGCAGTGCCACAGGCTGATCGCCTCCATGCCACGCCGCATTGAAGCAGTTATTTCTGCAAAAGGATTCTCGACCAAGTATTGAGTGCAGAACTGAACATAATTATTTGAAGGTTGACTTTTTTTGTATTAAAAACACTTTTTATTGGTCGGATGAAATATGCTAATTTTTTGAGATAGGAATTTTGGGGTTTCATGCTGTATGTCAAAGTCATCAGTATTAAAACAATAAAAGACCTGAAACATTTCAGTTGGTGTGCAACGAATCTAAAATATATGAAAATTTTATTTTTATCAGTACATTACAGAAAATAATGAACTTTATCACAATATGCTAATTTTTTGAGAAGGACTAGTATATATACACACACACACACACACACACCGTATATATTATATATATATATAGAGAGAGCGAGATATGATTAATTATTTTTCATTGTACTGTAATGTTTCGGGGCAGTGGTGGCTAGGGTGGTGGTTTACTGATCTGAGGGGTCAGGGGTTCAGGCCTCACTCTCACCGAGTTATCACTGCTGTTCCCCCAGTGCAGCTAACTAGGTTATCAAAGGCTGACCATGTCTCTCACTGTCTATGGTGAGAGGCATGTAAAAGAACCATTGCTGACCTTCATAAAGAGTAGGCTGCATATCTGTCAGTGTGTTTCTGCCCCTTGCTAAAGGGTTGTGTCACTTTGGCCTTTCCGAGAGTTGACCGAGATGGGTGCCAGCCTCCACACAGCCCTCATTAGGATTAAGTAGTTCAGAAAACGAATGAATGAATGTAATGTTTGGTTTATGTATCATGCGTGTTTAATGGTTTAATGTGAGTGTGTTGTGTGGACGCTATGAAGACTAGCTGATGTCTGGTCATCAGCAAATGGAAATCCTTAATAAACATATAAAGAAACAAACTTGCCTCTGAGGAAGAATGTGGTGACTTTTGCCATTCCAGCAATAATGTGATTGGGAAGAATGTCTCAAGGGTGGAAATTAAATATAAATGAGTTAGAGTGAAAATAAGAAGCAAAATATTGAATTTTTCACTTGTTTATCAGAGGATTATAAAAGACTGTAACTAAACACACAATTATAAAACATTATCTTTGCATACTAAACAGAAATTAAACAGAATACATAAAGCAGAAGGCCTAATATATATATATATATATATATATTTTTTTTTTTTTTTTTTTTTTTTAACAAATGACTAGCTGTAGTTTCCAAAGCAGTAGATCAACACCATATAATTGCATTGTGGAGTATAAATAAAATAATACAAATTTAAAAATAAGATGAAAAAGCAAGAACTTATAAACCATGAAAATTCAAAAAAATCTCAATAGACCAAAATTTCAATGCACTGATCAGATATTAGATCTAAAGGCAGGATATAAGAAAGGGGAAAACTAGGAAGTCAAAATCAGACAGCAGGAAAGAAACAGGAACAAAACAGGATACAAATCGGAGGACAATGCATGAGTCTTCCTGATGTTGCCACAAGGTCAGAAACACACAACCATATAAGACGTCTTTTATGCTGCAGTATAAGTACTGTATTTGGCTTCACTGGCATGAAGGAGCCCAAATATTTTTAAAATATACAGAAGTGCCTTTACATGGTTGTTGTGAGAAAAAAAAAATAGTATTAAGCATAGAAAAAGTGATCCTTACTGTTCACACAAGTACAAGGTACGTCTTTCTGTGAACAAACAAATAATGTGTCCCTCAAGATCTGAAGAATACAACACTGATGAATCAGAAAGCATAATTTAGTTAAGATTTAATCCTCGATTCAGTGAAAGATGTATTTTTTTAGTGGATTCTGATTGAAATTCATCTCCTTCTTTCTATAACTCACCTATCCATCATGACTCCTAAGTCAGGATGGTATATCCTGACCTATATATATATATATATATATATATATATATTTTTTTTTTTTTTTTTTTTTTACAAATGACTAGCTGTAGTTTCCAAGGCAGTGGATCAACACCATATAATTGCATTGTGGAGTATAAATAAAATAATATAAATTTAAAAATAAGATGAAAAAGCAAGAACCATAATTAACAATTTAAACATCATTTTAATTTCCACTGGCCCAAAATTAGTAAAGGATGACTATATTTATTTCAGAAGCATTTTGGCTGTAGACCAGTGTAATAATCAACCAGCCGAAGGAACTGCCACACCACCTTTTGGGGTTTAGGTCTTGGACAGGCCACAGTTGTTGCTCTCTTATTAACTTCTAGATATACCTGCTTGTGGCGGCACGGTGGCGTAGTGGTTAGCACATTCGATTCCCGGCCTGGGCGTTTCTGTGTGGAGTTTGCATGTTCTCCCCGTGCTTGTGCGGGTTTCCTCCGGGTGCTCCGGTTTCCCCCGCAATCCAAAGACGTGCACTGTAGGTTAATTGGCCGTTCTAAATTGACCGTAGTTTCTCTCCTGCAGCGGCACTGGAACCCAGTCGTATCGGCACTTGCCTTTCCATTGGATCCTTCCGGTGGCGCCGAGACAGGGGGGGACTTGCTGCTTGGGTAACAGCCTGTCCCTCATTACTCCCTACCCAGGCTCTGTGCACTAGGGAGTATCACCAGTCGGGATACTGGCCAGAGCGCAGCCATAGTCCTTCGGGACTGACGGAGGCCTACGCTATACCTGCTTGTGACCCAAGTGGAAGCCTAAATACTGTACTTCCACCTGCCACACTTCTTTGTATTTGCTGTGAGCTGCTGGATCTCAGGATATCCCTTAAGTGTTGTAGATGCCACTTCTAGTCATTATGATGGATGAGCTCATCTATGTAGGTAGTGGTCTGTCTTCCTTTCGGCTTTTTCCCTTTAACTCGGGAGTCGCCACGTTTAATTTGGCAGAGGTTTTTATGTCGGATGCCCTTCCTGTCACAACCCTTTTTAGCAAGGGACAGAAACATGCTGACGACTTTGGACGACTTTGCAGCCTACTCTTTACGAAAGTCAGCAATGGTTCTTTTACATGCCTCTCACCATAGACAGTGAGAGACATGGCCCGCCTTTGATAACCCAGTTAGCCGCACTGGGGGGGGGGGGGGGGGGGGGAGTGACAACCCTGTGAAGAGTGGGACTTGAACCCCCAACCTTAGGATCAGCGATCCAGCGCCCTATACCACTAGACCACCACTGCCCCATCTATGTAGGTAGTGGTATACATGCTATATGGATAAAATAACTTTGTCTATTTGATGTTGAATGATGAAAAGTACAGATTTGCATTTTGCCAAGGTTGCTGTTGAGGGATCACTTTTTTAGCAGAGGGTAAGTAATTCCAGAGTTTCTGAGATGTGTTTTTTCATTGTGTCAAAGAAATTACAATGGTTGGCAATGTACAGGTCAACAGCACAGAAACGTTTGCAGATGTGTCTGAATTGCCGTTAGCAATTCGTATGTATATCAAGGGAGGCAGAGCACATACTCAGCCTTATGATAGCTAATTTATCTGGATCATCCTTTGGTTGCATTTCCAATTCATTTCGCAACAAATCCCTGGTTGACGAAGGGATTCTGGTTGATGAACGGATTCTATTGTAGAGACCGTGATGGAGTTTTTTAGTCATTTGGACTACCATAAGCAGAAGCTCAATGACATCAACAACACCAGCAAGCCAGTCGGGTTGAACATGCATCTCGGTAAAACCAAAGTGATGTTCAACAAACACGTCACCCCCGCAGTGGTCACAGTTGACGGTAAGACCACAGAGCAAGTAGACAGCTATGTATACCTCGGCAAGACCATCACGCAAGACGGAGATCTCCTGACAGAAATCAAGCATGAGAATCAAACAGAAGATACATGACGAATATATCCTGTCGGTCATGACATATGGAAGCGAAACATGGGCTTTCAACAACACAATGAAGGAAATGCTCAGAGTGGCACAGAGGAAAAGCGAACGCCTCATGCTGAATGTCTCTCTAAAGGATAGAAAGCCCAACACATGGATAAGAGAGCAAACAGGAGTGAGGGATATCGTGCACACCATCAACAACAGCAAGCACAGATGGGCAGGCCATGTGGCCCGATTCTCCGACAACCGTTGGACAAGCAGAGCAACAGAGTGGACGCCCTGGAGCTGGAAATGACCACGAGGACGACCAAAAACAAGATGGCGCGACGACCTGACTCAATGCCTAGGGCACAACTGGCCAAGCCTCGCACGAGATAGAGCCTACTGAAAGAGGTCCAGGGAGGGGTTCCTCAGCCATGAGTGAATTCACCCTGAATCCCTGAAGCAGAAGTACTTGGTTTTTTCTCATATCATAAGCAACTTTTAAGTCGACAAAGACAGCACCAGAGAGCTTTTCTTTTCTGTATTCATTATCTATATATTGCGTTAGTTTCAATCTGATTTCACAGTATGATCGACTGGCTCGAAACCCAGATTGAAGTGGTTCCAATGTTGGATGTGGTTCTTATGTTCCAGCAACCTATAAAGAATACAAATAAGGGGTATTGAATAGTTACTTCAAGGGGCAGTGGTGGCTCAGTGATTAAGGTGATGGATTACTGATTCAGTGGTCAGCAGTTTCGATCCTCACTGTTGGGCCCTTGAGTGAGGTCCTTAACCCTCAATTGCTCAGTTGTAAGTTTAATTGTAATTGTAAGTCGCTGTGGATAAGAGCATTTACCAAAGTCTGGAAACGTATACTTCTTGCTAGAAACAAAGTCTTGACTGAGTTCAGAAGAGCTAATAATTCTGCTTTTTTTCCCCTTATCTTGGGAATTTGATGGTTGTTTGCCTCGTCATCGAAACACAGGGTCATCACCTCGTCACAGTTGTTCCTAATATGTCTCATAACCTCCTTCACTGTCTTAAGGTGTCATTACTCTTTATCAAAAGGAGTTAGCAGTTGTTGCACTCTTTGATTGGGTGTCATGTGTTTCTCGGAGACGTGGCTGAATGAACTCACACCGGACTCTGTGGTTTCTCTTAACGGATTTACACTCGCGCGTGCAGATCGGAGTGTAACGGAGAGCGGTAAGAAGAAAGGAGGGGGTGTGGCGGTCTATGTGAATGAACGATGGTGCCACCCGGCAAAGCGTGCGTGAAGGAGCAGCTGTGCACGCGGGACCTAGAGCTGCTCGCGTAAGCGCCGCGCCATATTATCTACCGAGGAGTTTTCACACGTGATTGTGTTTTGCGTGTACATTCCGCCCTCGGCTGATGCGGCGGCAGCGTGTGAGCGTCTACACAGCGCCGTTAATCAGACACAGACTCGTCACCCCGCGCCATGATTCTGATCAGCGGGACTTTAACCACGCCTCTCTCCGCCTCTCTTCCGGCGTTCACGCACACGTGAAGTGCGCCACAAGAGACAATAAAACACTGGACTTACTGTATGCAAATGTGAAGGACGCTTACAGCTCCTCCCCCTCCCCACTGGGACGATCAGACCACAACCTGGTCTACCTGCTTCCCAATACACACCCAGGGTGCGAAAGGAACCTGCACAGAAGAGGTCTGTGAAAGTGTGGACCGAGGAGACCAACGAGAGGCTTAGGGACTGTTTCCAGACCACAGACTGGAGCATGCTCTGTAACTCCTTTGGTGATGACATCGACGGCCTCACACACTGTATCACCGACTACATGAACTTCTGCGTGGACAGCACCGTGCCAACACGGAGGGTACGGTGCTTCTCCAACAACCACCCATGGGTCACCCCTGAGCTCAAAGTCCTCCTGAACCAGAAAAAGAGGGCTTTCATCTCGGGGACAGAGAGGAGCAGAAGAAGGTCCAGCGTGAGCTCCAGTGGAGGATCAGGAGGGCAAAGAAGGACTATGGGAAGAAGATGGAGGAGAAGCTGGCTCAGAACAACGTGCGGGACGTCTGGAGAGGACTAAAGACCATGTCTGGATTTGGGCAGAGTGTCAGAGGGACAGCTGATGGTGACCAGCGCTGGGCGGATGAACTAAACTGCTACTTCAACAGGTTTGATTCTCCCCCTCCCCTCTGCACCCCTCCCGTTCCCTCCCCTCTTCACACGTCTCCAGACCAGCTGACACCTCCCTCCCCAGGCCAACTTCACTTGACTGCTACAGCCCGACAGACACATCCCCTCCCTCTGCAGCCCACCCCAGCCCCCTCTCCCTCACATCAGACCAGGTGAGGAGACAGCTGAGGCGACTAAATCAGAGGAAATCTGAAGGACCTGATGGCATCAGTCCCAGGCTGCTGAGGACCTGCGCAGACCAGCTCTGTGTGGTATTATGCTACCTGTACAACCTGAGCCTCAGCCTGGAGAAGGTTCCAGTCCTCTGGAAGACCTCCTGTGTGGTTCCGGTTCCCAAAACAGCACAAGCGAAGGAACCAGCCCACTACAGACCTGTCGCCCTGACCTCCCACCTCATTAAGACCATGGAAAGGCTCCTCCTTGAACACCTCCGCTCTATGGTGAGCCCCACCCTAGACCCGCTGCAGTTTGCCTACAGGCCCAACATCGGAGTAGAAGACGCCGTCATCTACCTTCTGCAGCGGGCACTCACCCACCTGGAGATCGCCGGCAGCGCTGTGAGGGTCATGTTCTTTGACTTCTCCAGCGCCTTCAACACCATCAGGCCAGCACGCCTGCGGGGGAAGCTGGAGGACGTGGGAGTGGACGGGCATCTTGCTGCCTGGATTATTGACTACCTTACTAACCGTCCACAGTACGTGCGGCTGCGCGGCTGTAAGTCAAAGGTGGTAGTCTGTAGCACGGGGGCACCGCAGGGCACCGTCCTCTCCCCCTTCCTTTTCAACATCTATACCTCGGACTTCATATATAACACAAACAGCTGCCACCTCCAGAAGTTCTCGGACGACTCCGCCATCGTGGGCCGTGTGTCAGAGGGGAACGAGCTGGAGTACCGGTCGGTCATCGTCGACTTCGTGGACTGGTGTGAGCGCAACCACCTGTGCTTGAACACTAGGAAGACGAAGGAGATGGTGGTCGACTTCAGGAGAAGCACTCAAACACACACACACACACACTTACTAGTGAACATCCAGGGACAGGACATTGAGACAGTGGACAGTTTCAAGTACCTGGGTGTTCACCTTAACAATAAACTGGACTGGTCCCACAACACCAACGCCCTGTACAAGAAGGGCCAGAGTCGCCTCCACCTTCTGAGGAGACTCAGGTCCTTCGGCATATGCAGACCTCTGCTCAGGACATTTTATGACTCTGTGGTAGCCTCTGCAATCCTCTACGCTGCCATCTGCTGGGCCCCGGGCAGCACAGAGCGGGACAGAAAGAGACTGAACAAGTTGGTCAGGAGGGCCAGCTCTGTCCTCGGCTGCCCACTGGACTCTGTGGAGGAGGTGAGTGAGAGGAGGATGGTAGCAAAGCTCACATCCATCCTGTTCAACAGCTATCACCCACTGCACCAGACTGTAGAGGAGCTAAGCAGCTCCTTCAGTGTACGACTGAGGCATCCTTAGTGCAGGAAGGAGCGCTACCGTAGGTCGTTCATTCCCACCGCTATCAGACTGTACAACGCCACTTTGTAACTGTCTGTGAAAATACCGGTTATGTGCAATAAAAACCCCCGTGCACTTTAATCAGCCACATCTACCCCACTGACTGTGAACCATATCAACCCATCTACTCTGCACTCAGATACATTACACTTTAATATAGGCCAGTCTATAAAGTTGCTCCATTCTTTTCTTTTATTGTTTAGTAATTTATACTATTTATGTATCTATTTATTTATTTACTTATATAATATATGTATGTGTGTATGTTTGTACTTGTATCTATTTTTGCACCCCCTACTGATAGTACCTCAAGAGCCTGTAACAGTGAATTTCTCCATTGTGAGATTAATAAAGCTGTATCTTATCTTATCTTATCTTGCTGCAATTCGTTCAAGCATTCTTGCTATTGTGAATCATATCTATTGCAGTGATGACTTTCATTCTCTACCAGCCTTTCACATCTTGACTGTGAATATATTTGCCCACTTTAAAGAGCTGTTCCAGTTTAGTCAGATTGATATTGTTGGTGAACGGCACTCTGTATTACATTCCACAGATTTTCAGTAGGTTTAAATCTAGGCTCTGACTGGTACAGTCACCTTTTTCTCCTTGTTATAACTGAGGTGAACTTTCCTCTTACTGACAATATTCTGGCTGAGAGCAGGAGACAGCTTTGAATGGAAAACTCTATTGGTTTACTACCAGACATACCATTTGGCCTTAAGGCTAATCATTCAATTTTGGTCTCATCTGATATTAACACATTTTTATGAATTGGCCTCAGAATCTTTAAGATGTGTTTTAGCAAATCTCAAATGACAATTGGCTTTTTTTTTCTTACCTTCTATTCAAGCCATATTTGTTGATCATTTGAAATAGTTGTTATATGCAGTCAATGACCATTCATTGACAAATTTTCCTGTAACTGCTTCAAAGTTGTCATAGGCCTCATAGTAGCCTATTTCACACCAGATTCCTTTCATTTTCCCATTCATTTTAGTGGAATGGCCTGATCTGTGAAAGGTCCTAGCAGTATAAATTGATAGCAGGATTGATAAAGACTGTATTTTTAAAACCAATCTTCCGACTGGTATCTGACCAAAGCTTTATCCCCGAGATCTTCTGATGGTGCCTTGCCATTATAACTGGTAACCTGGCCAAAGTACCAGATGCTCTGACATCTTATATCAGGTTTTGTGAGAATTTGTGCCAACTAAGACCTCTTGCAAATTCAACTGCAATAAACCATGGTTTTGCTCAAATAAGGCAGGAATGATATCCTTTTGGATTTTTCCATTTATAGGGATGAAGACTATGAATGTGAGAATTAAGTTTTTTTCCCCCGAAATTTCGCTTTATAACCTTCCCATGACTGTTATAAATTGCACTGAGTTAATTCACGTAGAAAATAATTTTGCGTGTACGTCTTCATTTCAGCTTACAATGCAGCCGTGAGGGGGAGCACAAGCCAGTGTTCACCCTCACGCCGGTCCCAAGTCCGGTTAGATGCAGAGGGTTACGTCAGGAAAGGCATCCAGAGTAAAACCAATGCCACATAAAACATACAAGTCAAAAATACGAATCCCATACCGGATCGGTTGAGGCCCGGGTTAACAACAACCGCCATCAGTGCTGTTAACCAACAGGCTGCTGGGTGGAAATTGGACTACTGTTAGTCGAAGAAGAGGTCGAAGAAGGAGAGGTAGGAGGCGTGTCCGTAGGCAGAGAGAGAAGAGGAAAAGCATGAGTCTTGGACTGAGAGTAGGAACTTTGAATGCTGGAACTATGACAGGAAAAGGTAGAGAGCTGGCTGACAAGATGCAGAGGAGGAAGGTGGACATACTGTGTGTTCAGGAGACCAGGTGGAAAGGTAGCTAGGCTAGAAGCTTAGGAGCAGAGTTAAGCTGTTTTTTCATGGTGTGGATGGGAAGAGAAATGGAGTAGGAGTCATCTTGAAGGAGGAGTTTGTCAGGAATGTTCTAGAAGTGAAAAGAGTGTCAGACAGAGTAATGAGTCTCAAGTTAGAATTTGAAGGTGTGATGTTCAATGTTGTTAGTGCTTATGCCCCACAGGTAGGATGTGAGCTAGAAGAGAAGGAGAGATTCTGGAGTGAGTAAGATGAAGTGAAGAAGAGTATCCCCAGAGATGAAAGAGTGGTCATTGGGGCAGACTTCAATGGACATGTTGGTGCAGGAAACAGAGGGGATGAAGAAGTGATGGGCAGGTTTGGTATCCAGGACAGGAACACAGAAGGACAGATGTTGATAGATTTCGAGAAAAGGATGGAAATGGCTGTGGTGAATACTTTTTTCCAGAAGAGACAGGAGCATAGGGTGACTTATAAAAGCGGAGGTAGGAGCAAACAGGTAGACTACATCTTCTGTAGGCGATGTAATTTGAAGGAAGTCAGTGACTGCAAAGTAGTAGTGGGTGAGAGTGTTGCCAAACAGCATAAGGTGGTGGTGTGTTGGATGACGCTGACGGTGAGAAAGGTGAAGAAGGCAAAGGCAGAGCAGAAGACAAAGTGGTGGAAGCTGAAAAAGGAAGAGTGTCGTGTTGTCTTCAAGGAGCAGTTGAAAAACAGACTTTGGGTGGTCAGGAAGTGCTTCCTGATGACTGGACAACTACAGCTAATGTGATCAGGAAGACCGGTAGGAGAGTACTTGGTGTGTCATCTGGAAGGAAAGTAGATAAGGAGATTTGTTGGTGGAATGAGGAAGTGCAGGAGTGTGTACAAAGGAAGAGGTTAGCTATGAAGTGGGACAGGGAGAGGACTAAAGAGAGTAAACAGGAGTACAGGGATACACGGCATAAGACGAAGATAGCGGTGTCAAAGTCCAAACAGAGGGTGTATGAGGACTTGTATGCTAGGTTGGACAGTAAAGAGGGAGAAAATGATTTATACAGGTTGGCACAACAGAGAAATAAAGATGGAAAGGATGTACAGCAAGTTAGAGTGATTAAGGACAGAGAGGGAAATGTATTGACTGATGACAGAAGTGTGCTGGGAAGATGGAAAGAGTACTTTGAAGAGCTGATGAGTGAGGAAAATGAGAGAGAGAAAAAAAAGAGTAGAAGAGGTGACTGTTGAGGACCAGGAAGTAGCAAAGATTAGTAAGGGTGAAGTGAGGAGAGCATTGAAGAGGATGAAGAGTGAAAAGGCAGTTGGTCCTGATGACATACCTGTGGAGGTTTGGAAGTGTCTAGTAGAGGTAGCAGTAGATTTTCTGACAAGAACATGCAACAAGGTTCTTGGAGAGTGAGATGATGCTGGTGGAATGGAGGAGAAGTGTGCTGGTGCCCATTTTTAAGAACAAGGGAGACGTGCAGAGTTGATGAGCCATACGATGAAGTTATGGGAAAGAATAGTGGAAGCTTGACTAAGGGCAGAGGTCAGCATTTGTGAACAACAGTTTGGTTTCATGCCAAGAAAGAGCACCACAGCTGCAGTGTTTGCTTTGAGGATGTTAATAGAGAAGTACAGAGAAGGTCAGAAGGACTGCATTGTCCTTGGATCTGGAAAAAGCATATGACAAGGTGCTGAGAGAGGAACTGGTATTGCATGAGGAAGTCTGGAGTGGCAGAGAAGTATGTTAGAGTGGTGCAGGACATGTATGAGATATGTAAAACAGTGGTGAGGTGTGTGTCGGTGTGACAAAAGAGTTCGAGGTGGAGGTGGGACTGCATCAAGGGTCAGCTCTGAGCCCCTTCTTGTTTGCTATGGTGATGGACAGGTTGACAGACGAGGTTAGACAAGATTCCCTCAATCTAGCCTCTCTGACTTTGTCTCCAAAACCTCTAACATGTGCTATCCCTCTGATGTACTCATTCCTGCTCCTATCCATCCTCGTTACTCCCAAAGAGAACCTCAACATTTTCGTCTCTTCTACCTCCAGCTCTGCCTTCTGTCTTTTCCCCAGGGCCATTGTTTCTAAACCATCCAACATCACTGGCCTCATCACTGTCTTGTACACTTTTCCTTTCATTCTTGCCGATACCTTTGTATCACACATCACACCGGATACTTTTCTCCAACCATTCCAACCTGCCTGCACACGCTTCTTCACCTCTTTTCCACCCTTTCCATTGCTCTGGATTGTTGAGCTAATGACTTAAAGTCCTCCACCTTCTTTATCTCTGCTCCCTGTAACCTCACCGTTCTTCTTGGGTCCTTGTTGTTCACACACATGTATTCTGTTTTACTGAGGCTAACCTTCATTCCTCTCCTTCCAGAGCATACCTCCACCTCTCTAGATTTTCCTGCACGTGTTCTCTGCTCTCATGACAGATCACAATGTCATCTGCTCACAATCTACAGATTAAACTTAAATATCTTTAGATGATTGTCCAAGGGGGTACTTGTCCTAGGGGGTGGTTGTCTGAGGGGTAATTGTCCTAGGGGGGGTAGTTGTCCGGGAGGTGAACGTCCGGGAGGTGAACGTCCGGGAAACCAGTGGATATATTGGAAATAGGATCCTCAGGTTGGAACTACTAGGCAGAAGGCCTAGAGGAATACCAAAGAAGAGATTTATGGATGTGGTGATGGAGAACATGAAGGTCGTTGGCATAAGAGAAGATGCAGAGGACAGGGTGAGATGGAGACAGATGATTTGCTGTGGCAACCCCTGAAGGAAACATCCAAAAGGAAAAGAAGAAGAAGATGCCTATGTATCTTCCTTTTTTCCCTCCCCTTTAAAGCAGAAATCCAAATTAATCCTGGCTTTACACTGAGTCATAATGTCCACAATTTATCGTTTGATTTGGCATAGGTTTTCACATCAGATGCTGAAACACACTGACTGCTGTGCAGTTTACTCTTGTCAGCAATGGTTCTTTCACATGCCTCTCACCATAGAGAGTGAGACACATGACCGGCCTTTGATAACCCAGTTAGCTGCATTGGGAAAAGAAGGCAACTAGCATACAGGAAATGAAACTTGAAGGAATAGTGTTTCCAAGTTCAAGATCCCCCATGATAGTGCGTTAAGATGAATCAGATTTGTAAGCTGTACTGTGCTCTTTCACACTTTTCATATTCTATCATGGTTGGTGTTAAATGCTAATACATTCTTATAATTGCCAGGATTATCAAGTAATCACATATTTTTAATGCGTGTGAAAGATGGTGGATAGAAAAACGAAAGTGAAACAGAGGACCTTCGGCTTAATTTGAAAGTCCTGTATATGCAGTGGCTTGCAAAACTACCCCCCCCCCCGACATTTTTCCTGTTTTTTTGCCTCACAGACTGGAATTAAAATAGATTGTTTGAAGACAGTAGGCTGAGCTGGAGGTAGCAGAGATGAAAATGTTGAGGTTCACTTTGGGAGTAACGAGGATGGATACAATCAGGAATGAGCACATCAGAGGGACAGCCTATGTAAGAGGTTTTGGAGACAAAGTCAGAGAGGCTAGATTGAGATGGTTTGGACATGTACAGAGGAGGGATAGTGAGTATATTGGTAGTAGGATGCTGAGGTTGAAACGACCAGGCAGAAGGCCTAGAGGAAGACCAAAGAGAAGATTTATAGATGTGGTGAAGGATGACATGAAGGTAGTTGGTGTAAAAGAAGAAGATGCAGAAGATAGGGTGAGATGGCGGTAGTTGATTCGCTGTGGCGACCCCTGAAGGGAACAGCCGAAAGGAGAGGAAGAAGAGTCTTCATTTCAGCTTACAAAGAAACACAACATGAAATACAGTATTGAATGGTTGCCATTCTTTTTATGTCCACCATACTTTGTTCTGTTGGGAAGACATGACCAAAACCAGGATTGTGTGCTGTTTTCCTGATACCTTTGAACAATTAGATCACTTTGACACGTTTTAAACTCTCTGCAGACCTTGGTTTTTGCTGAAACATGCACCTATAAGAGAAATATTTTGCTTTGTTTAAGGTTAATGAGTCAGTTTAAATGATGGCAGGTGTGCTGTGATAATTATTTGAGATAAATTTGAAAGTTTTTAGTTTAGTTTTTTCCCGACTAAATGTTTAAAAAAAATGTATAAATAATATAAGTCTCATTAAAGGTGAGTGAAAATGTTGAAACTGTTTATTTTTGTCTCATTTTGCACGAAAACCCCCGGCATTTTATATAATTTGACAAACTTTTAAAATCCACTACTGTATATGTTTTAATCCCATTTCCAAAAAAAAAAAAAATTCAAAATGCAATAAAAATCCCCAAGATTTCCTTGTATTAAATCAAGTAAACCTTTCTTGAACAAATTAAAGAACTGTATACAAGTACGCTCATGTCAACACAGGTTTAGCTAGCTAGCTATTTTAATCGAATATTCTGCGTCACAACGTGGTCACGCCCATTCTGCAACAGTCCCCGCCCATCGACTGAAGCGAGAAGCCATTTTTGTTTCTCGTCTGAAAAGCCTTCGTTGACTAATATTTGATGTATATTGAGCTCAGTGAAGGTAAGGCTGGTTGCTTACTTTTATATATCCGTTTTGTCTATATTTCATTGGCGATATTTTTTCGTGGTTACGGACGCCAGTAGATTAAAAAAACAGCTTTGTTTACTCACCAGTCCAGACCTGGTCATACATCTAGCTGAAGATCATCAAAGATTTAGCTTTCCTGGCGTTAGCTAGTTAGCTAGTTTCCCCAAGTTTACCCACGACATACGAAATCGATATTTACCATTTTCTGTGTGAATTCTGTGAAACCCGGCAGTGAGCAGTCAGTCCGCCAAGTATAGAAAGGTCCAGACGTCCTTTTTTAAAGCGAACGTGGAGATCTTTCCCCTGAACATCTATTGCATTGCATTGTGTTCCATCGCCAGCTTTGTCTGAAATTTTGACCAGCCAACCCTTTTAAAACCTAAGAGATGTGACCACTTAACTTGTACCTGATATGATCGTTGATTGTGTGACACGGTTAATGTCATTGCATGCGTCTTCTTTAAACTATTTGCTATGGTGTTTATTTCAGTAGTATGCTAATTTCAATAAGTAAAATTTCAGCTCAATACATTTTCAAGCCATGGATTTTGTGAAGAACGCAATACACATGTTAGCATGTAAAAAAAAAAAAAAAGAATTAAAGGGTATCCTCACAAAATTAGTTAAAGGTACCTTCAGTAGTTTTTAAGCTTTTGCTGCCCCTCTGCCCACCCTTAGAATTAAACATCCTTCCAGTGGTTTGTTCAGTTGTTGGGTTCGTAGGACTTATGTACTCAAGTATGGTATAAATAAACTTGCTGGGGTCTTCTGTTAGGCTAATTTATAGACTGAAGTAAAGCGTAAAGGTTGAGCTCCCGCTAGATCTATCTCTCTTTATAGGTGTCTGAGGCAGGTGTTATCAGGGAAGTGTGACTTCTTTTGTGCTGGATCAACTTCAGCCCAAGAGGAAGGAAATAAATAAATCTCCCCAGCATTTCCTGACTTCGGTCTGGAGCAGAAGAAGGAAAGGTTAAAGACCCAGTGAAATGCATGTTAGTATGCCATTTGCTCCATCTTAAATACATATTTCTGATAAAAATAAAAGTAGGAAGGGACTTGTACACTATAATTAATAGCTGCGATATCAGCAAATAGCATTTATAAAAGTGTTACGCCCCTTTTTGGCAAAACTGAAGGTAGTTAATTGCGCAGCATGGAAAAATCATGAAGCCAGCCATGATAAATTTCCAATTTCATGCACAGAAACACAGACATGTGGCAGGCTTGTGGCTAACCATTGTGAGTGTACCACCAGACTGACCTGCTAGCAGACGAGGCAGCACGTATCTGACAACGGGCAGTCGGCAAGCAGCTAGGCATAAACTTTACAGGCCAAAGTAAGCGGTATGGGTCTACCACTGGACTGGCACACTAATGGCTCTGATAACACCAGACAGTGAGCTAGTGGCTGGCTCAAACTGGAGTGTGTTGCAAGTCTTTGGAAAACAAGTTTCAACTATGTCTAAAACTGTTTGTTTGTATTTGTTCCATGAAATACAGAAAAGCTGGTTAACTGACAGCCCAGTCAGTTAGTGGTCCATTAAAGTTGTTTGAATGGAAAACAAAATCCATATTTCAACATAATTTTATTTCATTACCGTCTACAGGCCTTCAGCTAACCAGCTAGATCAATTTTATCTGACTCTCCACTCTACAAAAGCTACAAAACATGAAATTGAGCTAGCTGGTTAGCTGAAGGCCTGTAGACGGTAATCAAATAAAATTGTTTGGTGTGGGGGGGTCACATTCTTAAAAGAAGGTAGGACAGATTTTTGTGATCTGTCCAGATAATGAATGTGGGGTTGGTGGCGTAATGGTTAGGGGGATGCGCTCATGGTCGGGAGGTTGTGAGTTCAAATCCCACTGAGACCCTCACTGTCCAAGACCCCAGGGCAAGGTCTCAACCACAAGTGTGCCTCTGTTCACCCAGCAGTATAAATGGGTACCAGTAAAAATATACTTGGAAGGTAACCGGTGATGGACTCGCGTCCCGTCCAGGAGGAGTTGAACTCCTGGTCGCTTCACGCTATGGAAACCGGGGATAAGCACCGGCCTGATGAGCCACTATGGCTCAGGTGTAAAAACCCAACAGACTTTACCTTAAAAAAAAAAAAACAACCTTTTTTAATATTAATATATAATTCCAGGGCTCCTGAGTGGTGCATCGACAAGGTGTGTGACTGCTAACCAGGAGATCGCAAGTTCGAATCCAATTTAATGCACACAACTGTCTGTGGCTGGGAGTCTATGGGAGCTAACTGGCCAAGCTCCCACAGGAGAGCGGTTCAGCATATGCTCACTTCCCTCTCACTCACAGCGATTTAATCAAGAGGCAATCATGAGTGTTTGTGAGCTGATTCATCCGAGGGAGCAGATAGCGCCTTCCCTCTGAGTGTGAGTTAGACTGACCCAAATGTGTGTGGGTAGCATTGCATGGTATGGAGATGGCTTGTGCATGCTTTCTCCCCTCCCTGGTTGGGGTGGCTGTGCGATGGGAAAGGCAATACATGATGAGTGGGAATTGGATACAACTTGGGTGTGTGTGTGTGTGTGATTTACCATATTTTCCAGACTATAAGTTGCACTTTTTTCATACTTTGGCTGAAGGTGCAATTTGTACTCCAGAGCGACATGAAATGTGAAATTACGTATAATTCTGTTTGTCATAATAATAAGACATAATTTCACATGTTTATTTTTACACTCACAGCCACAAGAGGGCACTCTTGGCTTGGCTACCAGTACCTGCTCATCCACCCTGAAAAAATGTCCCCAAAAAGAAAATCTTTTTCTGCGGATTACAAGCTGCAAGTATTAAAATATGCAGCAGAAAATAGTAATCGAGCAGCAGAAACAAAATTTGGAGTGAATGAGAAACTTGTGGACTGAACAAAAGCGGAGATTATTACTGCGATGAAGAAAACAAAAAAGCGAATCGCAGGCTAAAAGCTAGATGACCACAGCTAGAGGAACGAGCTAGCACATAGGTGCTTGAGCAGTGTGCATCAGGGAAAGGCTTGTCAACAGTGCAGTTGCGTCTCCATGTCCAGGTAGTGGAATTATTACATATTCTGTTCGCCATAATGAAAACGCACATAATTTCACATTTATTTTTACTCTTACACCCGCAAGAGGGCAGAAGAGCGGAGATTATTATTACTGCATTGAAGAAAACCAACAAAAAAAGCTAGTTTTGGGCTAAAAGCTAGATGGTCACAGCTACAGGAAAGAGTTCGCCCATGGGTGCATGAGCAACGTGCATCAGGGAGAGGCTTGTCAGTTGTGTCTCCACATCCAGGCAGTTGTCAAGGAGATGAATATAAATTACTTTGCATGAGGACTTTCTTGGTGTTACCGCTTTATGTAACGCACCTGCCTCTCTATCAGAGTGCAGACCACAACATCACAAAAACTGCTAGCAGATTTCCAAACCTTGGTGGACGGTTTCCATGAGTTTGCGACTTGTAGTCTGGTGCGACTTATATATGTTTTTTCTTCTTTATTATGCATTTTTGATCCATGCGACTTGCACTCCGGAGTGATGTATAGTTCAGAAAATACAGTGCATATATTGTTGCTTTTCTCGGAGGATTGGATCGCATCGGTCTAGCTAGTTGGTTGGATAAAGGCTCACAGTCTATTAAAAATTCTGTTTGGGATAAAAATATGTACATTCTTACTATAAAATAGTATGGCTGTATATATTTTTCATGAATTTAGTCTCGATTGATAAACTGAAGTAAGCGGAACTTCTGATTCATGGAACTATAGGGTCATTCCATGTTAATTCACAAAATTGGCCCCACCTGATTCAGCCATTTTTCAGATTTTTTTGCATACATAAAGGGAAATATATATGATACAGCAATCCAAAATTTGAGCACCTAATGACTTCCAACTTATGACCCGTTGAACAATATTGGGGGGAGTGGGGGGGTGATTAAAGCCTCTGTGCAGCTTTTGCATTTTTATACATTTTCAAAGACTTATAACTTTCTATAAAATAGAGAGACAATTTCACAATAGGCAATAATGGCTTCATTGTTTGCATTATTCATTTCTACAGGTAGAAGATAAACTCGGCAGTTTGCACTAGTAAACTTACAAAATGCCATTTTCGACCACCAGTATATGAAAAGCTATTCAACAGAATCACTAGAAATTTTGCCCATTTTGTCTTGACTATCTAGTCTGTTGATATTAATTCAATTCAGTTTTATTTGTATATTTACAATTTGTTACAGTAGGCCCTTGACTATTCGTGGTTTTGCACTTGTGCCTGTGCATATTTGTGGATTTCCAAGCAGCTGTCACATGATTCAAATTCAGCCAATGGCTGTCCTCCCTCCTTCTGATTGGTTGAGATGATGTATATGCCCCTTTTATCTCATTCGCGCACAAGTTGTCAATTAGCCTTTTTTTAGTGTTTTTAATTACCAGTTAAGCTCTGTGATACCACTCGAACACCGGCTAAGCGCCAGAAAAAGGAAATGACGTTGGATGTCTCTTCTGAAGAAATGAGACTTTCTCCTGAAGAAACGACAGTTTCCTCTGAAGTGCCTGAAGAGGAATAATCATTTGAACTGTTGTAAAGCACTGTAATATTAAAGTCTTTTTCCATTATTATTCCAGTACAGTACCTAAGTTAATGTTTAGAATGTTTGTGTGTCTGTTTTCTCACTGCTCCGGCTGAGGGGCGTGGCTGAGCTGCTTGGGCTGAATGCAATTCACATCTGAATCAAGTCATCTCGTCTACTCCCTATAAACACAAACCGCACGCTCACCTCAATTAAAGCGTGCTCCTTAAGTCCTTCCTCTTTGAATGTGAGGTGTTTGTCGCAAGTGACACAGGGAGCTTGTGAGACAAAGTGCAGCTTATCCGGACTTTCAATCTTTCAAGTGAGCAAGCCGGCCTTCTGATCTTTCAAGTGAGCTACAAAGAATGCGAACAAGAAAATGTATGAGCCACTCAGAGTACTGTCCCTTGTCAAATTTAGTGACTGCGCATGTGTGTGGACACTGTGCATGTGTGTGGACACTGTTTATGCCGGAAGTTGGGCCATGAAGTAACACGCATCTGTGAAGCAGTCGTGCAGCACTGTAAGAGCAAGGTGCATGAAAGGGCTTTACAACCTGAATCGGATGTAGGACGTGCTCAAACTTTAATTTCTTTCACTTCAAAGACCAAAATACCAATGCCATCAAAGTTGAATGTTTGTTTGCAGCCTTTTATGTGGAACATAACATTCCTTAAGATGCTGTGGACCACATGGGCAAACTTCTCAAGTAGCAGATGTAAACAGGAGAGAGCTGTACCTTCAATTCCCTCAGATTTTTTTTCACAAAGTTTCCAGTATTGATCAAAACTGGAATTGGAAACACAGATGAAGCTATCAACAACATTGAAATTGGTTGAGTAATAATCATTAAACTCAATCTCAAAGAGGAACAAATGATGATGCCTGCAGATGAGTTCTGGTTCTCACTTTCCCACACTGTCAAAGGAGATGGGAAGCCCAGATTTCAAAAGTTGGGCCAATGCATGTTCGGGATTTTATCAATTACACACAGCAATACTGAATGAAACAATTTTCATTCAGGTGAGGAAGTATAAGACAGACTTCACTATCAGAGGAAATACTGTCAGCCCAACTTATTAAAAAAAGCAGCTTTGCTTTGCCTGTCTGTATGTACTTCTCAATGGGGGAAGTTTATTTTCAAGTGATGGGATGTCTACACTATGAAGTTAGAAGTGCTTTGTGGCAAGTAAAAATGCTTAGTACTAGGAAACCAGTCTTTACTGTGTGTTGCATTTCATGTGAATCAACTTAATATATGGGGGGGAAGGTGGTGTTTCATATTGATTCAGTGCATTTTGACAGGCCACTAGAGCAGAGTCTGTTTTTTGGTTTGAAAAAGTTGGCAGCTATGCAACTGTGAGTCCTAAATAATTGTGGAGAACAGAGTTGATCTCACCAGCAGTGAAAAGTCATCTTCATAGTTTGTTAGTGCACATCTGGGTCCATTTAGATCTTTATCAGCACTAAGCAGGGGCTTCCAAGATGAGAATTTGTGTCAGTATAAGCACATCAGGACAGAGCATAGGACTCAGAAAGCAGAAGGGTCAGGATCACTGGCATCCCAAAAGAGGACCTTGTACCTCAGTATAAAACAGAGAGACTGTTTGATATATTCATAATGGTTTAATGGAAATATAAGAATTTATTATTGCTGAGTGCAAGCAGGGACTCCAGCATGGCTGGCTATGGCAGCATAACTAAAAGAGCGAGAACCAGAAGGAAGGGAGACATGAGGGTACCCTGCGACATTGGGAAATCAGCCACCCCACTGTCAACGGACCTGGGTAAGCATGTAGAGTGAGGGAGCGACAGAATCCCAACATCACAGTTTACCAGAACTCTCTGCCTGTGACCCCCAGATCATCAATGTCAAAAATTTTGCTCAGATAATGTGGTGCGAGAACCAGTGCAGTGTAAATAAGGCTGGGTGAAATGTTTGTCTTTTGGTTCTAGTATGGACTCTCGCTGCTGCATTCTGGACTAACTGGAGCTTGTTTATGCACTTATTAGAACAACCAGACAGTTTAACATTATAGTAATCTAGTCTTGAAGTAACAAAAGCATGAACAAGTTTTTCTGCATCCTGCCGTGACATCATATTTCTTAATTTAGCAGTATATCTGAGAGGAAAGAAGGCTACCCTCGTAATATGCATGAGTTTCAAATGAAAGACCAGTGTCAATAATTACTCTAAGGATTATTCTTTACTCAACTTTATTAAGAAACCTTATTTCTAGCTGCCTGAGGTCCGAGTACAATTACTTCTGTCTTATCAGCGTTTTAAGAGGAGTAAGTTAGTAAGCATCCAATGTTGAATGTCCTTTACACATTTTTCAGTTTTAAGTTGATGTCTCTCATCTGGCTTTGCTGAAATATAGAACTGTGTGTCATCAGCATAACAATGAAGGCTAATACGATGATCACGTATGATATTACCCAAAGAGAGCATGTATAGATAGAGAAGCAATGGGCTTTGGACAGAACCTTGAGGAGCACCAAACTTAACATTAGAACGTACAGAGAAATCTCCATTTTCATGTACAAACTGATAACGGACAGTTGAATAAGATTTAAATCAGGAGAGGGTGGTTCCCTTATCTCCTACAACATTTAATCTGTCAAGGAGAATCGTATTATCAATAGTGTAAAACACTGTACGAAGGTTATGTAACACAAGCAGGGAGACACAGCCATGGTCAGAAGCCAGTAGTAGGTCATTTACCATATTAACAAGTGCTGCTTCTGTACTATGATGAGGCCTAAATCCTAACTGATACATTTCATGAATGTTATTCACACAAAGATATGACCATAACTGATGCGCTACAGCTTTTTCTAAGATTTTAGAGATAAAAGGGAGGTTTGTTATTGGTCAATAGTAGGACAGCTGACAGGGGGCGAGATTTGTTTTTTTTAATCAGAGGTTTGATCTGTTAATTTAAAGGGTTTAGGTACATGTAAAGTTGATGAGCCATACGATGAAGTTATGGGAAGAATAGTGGAAGCTAGACAAAGGGCAGAGGTCAGCATTTGTGAACAACAGTTTGGTTTCATGCCTAATGCAGCCGTGAGGGGGGGGCACAAACCAGTGTCTCTCCCTCACGCTGGTCCCAGGCTGTTTTCATGGTGTGGATGGGAAGAGAAATGAAGTAGGAGTCCTCTTGAAGGAGGAGTTTGTCAGGAATGTTCTAGAAGTGAAAAGAGTGTCAGACAGAGTAATGAGTCTCAAGTTAGAAATTGAAGGTGTGATGGTCAATGTTGTTAGCGCTTATGCCCCACAGACAGGATGTGAGCGAGAAGAGAAGGAGAGATTCTGGAGGGAGTTAGATGAAGTGATGCAGAGTACCCCCAGAGGTGAAAGAGTGGTCATTGGGGCAGACTTCAATGGACATGTTGGTGCAGGAAACAGAGGGGACGAGGAAGTGATGGGTAGGTTTGGTATCCAGGACAGGAATGCAGAAGGACAGATGTTGGTAGATTTTGCAAAAAGGATGGAAATGGCTGTGGTGAATACTTTCTTCCAGAAGAGAGAGGAGCATAGGGTGACTTATAAAAGTGGAGGTAGGAGCACACAGGTAGACTAGATCTTGTGAAGGCGATGTAATTTAAAGGAAGTCAGTGACTGCAAAGTAGTAGCGGGTGAGAGTGTTGCCAAACAGCATAGGATGGTGGTGTGCAAGATGATGATGATGGTGAGGAAGGTGAAGAAGGCAAAGGCAGAGCAGAAGACAAAGTGGTGGAAGTTGAAAAAGGAAGAGTGTCGGGTTGTCTTCAAAGAGCAGTTGAAACAGGCTTTGGGTGGTCAGGAAGTGCTTCCAGATGACTGGACAACTACAGCTAATGTGATCAGGGAGACAGGTAGGAGAATACTTGGTGTGTCATCTGGAAGGAAAGTAGATAAGGAGACTTGGTGGTGGAATGAGGAAGTGTAGGAGTGTGTACAAAGGAAGAGGTTAGCTAAGAAGAAGTGGGACATTGAGAAAACCGAAGAGAGTAAACAGGAGTACAGGGAGACACAGCGTAAGGCAAAGGTAGCAGTGTCAAAGGCCAAACAGAGCGCGTTTGATGACTTGTATGCTCGGTTGGAAAGTAAGGAGGGAGAAAATGATTTATACAGGTTGGCACAGCAGAGAAATAGAGATGGGAAGGACGTGCAGCAAGTTAGATTGATAAAGGACAGAGAAGGAAATGTATTGACTGATGACAGAAGTGTGCTGGGAAGATGGAAAGAGTACTTTGAAGAGCTGATGAATGAGGAAAATGAGAGAGAAAAAAGAGTAGAAGAGGTAACCATTGAGGACCAGGAAGTAGCAAAGATTAGTAAGGGTGAAGTGAGGAGGGCATTGAAGAGGATGAAGAATGGAAAGGCAGTTGGTCCTGATGGCATACCGGTGGAGGTATGGAAGTTTCTAGGAGAGGTAGCAGTAGATTTTCTGACAAGAACATTTAACAAGGTCTTCGAGAGTGAGAGGATGCCAGAGGAATGGAGGAGAAGTGTGCTGGTGCCCATTTTTAAGAACAAGGGAGACGTGCAGAGTTGTGGCAACTACAGAGGGATAAGGTTGATGAGCCATATGATGAAGTTATGGGAAAGAATAGTGGAAGCTAGACTAAGGGCAGAGGTCAGCATTTGTGAACAACAGTTTGGTTTCATGCCAAGAGCGAGCACCACAGATGCAGTGTTTGCCTTGAGGATGTTAATAGAGAAGTACAGAGAAGGTCAGAGGGAGCTGCATTGTGCCTTTGTGGATCTGGAGAAAGCATATGACAGGGTGCCGAGAGAAGAACTGTGGTATTGCATGAGGAAGTCTGGAGTGGCAGAGAAGTATGTTAGAGTGGTGCAGGACATGTATGAGATATTTACATATCTTACGACAGTGGTGAGGTGTGCTGTCGGTGTGACAGAAGAGTTCAAGGTGGAGGTGGGACTGCATCAAGGGTCAGCTCTCAGCCCCTTCTTGTTTGCTATGGTGATGGACAGGCTGACAGACAAGGTTAGACAAGATTCCCCATGGACTATGATGTTTGCAGATGACACTGTGATCTGTAGTGAGAGCAGAGAGCAAGTGCAGGAAAATCTAGAGAGGTGGAGGCATGCCCTGGAAAGGAGGGGAATGAAGATTAGCCTCAGTAAGACAGAATACATGTGCATGAATGACAAGGACCCAAGAGGAACAGTGAGGTTACAGGGAGCAGAGATAAAGAAGGTGGAGGATTTTAAGTACTTAGGCTCAACAATCCAGAGCAATGGAGAGTGTGGAAAAGAGGTGAAGAAGCGTGTGCAGGCAGGTTGGAATGGTTGGAGAAAAGTGTCCGGTGTGATGTGTGATAGGAGGGTATCGGCAAGAATGAAGGGAAAAGTGTACAAGACGGTATTGAGGCCAACGATGTTGTATGGGTTAGAAACAGTGGCCCTGGGGAAAAGACAGGAGGCAGAGCTGGAGGTAGCAGAGATGAAAATGTTGAGGTTCTCTTTGGGAGTCACGAGGATGGATAGGATTAGGAATGAGCACATCAGAGGCACAGCACATGTAAGACGTTTTGGAGACAAAGTCAGAGAGGCTAGATTGAGATGGTTTGGACATGTACAGAGGAGGGATAGTGAGTATATTGGTAATAGGATGCTGAGGCTGGAACTACCAGGCAAAAGGCCTAGAGGAAGACCAAAGAGACGATTCATGAATGTGGTGAAGGAGGACATGAAGGTCGTTGGTGTAAGAGAAGAAGATGCAAAGGATAGGGTGAGATGGAGGCAGATGATTCGCTGTGGCGACCCCTGAAGGGAAAAGCCGAAAGGAAAAGAAGAAGTTTGGTTTCATGCCAAGAAAGAGCACCACAGATGCCGTGTTTGCCTTGAGGATGTTAATAGAGAAATACAGAGAAGGCCAGAGGGAGCTGCATTGTGCCGTTATGGATCTGGAGAAAGCATATGACAGGGTGCCGAGAGAGGAACTGTGGTATTGCATGAGGAGGTCTGGAGTAGCAGAGAAGTATGTTAGAGTGGTGCAGGACATGTACGAGAGATGTGAGACAGTGGTAAGGTGTGCTGTCGGTGTGACAGAAGAGTTCAAGGTGGAGGTGGGACCTCATCATGGGTCAGCCCTGAGCCCCTTCTTGTTTGCTATGGTGATGGACAGGTTGACAGACGAGGTTGGACAAGAATCTCCATGGACTATGATGTTTGCAGAGGACATTGTGATCTGTAATGAGAGCAGAGAACAAGTGGAGGAAAATCGAGAGGTGGAGGTATACCCTGGAAAGGAGAGGAATGAAGGTTAGCTGCAGTAAAACAGAATACGTGTGTGTGAACAACAAGGACCCAAACTGAACTGTGAGGTTACAGGGTGCAGAGATAAAGAAGGTGGGGGATTTTAAGTACTTAGGCTTAACAGTCCAGAGCAATGGAGAATGTGGAAAATAGGTGAAGAAGCGTGTGCAGGCAGGTGTGATAGGAGAGTATCGCCAAGAATGAAAGGAAAAGTGTACAATACGGTGTTGAGGCCAGCGATGTTGTATGGTTTAGAAACGGTGGCACTGAATAAAAGACGGGAGGCAGAGCTGGAGGTAGCAGAGATGAAAATGTTGAGGTTCTCTGTGGGAGTAACGAGGATGGATAGGATCAGGAATTAGTACATCAGAGGGACAGCACATGTAAGAGGTTTTGGAGACAAAGTCAGAGAGGCTAGATTGAGATGGTTTGGCCATGTACAGAGGAGGGATAGTGAGTATATTGGTAGTAGGATGCTGAGGTTGGAACTACCAGTCAGAAGGCCGACAGGAAGACCAAAGAGAAGATTTATGGAGGTGGTGTAAAAGAAGATGCAGAGGACATCAGATGGAGGCAGATGATTCGCTGTGGCGACCCCTGAAGGGAACAGCCGAAAGGAAAAGATCGGCTCAGCATCAGACCCCAGAGAACGCGAATAAGAAACCAAGTGCTTTGAGTCAAATTTACATCGTACGCTAAATAATGTAGACTCTTAAAAGAAAACCAATCAGAGACAAAAAATTAGCCCCCGACATAATGACAAAACACACACACTAAAACAGCAGACATGCAAACTTGAATGAAAATGGCGTCAAACTAAATCACTGGTGTTCCAAATAGAATGGAAGGAGAGTCTCTAATTACAGGAAAGCTCTCAGAGCTGCTAGAGCAGAACATTTCTCAAATCTAATAGAAAATAATCTGAAATACTCATTTAATATTGTTTCATAATTAAGTAGGAATAAGACCAGACAACGTGCAAACCATTAATTTATAGGAGTGACAACTTTATGAACTTTAAAGTTAAAAATTAAAAGAGCAAGCAAAAGTCATCTGTTTAATCCGGGGTCGGGTCGCGGAGGCAGCAACCTAAGCAAAGAGGTCCAGATATCCCTCTCCCCAGCCACTTCCTCTCGCTCTTCAGGGGGGACACCGAGGCGTTGCCAGACAAGCCGAGAGACATAGTCCCTACTACCAATACTAGTCCTTCTCAAAAAATTAGCATATTGTGATGTTCATTATTTTCTGTAATGTACTGATAAAAATTTTACTTTCATATATTTTACATTCATTGCACACCAACTGAAATATTTCAGGTCTTTTTATTGTTTTAATACTGATGATTTTGGCATACAGCTCATGAAAACCTAAAATTCCTATCTCAAAAAATAACTTCCTATCACACATCACACCAGACACTTTTCTCCAACCATCCCAACCTGCCTGCACATGCTTCTTCACCTCTTTTCCACACGCTCCATTGCTCTGGATTGTTGAACCTAAGTACTTAAAATCTTCCACCTTCTTTATCTCTGCACCCTGTAACCTCACCGTTCCTCTTGGGTCCTTGTCGTTCACACATCTGTATTCTGTTTTACTGAGGCTAACTTTCATTACTCTCCTTTCCAGGGCATACCTCGACCTTTCTGGATTTTCCTGCACTTGTTCTCTGCCCTCACTACAGATCACAATGTCATCTGCAAACATCATAGTCCATGGGGAATCTTGTCTAACCTCGTCTGTCAGCCTGTTCATCACCATAGCAAACAAGAAGGGGCTCAGAGCTGACCCTTGATGCAGTCCCACCTACACCTTGAACTCTTGTGTCACACCGACAGCACACCTCACCACTGTCTTACATCTCTTATACATGTCCTGCGCTACTTCTGTGCCACTCCAGACTTCCTCATGCAATACCACAGTTCCTCTCTCGGCACCCTGCATATGCTTTCTCCAGATCCAAAAAGGCATAATGCAGCTCCCTCTGGTCTTCTCTGTACTTCTCTATGGACATCCTCAAAGCAAATACTGCATCTGTGGTGCTCTTTCTTGGCATGAAACCAAACTGTTGTTCACAAATTCTGACCTCTGCCCTTAGTCTCAACGGTCACATGTTCTACACTTTTTTTTTTTTTTTTAACACTCTCATTTTCCTTGTTCATCAGCTCTTCAAAGTACAGTCGGTCCCCACTTATGAAGACCCGTACGTACGAAATCCCCGGGTTACGAAGATGATTTTCCCAAGTTTCCGTCCCCGGGATACGAAAACAACCCCCCTTATGAAAAGAAATTCAAACGTGCCAATCAAAATTTTACACAACGCGTAAGATGCTCTCTCATTGGCTGTCTCTCAACATCCCACCCAGCTGGCCTCCCAGATAGAGACAGAAGGAAGCTTAACTTTTTAGTTTTTAGTTTAGTTTTTTAAGTTGTTTAATTCAGTAAATGTTTAATAAATGTGGGCACATTTGAGCTCATCTGGAATTCCGATCCCTCAAGTAATCAAACTAAAGTTGAGTTTGTCAAGCAGGGAATGCGCTTTGAATTCCACGTCTTGTGGGCGTGGCCCACAGAGAGAGAGCGAGAGAGAGAGAGACAGACAGACTTGTGTGTGTTAAAAAATGTTTAATAATGGTTTAATTCGTAAATATGTTCATGAAATTGTTTAATATGTTGTTAAAATGTTTACATTTTTTAACAAATAATTTTCTGTTACTTTTAACATATTTCATAGAAAATTGGTGTAGGTTTATCCAGTACAAAGACTGGAGCCTTGGAACGAATTAGGCGTTTAACATATAAGATGCGATCCCTACTTATGAAATCCCTGCGTTACGAAAAAGGCTTTGGGACGGATTAATTTTGTAGGTAGGAGGCCGACTGTACTCTTTCCATCTTCCCAGCACATTTCTGTCATCAGTCAATACATTTCCCACTCTGTCCTTAATCATTCTAACTTGCTGCACATCCTTCCCATCTCTATTTCTCTGCTGTGCCAACCTGTATAAATCATTTTCTCCCTCCTTACTGTCCAACCTAGCATACAAATCATCATACACCCTCTGTTTTAGCCTTTGACACCGCTACCATTGCCAATAATAGTGGACAATATAAATGACAACACCTGATGTTTTGTTAAAATGTACTGCTTTTATTTTCTTCCACACATTATTCACATCACAATTTTCATCACATGATTTTATAATGTTCATAGCACCCTTATAAGAACACAATATTAAACATTTATACACTTAATGTTTTTAAATGTACATCTTGCTTGCAGGTTGCAATTACAGTTTTCTAATTATATCATCAATTTCCTTGTCTGCAGTTGGCTTTAATGTCCATAGGCCTATTTAAGAACGAATTAGAAATTGTTCTAGGGGAGATGCCAATTGCAGTCTTTACGAGTAGATTTGGCAATTTCCCTAGTACAGATCAGAGCGCTCCTGAATTCCCTCAGCCATCAGCGCGCTATACTGTAATGAGGAGCTCAGTGCTCGACCAGTTTCCGTGTTGATACTCTCCCAGTGATTTTGGTTTTTGTGTTTTTTCCTCATCACTACGGTGAACATGATTTTTCCTGTACCGCAGTGCTTCCCAAAAATCATTGTTTCATGAGGGAGGAAAGCTGAGGGGGAAAAACACAAAAACCAGAATCACTCGGAGAGTATCAACACGGAAACTGGTCAAGCACGGAGCTCTTCTTTTATAGCGCGTTGATGGCTGAGTGAATTCAGGTGCACTCTCTGGATTTCGCCTGCGGGTAACGGCAACGCCCCACGCCAGCGCATGCAGTGTATGGGGGGAGAGAGAGAGAGAGAGAGAGAACGAGAGGTAAACGCCGCAAAGCACAGACCAGAACACTTCCTGGGTGTTTTGGGGCCATTTTCAAGGCTTTAGCGTAATACACAACACTACTTCCAAGCACAAAGAGAGAAAACTTAGGCGCGTGGCTGGAGAACTGCTGGTACGTAGTGTAGACTAGTGCCCTGCGTGGGGTGGGTTTCAGCCCGTAGCCCGCGGGCACAAATTTAAAGTCAGACTTTTAGTTTGCGGGGCGGGCCGGGTCTATTCGAAACTTATGTGGGGTGGGGCAGGTTGAGAATGATCCAAGTTTTGCGGGGTGGGCTATGTCACGGATTCGTGCGGGCTACGGGCTGAAACCCGCCCCGCGCAGGGCTCTAGTGTAGATGAACTAACAATGCGATTGTTAGCAATGATGGAAGATCCCGCTATATTGCGGGATGGGGAAGTAGGAAACGCGAAGTGGCGAAGGGATGACGGTAAAATACAATGTGCTAATATAATGTAATTAGGTTTTCAAATTTTGGATTTATCCTGCATATTTATTTCCCTTTGTGTATGCAAAAAATCTGAGGGGATCAGGTGGGAGATTTTTTGAAAATTGGTTGATTTTTGACGTGGAATGACACAGATGATGTAGTTTTCCGTTCTTGTGGTTTCCAGATAAGGTCGAGATTGGGAAAATAAACCCTGTCTTATCCTAGAAAATAAAAATAGGAATATACTTGTTTAATTTTAAACAAAAAATATTATCAGGAAAACAATCAAGGCACTACTTTTATATACAGACACTCCTCAGCTTACGAACGAGTTAAGTTCCAGGCAGCTGTTCATTAGATGAATTTGTTCGTAAGTTGTTACAAGGCATTCTTTAGAGGGGGACATGTTTAAACCTTGTATAAGTAACCCATACGAGTTTGTACTCTATACAATCTCTCTCTCTCTCTCTCTCTCTCTCTCTCTGTACATTATCAATCTCATTATGTCCCATGTTTAAACCCCTGGTTCCTCTCAAACACAGCACAGCAGATCTGACCCAATTTACAGAGAGTTTCACTCTTATCCAGTTCATTATAATACTGGAGTCAATTTGTTTCTTCTTTGAAACTTTTGGCAGGAGTTCAGAATTGTATCGGTCTTGCTTCTCTTCCCAGAAGCTGTAAGGTGTAAAGTATGTGCCAGCCACGCCCCTCTGCCAGAGCCTAGTATTAAGTGTACCTCAGGATAATGTTTAATCATATTTTATACTTATCTACAGAAGGATCATAAATATTTTATTCCATTTTTGTTACTACTTGTTCTTCAATTTCATTTCACTTTCGACCTCGGACAGCCCTGTTTGTATCTCCGGCTGTTCGTAAAACGAATGTTCGTAAGTTTGGGAGCGTCTGTATTATGTTAATCGATAAGGGGGAAAAAAATTCTATACATTTACTCATCTGAAGAGTGCCAAGCTGCTGAAGAATTGCTTTACTCCCATCTGTCAATGATGGTGGGTGAAATATAATAGTCTGTGTGCTTTTGGTTTTAAAGTAGGAGATTTGTACAGTGTAGAAGGGATCTTAAACGAGGAAGACTAAACCATACTATTGACCTTTTGCACGTGACGTCACGTGACCTTTTTTTTTATTTATTATTTTTTTTTTATTATATCTGCCATATTGGACGGCATGATCCGGACGGCGCTCGCTCATCCAGCATTGCTTAACATTCTGAAATAAGTAATAGTGGTTCAACATTACCCAACTGAATGTTGTTTGTCGGTTACGAACTTCCCCGGAGTGATACAAAATAACCAGTGAGTATGGTTATATCGTGTTGCGCTGTTGGCTATGCAAATAGACAGAGGAGTAAGCCTGCACTGTCATTTTATCGTTTTCCATCTGACGTGGAGAGAAAAGCCAAGTGGATCGCTGCAGTAAATAGGAAAGACTGGAATCCTACAGAATACAGTAGAATATGCAGTGAACACTTTGTATCAGGTAAATATACATTATTAGGCTTATATATAAATAAAATATGTGAATCTATACAACCATTATAAGCACTGATAATTTTAATTTATTATTACATAAGCGCTTGTTTGTGTGGGTCTATTTGGGGATAGAACACGCACCTTAGCCATTATGAGGTGGTAGTCTCTCTCTTCCCGGTTCCTGGCTCCCATTGTTGCATACAACTTACAAATCCGGCAACAAAATACTTGTAAGCTTCCATTGATTTGTAAGCTTTTAACCTTTTGCCAGTAAATGGAGATGGGCTGTGGGCAAGATATGTACAAAGATCCAAGTAGGCAAAATCAGAAAGGGAAGAATGGTTGCATTCTAACACATTCCTAAACATTGACTGCGGCATTAGATATGGATCGGCAATCCCCAGCCGCTTTATTTTACTCGGATACCTCGCCCTCTGGTCACCGGTCAGGTGATTGACAACGTCTGATAATATTTATAGTGTCATTGCTTTTGCCTTCGACACTCGCATATTTTGCTTTCGCTGTCATTGTCGGTTGTTGTTGAAGCCATGCTTAGTGTGTGTGTGTTTGTGTGTGTGTTCTGGTCACGCTTGCCATCCAAGATGGCGCATGATGGTATTGGGGTCACGTGACTGCAAAACCTCAATACTCTGGACAGTACTCAGCTGGACAGCTACTTTCCTCTTACAAAAGAATAGCTCAAACTATGCTGAAACTATTTAGAGATGAAGCAGATAGCGAGTATTCGGTCAGTAATGGAGTAGTCAGTGCAGTCACCAGATCATAACCCGTTTGAGCTGTTGTGAGAGGAGTTTGCCAGTATGGTATGTAAGAAGTTCCCATCAAGCCACTTCGCTTGTGGGAGGTGCTTCGAAATGCATGTGAGAAGATTTAATCTACTCACCTTGAAAAATTGACAATGCAACCGTGAGGGTGTCACAAGTCAGTGTTCTCTACCATGCCGATCCTAAGCCCGGATAAATGCAGAGGGTTGTGTCGGGAAGAGCATTCGATGTAAAACCTGTGCCAGATCCGAGATGCAAATATTACCTCCTTACCGGATCGGTCGAGGCCCGGGTTAACAAGGACCGCCATCAGTGCTGTTAACCAACAGGGTGCTGGTGGAAATTGGACTACTGTTGGTTGAAGAAGGAATGGCGGGAGGTGTGTCTGTAGGCGGAGAGAGAAGAGGAAAGGCTAGGACTGAGAGTAGGGAATTTGAATGTTGGAACTATGACAGCAAAAGATAGAGAGCTATCTGACAAGATGCAGAGGAGGAAGGTGGACATACTGTGTGTTCAGGAGACCAGGTGGAAAGGTAGCAAGGCTAGAAGCTTAGGAGCAGAGTTTAAGCTGTTTTTTCATGGTGTGGATGGGAAGAGAAATGAAGTAGGAGTCCTCTTGAAGAAGGGGTTGGTCAGGAATGTTCAAGAAGTGAAATGAGTGTCAGACAGAGTGATGAGTCTCAAGTTAGAAATTGAAGGTGTGATGTTCAATGTTGTTAGTGCTTATGCCCCACAGGCAGGATGTGAGCTAGAAGAGAAGGAGAGATTTAGATAGATTTTGCATAAAGGATGGAAATGGCTGTGGTGAATACTTTCTTCCAGAAGAGACAGGAGCATAGGGTGACTTATAAAAGCGGAGGTAGGACCACACAGGTAGACTACATCTTGTGTAGGTGATGTAATTTGAAAGAAGAAAGTGACTGCAAAGTAGTAGTGGGTGTGCAGAATGACGCTGATGGTTAGGAAGGCGAAGAAGGCAAAGGCAGAGTAGCAGACAAGTGGTGGAAGCTGAAAAAGGGTAGGAGAGTACTTGGTGTGTCCTCTGGAAGGAAAGTAGATAAGGAGACTTGGTGGTGTAATGAGGAAGTGCAGGAGTTTGTACAAAGGAAGAGGTTAGCTAAGAAGTGGGACATTGAGAGGACCGAAGAGAGTAAACAGGAGTACAGGGAGACACAGTGCAAGGTGAAGGTAGTGGTATCAAAGGCTAAACAGAGGGCGTATGATGACCTGTATACTCGGTTGGACAGTAAGGAGGGAGAAAATGATCTATACAGGTTGGCACAACAGAGAGATAGAAATGGGAAAGACGTGCAGCAAGTTGGAGTGTTTGAGGACAGAGAGGGAAATGTTTTGACTGATGACAGAAGTGTGCTGGGAAGCCGGAAGAATAGTGGAAACTAAGGGCAGAGGGCATTTGTGAACAACAGTTTGGTTTCATGCTAAAAAAGAGCACCACACCACACATTTACTCTGAGTATGGTTCAGTCAGTGCAACATTGTGCATTTTAAAAGAATCTTGAGCAGGCTCCTTCTTAAAATAAATCTTCATATACTTTTTTGTTGTTGTCGTTTTTAAATTAAAACTACATGACAAAACATTTAATATAAAGATCCCATTAAGGGAGTGATGATGAGGTAGGCTACTCAACCCGTTAATACATCTGGCTGCACCCGTTCCTCCCTTCGTAGAATAGCTATTCTTTTTCTTTAGTCGTTATATTAATGTTTTTCCATAGTTTTAATTTGCAAAAATGACAACAAATAAAAAAAATTATTAGGGGTGGGTTCTGCCTAGATTTTATGTATTGCGACATATTGCGATTTCTAGCATGTATTGACCTCATGATCCAGATCCAAGATGGCGCTCCTTCGAGAGTCATGGAGTTCTCAGAGTCAAATTGTTTCTTTGTTTGTTTTAATTTGTTTTGTTGTTTTGTTTGTTTGTTTTTTGCACTATGCTCGTCTGTGACCGGGCGACCCTACTACAGCTATGAGACTGCAGTCCTTTTGGTCATTTAGAACTGAGCACACTCCACTCCTATCCTGAGCTATTATGCTACGGCAGCTCAATGCTAGCTGCACCCCAGATAATAGTAAGCCCAGGCGGAGACGCGGCAGGCGGGGAGGGGCTGAACAACGACTCCGGCGCTTGGTTAGCACTCTCGGTCATACTGCTTGCAAATGTTCAGTCTCTGTGAAATAAGATGGACAAGCTTCATGCTCGGATTGCAACGCAGAGGGATCTACAGGACTGCTCCATGCTGTGTTTCTGTGAAACATGGCTCGAGGAGAGTATATTCCCGACGAGGCGATCACACCAGCCGGCTACACGGCCTTCAGGGAGGACCGGAGCGCAGCGTATAGCAACAAGGCCCGTGGCGGAGGAACGGCAGTCCCTGTTAAATAAACCCGGTGTACTGACTGTAGATTATTTCTAAAACTTGCTCTGAGAATGGGGAACATCTAACTTTGAAGTTGCGGCCATTTTGTTTACCCAGAGAATTGTTCATCTCCTCCCCCCAAAAAAAAAAACAAAGTAATGGGCCCAGTGCAATATAATTATAATATAATTTAGTGCAATTTAATTTATTGCTGTTATCTACTGATTATTTATTTATTGTATTATCATTTTATTTTTATTACATTACAGACACTCCCCGACTTACGTTTTTAATTGGTTCTGGACGGCCGAACAAGTTGAAAGTGAACGTAAGTTGTTACAGAGACGTGTGACGTATGATGCTCATACTGTATTATACATCTATAAATACCGTTACCGTATCTCATAAAACACCCCTAAATCAATTATTATAAACATAACATTGTAAAATAATATCAACATTAATTTCAAATAAGTCACATTATACCGAGGCACTTTACATGAAGCTTAAAACAGCCAATCAACGCTTACAATATGTGAAGCGCTCAAAACCGAAAGTAGTGTACCTGCTGTGGGTTATACAGACTTCCGGTCTTTCAAGTGCACAAGGGTGCCGTTGAACTCGTGTAGAACACAGCCTGCCATGTGAATCCCAACAAAGCAGAGAGTTCTTTCTTTTATGTAAGTAAACTTTATTCAAAAGATACATACAAAGAACAAGTACAAATCCTAATGAATATTAATATAAAAATAAGTATACACTCTTAGGGTTCTGCGAAAAGATGATAAATATCTGTAATTGTTCTGTAATTTGTGTTTTTATTCATATTACAACTGCTTAACTGAGTATGCATGGTTGTGCCAATCTGAGCAGATAGTTAATTCGTCTGTGTATGAGACTTCCACCCATGCTAGTAGGCCAACCATATTTGCTTAGGGTTACAAAAGTCCGCAAAACAGTGTAAACACAAAGATCACAGAGACGTCTTAATACAAGGGTAACACGCTATAGAACTAGTCCATCTCAAAAAATTAGCATATTGTGATAAAGTTCATTATTTTCTGTAATGTACTGATAAAAATTAAACTTTCATATATTTTAGATTCATTGCACACCAACTGAAATATTTCAGGTCTTTTTATTGCTCTAATACTGATGATTTTGGCATAGTACCCGTGAAAACCCCAAATTCCTATCTCAAAAAATTAGCATATTTCATCCGACCAATAAAAAAAATGATTTTAATACAAAAAAAAGTCAACCTTCAAATAATTATGTTCAGTTATGCACTCAATACTTGGTCGGGAATCCTTTTGCAGAAATGACTGCTTCAATGCGGCGTGGCATGGAGGCAATCAGCCTGTGGCACTGCTGAGGTGTTATGGAGGCCCAGGATGCTTCGATAGCGGCCTTAAGATCATCCATAGTGTTGGGTCTGGTGTCTCTCAACTTTCTCTTCACAATATTCCACAGATTCTCTATGGGGTTCAGGTCAGGCAAATTGAGCACAGTAATACCATGGTTGGTAAAGCATTTACCAGTGGTTTTGGCACTGTGAGCAGGTGCCAGGTCGTGCTGAAAAATTAAATGTTCATCTCCATAAAGCTTTTCAGCAGATGGAAGCATGAAGTGCTCCAAAATCTGTAGTTGCATTGACCCTGCCCTTGATAAAAAACAGTGGACCAACACCAGCAGCTGACATGGCACCCCAGACTGTCACTGACTGTGGGTACTTGACACTGGACTTCAGGCATTTTGGCAATTCCTTCTCCCCAGTCTTCCTCCAGACTCTGGAAACTTGATTTCCGAAGGACATGCAAAATTTGCTTTCATCCGAAAAAAGTACTTTGGACCACTGAGCAACAGTCCAGTGGTGCTTCTCTGTCGCCCAGGTCAGGCGCTTCTGCCGCTGTTTCTGGTTCAAAAGTGGCTTGACCTGGGGAATGCGGCACCTGTAGCCCATTTCCTGCACACACCTGTGCACGGTGGCTCTGGATGTTTCTACTCCAGTCTCAGTCCACTGCTTCCACAGGTCCCCCAAGGTCTGGAATCAGCCCTTCTTTCACTTTTTCCTTCCCACAGACGTCCCACTGAGGTGCCTTGATACAGCACTCTGGGAACAGCCTATTCGCTCAGAGATTTCTTTGTGTCTTACCCTCTTGCTTGAGGGTGTCAATGATGGCCTTCTGGACAGCAGTCAGGTCGGCAGTCTTACCCATGATTGCGGTTTTGAGTAATGAACCAGGCTGGGAGTTTTTAAAAGCCTCAGGAATCTTTTGCAGGTGTTTAGAGTTAATTGGTTGATTCAGATGATTAGGTTAATAGCCCGTTTACAGTACCTTTTCATGACGTGCTAATTTTTTGAGATCGGAATTTTGGGTTTTCATGAGCTGTATGCCAAAATCATCAGTATTAAAACAATAAAAGACCTGAAATATTTCAATTGGTGTGCAATGAATCTAAAATATATGAAAGTTTAATTTTTATCAGTACATTACAGAAAATAATGAACATTATCACAATATGCTAATTTTTTGAGAAGGACCAGTGTGTGTGTGTGTGTATATATATGTGTGTGTGTGTGTGTGTGTGTATGTGTATATATATATATATATATATATATATATATATATATATATACACAGTAAAACCTCCGCTGACGAACGCTTAAGATCACGAACTTTTCGCCTCAAGAACATTAAATTTGCGAGCATATAGTCTCTGCTGACGAACTAGTTTTCATGGACGAATCAAACCACGCGGTCGAACAGCGCCACGGTGGCGGCCACGAGAAGTTGGCCGACGCTCACGGCGTCACAGTTCGTCACACCCTTTCTTTGAGTGCGGAAGTGGTTTGTGTTTGCTAGACATTTTGGACCATATTGAGTGTACTTTTGCTATTATGGGACCGAAAAAGACCCCACCACAGGCGGAGATCATTGAAAAACACGAACGAGGTGTGCGTTTGTGTGACTTAGCGTCCCAGTACAAGGAACAAGGAAGCTATTAAGGGTGCGTGTGTGGCTAAAGGTGTTTCCAAACAGTAGGCGTTTCCAAACACTCCTTCCAAACAGTAAGTCCCTCCCTCCCTCCTCCTCCCACTCCATTCCATCAAGCCATCAACTACCATCACAAAGGTAAATAAAACGACTTTATTATACAGTACAGTTTATTTCTTTAATTACAATACAATAGCACATTTATTATACATAAAATAAGGTATATTTTTGTTTAGTTTTAAGGCTTATTGAGTAGAAAATTATGTTTTATGGGGACCTGGGAACGGATTATTCTCATTTTAATGGTTTCTTATGGGAAATAAATGTTCGGAAGACGAACTTTTCGCCTCACACACACTTTCTGGGAACCAATTATGTTCGTGAGCTGAGGTATCACTGTATATAAAAAATTACATATTG
>CM045732.1:12282974-12407974 GCA_024760905.1 Plotosus lineatus
TTAAATTAAAAAAAAAAAAAAATGTTTTTGTTGCAAGTAGAATTGTAATTTAATTGTCTCTGCAGTCATTCAAATAAATGCAACACTTTTTTTAACATAAAGGAAAAAGTGAAAAAAGATTATATGCAGCATTATTTGATTCTAAATTTCAAAGGATTTGTGGCTCCCAGTGTTTTCTTTATTGTGGGAAAACGGGTCCAAATGTCTCTTTGAATGGCAAAGGTTGCCAATCGCGGGTCTTGACCATGTTGTTTATTTTGCAACTCACTTGATGCATGTAGGTTTGTTTGGGTTTTTTTTTTTTGAAATGTGAAATTTCCCAGATGAACCCAAAATTTGGAACAGTAAAGTTTAAGGTACCACCTACAAATTAATATTTATAGTTTCTACTGAATAAATGAGCATGACCACCAACATGACACAGCCTGTTAGTTGATTAGCTCTGGTTAATTTGCTATTCATCATTCATTTCATTGTCTTCCTCCTGTTTAACAACACAAAGCTGAAAATGTATGCTATTCAAGTGTTCGGACAATTGCTAAAAGTTGAGCAATTTATCGGTTAGAGCCATTTTCAAAATTGTGTGCAAATATAACTCGTGTTTTAAAAAAAAAAAAAAAAAAAAATTTTTTTTTTTATTTATTTTTTTTTTACTTGAGCAAGTTGTACATTGCTGATTTTCTAATGGACCTTATATTTTTGGTTGTTTTATTTTGTTTTTACCAGTGGCCTTTTGGGTCCCAAAATCGCTTCTCTAACCATTAGCCCACAGCTGCCCCCATATATATCTGTACATGAGGCCTACCACACACCCTCATCCATTGTAGACACTTTTTCAACTGCGTGTCCAGATTTGGAAGGTGGATGAAATGAGCCCTTTGTAGCTTCTTTGAGTTGCTGTTTTTTATTTTTAAACTGAATGTTTCTCATGCACATCGAGGAACCTTTTCAACGCTAGCATTGAACAGCTTCCCATGAGAACCCTGTACTAGCCTGCATGTGTTTTTGGGGCAGTGTGGTGGCATTATTTATGTTATGTGATAGCTTTTTACATTAAAATGGCCAAAATGCCGAAATTGCCTTTTCACACATCAAAAATAGAAGTTAATGTTTTTTTTACTCTACATTTTCTTATTCAAGTGTGTATACAGACCGTCTCAAAATTTTGAAGTTATTATCTATATGTTAAGTAAAATAAATAAATAAATAAATAAAAATCACTGCCAAGAATGGGGTTTGTGGGGAAGGGATCGTTTTTCCACTTGTCAAAATGGCTGTTGACAAATCTGTTGATTTTTAAAGATAAATAAGCCATAATTTCTTGAATATTTGTGCCATGAACATGAGGCCTGAACTGTTATACAGTTTAAAATATTCCCCTTGTATCAATTAAATTTAATCAATTAACAGTGAATTAATTTCCTGACTTCTACTAATTAAAAAGAAAAGTTTTGACAACCAAATTGATAAATCAAGCTTGTTACAGCTTTTAACTCCACTAATTGTTATGTAAATTATTCGCTATGGCGACCCCTGAAAAAGGGAAAAAGCCAAAAGGAAATGAAGTTATTTTATAAATATTCCAGTTGTACATAAACTCTAATTTTCCTTTCGGCTTTTCCCTTCAGGGGTCGTTACAGAAAACCATTTGTCTCCATCTCACCCTATCCTCTGTATCTTCTACTCTTACTCCAACTATCTTCATGTCCTCCTTCACCACATCCATAAATCTTCTCTTTGGTCTTCCTCTAGGCCTTCTGCATGGTAGTTCCAACCTCAGCATCCTACTACCAATATATTCACTATCCCTCCTCTGTACATGTCCAAACCATCGCAATCATGCCTTACTGACTTTGTCTCCAAAACCTCTAACATGTGCTGTTCCTCTGATGTACTCATTCCTGATCCTATCCATCCTCGTTACTCCCAAAGAGAGCCTCAAATTTTCATCTCTGCTACCTCCAGCTCTGCCTTCTGTCTTTTCAACAGGGCCACTGTTTCTAAACCATACATCGCTGGCCTCATCACCGTCTTGTACACTTTGCCTTTCATTCTTGCCGATACCTTCCTATCACACATCACAACAGACACTCTTCTCCAACCATTCCATCCTTCCTGCTCACGTTTCTTCACCTCTCTTCCACGCTTTCCATTGCTCTGGATTGTTGAGCCTAAGTACTTAAAATCCTCCATCTTCTTTATCTCTGCTCCCTTTAACCTCACTGTTCCTCTTGGTCCTTGTCGTTCACACACACGTATTCTGTTTAACTCAGGCTAACCCTCATTCCTCCCCTTTCCAGAGCATACCCTTTACCACTCTAGATTTTCCTGCACTTGTTCTCTGCTCTCACTACAGATCACAATGCCATCTGCAAACATCATAGTCCATGGAGATTCTTGTCTAACCTCGTCTGTAAGCCTGTCCATCACCATAGCAAACAAGAAGGGGCTCAGAGCTGATCCTTGATGCAGCCCCAACTCCACCTTGAACTCTTCTGTCACATTGACAGCACACCTCACCACTGTCTCACATCTCTCATACATGTCCTGCACCACTCTAACATACTTCTCTGCCACTCCAGATTTCCTCATGTAATACCACAGTTCCTCTCTCGGCACCCTGTCATATGCTTTCTCCAGATCCACAAAGGCACAATGCAGCTCTTTCTGACCTTCTCTGTACTTTTCTATTAACATCCTCAAAGCAAACGCTGCATCTGTGGTGCTCTTTATTTGCATGAAACCAAACCGTTGTTTACAAATGCTGACCTCTGCCCTTTGTCTAGCTTCCACTATTCTTTCCCATAACTTCATCGTATGGCTAGACTTTATCCCTCTGTAGTTGCCACATCTCTGCACGTCTCCCTTGTTCTTAAAAATGGGCACCAGCACACTTCTCCTCCATTCCCCTGACATCCTCTCACTCTCGAAGACCTTGTTGAATGTTCTTGTCATAAAATCTACTGCTACCTCTCCTAAACACTTCCAAACCTCCACCAGTATGTCATCAGGACCAACTGCCTTTCCATTCTTCATCCTCTTCAATTCCCTCCTCACCTCACCCTTGTTAATCTTTGCTACTTCCTGGTCCTCAACGGTCACCTTTTCTACTCCTTTTTTTTTTCCTTCTCTCTCTCGCTCATTTTCCTCATTCATCAGCTCTTCAAAGTACCCTTTCCAGCACATTTCTGTCAGTCAATACATTTCCCACCCTGTCCTTAATCACTCTAACTTGCTGCACATCTTAACCATCTCTATTTCTCTGCTGTGCCAACTAGGGATGTCATTGACTATCAGAATATCGCCGATATAATTATGTCAATCTATAATCGATACCTATGGGGGGGCTCAAAAAAGGTTTTGTCAAGTCCATGATTTGGTCCATGGTGGGGGTAGAGCCATTTTAACACAAGTAGGACCCGTACAATAAAAGGCAGTAATTTCAAATGTAGGGGTCTGATCAATGTGTGTGCCCAGGTTATTTAATACAGCACAGACAGAAACTTGGCTTCGTCAGTAATTGTACCATTGGAATGGAACGTTTTATTGTTTTAAGGCAGTGCTTCTCAAATAGTGGGTGTGCCCCCTGATGCTGGGGGGTATGACTCGGGGGTGCATGCTTTTTTGTTTTTGTTTTTTTTTTGTTTTTTTTCTGTACTATACTAGAATTAAGTGTAATTGCACATCCACTCTAGTAGTTAGCAGTGGTGCTCTCATTGTCGCACTATGGTGTAAGGGGTGGGGGAAGCACGGAGCAAATGATATGAAGCACAGTAAACAACCCCTCAACAAACAACATGGAAAATTTTCGAGAGAAAGAGAGCGTTTGCGATACACACACACTTTCTTTGTTACTCTTGCATATACACAATTTGTTTTTGTCAGTATCCACATTAGTTTTTTTTATAAATTCTGATACCATTCTTTTATTCACTGATACTTGACCTTTCAATACTTGCTGATATAGATACCGATCTAATACACACGCAATACAAATATTTGCATTGTTTTTTAGTGACCGCCATTTACCTTGTGTAGATCTGTAACTATGAGCATATGAATGTATTTTGCATACTCCTATTCTTGATTGGAATGTCTATTTGAGAAAAGATGTCCTGTATTTTTCCCTCAAGAAAATTTAGACTCTTACAGCCTATCCAGAGTGGTCACTCATACATACCTAGAAAGCAGTTGGGATTAGGTACCTTGCTGTAGTGCACTTTAGCCATGCGAGTGAAGGAGGGGGTGGGTGCTGTGCTCCCTCCAGCCCTGTCTCCCATTTGTCCTACTAGTTCGGTCTTCAAATATTTTATAGGTTTGTTGGTGTTGAGTTAGGTGATACTGTTGCCCATCCAACTGTTTTCTCAAATAACATAAAAGTCACTGTTTTACTAATGGCACCCTCCAAAATCAAGTCTTTTTAAAATACAGGCATTATGCTAAATATTGCTAGCCTTTCACAAATGGAAGAGTTCTTTTTTTTTTTCCCTGCTATAAAAAGAAGCTGGCAAAATCAGTGCATTTTTTTCCTGCAGCATAAAAGAACAGTTTAACAGGGTTGAAGACAATGGCTTCAATTGTGTAAAACTCATTTTATCATAAATGCATCATGGTGCATAAAGTGGGGTACTTAATGATCTCAGTACATAATTTTCTGAAGGTATCGGTGCAATTTTGGTATTAGTTAACCCCGCAGCACCCCATGTTGCAGAAGTGCAACAAATTCTAATTAGAATTTTTCCCTTGTTGCTTTCTGTGACTGGGCTTTACAGGGTTAAGTTATTAAAAAGATTGCAAAAACTCACAATATAAGCTAATCGAGAACATTTCTCAACAGCAGGAGCTAAGTCTAGCAGAAGTATACTAGGGTTATTAATTATTGAATTTATGCATCGCGACATAGACATTGACAATTCTGCTTAGATGCAGTTGCAACAACAATTAGTTATAGCCAGTCGCACAATCAAGTTTTAAAGTTCAAATTCTTAATGCCAAGCTCTATGACTGGCTGGAGTGTGATTGTGTGTTATGGTGCTATTAATTCGCCAATTAGGCGCAGCAAGCTTTGACGACTGGACACGGGTATCACTTTGGAGAAACTGTGCCTGCTACAAATACTTTCACTTTCACAATCATGAAGGAAGCCAGTAGTTGACGGTTTTCCTTCCTTTCTTTTTCTAAAATAAAAAGTAAAAATACTGTACTTGGGAGACGGACAGAGGTTTTTAGTACAGTAGGCCCTTGACTATTTGCGGTTTTGCACTCGTGCCCCCGCATATTTGCGGATTGCAGAGTAACTGTCACGTGATTCAAATTCAGCCAATCGCTGTTCTCTCTTCTGCTGATTGGTTGAAATGTATACGTCCCTTTTATCTCATTAGCGCACAAGTTGTCAATGAGAGCTTAACTGGTAATTAAAACACACTTAAAAAAAGGCTATGATGCCACTCAATCGCCGGCTAAGTGCCAGAAAAAGGTAATGACTTTGGATTTCTCTCCTGAAGAAATGAGACTTTCTCCTGAAGAAACGACAGTTTCCTCTGAAGTTCCTGAAGAGGAATAATCATCTGAACTGTTGTAAAACACTGTGGTATTAAAGTCTTTTTTTCAATTATTATTCCAGTACAGTACCTAAGTTAATGTTTAAAATGTTTGTGAGATTGTATGTACTGTGGTGAAGCCTGTTTATTCAATTTATTATCATGTTTTATGTTCTTTTTGTTATTGTCTGTGTTTTTGGGGGACTTTGATTTGTGCGGCTGTGTTCTCTAACTTTTATTTTCTCTCTGCTCTGGCTGTGGAGTGTGGCTGACCTGCTCAGATGGCAGTTGTTCACACCTGGATTCACTCCTCTCTACTCCCAATAAACACAAGCATGTTCACCTCTGTGTCAGAGGATTAACTCGCATCATGTCCCTGCTTTTTTTGCATTCTCTGACTCTGTTTTCTGCCCGCTCCGGTTGAGAGGCGTGGCTGAGCTTCTCGAGCTGAATGCAGTTCACACCTGAATTCAGTCCTCTCATCTACTCCCTATAAACACAAATCGCATGCTCACCTCCGCGCCACAAGATTGTCTCACATCTTCTCCCTGTTACCTGTGCCTATCTGGCTCCTGGTTTCCGTGTTTAATGTTGTTTGTTTTTCTTCGTCATCAGTACTGTAGTTAATATTTGAATCATAAATCCACTCTGCCATCTCACGCTGCCTCTTGCAATCTGGGTCTGGCTGAAAGTTACCTCATTACTTTTATGTTCTATATATATATATATATATATATATATATATATATATATATATATATATATATATATATATATATATATATATATATATATATGAGCCACTCCACTGAAAGTAGGCTCTTGTTTCCAAAAATGAATGAAAATTTACTATTTTTTCTTCATTTCTGTTTATTCCAATAAGATCAGTCTGTATCTTTTCGACTATTATATAAAGGTTCAAATGCCTTCAAATGATACTGATTGAAAACAAAAACACTACCAGATTCAAACAATCACACTGAAATTAAAAAAAACTATATAACAAAACTCTCTGATCTCTTTATACAAGTAATCATTATTATCTTAATCTATATCCTGCTCAGCAGAAAGAATCACATCACAAACACAAAAAACTGACTCATGCACATTTTTTTTTTTTTTTTTTTTTATTAAAGGGATGCTTCACTTAAAGTCATAGAAAATAAAAGCGCATCTAACATGAAGAATATGTGTTTAAATGCTTACCACAACAAAAACTCCACAAAATGAGCCCGGCAGGCATAGAAAATTTGACTTTTATTACTCCTATCATGCAGCTTCGTAGTATCCGCCATTTTCTTACGAGTCACGTGATCAAAACAAGGTCAGTGACGTCAGTGGTGCCGAATCCTCCATACACTCGGTTTGTACACAGACGAATACACACGTGCCTTTGACATTCATTCAGATTAGCCCAACATTCTTACTGTAATCTCCAGACCAAGCTGTGATTATGAAGTTACTGAGCCAGCTTTCAGGTTTCATCCACCTGCCACTGTCCCTTATCCTTATCCTCCATATTTTGGTTGCTCCAACACTTCTATAATTTCCATTTCATTTTTCCAGGAAAACACAATACAGTACCAGTACTTTATAGTAATAATTTAGCTCAGTTGGTAGAGCGTCCGCTTTATCCTCTGGAAGGTCGGAGTTTGAACCTGGCCATAAGACATTAAAATTTGGGAGTTGTTGCTTCCTGCTTGGCGCTCAGGGTGGCAACGAGTGCATTGAGCATACGCATGTATGAAATATGCGCTATACAATCATCCATAATAATAATAATAGTAGTTACTGGTAAGTTACTAACTAGTCAGTTAAATTAACTTCCCTCTGAGAAGTGAAAGTATGACTTCCTGATGTTGTTGTCGTCGGACATTGCAGTGTTTAGCAATGCAACAGGGCATTATTGGAGCAGAAACACGGAGACGATATAGCGCATTTGTACACAACAAAACATGCAAAACTACGTGGAGGCATCAGCACCAATGACGTCACAGACACAATTTTGAACACGTGACCGGTATAAATGGCTGCGCCCACGGAATATAAATTTTCTTCGGTTAATTGCTTCTAAACTCTAGAATGTGATTACTTTTCTTTGTCATAGTTCGTAAGTATGCTGTAGTTGGTCGATTATTTCATCTGAGATAGTGAAAGGAATGGGCTTTAATGGGTGAAGTATCCCTTTAACAGATGCCTCTTCCAAATCAAAATCTTCATCAACACAGCTGGCATCATCATCATCATCAGTTTGTTCATCTGTAAAAGGAATGAAACATTTAAGTATTTTTCAGATCTTGTCCAATTTTCGTACAAAACTAAACAACCCATGATCCAGTATGTCCAGTCCAGACAAGATTACACACGAATCAAATAATCCAAAAAATTCCATAATCAGATTTTGCATGCAGAGAAAAATACTCGCCGGCGAAATAATCAAGAACGCCAAGCATTTTGGCATCTTCAAAGCCCAATTCTCACGTCGAATTTGGCATCTACACTAATGCTGCTAGATATCACAGATGACATTTCACTCTCCTTTTCCAGAAATTGTGTATTCACAATATTATAAATAAACTTAATGACTGTTATTGAAGAGAAAGTCGGAGATAAATTCAGCATGCAGTAAACTGGAAGTTAACAACGGAAGTTAACGTGTAACGGGCACTGTGCATGTGCAAGCCCAAGCTGACCAATCAGTGTACTCATTTCAGATCTTCCTTACCAACTAGCCTCCATTGTTTACGAGCATATTGTCTTCATAACCTTCATTTTATTCTCTGAATAAAATTTGGCATGGAAGCGCATTTTAATATCAAAACAGTATCCAAAATGGAAAGACTACTTCACGGTCGTTTTTCTGGTGTATGGATTATAGTGTGTCTTATACTGAACTCGGTGAATAATTGCAAAGAAAACCAGTAAGTTTTGCTGCTGTTATTATCTAGTTTTATGAGGGTACTCGCCAGAAAAATGGGAAACAAAGACATTTTTCGTGAGTTTTAGTTGATTTCATGTGAGCAAGTGATAGTTGAATACTTGTTCTAATAGTTGGTGCAAAAATCCGAATTTCGATAAAAATGGACCATTTTTACTTTTCTGGTCTTGATCTCAAAAGTGGTCTGTGCGACAAGCGCCTACTTTCGGTGGAGCGTCTCACATATATTTTATATATATATATATATATATATATATATATATATATATATATATATATATATATATGAACTGTAATGATTAAGTAAAAACTTTTTCACTGGAGCACAGCAGACTTCCGGAAGCAAAAATGTTGTCATCCGCAAACGTTTCGCAATTATTCGCTCATCTTCCATGTCATTCTGTGTGATTCCATAGTTATTCAAGTCTTCCTCCACTTCTGTATGCTTTCGGCAGGCCAAAAAATTCCATGAGTGTTCCGTGGGGTCACTTTTGCGTACTTTGCCGTACCTGTTCCACACAGGCCGTGAACATTCTGAGAGTGTAAGAATTTTCACTTTTCCGTAGGATTTTCACCCATTTTCCAAGCAAAAAAGCCGAAGCTCTTCTGTAGACTGCATTCCGCACCTTTCCGCTACAATCCTTGCATGCCATAGTCCAGTGAAATGGGGATATAAGTCTGTCTATAGAATGTGTTGGAGAAGCATATTTTAGCACATGTAATATGATGCATCGCGTTTTACTTCTGGGTACAGAACTCGCGGATTATCCTGATTCGCGTGAGGGGCTGGAACCGAACCCTTGCAAATAATGGGGGCCTACTGTAATAGAAAAGGAAAATGGGCCACAGCAAAAGTTTGGTCACCCTGCATAGCTACCCCCTCCCCGAAGTATCACAGTATCACCTAAATTTTTCCCATCTCAATCATTCATTTGAAACTTCATTTAACTACGGCCAAGTGACCGTGACCTACCTTTTCTTCTTATAGCAAGGCTCATGCTAAAAAAAAATTTATTTAGTCAGGCACACACAGACAGTTAGCCGGGGTGCGGCTAGCATTGAGCTACCATAGCATATTCGCTCAGGATAGGAGTTTAGCATGCTTAGTTGCCCGAAGACTCCGATCTCATAGCTGTAGTAGGGTCGACTGGTCATAGACGAGCATAGTGCAAAACAGGAACAAACAAATTAAAATGAACAAAGAAACAATTTGACTCTGAGAATTCTCCGACGTCACCCTCTAGGCAGCGCCATCTTGGAGATGTCACATTCAATGTAAAAGGACATGAAGCGTAATAACGTTTATCTTCTTGGTATCGTTTGTTAAACATGCTACAGAACACAAAATCTCATGCACAAACATTCTAAACATTAACTTCGATCCTGTACTGGAATAATAATAGCTTGATCTTTTAAGTGCACAAGTGCACTTGCTAACTTGAAAGATATAAGTCCGGATAAGCCGCGCTTCGTCTCACAAGCTCTGTGTGTCACCTGCAACAAATGCCTCACATTCGGAGGGGAAGGACTGAAGAAGCGCGCTTTAATTGAGGTGGGCGTGCGGTTTGTATTTATAGGGAGTAAATGAGATTACTTATTTCAAGTATGAACTGCATTCAGTCCGAGCAGCTCAGCCACACCCCTCAACCGGAGCGGAAGAAAGCAGACACACACAACATTCTAAACATTAACTTAGGCACTGTACTGGAATAATAATTGAAAAAGACATCCAACGTCATTACCTTTTTCTATCGCTTAGCGATTTCTATTGCATAGGAAGAAGAGGCGCCCTGTGCCCTCTTTACAATGATATCAGTAGTTTCTACCCACTCTAGGTCTGACGAAATAGTAGTGCCCAAAACCTTAAAACTGTCGACCAATCTGAACCTCAGATCCGTTAATAGAAAGTGGCACAATCTTAGATGGTTCCTGAAGAAAATCTATAACTTAGTTTTTTGCACGTTTAATAGTAAATTATTCTCAGTGCACCATTCCACTCGTGAATTCACCTCCTCTCTATGAACTTTCATCGTCCTTGAACAAACCACCTAGTGTGGTATCCATCGCGATATTTCATCATGAAATTACTACTGAATTTAGTGACGCAATCATGTGTAAATAGGGAATACAACAAGGGTCTTAAATTACAATCCTGAGGTGATCCAGTATTAATTACTAATGAGGAAGACAAATTAGGAACAGATTAAGCTCTGTCTGAGCAATTAAAGGAAGAAAGTTTGCCGAGAAGTTTAAAAACTTTATCTGTAATACAGACACCCAAGTACACAAACTTTTGTCACCCTGAAAGGAGCAGAGGTCAGTGGAAATTGGCAAGCAGCCTCATTAATGGGGAACGGCTCACTTTTCTATAAATTTAGTTTGTAGTTGAGAGGTCATGAAATTGGTCCAGAGCACGAAAAATGTGTGGTAAATACTACACCTAGCTAGTCCTTCTCAAAAAATTAGCATATTGTGATAAAGTTCATTATTTTGTGTAATATACTGATAAAAATTAAACTTTCATATATTTTAAGATCCATTGCACACCAACTGAAATATTTCAGATCTTTTGTTTTAATACTGATGACTTTGGCATACAGCTCATGAAAACCCAAAAATCCTTTCTCAAAAAATTAGCATATTTCATCCGACCAATAAAAAAAAAGTGCTTTTAATACAAAAAAAAGTCAACCTTCAAATAATGATGTTCAGTTATGCACTTAATACTTGGTCAGGAATCCTTTTGCAGAAATGACTGCTTCAATGTGGTGTGGCATGGAGGCAATCAGCCTGTGGCACTGCTGAGGTGTTACGGAGGCCCGATAGCAGCCTTAAGCTCATCCACAGTGTTGGGTCTGGTGTGTCTCAACTTTCTGTCCAGTCGATGGGCAAGAATTTTTGCAAGAAATTTTTATATCTGTGTTCCACAGAGAAATTGCCTAGCGGCTCAGCTCCTTCTTCATCACGACGGACTGGTACAGGCTCTGCTTTACAGCGGAGGCTTCAGCAATCCACTTGTCGATCTCCCGCTCCATCCTTCCCTCACTTGTGAACAAGATCCCAAGGTACTTGAACTCTTCCACTTGGGGCAGGACCTCATTCCCAACCCAGAGGGTGCATTCCACCCTTTTCCGGCTGAGGACCATGGTCTCAGACTTGGAGGTACTGATTCTCATCCCGGCCGCTTCGCACTCGACTTTGAATTGCTCCAATGAGAACTGGAGGTCCTGGATTGATGAATCCAAAAGAACAACGTCATTTGCAAAAAGCGGACACGAGATCTGATGGACACCTTGGCTACGCCTAGAAATTCTGTCTAAAAATTAAGAACAGAATCAGTTACAAAAGACAGCCTTGGCAGACTCCAACTCTCCCTGGAAACGAATTTGACCTGTTGTTAACAATGCGGACCAAACTTTGGCTCCTGTAATACATTGACCGAATGGCCCATATCAACAGGCCTGGAACGCCATACTCTCGGAGCACAATCCACAAGATAGCCTGAGAGACACAGTCGAAAGCCTTCTCCAAATCCACAAAACACATGTCGACAGATTGGGCAAATTCCCATTCTCATTTCAGAATACTGTAGAGCAAGGGTGGCTAACCCCTGGCTCCTGAGCCACATGCAGCCCTTGCCTGTTTTCATGCGGCTCTTGCGTTCATATCGAAGTTTGTGGGGGTTTTTTAATGTACGTGTTTGCTTCACTTGAGTTCAATATAGTATTTTCGTCAAAATGCGCTTGTGCGTGAGATGAAAATAATACAAAGCTTCCCAGTATGGGCAAGATCAATTCAGTGAACAATTTGTGTCAAGTTAACCTTTAATGGCAGAGGAAAGAATGCACAGCAAAAAATAAAATTTTTAACAGCATCTGAGAGTTTATATTTTTTTGTTTAACGTAATAGCAAGTCATTCTACCTTATGTCAGGCGTCATTAGCGAATTTCAGATCTTTAAATCATCACTGCCACTTCAGCTAACCATGCTAACTTCGACCAGGATTTTCCTAAAGGGACTGAACTTCACACGCACAAGTTGTTCAGTTTGAATTGGCAGGCAGAAAAGCAGATACAGTTTTTCCAAAAATTTACGAAGTGTTCAGTGACCGTAATGCTTGCATCGTATCAACTGGCTTGGAACATTGCACGGGTCAGAAAGTCATACATTGAAGGAGAGTTCGTTAAAAAGTGCCCGAGTGATGTTGAAATCTTGTCTCCTGAAAGCATCAAACTAAAACGCATGGTATCGAACGTCCAACTGTCACACCACACTGTTGAACACATAATCAGACATTAGCACAGCTCCTGAATCACAGTTACACTCATCTTCAAAGATGTGGGAATTTTTTGAGAATGTTGGTGTGTAAATTTAAAATAAATCTGGCTGAGCAGAGGTGTGTGTGTGTGTGTGTGTGTGTGTGTGTGAGAAAGGGATGAGCGATGTTTGAATGTATGTGATATTGCTCTTTGTGGTAACACTGTATAAAATGTGGCTCTTGGTCTCTGACTGGTTGGCCACTCTGCTTTAGAGTTGGTCGAGAGTGCAGCGGCTAGGACAAAAACCACATTGTTCCTGAATCTGAGGTTTAACTATCGAGATTCTCTTCTCCAGCACTGCTGTGTAGACTTTCCCAGGTAGGCTGAGGCGTGTGATTGGAATACACCCTCTGGTCCCCGTTTTTAAAAAAAGGGGGGGCTACCACTCTGATTTGCAAGTCCAGAGGTATGGGCCATGATGACCACGTGATGTTGTAGAGACACGTCAACCAAGACAGGCCTACAACATCCAGAGCCCGGAGATATTCAGGGTGGATCTCATACACCCCCAGAGTACGACCACCGAGGAGCTTTTTGACTACCTCAATGACCTCAGTTCCAGTGATGGAACCCAAACCCCCAGGGTTTTCCTCCTTCACGTAGGGTGTGTTGGTGAGATTGAAGATGTCCTTAAAGTATTCCTTCCACCTCCCCACAACAGCCCCACACTTTCATTGTAAATAGTATTTGTGGAGAACTATTTCCCCCTCCTGAGGCATTAGATGGTGGTCCAGAACCTTTTGAAGGCCAGTCGAAAATTGCTTTCCAGGCCCTCACTGAACAACTTCCATGCCTGAAATTTTGCATCGGCAACAGCTCAGGCTGCCACACGTTTGGCATGCCAGTACCTTTCTGCTATCTCGGGAGTCCCACAGACCAATAAGACTCAATAGGTGTCTTTTTTTTTTCAGCTGCACAGTTCCTGCCATGACGGGCACCGATGACCTTCCCGCCACAGCTATGGGCTGCCACCTCAGCAATGGAGGCATGAAACATGACCTGTTCAAATTCCATTTCACCTACCTCCGGGTTATGGTTGTAGCTCTTTCGGAGGTGCGAGTTAAATTCCCCATCTGAGAGAAGACTCCGCCAAACATTCCCAAGTGACCTTAACTACATGCTTGTGCCTGCCAGGTTTGGAGAGCGGCGTTCCCGCCATCGGAGGCAGCTCACCACCAGGTGGTGATTGGTTGACAGCTCAGCTCCCATCTTCACCCATCTGTCCAGAACATGCGGCCACAAGTCCGGTGATACAGCTTCAAAGTCGATTATCAAACTGCAGCCTAGGGTGTCTTGGTGCCAAGTGTACTTGTGGACACCCTTATGTTTGAACATGGTGTTTGTGATGGACAAATTGTGACCAGCACAGAAGTCGAACAATGAAACACCATTTGGGTTCAGACTGGAGAGGCCGTATCTACCAATCACACTCTTCCAGGTCACACCATAATTGCCCAAATTGTTCTCCCACCCAAAGGTGGAGGGAAGCTACCCTTTCATTGACTGGGGAGAACCCCAACGTGTGGGCACTGAGACTGGGGGCAACAAGAATACCCAAACTGACTTTCCGCCTCTCCCCATGAGCAACTCCAGAATGTAATAAGGGCCAACGTCTCTTGAGATGGGTGGTTCCAGAGCCCAAGCTATGCGATGAGGTGAATCCAACCATATCGAGTCGGTATCTCTCCACCTCATGCACCAGCTCAGGCTCCTTCCCGACAGAGAGGTGACATTCCATGTCCCAGGTGTTAGCGTCAGTAGCTGAGGATTGGTTCAACAACAAATGCCTTCGGCTGCCACCCAACTTATACTGTACCTGACCCTTATAGCCCCTCCCACAGGTGGGGAGTTCATGAGCAGGCAGACCCATGTCTCATTTTTGGGCAAGGTTTGGCCGAGCTCTGGGCACTCGCCTTTGAGCCTGGCTCCCGGGGGCCTGGTGACCCACATCTGGGCAGGTGAAACTTTCCTTGTTTCTTTTTTCTTCATAGAGGTCTTTTGAACCGCGCCTCGTCTTCACCTAGGACCTGTTTGCCTTGGGTGACCCTCCGACAGCATATCTTCTAGGATTATTAGGACACAAAACCCCTCCATAACGATAAGGAGGGACATTTTTCTTACATTTGGAAAGCCCCCCCCCCCCCAATTTAATGACCATCTTTAAATAGAAACCTGTAATTGAAGTGGCACCAGAGATTGTTTGGCATTACCGATGCTCCCCAACTTACGAACATCCGGAGATACGAACAGGACTGTCCGAGGTCGAAAGTGAAAAGAAATTGAAGAACAAGGAGAAATAGAAATGGAATAAAATATATAGAAACATATATCATAAATATAAGTATGAAATTAAACATTATCCTGAGGTACACTTCATACTAGGCTCCGGCAAAGGGGTGTGGCTGATGCGTGCTTTACACCATGCCGAGGTCCGGGAAGAAAAGCAGAACGATACATTTCTGAGCTCATGCCAAAACTTTCAAAGAAGAAACAAATTGACTCCAGTATTATAATGAACAGGATAAGAGTAATTCTGATCAGATCCGTTGTGCTGTGCTTGAGAGGAACCAGGAGTTTAAACACGGGACATAATGATATTGATAATGTACAGATGATTGTGTAGCGAGCGAGAGAGATTGTATACTGTACAAACTCGTATAGGTTACTTATACAAGGTTTAAACATACGTTCTTCTCAAAGGATTCCGTATAACGACGTTTATCTAACGAACGGCCACCTGGAACCTAACTCATTCGTAAGCCGAGGAGCGTCTGTATGTCTTCCACGATGTTTTTTCAGAGGTAGTTTGAAAATTATGTAACTGTATGTATGTTAGAGATTGGTGGCTGTGATGTGACTCAAATTTTTTCACCTGTTTCTTGCCCAGTGTACACTGACGGTTATTAAAAACTTTGAGGCCATAATGTTTGACAGATTTTAGTCTGGCAACCAAAACTGGATTTTTGAAAGTGCATCATTTGTTTAGCATGTTCGCTTCAAAAAAACAACAAACAAATTCTCAGGAATGAATTCTGTCCATCAAAAACAATAAAACAAAGGAAATGGCATTGGCCAAAATGAAAGTCACAACAGTCAGTATCAGGTATGGCTTCTGTTAGCGGGCATGCAGCATGACGAAACCGGATAGTGATAGTATTCGGGAGTCGTCACCCTCTCTCATCCTGCATGTGACCTGTTGTTCAATGACCTTGTCATTTTGTGGCGATCAATCAGGTTTCTAGTTGTGGGTTATGTGTGCATCCCATACGCCTCGCTACCTTACTGTAGCTCAACCCGGCCTCCACTGTACCCATTACCCAGAGATGATGTTCATGTGATAGACGTGGCTTGCTGACGTACACTAGACTAACAATAGCGGTCATTTTTTTTTAGCCTTATACATAGGCTTTCCAAACCACTCCTCAAATTGTGCACATACATATTGTTTTTTTGCTTAGACCGCATTTGATCCACTTTTACAAAGTGGCCTACGTGTGTGCAATGAAGCAGGACAAAGCGACAACTTATCATTTTTCCCAAGTGCCTGAGTATCATCATCAATAAAGTCAGAGGTTAAACTGCCAAGCCCTCCTACAAATACAGAATTTTTTTCCACTTAAAGTTTTTGTCAATATGGCTGTCACTATATTTCAGTTTTTATTTGATAGAAGTGTATTAACCCAACTTCAAATCTTTCGTGTTTACAGACACCTAAAGCCTTTATGCATCCCATCTGTGGATGGGTACCATGAATTGTGAAGAACCAAATGTGGAGAGGGCTGTTCTCTCCTGGTCAAGATTTGCTACAGCTGGCCAGACTGCTCTCAAGGAGGCTCTGAAGGTCTTCAATCCAATTTCACAGGACCTTTCCGAGACAGAGAGGCAAATGGTGTCCTTTCTTCAGGCATTAAAGGATGAAGGACGTAAACCAGTGGTGCTAAGAAGCAAAGATGTATATGGATACAGGTCTTGCACAACACAGTCTCTCACAGCAGAAATCCACAGTAAGATTCCAAAAGTACAAAAGCCTTGTAAGAAACGAGGTCGAAAAAATTTGATAAAAAGCAAGGATGCCAGTTCATCAATCTTTGGCATGACGACCAAGTCCATCTTAGAAAACCAGCCCAAAATTCTCCTGACCAATCTCTCAGTAGATACTCTCAAGCAGACTGTTTCACCCAAACCATCAGTGCCAACTTCAACTTCTGTTCAAGTGCAGCAGTGCCTGAAATTAACAAACATAAAGGGTGTTACTGGGGGCCATACTGCCAGGCTGCAAATTCACTTTGGCGTGGACTCTCAAAGCATGATCAGTCCTAGTGTCCAGTGCCCACCAACACTCTCTGGGATACCACAATCTCCATCAGAAAACATTACTCAAACATCAAGTGTAGTAACTTTGGACAGCAAAAGGGTTATATCCTGTCCAGTTAAAGTGGAAGATGCCCTTATTGGAGATTCTGCCCCAATTGTTTGTCAAAATGGTATTAGTCTGAAAGAGGGTAAAAAGGTCCAGATAATATCAGGTAAATCTGGTGTGATAAACAATGGTTTCAACTGCGAGGACAGTGATTCCGTGAGAAGGTTGAACCATCAAGGCTTAGGCTGGTCTCAGCCAGCGCTTGTCACAAATGGCCAAGACATATCTAAACTGAACGGAAATGGTCTTCAGTGGAAAGTCATTAAAGTGGACAATTCAGTAACTGATGAGGAGGTCAGGAAAGAGGCACAGAAAATCTTGCAAGTCAATTTGTCACCCGTGATACCGATTCAGCCACTTCTGCACTCTGTATAGACTAGAGTGATCAAAAGTGACTTTTATATACATATAATATTAGAATTTCTTATACTGGGATGTTACTTGGATAAAAATATGATTATTTCAGTCCATGTGGAGGTCTTCTGTCAAATTATGCATTTTTCACATGTTTAACCAACTTTGGTGATCCAAAGAGGGAAATTTTATTTAATGTTACATAAGTATTTCTTTTGTTCATGGGAATTCTGCCTTGATTTTACTCAAACTAAAAGAAATAACCACATTGTATCACTATGCAGTGTTCCTATATGCCATTACCCTTTGTTTATTTCTTACCATTCAGCTTCCTGCGAAACAGAATTACAAATCAACCGGATTTCTAGAGTGACTAAATGGAATAGTTGTTTAGGGAAATGATGCATTATAATAATTTATATTTCAGTTGGCTGTTGTTTTTGAAATGCTTTAACCATTTTTGTTTTTCTGTGCACAAGTCTGTGGTTATAGACTACATTTTTGATACATAGGGCTCGGATTAAGTCTATTCCCTTTTTGGAGTTTTGGACCTGGTTGTCGCAATGAGTCTTGCTTGCCCAACATGTTTTGCATTGGTTCCAATAACACAAGTTTAAGTTAACGCAGTTTTACAAAAAGGAGAGTGAGATTTGATATGCTGAGTATTGACTGCAGATCTTTGTGAGTTTTTTTTGTTTGTTTGTTTGTTTGTTTTTTGTTGTTGTTGTTTTTTTTTTTGTTTTTTTGTTTTTTGTCCAGAGTACTGCTTGGTAGTCTTACTGCTTTAACAGGCATATTTTAATTCAACGGCCAAATTTCAAGCCCTGTGATCACATGTATTAGAGCAGAGAAAAATCTAAACTCATCTGTGGTCTAACTACACACAAGTAAAGAAGCACTGCATTTCTTTGTTTTTGATGTGTGCAAACAAAAAAAAATGAAATTTACTTACTAGTTATTTCAATTTTGTAGTGAATTGCTGCAACCCTGGGACATTATTTCCTCTCAGAAATTGATCAGCTCTCCTCCTGCTTGACTGCATACATCATAAGCAGCAAGCATGGTTTTATTGGGGGTGGGGGGTGGGGAGGAGGAATAGATGATGAGAGTACATTTATAAAGACTCCACCAACAGAGGACCAGAAATAGTACAAGCCTGGGCAGAATGTGGCAGTGCCGTTTTAATGGATTTTAATCACCGTGCAAAAAAGGGCCTTACTTAAAAGAAATTAAATATGTGGGGTTTTTTCATAATTTTTATTTATTTTTTTATTCTCATTCTGTTTTTAACATGAGAATGCTGGGATCATGGTGCTCAATTTCTATATTACCATAGCGACTAGCGTTAACATTTGGGTAATAAATTGCTGCCCGTGATGAGGAGCCTGATTTAATCAGCATCTCTCTGGTTTTCATTTTAATGTCTCGTCTAATGCCTGATCTCTGGGTGACTGGAGTGGCAGCTTCTCACCCTTCCAATAGCAGACCTTGCAACTGGATTCGGACTGTTTTGGCTTCATCATTCTGACAGACTTTTTTCTTTATTATCTTTGTGTTCACATTCATATATACCCCTCCATAAACACAGGAAAAGTATGTGCACATAAATTGTTTTGCCCCAAGATACTGACTAAAACCTTCATTTTGAGGTCATGTCTACATATCTTTTTTTTTTTTCTCTGATAAGTCTATATACATAGCTTGAGCTTAGTTATGGATGTATTTTTCAAGAATATTGCAGTGTAAATGTCAGCAGATGTTCATGATCTTTTGCAGAATCTAACTGTAAACTCTTAAATACTGCAGTTTTTACAGAACACTTTGCCTGTGTACACAACTGTTTTAAATGAGCGTTCAGCCATTCCTCATGATTTTGGAATATTTGGGTTATTGGAATAATTTTGTGTTGGCTATTTCAGTCTGCAGCAGAAACCAGTACAGAGACATCCAGAAGAGCTTCATCTTTAATTACTGACTAATCTTTTTCATTCAGTTGAATCTGTGACCTTGAACTGTAAAATGTCAGTGTTGTATCTTTAGTTAATATTAAGAAGTTGTGAATTAAAGTATTCAAAAATGATGTGTTTTTTTTTTTTAATCACTGCCTTTTGGGCTACTGCAAGACTAATGGTGACATTCTTAAAATCAACAAATGTATAAATATGTATGTATAAATCACTAAGAGCGAGCTGAGCTGCAAGCAAAAGCTCTCAATTTACTAGTCAAGCTAGAGTCTTCCAACCCTCACCTTTGATCATGAGCTTTGGGCAGTGACCAAAAGATCGCTGATACAAGCAGCTGAAATGAGCTTCCTTTGCTGGGTTGTCGGGCTGTCCTTTAGGATAGGGTGAGAAGCACAGCCCAGCCATTCGGGGAGAGCTCTGAGTAAGAACCTCTGCTCTTCCGCATTGAGAGGAGTCAGTTGTAGTGTTTCGGACAGCTAGTTAGAATGCCTCCGGAACGCCGCCCCTGGTGTGGTGTTTCGGGTATGTCCAGCTGGGAAGAGACCCCAGGATCGACCTAGAACACGCTGGAGGGATTATGCTTGTCAGCTGCTCTGGGAATGCCTTGGTGTCCCCCTAGAAGAGCTGGAGGAAGTGGCTGGAGTGAGGGACGTCTGGACCTCATTGCTTAGGCTGCTGCCCCATGACCCAACCCTGGATTAAGCAGATGATAAATCACTATTTAAAAATGATCCCTACAGCAGCCAATGTAGAGCATATATCACTGCTGCTTATTATAGTGTACACATGATGCATGAATCATGTGACCTTATGGCAGAAAAAATATGAACAGTAGGCAAAGGCAGGAGACATTTTTTTAAATCCTATTTGAATTGTTTTTTTTTTTTTTTAATCCAGAAAGTTAGTTTTTCATGACTAGAAAGACTACAAAAATTACATGTAAATGAAGTCACGAATGACTTTCTTCTCTATAAAGCGATCGCTAATGAGTACTCTGTGTTTACCTGAATGTAACCTCACCATGTAAAACTGCATGGAGCATAGGTCAGTTGCCATATGTATAGAAAAGAATCACTTGCCTTCAATATATTCGCATTTTGTTGCTTTATAGCCAAAAAAGAATCCAAACTATTATCACCGTATTGATTAAATGTAACTAACTACCACCAGCAATCAAGTCATTTCACAGGTTAAAGTCTGTCATCTGATAAATCCACACAAAGAGATTCGCCTTTTTCTTCTACAGCCACTGAATGGACACCTTCAGGTTGTTATGTTGGAAAATGAAACTCCTTTCTGGCACCAGATATTCTTTTTCTTGTAAAGGTTAAATCGTTAGATTTTTTTTTTAATCTGACCATAACACATTTGGCCATAGAACTTTCAATGTGCGTTTTGACAATGCTTGATTCAGACTTGGGGTTTTTTCTTGCAGTCCTCTGTTTCAAGCCACATGGAGTATGTGGGATAATCATATGCAAAACAATGACTATTGCCTGTTGCCCCCCCCCCCCCAAACAAAACAAAACAAAAAAAACTCATGGTATTTCAAAGCCTCTGACCAGTTTCCTCCATACCCCTTCATTCAGTTTAGAGTGAAGGCCTGAACCAGAATGGGACCAATAGTACTGAATACTTTATTTCTTGAATGATGGATTTTACTGTGGTCCTATGGATTGATGAAGCCTTTAAATTTTTGTATCCATCTCCTGACTTGTGCCGGTCTACAAATTTAGCTCTGAGATGTTTGGACAGTGCCTTGCCACCCATAATTGGCTGATTGCTTTTAGTTACATCTCCAAGTAAAATGCCTTGGAATTAGATGGGGTTTTTTTTCAGCTGAAGTAAGTGATGACAGGAATCTTTTTTTTTTTTTTTTTAATTTGGCAAGTATCTCCTCATGGGTGGCAGCTCAGCAGCTGAAGTTTAATCTCACAAGATGAAATTGCTGTTCATCCCATTTCACTCATCCCCCACATCAAGATCTCGCGATCTCCTTGGGCAAGTCTGTGAATATCCATGGACAATTGGGTGTTCTCATGCCACTAAACCAGGGGTCACCAAGATGGTGCTCGCAGGCACCAGGTCGCCCGCAAGATCAACCCGAGGTGCCCGCGGGCCTGTTCACTGCTATTTTTAGAACAGGCCCGTGGCTCGATAGTGCCACTCTCCATTGAGCTGCATCTAATTTTTTTTGCTTTTTTTTTTAAATCAAATCAATATCTTCACAGAGATGAATATCATTAATTATTAATAATAACAAAATTATAGGTAAATTGAACTAATTAGTTATTTCAGAAGTGTTTATCGTCCTGGTAGCCGTTCGCATTAATTGGGACCCAAGAATTAGCTCTCAGTTTCAAAAAGGTTGGTGACCCCTGCACTAAACTTTCAGTAAGCTGGCATCTTCACCACTGAGCAACCACGGCCCTACATTCCATCATCGGGGTCAAAATTACTTTCCTTTCATAGTCAGCTCTCTGGTCTTCAAGTTGTTTTTTGGTTTCTAACAACTTTTTAACATGGTCTTCACAGGCTAACCCAGTGCTCAAACAAAAAGTAAACATGCAGAGTTATTGTTCAAACAATGTAAATAGTGTAAGGACATGAAAGCTGAGTTCTAGTGTATATTTGTTAAGTCAAGCTGTCTTTTTTTGAGTTGTTTTTTTTTTCCATTTTTCTCCCTAATTTATTCATTTCATTTTTTGAACTGCTTAATCCTAAAATCACAGGGGGGTCACGGGGAGGCTGGCACCCATCTCAGCCGACTCTGGGTGAGGGAAGAGTACACCTTGGACAGCTTATCAGGCCATCGTGGGGCAGACCAGTAATGGGTAAAAGCATGCCCTCACAATCTCTGTGACATGCAATGCCAGCTACCCGCCTCTTTTGAACCGTGGTGCATGTGTATTTAGGGCGACCTAACACACTCGGAGAGAAAGTGCTTTCCTCCCCCTCATATGAATAAGCTCACAGCCCATGATTGGCTGGTGATTGCTGACAGTGAAGTAGATGTATGCTATCCCTCCCTCACATGAGAGGGAGGGCAATTAGCTCCTGGTCACAGATAGCCATGGCATGAAACCAGATTCGAACTTGCGATCTCTAGGTTAATAGTCATGCACCTTGTCACTGTGCCATTCGGGGCCCAATCACAAATATCTTAAGAATGTCTGTCTTCTTTTCGGCTTTTTCCCTTTTACTCGGGAGTCGCCACAGCGAATCATCTGATCCGCACGTTTGATTTGGCAGAGGTTTTTACGTCGGATGCCCTTCCTGTCACAACCCTTTTAGCAAGGGACAGAAACACGCTGACGACTTTTGCAGCCTACTCTTTACGAAAGTCAGCAATGGTTCCTTTTACATGCCTCTCACCATAGACAGTGAGAGACATGGCCCGCCTTTGATAACCCAGTTAGCCGCACTGGGGGGGACAGTGACAACCTTGTGGAGAGTGGGACTCGAACCCCCAACCTTTGGATCAGCGATCCAGCGCCCTATACCACTAGACCACCACTGCCCCCACAAATATCTTAAGAATATAGAGGAAAAAAGTAATTGGCCTTGTCACCACATTAATTTTAAACTGTTTGTAAGGTATATTAAAGCATTTATTTCGAATGCAGCTGTGAGGGGGGCACAAGCCAGTGTTCTCTTTCAAGCCCAAGCCCGGATAAATGCAGAGGGTTGTGTCAGGAAGGACATCCGACGTAAAACCAATGCCAGACTTGATATACAAATCACAAATATTACCTCTATACCGGATCGGTCAAGGCCTGGGTTAACAACGACTGCCATCAATGCTGTTAACCAACAAGGTACTGGTGGAAATTGGACTACTGTTGGTCGAAGGAGAGGCGGGAAGCCTGTCCATAGGTGATGAGAGAAGAGGAAAAGCATTAGTCTTGGACTGAGAGTAGGGACTTTGAATGTTGGAACTATGACAGGAAAAGATAGAGAGCTGGCTGACCTGATGCAGAGGAGGAAGGTGGACATACTGTGTGTTCAGGAGAACAGGTGGAAGGTAGCAAGGCTAGAAGCGTAGGAGGAGGGTTTAAGCTGTATTTTCATGGTGTGGATGGGAAGAGAAATGGAGTAGGAGTCATCTTGAAGGAGGAGTTTGTCAAGAATGCTCTAGAAGTGAAAAGTGTGTCAGAGAGAGTGATGAGTCGTAAGATAGAAATTGAAGGCGTGATGGTGTTAGTGCTTATGCCCCACTGGCAGGATGTGAGCTAGAAGAGGAGAGATTCTGGAGTGAGTTAGATGAAGTGATGCAGAGTACCCCCAGAGGTGAAAGAGTGGTCATTGGTGCAGACTTCAATGGACATGTTGCTGCAGGCAACAGAGGGGACGAGGAATTGATGGGCAGGTTTGGTATCCAGGACAGGAACACAGAAGGACAGATGTTGATAGATTTTGCAAAAAGGATGGAAATGGCTGTGGCGAATACTTTTTTCCAGAAGAGACAGGAGCATAGGTTAATTTATAAAAGCGGAGGTAGGAGCAAACAGGTAGACTACATCTTGTGTATACGATGCAATTTGAAAGAAGTCGGTGACTGCAAAGTAATAGTGGGTGAGAGTGTTACCAAACAGCAATAGGATGGTGGTGTGCAGGATGACGCTGATGGTGAGGCAGGTGAAGAAAGCAAAGGCAGAGCAGAAGACAAAGTGGTGGAAGCTGAAAAAGGAAGAGTGTCGTGTTGTCTTCAAGGAGGAGTTGAAACAGGCTTTGGGTGGTCAGGAAGTGATTCCAGATGCCTGGACAACTACAGAAAATATGATCAGGGAGACAGGTAGTAGAGTACTTGATTTGCCTTCTGGAAGGAAAGTAGATAAGAAGACATGGTGATGGAATGAGGAAGTGCAGGAGTGTGTACAAAGGAAGAGGTTAGGGAAGAAGTGGGAAATAGAGAGGACCAAAGAGAGTAAACAGAAGTGCAGGGAGACTACTGCGCAAGGCGAAGGTAGCGGTGTCAAAGGCCAAACAGAGGGCGTATGATGACTTGTATGCTAGGTTGGACAATAAGGAGGGAGAAAATGATTTATACGGGTTGGCAGAGCAGAGAAATAGAGATGGGAAGGACGTGCAGCAAGTCAGTGATAAATGACAGAGAGTAATGTATTGACTGGTGACAGAAGTGTGCTGGGAAAATGGAAAGAGTGCTTTGAAGAGCTGAAGAGTGAGGATTCTCTTGATCAGGGGTGTCAAATTTGTGCCACAAAGGGCCATGTGGCTGTAGGTTTTTGCTTCAACCAAGCAGCAGAACACCTGACTTAGCTCATTTAATTATACAGAGCACACAGATTTACCAATCAGCTGCCTGAAGACCAAGATCAGTTGATTTAAATGGGTCAAGTCAGGTGTGCTGCTGCTTGGTTGAAACAAAAAGCTGCAGCCACATGGCCCTTTGTGGCACGAGTTTGACACCCCTGCTCTAGATTCTCTAGATTTTCTGACAAGAATGTTCAACAAGGTTCTTTGAGAGTGAGAGGATGCCGGAGGAATGGAGAAGTGTGCTGGTGTTCATTTTTAAGAACAAGGGAGATGTGCAGAGATGTGGCAACTACAGAGGGATAAAGTTGATGAGCCATTCGATGAAGTTATGGGAAAGAATAGTGGAAGCTAGATGAAGGACCGTGGTCAGCATTTGTGAACAACAGTTTGGTTTCATGCCAAGAAAGAGCACCACAGATGCAGTGTTTACTTTGAGGATGTTAATACAGAAGTACAGACGCTCCCCGACTTGCGTTCATCCGTTTTACATTTGTTTGTTTTTTTTTTCCAAAAAATAAAGTGAAATTTTGAGTTTAGACGTACCTACGTAGTATGCTGACATAATGACGCTGCATTCATTGTTTACAAACTACAGACCGAGTGTGTGTGTGTATGTATATATATATATATCTCAATTATATAGCGTGTTACCCTTGTGTTAAGACGTCGTCTCTGTGATCTTTGTGTTTACACTGTTTTGCGGACTTTTGTAACCCTAAACAAATATGGTTGGTCAGAAGTGTAAGCCTACTAGCATGGGTGCAAGTCTGATACACAGAGATGAATAAACTATCTGCTCAGATAAAGTTTACTTACTTACACAAAGTGCAGGCTGTGTTCAAAACGAGTTCATCGGTACCGTTGTACACTTGAAAGACCGGAAGTCCGTATAACCCACAGCAAGTACATTACTTTTGCAAGTACACTACTTTCGGTATTGAGCACCTCACATATTGTAAGTGTTGATTGACTGTTTTAAGCTTCATGTAAAGTGACTCGGTATAAATAAGTGACTTATTTGAAATTAATGTTATTATTTGATATATTTGATATTATTTTACAATGTTATGTTTATAATAATTGATTTAGGGGTGTTTTATGAGATACAGTAATGGTATTTATGGATGTATAGTACAGTATGAGCGTTATACGTCACACATCATACGTCACTGTAACAACTTGCGTTCACTTTCAACTTGCGTTCGGCCGTCCAGAACCAATTAAAAACGTAAGTCGGGGAGCGTCTGTACAGAGAATGTCAGAGAGAGCTGCATTATGCCTTTATGGATCTGGAGAAAGCAAATGACAGGGTGCTGAGAGAGGAACTGTGGTATTGCATGAGGAAGTCTGGAGTGGCAGAGAAGTATGTTAGGGTGGTGCAGGACATGTATGAGAGATGTAAGACAGTGGTGAGGTGTGCTGTCGGTGTGACAGAAGAGTTCAAGGTGGAGGTGGGACTACATCAAGGATCAGCTCTGAGCCCCTTCTTGTTTGCTATGGTGATGGACAGGCTGACGGACGAGGTTAGACAAGAATCTCCAAGAACTATGATGTTTGCAGATGACATTGTGATCTGTAGTGAGAGCAGAGAACACGTGATGGAAAATCTAGAGAGGTGGAGGTATGCCCTGGAAAGGAGAGGAATGAAGGTTAGCTTGAGTAAGTCAGAATACATGTGTGTGAATAAGAAGGACCCAAGAGGAACAGTGAGGTTACAGGGAACAGAGATAAAGAAGGTGGAGGATTTTAAGTACTTAGGCTCAACAATCCAGAGCAATGGAGAGTGTGGAAAAGAGATGACGAAGCGTGTGCAGGCAGGTTGGAGAAAAGTGTCCGGTGTGATGCGTGATAGGAGAGTATCAGCACGAATGAAAAGAAAAGCGTACAAGACGGTGATGAGGCCAGCGATGTTGTATGGTTTAGAAACAGTGGCACTGAGGAAAAGACAGGAGGCAGAGCTGAAGGTAACAGAGATGAAAATGTTGAGGTTCTCTTTGGGAGTAACGAGTACATCAGAGGGACAGCACATGTAAAATGTTTTGGAGACAAAGTCAGAGAGGCTAGTTTGAGATGGTTTGGACATGTACAGAGGAGGGATAGTGTGTGTATTGGTAGTAGGATGCTGAGGTTGGAACTACCAGGCAGAAGGCCTAGAGGAAGACCAAAGATAACATGAAGGTAGTTGGTGTAAGAGAAGATGCAGAGGACAGGGTGAAATGGAGGCAGATGATTTGTTGTGGCGACCCCTAACGGGAATAGCCGAAAGGAAAAGAAGACGAAGATTACAGCATTTATTTTGCAATCTGTCATTCTGATTTAGTTCTTGTGCCTTTGTAACTTGGCTATTAATCTGGAATGTGAGCTCAATCAGATTCGAAGACTGTAAATACCAATGTAAATAATAATATATAGTTGTTATTAAAGATAGACCGAACAGTCAGAATCTAACATCCAGTCATGCTCTACAAGAACACCCTCTGAGAAATCAGTGGCTGCCAAGACCACACGCACTAGATAAGACCGCATTTCACTCAAATGACTCCGGTGTTTAAAGAATCCTCACTGAGATACAGAGGGAAACTGAAGACTTGGCAGAATTTGAAGTAATTCAAACTAAGAAAGAGAAAGCAGCAGATTGTATAGGATTTCAGCAGAATATAAAATTTAGCTTTTTTTTAATGTAGAAAAGATCACATGTACCCAGATGCTCCTGCCAAAAGGATCAATTCATAATATGTTCAACAAGCACATCAAGTTGGCGGGGTTGAGGGGGGGTGTCAGCTAATGGCAAGTAAATGTCTGGAAACTTTAATATACAGTTTTTCCTCTAAGACCTTAAACAGTAGGTCAAGGTCATTCAAACAAACTCAGCCTGGCATTCATAATAGCGAGCCCCAATTTCAGCACGTGCTAAGTTCATGTCCGGAAACCAAACTGTGACAGGCAAATGGACAGACACAACCCATTCCTATATCAAATTTTGTTTATTCATTATGACTATTTATCAAAATGCTACTGTTAATACATTATACCTTTTTTGAAAATAATAATAGAGCATTATTAAATGGAAGATATTCGAGCCTTCAACCAGTGTTGGCTGGGATTGTCTCCAGCCTCTCCACAGCCCTAAAAGTACAATTAAGCAGTTCAGCAAAAGTGATCAATTAAACAGGCGGTAAGTTGGACCTCAGATCTCGCTGGTAAATAAAAGACAATGAGCCTTTTCATAATGTGCTCTTAAAATTTTTTTTAGGCAAAATCTGCATCAGATTTACGATGTGCTCTTCAACTTATGATTTATTCGCAGCTATGTTCTTACAATGGTGATTTCCATTGTCTTCATTAACTGGAAGTGCTTGCCAGTTTAATTAGAATAGTTAAACGCTCTTAAATCCCCTTAAAAGGACAGGGGGGCATCTGAAAAATGGAACTAATGGTGATGCAAACGTGCAAATCTGTAGAAGCACTGGCAACTAATATAGGAAGAATTTTACTTCCTCTGAAATAAACTCGTTCTGCAGGATTTAAATATCAAATGTGATATTATAGTTCAGCAGTGTGAATAGTACAGAAATAAAGAAAAGTGGTTTGACCTGAAATCCGAGCCCAGACACGTGTGTGAGATGCTGGAGACTGCAAGTGTCATACATGCACCTTCTCTGGTGTGCAAAGCAGCTGTGCCACTGGCTATATACTTATATACAGTACTATAATGACTATATTCTGAGTACGGTATACAGGTCCTACTCAAAAAATTAGCATATTGTAATAAAGTTCATTATTTTCTGTAATGTACTGATAAACATTAGACTTTCATATATTTTAGATTCATTGCACACCAACTGAAATATTTCAGGTCTTTTATTGTTTTAATACTGATGATTTTGGCATACAGCTCATGAAAACCCAAAATTCCTATCTCAAAAAATGAGCATATCATGTTCAGGTAGTCTAAACGAGCTATTAACCTAATCATCTGAATCAACCAATTAACTCAACACCTGCAAAAGATTCCTGAGGCTTTTAAAAACTCCCAGCCTGGTTCATTACTCAAAACCGCAATCATGGGTAAGACTGCCGACCTGACTGCTGTCCAGAAGGCCATCATTGACACCCTCAAGCAAGAGGGTAAGACACAGAAAGAAATCTCTGAGCGAATAGGCTGTTCCCAGAGTGCTGTATCAAGCCACCTCAGTGGGACGTCTGTGGGAAGGAAAAAGTGTGGCAGAAAACGCTGCACAACCAGAACAGGTGACCGGACCCTGAGGAAGATTGTGGAGAAGGGCCGATTCCAGACTTTGGGGGACCTGTGGAAGCAGTGGACTGGGCTACAGGTGCCGCATTCCCCAGGTCAAGCCACTTTTGAACCAGAAACAGCGGCAGAAGCGCCTGACCTGGGTTACAGAGAAGCGGCACTGGACTGTTGCTCAGTGGTCCAAAGTACTTTTTTTCGGATGAAAGCAAATTTTGCATGTCATTCGGAAATCAAGGTGCCAGAGTCTGGAGGAAGACTGGGGAGAAGGAAATGCCAAAATGCCTGAAGTCCAGTGTCAAGTACCCACAGTCAGTGATGGTCTGGGGTGCCATGTCAGCTGCTGGTGTTGGTCCACTGTGTTTTATCAAGGGCGGGGTCAATGCAGCTAGCTATCAGGAGATTTTGGAGCACTTCATGCTTCCATCTGCTGAAAAGCTTTATGGAGATGAAGATTTAATTTTTCAGCACGACCTGGCACCTGCTCACAGTGCCAAAACCACTGCTAAATGGTTTACTGACCATGCTATTACTGTGCTCAATTGACCTGCCAACTCTCCTGACCTGAAGCCCATAGAGAACCTGTGGGATATTGTGAAGAGAAAGTTGAGAGACACCAGACCCAACACTGTGGATGAGCTTAAGGCCGCTATCGAAGCATCCTGGGCCTCCGTAACACCTCAGCAGTGCCACAGGCTGATTGCCTCCATGCCACGCCCGCATTGAAGCAGTCATTTCTGCAAAAGGATTCCCGACCAAGTATTGAGTGCAGAACTGAACATAATTATTTGAAGGTTGATTTTTTTTTTTTTTTTTTTTTTTTTTTTGGGTATTAAAGGCACTTTTTTATTGGTCGGATGAAATATGCTAATTTTTTTGACAAAGGGACTTTTGGTTTTTCTTTACTTTTTTTCCAGAATTATCAATATTAAAACAATAAAAGGCTTGAACTACTTCAGTTGTGTGTAATGAATGAATGTGTAATGAATCTAAAATATATGAAAGTTTAATTTTTATCAGTACATTACAGAAAATAATGAACTTTATCACAGTACGCTAATTTTTTGAGAAGGACCTGTATAAACTGTATCCAAACACCTTCAGCACATATCTTCAAATGGAAGGTCTTTTTAACAACCAAAGCTTTGGAAACGGGAGACTGGGAACCGCAGGTGATTTGGATGTGAATTGAGTGGTACGGTTTATGGTTGAGGTATGAAAAAAACGATTGTGAGAGTGTGTAAAGTCTATCGTGCCTATAATGTTGGTCAGCACCAGAACTAAATTTATTGATCAGAAACTGTTTATGTTCAGGAGAGGGTAGTTAATATATTGTCTGCTCAGTATATTTATGCTCTCCAGGACGCAGGAGGACGGTGGCGAAATCCTGTGATATTGTACCCACCCACTCGCCAATGATGGTTTATGGCAATAAAGTTTAATCTAATCTAATCTAATCTACTTCAAGCTCTTGAAATGTTCCTGTGGCCAAAATAAAAGCCTAGGGCAAGTCAGTTCCTGAACATCTGGAGGTACCTTGGTTTAGTGTCAGATGTGGGTCCACTGTGCCGCCTCAAGGGATCACACAGCTCCATAGGAAAAGCTCTTAGTACCTAAAATCAGCTTTGAAATTAGTCTCTGCAAATAAAACCATGTGGGCATCAAAGATGCAGCGCTGAAATTTATTCTGGTTACAAATATGTCATTTTGCCAATATGCATCAAAAAGAGGGGCAGTGATGGTCTCGTGGATAGGGCACAGGATCGCTTGATCCTAAAGTTGGGGGTTCGAGTCCCCACAAGGTTGTCACTGTCCCTCCCCAGTGCAGTTAACTGGGTTATCAAAGGCGGGCCATGTCTCTCACTGTCTGTGGTGTGAGGCATGTAAAAGAACCATTGTTGTCTTTCGTAAAGAGGAGCTGCAAAGCCGTCAGCGTGTTTCTGTCCCTGGCTAAAGGGCTGTGACAGGAAGGGCATCCGACATAAAAACCCATACCAAATCAAATGTGTGAATCAGATGATTCGCTGTGGCGACTCTCGAGAACGGGAAAAAGAAAGAACTACAGTATTAAAAGAATTGGTCTATAGCCATCCTGTGAACAGCGTTGTCAGTTATTAAACAAGCCACGGTTTCCATGGAACACAAATTACACGTCATGACATAATATTTATTTGAATGATGCGATGTAACACAATGGAAAAAAAAAAAACATGTACAACATGACATCATATTTTGGATTGGAAAAAATTAAGAAAATTGAAAAAAAATGCATTTCCATCACTTTGGCATCGATATGTTCATAAGAGTGCTCCTTTATGTTCATAGATTCTGTTTTGCAGCCATCAACAAATCCCAGATAAGAAAATATTGGTGAATGCCAGAAAAGTGGGTAAGTACGAGTTAACATTTAATTTCTATGTGAGAACAGCTGGTGAATGGGGCACAATGTGCTATCTTCTTCTCCTCTTCTTTTTCTTTGGGCTGTTCCCTTCAGGGGTCGCCACAGCAAATGATCTGCCTCCATCTCTCCCTGTCCTCTGCATCTTCTACTCTTACTCCAACGACCTTCATGTCCGCCTTCAAATGTGCTATGTGGTTCCTTATTCTTTCTTTCTGTCTTCCTTCAGCCTGGCTGCATAGAAACTGCCTCACCATTCATCACTCATGAACTTTGCTTTCCAAGAATGCACTTTTTCTCAGAAGCGTTTTCCTTTCTTCTTCCAAACGGGCTTTGTGTAAAACCTTAATCCAAGAAAGGTGTGTTCGATTTATTGAGTTGTTTTTGACCAGAGAACTGTCCAACTGAAAGTTGTTCAATGGAGCATTGTTCTCAGAAAGCGTAAAAATTATGACATCAGAAAAAAAAAAAAAACCCTATCTGCATTATGGAGATTCCTTATTATTGTGCTTATTAGGATGTGCTCATTTCACATTTGTCATTAACCATTTCTTACAGCTTTTTGGTTCCGATGAAAAAAAGAACAATATGGTTATTTTGCATCTTCATATACACTGCAAAATATTAAAATGCAATAATAGAATCAAGAACGTAAGGGTAGCGTACACTGGCCTTTTCCCCCTCGATTTCTGTTCCGAAGTGTCCCGAGTGGCGCATCGACAAGGTGTGTGATTATTAAACCAGACATCGCAAGTTTGACATTCCATGTCCCGAAGGTCAGAGTAAGCAGCCGAGGATCAGTCCGACAGAACCCATGCCTTCGGCTGCCACCCAACTCACACTGCACCCGACCCCTAAAACTCCTCCCACGGGTGGTGGGTCCATGGGAGGGCGGACCCATGTCTCCTTTTCGGGCTGGACCCGGCCAGGCTCCATGGGCATAAGCCCGACCACCAGGCGCCGCCTTGAGCCCCTCCTGGGCCTGGCTCCAGGAGGGAACCCGGTGACCCGCGTCCGGGCAAGGGAGACTGATTCCTCTGTTGTTTTCTCATGTCTTAGGGGTCTGTTTTGAATCGCACTTTGTCTGGACCTTCACCCCGGACCTGTTTGCCTTGGGTGACCCTACCAGGGGCATTTGCCCCCGACAACATAGCTCCTAGGATCATTAGGTCACGCAAACCCCTCCACCACGATAAGGTGGCGATTCGAGGAGGGGGTTTGAGAGGGGCCAGTTGAGGTGGCTCGGGCATCTGGTTAGAATGCCCCCCGGACGCCTCCCTGGTGTGGTGTTTCGGGCATGTCCAACCGGGAAGAGACCCCGGGGTCGACCTAGAACACGCTGGAGGGACTATGTCTCTCGGCTTGTCTGGGACCGCCTCGGTGTCCCCCCGGGAGAGTTGGAGGAAGTGGCTCGGGAGAGGGATGTCTGGACCTCTTTGCTAAGGTTGCTGCCCCCGCGACCCGACCCCGGACTAAGCGGAAGATGAGATGAGATGAGATCGCAAGTTTGAATCCAGGTTAATGCCACAGCCATCCGTGACCGGGAGTCCACGGGAGCCTAATTGGCTGAGCACTCGCGGGAGGGAGGGAGGGAGGGAGGGATGGCATATGCTCATTTTCCTGTCACTCACAGCACCCTCCAGCCAATAATGGGTATCTGGGCGCTCATTTGAACAATCGAGCGGATAGCGCTTTCCCGCCAAGTGTGTTAGACTGCCCCAAGTACACATGTAGCGCAATTCAAAACGAGGCAGGTGGCTAGCACTGCATGTCACGGAGGTGGCACGTGCATGCTTTGAACTCTCCTTGGTCAGTGATGGTCATGTGATAGGGAAGGCAATAATTGATGGTTTCGAAATGGATACGACAAAATCAGGGTGTGTGTGTGTGTGTGATGGTGGTGGTGGTGGTGGTGGTGGGGTTCAATGAGCACATCCACACCCAGTTGTTTCAGGTTGTCTTGTTTCATGATTAGATCCTTAAAGGCTTTCAACCAGATGCAGTTGCCTGTTTAGTCAAATGCAGTTCCTGTTAGACTAAATATGTTTACTGTATGCATTTGTTTTCCTTTTCTGAGGTTTCCTTTTAGTATTTATAATCAGATGTCATACTGTGTGATTTTTTTCCTTTGGTATCGGATTCATGTTTATCTGTTTACAATGATTTGCTCAGAATTTTTTCGTGACCCAATCCGATCTGACCACCAGTTTCTATTGCATACGTACAAATAAGCATTCACACTTACACTGTCGCTTGAATATTTTATTCCTAATAACTCACAAATTAAGCAGAAACATATCCAGGGACAAAGCTAAACAGTTGTTGAGAAGTTCAGAAGTGTTTAGAACCCAACAGTGGTCCTCTAGAGTCCAAAGAATCAAATGATATTGCAGTTGCTGAAATTAGTTCAGATATGAAGCAAATACAGTGGAACCTTGGTTTTCGAAAGACTCCTTTTAAAAATAAAATTTCTAAGCCAAAATTGCACTCAGTTGCAGATAAAATGCTCAAACGTCAAACAGTCTATTCAGCAACAGGCAGCAGCTGTCGGCTGCATGTGCGTAAGCGTCGTGAAACTAATGCTTGCCAACAGAACACCCACCACGCTGAAATTTTCTCAGATTTTGGCAATATTTTTTTCCATCAATAAGATATTGGAAGTGTAAAGGCAAGAAGGAAAAGAGTGAGAAAAAGTGATGATGGAGGTGAAGAAAGAAATCATACAAAATTATAAAAATGGCGGTCGTGTCTGCTGAATGAAACTTTATTTCAAACTGTATTCTTTATTCAGTTAGTTCAGGCAATGAATCAAATTATTTTCCTACTTTTAAACTTTACTTTTCATTTGGTTGATATATAATTATAATACAATTGTAGAGTGAGGAGGTCAGGAACACATTAATCCATTATACGCTGTTTGTTATGGGAAAATGTTTCATTTTAAAACGGATCATTTTAAGGACACCAATTGAAAACGAATGAAGTTTGAGAACCACGGTTCCACTGTATACGACTGTAAATTATAGATGACCGAGTATATCAGAATGTTTTAATTATCCCAAATCTTTGTCATGCATATAACCCTATTTTTAAAAAGCTTTGTACCTTACACAAGCTAACGAACATGCAAGTAGACAAACTCGCCCGCTAACCCTTTCAAATTCCAGCGAGAGTATGACATTTTGGATCAGCCAAGTTTTACAGACAGCAATCTGTTAGTGTTTGAAATAACACATGGCCAAATGTTGATGATGATCATTGCCAGGCAAGAGCATCTGTAACTGTACAATTTTTAAACCAGCGGGTTATTTAACCTGAGCAGCACATTCTAACTCTTATAATAATACATATTTAGAGGTAACATAGTTTGTCTCTATATTCTTGCTCATATAATAAAAATAAAACTAATTCGTTTTGCTAGGTGGTATCCTGTGGTAACTATTTCAGCTGAATTATTGAAGCATTTTGGATTAAATTTGGCACACATATACAGTATTACAGCCTATGTTCCTATTACTAAACACTGGAGAAACTGTGACACTTTAAATATCAAACAATGCTATGAATATACAGACACTCCCCGCTTTATGTTCATTCGTTTTATGTATTTTTCGATTTTACGTTTAAAAAAAAAAAAAGTCAAATTTTGAATTTGGCGTGCTCTCTGTAGTACGAGACGTACCTACATAGTACGCTGACATAATACGCTACTTCCGTATGATGCTGCGTCCATAGTTTACAAATGACAGACTGAACGTGCCCCTCCTTCTTCCCAGTTCACTGCTTGTTAACCTTGTGTTAAGACGTCGTCTCTGTGATTTTTGTGTTTACACTGTTTTGCGGACTTTTGTAACCCAAAGCAAATATGGTTGGTCAGAAGTGTAAGCCTACTAGTGATGGTGGTAATCAGAAAAAGTGGCAAGCCATCTCGTTAGAAACGAAGATGGCTATTATCAAGAAAATCGATGCTGGTGAAAAACATGTGAATGTTGCACGTTTCTTCCAAATGGCTCCGTCGACCATCGGAACCATTTACAAGCAGAAAGATCACATCACACAGCATGTTAAAGGTTATATTTGATACTGTATTTGATGATTGAATTTGATTAAAATTTATTTGAAATTGTTTTGCTTGAATTTAATTTATTTGAAATTAATGTTGATATTTTTTTATATATTTGATATTGTTTTACAATGTTATGTTTATAATAATTGATGTAGGGGTGTGTTATGATATACGGTAATGGTATTTATGGATGTATAATACAGTATGAACATCATACGTCACTGGAACATACAGTAACAACATGCGTTTTTTTTTTCACCTTACGTTCGGCCGTCGAGGAGCGTCTGTATTATAGCAATATCTACTGACACCAGTGAAGCCCCACCAGGCTTGCAATACACTTTTCCTACAATATCAGAATATTTTATTGGTCCCAAAGTAAATTGTGTATGGCTGTATTACTTCAACTGAGAACCAGCAAAAACTTAAGAAATTTCACATTCCCATTGGTAACTGCAGTGAAGACAATGATTACAACCAGAAAATAGATAAACAGTCCATTTTGAATAAAATTTTGTAAAATAGCATTTTAATTATTTAATAATTAGAAGGACAGTGGAGTGGTGGCCTGTGGTAAGGTGCTTGATTGTTGTTTCCAGAGTCAGGTGTTCAAGCCCCACTATCAATGGGTTGTCACTGCTGCCCCCCAGTGCAGTTAACTGGGTTATCAAAGACTGGCCATGTCTCTCACTGTCTATGGTGAGAGACTGTAAAAGAACTACTGCTGACTTTTTTCAAGGGTTGGCTGCATAGCCGGCAGCATGTTTCTGCCCTGCGATGGCCTGGTGAGCTGTCCAGGGTGTACTCTGCCCTTGCCCAGAGTCAACTGAGACAGGTACCAGGTTCCCCGTGACCCTAATTAGGATTCAGTGGTTCAAAAAAATATATTATTAGCAGCAATGTAGCTTCCATTCAGTTTGCATCTGAATTAAAATTAATCTTGTCTTTTCCACCAACCTGATTCATTTTTGAGAAATGAGATTAACATTGAGTTAGTATAGAGATAAAGAAACACCCCTTCAAAATATTCACATTTTGTTGCTTTGTAGCCGGAAATGAAGACATGCACACAAAATAAATTCCAGCTGTATTCACTCGGCGCAGCTTCTAACAGCCAAGTGAAAGCACAGGGTCATCCCTTTTGTCAGTCCTTCATGGAACCACATTTTGCTTTGATTATGATACAAGTGCTGGGATACGTTTTTACAGACCTTGCACATCTAGTCTGCAATAGTTATCCACTTCTCTTTACAGAGCTGTTCGAACCCCTTCAAAACGTGCATTTTGCAAAGCTCAATGATGAGGTTTGTATTTTCTTCTGTACAAACCAATTTTTCAAGCATTTTTTTAATGTTTGCAAAAGAAATCATGTAACTAATTAAAAGTTGCCTTAGGCTTTTTGTTCTCCCCTCGGGCAAGGCTTTGCCCTTTGATTCAGTTTTGGACCAATTGCCTGATCAGGAAGTGATGGTTGTGTCATACATTTTCCACTCCTTGACTGTGGACTTTATAGTGCTCTTAGGGATTGATAGGTTTTTTTTTCCCCATTGTAATCTCCTGATTTCTGCTTGTTCACAAATATATGCTCAAGATCTGTTGACAGTTCCTTGCCATACATAATTTTGTAATAATTTTTGTGCTTTCAGTTAAAATTACAAGCACAAGAATGCTTTTATGATAAACTAATCAGACTACAAGACCCCTGGGCAAGGTCTCAACCACAAGTGTGCCTCTGTTCACCCAGCAGTATAAATGGGTACCAGTAAAAATATACTGGGAAGGTAACCTGCGATGGACTAGCATCCCGTCCAGGAGGAGTTGAACTCCTGGTCGCTTCACGCTACAGAAACTGGCGATAAGCACCGGCCTGATGAGCCACGAGGCTCGGTTGTAAAAACCCAACAGACTGTACCTTTACCAATCAGACTACAGATGGTCACTGGTGGAAGCCATTAAGCTTGGTGTGCAACAGAGAAGTTGGTGATACCTGATTGAGTTTACAAATATTTTACAATGGGAGATCATTTAACTGTCTCAGTGATTTGCTATTACAGGGATTCCTCACTTTCCGCAGTTAATTGGGACCAAGATTCTCCGGCGAACACTGAATTCCGCGAGGTAGGATCAACCCCCCGACTGATGTATACGTACATGTATATGTGTATAAAATATCAATAAATACATATTCAATGCTATAATTGCTCAGATGTGCACCTCACAAAAATGTAACTAGTTTTGATGGGAGGTTTTGTGTTCGTTCAGGTTTTTTTTGCATAATTGGCCTTGTTTTTGTGGCATTTTCCTTAACTTTTCCCCCTGTTCTTCCTTAACTTCCTTGTTTTTTTAATTCGGTGAATAAATTAAAAAAAAAAAGTGATGCACTGAAGCCGCATGAATTGAAGCGCGAAGTAGTAAGGGATCCCTGTATATATTTTACTTGGTTTTTATACATTGTATTGTATAAATATAGATTGCTGTGCAGCTGGAACTATATATTTTGTGTGTGTCTTCATTTCAGGCCATAAATGCATGTGAATTTGATGCCCTGCACTATAGTATACAAACGATATTTGCAAACACGGCTGAAAGTGTAATTTCAAACACTGACCTAGTCTGTATTGTGGTAGATATCTGTTGTTGGAGGTTTCTGCATCTTGGTGCTGGTAATTTCATTTACAAGAATAATTTAGTTAAAAACTTTAAACCTATTCCACACACTGTATAATGTTTAGAAAATCTTGGGTGTTGCATTTATATTTTTGTTGATTAGAAGCAGCAGGATTTTTGTTTCTAAATTCAAATCAATTTTAATTATTGAGAACTGACCATTAGTGAAAATTGCTAACCTAAAACCTCTACTTGATCCTTCAGTAGGAAACTTAACCATGAGCTTCAAAATGTTGTTTTTGGATTGTATTTCATATGCAGTATAAGTTGATTTGGATATACACAAGTTCTAGCTGTGCATTCTTTTTCTATCTGAAGATTCAGTTATTTACCAAAGCTGAAGGGAAAGCATTAAAGCTTATGTAACAGGCACAACATGGTTGTAGAAAATATTTCCAAAATTTTGAATGAATATTTATAAAAAAAAAGAAAAAATTCTGCATGCTAGTCCAGGAGGTTTGGTGGCTCTGGTGCAACTGAAGCAGGTGATTCACATTGTTCTCCTTCCTAAAACAAAGACAGAAATGTAGAGTTGAGGGTTGTAATAATCATCTTTCTGTTTCATACATTTCACAATAGCATTCTATTTTACAGTGGTATGAAAAAGTATCTGAACCTTTTGGAATTTCTCACATTTCTGCATAAAATCACACAGATAAAAAACAGTGTCTGCTTTAACTAAAACCACCCAAACATTTATAGGTTTTCATATTTTAATGAGGATAGCATGCAAACAATGACAGAAGGGGGAGGAATAAGTAACTGAACCATCACATTTAATATTTTGTAGCCCCCCCTTTGGCAGCAATAACTTCAAACAGATACTTTCTGTAGCTGCAGATCAGTCTGGCACATCGATCAGGACTAATCTTGGTCCATTTTTCTTTACAAAACTGCTGTAGTTCAGTCAGATTCCTGGGATGTCTGGCATGAATCGCTGTCTTGAGGTCATGCCACAGCATCTCAATGGGGTTCAAGTCTGGACTTTGACTTGGCCACTCCAGAACGTGTATTTTGTTCTTCTGAAACCATTCTGAAGTTGATTTACTTCTGTGTTTTAGATTATTGTGTTGTTGCAGCATCCATCCTATTTTTAGCTTCAACTGTCTGACAGACGGCCTCAGGTTTTCCTGCAAAACATCCTTATAAACTTTTTAATTCATTTTTCCATTAATGATTGCAAGTTGTCCAGGCCCCGAGGCAGCAAAACAGCCCCAAACCATGATGCACCCTCCACCATGCTTCACGGTGGGGATGAGGTGTTGATGTTGGTGAGCTGTTCCATTTTTCCTCCACACATGACGTTGTGTGTTCCTCACAAACAATTCAACTTTGCTTTCATCAGTCCACAAAATATTTTGCCAAAACTTCTGTGGAGTGTCCAAGTGCCTTTTTGCGAACATTAAACGAGTAACAATGTTTTTTTAGACAGCAGTGGCTTCCTCCTTGGAGTCCTCCCATGAACACCATTCTTGGCCATTGTTTTACATATAGTTGATGTGTGCACAGAGATGTTGGACTGTGCCAGTGATTTCTGTAAGTCTTTAGCAAACACGCTAGGTTTTTTTTTACCTCTCTGAGTATTCTGCGCTGAGCTCTTGGCGTCATCTTTGGTGGACGGCCACTCCTTGGGAGAGAAGCAACAGTGCCAAACTCTTTCCGTTTGTAGACAACTTCTCTGACTGTCGATTGATGAACATCCAGACTTTTAGAGATGGTTTTGTATCCTTTCCCAGCTTTATACAAATCAACAATTCTTGATCGCAGGTCTTCAGACAGCTGTTTTGAGTGAGCCATGGTGCACATCAGACAATGCTTCTCATCAAGACAAGTCTTACCAGGTGTGTGTTTTATAGTGGGCAGGGTAGCTTTAAACCACTCATCAGTGATTGGGCACAAACCTGACTTAAATTGTTTGGTAAAAATTGGTTTCAATTGCTATTTAAAGTCTCCTTAGGCAGAGGTTTCAGTTACTTATTCATCCCCCATCTGTCATTGTTTGCATGCTATCCTCATTAAAATATGAAAACCTGTAAATGTTTGGGTGGTTTTAGTTAAAGCAGACACTGTTTTTTCATCTGTGTGATTTTGACAAAGATCAGATCACATTTGATGGTGATTTTATGCAGAAATGTGAGAAATTCCAAAAGGTTCAGATACATTTTCATACCACTGTAAGTGTAAAATAGTCCATTCCAAGCAAAAAAAGATGTGAACTGATACCCCAAATGGCTCAGCAAATGCCCTGTATCCGCTGTATAAAGGGTTTGGGATCGACACAATGGCATTGGCTTTATTAGAAGTACCGTCTTCATCTTCATTCTGTTAACAGCAACAATGTAAACAATCAGTTGATATCCAACCAAAAGTCTTACATCTTACCATTATCTTTTCTTTTGCTAATAAACAGTAAAGCAAAAAGATATTCATTCATTCAGTTGAATTCTGTCTGGTGAAGGCAAAGTACACACACACACACACACACACACAGGTATACCTTGACATAAGTCGTTTCAAGTTAAGTCGTTTTTGATTATACAGTCGGCCCCCAACTTACGAAGACCCCCGTGCATGAAATCCCCGGGTTACGAAAACCATTTCCCTGAGTTTCAGTCCCCGAGATACGAACCAACCCCCTCTTACGAAAAGAAATTCAAACACGCCAAACAAAATTTCACACGACGCATGAGTTGCTCTCTCAACATCCCGCCTCGCTGGCCTCCCAGATAAAGACAATCGTTTAATTCAGTAAATGTTTTAATAAATGTGGGTGCATTTGAGCTCATCTGGAATTCCGATCCCTCAAGGAATCAAATTAAAGTAGAGTTTGTCAAGCAGGGTATGCACTTTGAATTCGTCTTGTGGGTGTGGCCCGCAACGCTAGAATAAACATACGCATTGTTATGTGTGTGTGTGTGTGTGTGTGTGTGTGTGTGTGTGTGTGTGCGTGTGCGTGTGAGTGTGAGAGAGAGAGAGAGAGAGAGAGAGAGACAGAGACAGGGGTGTGTGTGTGTGTATATGTGTGTGTTAATAAACAATGTTTAATAATGGTTTAATTAATAAATATGTTAAGAAAATGATTTAATATGTTATTAAAATGTTTAAATGGTTTAATAAATAATTTTCTTTTACTTTTAACACATATTTCATACAAAATTGGTGTACTTTTATCATTGGGTTTATCCAGTCCAAGGATTGGAGACTTGGAACGAATTAGGCGTTTAACATGTAAGATGCGACCCCTACTTACGAAATCCCCGCTATACGAAAGGGGCTCTGGAACGGAATGATTTCGTAAGTTGGGGGCCGACTGTACGTTGGTTTTCAAAAAATATATGGAAAAATAAACTTTGTCATCATAATCATATAATCACACCCCACTATTTGAGAAGCACTGAATTAACCACGGCAAATTATGTTTTTACTTAATCATTACTACATTGTACTACATTGTTACTGTATTAATGAGTAAGACTGTCTATAGAATGTGTGTAAGAAGCATATTTTAGCACATGTAATATCATGCGTAGGGTTTTAAAACCGCATCAGTAATTCCTGGATTTCCAGGTTCCGCAGGTGGGGGAGGAACATATCACGGGGCTTTCTGTGTATGTATGTACACACACATATATATATATATATATATATATATATATATATATATATATATATTATATTATACAAGTAAATTTGGTATAGCCTAGGTTAGCCGAGCGACAAGCTAATTCAAGTTAAGTCGTTTTCAACTTACGTTGTTTCCTGGAACCAATTAACGACGTAAGCCAATGGTATACCTGTGTGTGTTTGTGTGTGTATACAGTATTTATATTTATATATTCATGCCTAGGGGCAAATTCTAACAGCCAAATTACCTAATATCCATGTCTTTGGACTGTGGGGAAACCACCCAGTGGAAACCCATGCATGGAGAGAACGTGCAAATTCCTCACAGAAAAGCCTTTGCTAGCCACTACACTGCCATATCGAAGGCTTTTAATGCATTCATATATGGGTCTGATCATGAAACTGGTACTGAAATGTGAGACATTGACTTTGTACATTTCCTGCAAATTTTGTACATTTCCTGCAGATCCCTATTTTAATGTATTAGGCCACTATGCATTAAATCTTGGTAGATGCAGGATAAGTTCCCGAGAGGAGCAGGATCATCAAATTATCAGTAGGACGACTCAAAAGGTCAGTTTGTGACATGGACAGAATGGATGGCCTTCTATTCGTTAATAATAGTTTTAGCTAATAATTGTGTAATTAGTTACGCTGTGCCAACTGATGGTGCTTGAAATGTTCAACTTTTCTTTCTTATCTAAAGTTAATAAATACCTATCCATCAGTGATTGATGAGTGCACAAGATACGCTATCAACATGGACAGGAAAAGTTATGTATATCATCGATCCCGTTTTAAGTCTGGTACTTATTTACCAATTTTGCCAGGCACGTGCAAATTCTGTGGTTCATTGTGCATGCACCTGTGCTTCGATTCATATTTTATTGGACCTGTGGAGACCTCAGCAGAGGCTCTGTGAGAGGTGAAAATAATGAGGTTTTTCTCTTGTCACAAAATTGAGCAAGAAAAAGATATAAACTAGAAAGTATACAAATTATTTCAAAAACTATGTTCATCATATGTACATATTTTGATATGATCTTATCTTCTAGGCATGCACTAAAGTCAAACAGTAAAAACTTGCATTAATTACAAGTGTTGTATTTTTGTGTACACATGGTCAGGAATAGCGCTACTGTAAACATGTAGATAACCGTGTACACAAAATAACTTGATCACAGAATTTGTGTAGAAATTCTTACTGTAGATTGACTGTCCATACACAGAACTATTCTGTGTCTAGAATGGAGGTTGATGGAAATTGTATTACTATTTATAGATTCATTATAATTAACATTGATTATGTACAATGATAATCCTTATGGATCCTGAGATTGTGTTGACTATAATTTTTAGGATATCTGTAGGTTTTTAATAATAAATATGAGCAGATTTGTTAAAATATTAATGAATCTTTAATATGCAATGGTATTAACTAACATGAACCAACAATATTCATCTCGTCTTCCCGGGAAACTACTTCAGACTGCTTTTATGAACATATTTTAAATTTACTTTTTGTTTTTGGAAAGACACCTACCTTAAAATACTTGAAGTGGAAAGCATCATTCTTATGCTTCAAAAAATAATATGCAACACCAGCAATAATCCCTCCAATAAAAATAACCATCAAAATGGCAGTCACAGTAGGTGCACTGGACTGTGAATGGGTAGCTGAAGCAGAGTCTGTCGGGACTACCTGGAAGTAATCAAAACATAGAAAAAGGTCAGTGTAATAACAAATTCATTCTATAAATAACTATAACATAATAAATGATGAGAAATTCCTAAGTTTTGATTATTTTTCCTCTATAAATGAATGTGGCAAGATTCAAATGTAGAAGTTTTAAAACCAATTAGTCTGTATTGACAACTTGGCGTTTAACAAAGTTAAAGTAAATTAAAGTTAAAATTAAATAACCAATATAAATGTGAGCTTAAAATGGATTTTTCTTCACTGATAAATTATTTAGTACGGAACACGTGCAGGTAATGCATGAACATTAAACAAAAACTGAAATTAAAGGTCATGTACAAAAGTCATTTTTTGAAAGAAAATAAAAGAACACTCACTGGAGGTGCTTTTAGTGGTCCTTCAATTATATGGATCAAGCCATTGATGGCTGGAATATTCCAGATTAATATTATCCGTTTATTGACCAGTTTTACTTGTGGGGTGTCCTGTAGAAATGAACCAGAAAAAAACCCATAACCATAAGGTTTTATATTTTAAGTAATCAGTGCATTCACACTTTGTCTGCAGAGTTTCAATGTTGGGTGTTTAGTTTCTAGGAACAGAGGTACTTTGGCTTTGAGATCCTGCAGGACGCCGCAAAACATTCATGGGAGATTTGAGGTCAAATGAATTTCAAGTTCAAGGGGCATGGAAAAGCCACATTTACTAAGTCAAATCACATTGATGTTTATAGCATTGAATAAACAAACATGAATAAAAGAAACATAATTCTTATTTTTGTTGAATTATATCCTGTTTCTGGTACTCTTTAAGCAATTATACACCTTGAAATGTAAGAGAAAAAGTGCTAATCAAACTGTTATCACACAATGATTTTACCAATACAGATTACTTTTATTAAGTTACATTTCAATGGGATTTCATGTAATCTAAATTAAATAAATATTTAGTAATCCCCCCCAAGCCCGAGTGCACTTGTCTATCGGCCATAAGTGCAATATATCCGCGAGATCCATATTTGATCAGGTTGTTGCAATAAACACAAGACCTTGCCGGAAATGCCAAATTTCTTCATGAAACTCGCCAAAGGTTCCGATACGTTCTGAGTCTGTTTGCCGATTTTCACCTCAAATTTCATAATCTTTTCTAGCCATTCCCACTTAAACTTATTATTCCTTATCTATCCTTATCTATTTCTGACACGTGGGATTCCTCTTCTTTCATTAAAGTTTGCACCATTTTAAACACAACACACTGCAAATTTGCATTGAGCCGAGTCACTTTACATTAAGCTGAAAACAGCCAATCAACAAGTGGCTTACAATATGTGAGGTGCTCCACCGAAAGTAGATACTTGAAGCAAGTTCACTTGCTTGTGCTTGAGACAAAGTGCGGCTTATCCGGACTTCCGGTCTTTCAAGTGAGCCAGGGTGCCGTTGAATACTTGTTTCGTACTCAGCCTTCACTAACATTGTTAAAAAACATAATTTTTATTAATACAACCGTAACCCGGAGTGGGATAATGAAAACCGTAATCATTACGGCAAAACCGGACTAGTTGACAGGTATGGATGAAACGGGGAAATTGCCAGAGAGAACATGGGGAGGTGGGACAGTCTTCTAGCACCGGGAAGAGCGCTGCTAGTCTTTATAGCCTGTGATTAAACGGAATCAGGTGTGTTTGTTTAGCACTCCACCCCACGTGTGGCAGCCACGCCCCTCTCCAACACACTAAAAATCCACAGTGCAGTTAAAGCATAAGAACAATAAAGATAAGAATTTTAACCTTTGTGGTGGTGAGCAGTTGAGATACGTAAATGTTGGAAAGGAAGAGAGGAAAGCGGATTCCCTTCCATAACAGAGGGAGAGAGGAAAGCGGATTCCCTTCCATAACAGCTTCAGGTAAATCAACCAAAGGTGTTTTTTTTCTCTTGCTACTGCTTTGCATGTATGACTCTTCTTCAGGATGTTCCTTTCTTTTCTTGAAGAACATTTCTAATGTGGCTTGTTTCTGCCTTCTTTTCAAAACCTTACGGAAGTGGCTCATGACTTCATAGTTAAAGGTGTTTACAGCCCTGCTAGCGCTTTAGCTTAGCTTACATACATACATCCTCTTCAGCTTCGTTTAGGTGGCTATGCCGATTAGCCGATCTGTGGGTTTTCTGTTTCGGTACTCTAAATCGTATTTGCCGCCGGAGGTGGTATATGGCATTAGTGATTAGATAGCTTTAATGCTTTAGTGCTAGCTTTAGCTTTGAGGGTGATACATATATAGTACTGTATCAACAACTTCCGGACTTACCCAGGACAGCTTTATTAGGGTGATACATAGTATCAACAACTTCCGGACTTCCCCAGAATATACATAGCATGAACAACTTCCAGAAGTCGCGCACTTTTCCTCCCGGTCGGTCTTGTTTTTTTCTTGGGCGTTTCTCGAGTTCGACTTCCTGTTTTTGTTCGGTTTCCAGGACGGAAAAAAAAAAATCACAGATTTTTTGTTAGGATTCCGATTTGTTCGAACTCTAGAGCGTTCGGATTCTGAGGCTCCACTGTACAACCTTTGTAATTCTTTGATTTTATGTATTAGTTCACAACAAAAAAATTATTTTGTCTTGACCAAGTTTTAAAATTAGCTTTAATCAGGTGGAAAGTAATATACCCCAGATTCCACCGTGTCCATTATTCATATTCCAAAAATAAACACTTTCCGTAAAAACCCACAAATTTGTCAATCAGACTAGTAACTAGTGAAGTACAATATATCACTTTCTTTTACACCACTCTAGTCAATGTTTGGTATTCTGCAACGTGACCTTAGGTTTGTATGTGTCTGCTCAGCTGTGGAAACCCATTTTATGAAGTTCCCATTGCACAATTCTTGTGCCAAAGTTTTTTTTGTTGTTGTTTTTTTTATGTAATTTGTTGCTGTGTTTTGTAAGTGATTCAACAGAAAGATAGTGCTTCACTCTATGCTTTAGCACTCAGTTGCCCCACTTTGATTTGGTTTATTTGGTCTGCTTCTTGACTGAACTGTTGTTGCGGTTATACTTCCATTTCATAACAACACTTGCAACTGACTAGAGCAACACTAATGGAAGAAATTTAAATATCTAACTTGTGGCAAAAATGTTATTATAATCGTGTAACATTTATACTAACCATGCTCTTCAGTATGACCCAGTATTTTTCTGCTAATGTCAGTGTATAGTGATTGCATGGCTGTGTTTCAAACTTTCTTTCACTTGGCCATCAGCACACGGCACCGTTATGGCTGTTTAAACTCTTTAACACTGTTTATACCACACGGTATAGTGACATTCTTTTAAGGTTCTGTTTATTAATTATTTATTCTTCGGCAATACTTTCAAACCCATCTGTACTGCTGCTGTTCTTCTGCAATAATTACATTGGAAATATCTGGCAATGACTCCATCCAGCCAAGTTGAATAACATTCATACTTTTTCATATTTTTCCACTCAAAGAAGGATCTGTTGTTTTAGATTATGCTTCTAATTTCATTGTAGTGCTGTATTGTGCTTCTATACATTGTATGTGCTTGATTTCATCAAGCTGTTAGCATTGATCGTAATGGAAACACCTCATCACAATCATCTTTTTAGCCATGATCATGGCTTAATTTTTGGTAATGTATGGTATTATTGCTGGTCAGCAGCTCAAATTTAAATAGATCATCAAACATTGAATGAAAACTGAAGGGGGGAGGCGTACGAGAAGTAGATAAAAAAGGGTTAACAGTCATTCTCACTCTAGCGGAGCTCCTCAGTAGAAACTCCCCAAAGTTTTGGTAGGATCATATGTTCCTGAACAGCAAACATTCACACAACTGATGATTTTTTTTCAATTACGTTTTCAAGGTTTTAGGTTCAAATTATAACCCTGTGTACTCATTAGTATTTTGTGTTATTGCAGTTTTAGTAAAAACTTTATTTTATTTTTTACAATCAACAAAACAAATCTGCACTTACCTCAGCTTGTGTTTGGTTGTTTGTTGATATTATGACTTTAAGATTGTCACCCAGCCGAGAGGGGATTGCTGTGTTGTGTTTCAGATCTTCATAATAGTGAAGGTTGTTATTTGAGGATACATGATATTCCATGTCCCTTAATGAAAGAGTCTGAAAATATTGTGGATAGGCAAGTTATAAGCAAATATGTGGTAAAGTACTAACATAAAGCATGCATCATTAAATTTGAGATGAAATTGTATTATAACACAGTATGACAAGTCTTGTGTAATTAAAAAAAATGCATATTGTTAGTGACGCTCCATGCTTATGCAAATGATATAAAGCCATGAGCTTGATTTTATTGTCACTTTAGAGCTCACTTGATCACACAGACGCACACACGCCACCATTGGTGTTGAGTGCACTTGCACATTGCACTTTATTTTCTTAATTTACACACATCCAGATATTTTACATATGAGAATTTGTATCAGTAGTAGCTGAAGCAGTGAGAAAAATGTAGTTCATATCAAATATAATTAGAGTATCATACTTTACATTTTATTTTCATATATCTCCTTGGCTTTGGTGAAGCAGAACTATCAAGCCTAAAGGGCAGTGGGCAGGTCTTTTGGACCTGTGATGACCCCAGCCACCACGAGCCTCCACTGTCATGTGTGCATGCCACAAGACAGCCGGTAAGAGTAGGACCTGTCTACCTACGCATGCAAAGACTGGACATGGCTGATTGTGCGGAAGAAACTTTTAGCCAAAGTAAGAAGCAAAGAAGCCAAATTAGTTAAACGGACAAGAATGTCGACCCAGCAAAGCATCGTGGAGCGCAACTAAGACAAAGTGAGACACACAGGACACTACCAGCCATCCAGTACACCCTGACCTCCAGCCATCTCGAGTATGTTGTGCCACTGGACCCAGATAGACCGGGACGAGAGAGTGAGGCTGACAATCTGCACAATTCTCCCTCACTTAAATCCAAGTCACCCGTACCTTACAACCCCAAGTCCTGTGGCGATGGGCGAGTGGCAAAGCAGCAGGTGTGGATTCACTGGAAGCTGTAAGTCACGAACCTACACACAGGTGGCCGAGGCCATAGGGTTGTTCTCTACTGGACTGAAGCAGCAGTAGAGTTCAGCAGCTCGTTTTAGGATTCACTCTGCTCAGGGGCTAGAAAAGGTGCCCTAAACATAGCCTGCTTCACTTCACCTTGGCCAGCAAACGGTGGCTGGCGGGGATACCTAAAAGCGGTTGAATAAGAAAGACAAAACAAGTGAAGGTACTCCACCTTGGCACATGGAACATGCAAACTCTGCTGGATAACACCAAGGCAGATATCCCAGAAAGGAGAACTGCACTAGTCGCCAAAGAACTCGCTCTCTACAACGTCAACATAGCAGCCCTCAGCGAAACATGTCTTGCAGACAAGGGCCAGCTCACAGAGCATGGTGGTAGGTATACCTTTTTCTGGAGTGGACGCAGTAGCACTGAACGGCGAGAGACAGGTGTTGGATTCGCCATCAGATCCCTCCTTGCCTGGAAACTAATGAAACTCCCAGACAGTGTCAACGATCATCTGATATCACTACAGCTCCCACTTGGAAACAAGAAAAGTGTGACGCTGATCAGTGCATATGCTCCAACGATGACCAACTCAGAGGACATCAAGGACAAGTTCTATGAAGAACTAGACCCCCCCCCATTGCAGCAGTACCACAGTTGGAGAAGCTCTTCGTTCTCACGGGCCTCAATGCCAGAGTGGAGATAGATCACTGGAAGACATGGCACTGGCAAGTGCAAGAGAAAAGACCTCCTGCTCTTCAAGTTGTGTGCCACCCATGACCACGTCCTCACCAACACACTGTTCCACCTCCACACCCATAACAAGACATCTTGGATCCACCACGCTCCAGGCATTGGCATCTTATTGACTAGGTCATCACCAGGAAGAGGGACGTACAGGACATGAGAGTGACAAGGGCCATGTATGGTGCTGACTGCTGGACAGATCGACTCAGTGTCCAAGTGCAAACTTCGCATCCTGCCCATGAGAAGACCCCAAGGCCAGAAGACTGCAAAGAGGCTGAATGTCTCCAAGCTAAAGAACAGCAACATTGCACAATAATTTGCCAGGGACCTTGATGACAGGCTGCAAGAGGCACTCCAGAATGATCCAGACAGCACAGAGAAACTGTGGGCAGCATTAAGAGGTGTGGTGTACTCCACAACTTTTGAATACAGTAGGCCCTCGTTATTCGCAGGGGTTTGGTTCCGGCCCCTCCCGCGAATGAAGATAATCCACGAGTTTTGTACCCAGAAGTAAACAACAGTTCACAAACAATGATCTGAGAAGTCATAAATTGCAGCCCTCTGGAGATAACACCTCCTGCAAGGCTGAACTACTGGTTATTGAGCCCAAGGCCTAAGAACCACATCATTAATATGCATAAAGTTTGGACTCAAATTCACCATCCCAGAATACACAGGTGTTTCAGGAGAATGGGTTAGCACACTTCTACAGAAGAATAAGTGATTCATAAAAATTGGCGAAGGGTTCTCTCTGCTTCATACAAAATAGAGGAGTGTTTACTAACTGTTTGCAGCTGTGCAAGAAAGAAGAGTTTCTGCAGTATTCTTACAATATCTCTGGTTCAGCTATTTTTACTTGATAAACTAGCTTGCTTCAATCCAGCTCAAGTAATAATTCTGTGACATTAATTCCCCTCATTTAAGTTAATCAGTCACAAATTCCTACACAGTCTGGGGATCAAAATGCCAACACTGTGATTAATTGAATTCCTTTTATATCACAAAATAAACTTCTGCATATTAAGTGGTGTTGACTGCAGCACTGGGGTTAAATCTGATCTAGCAATCAATATATATATATATATATATATATATATATATATATATATATATATATATATATATGAATGAATGAAATGCTGGTTATTAAGTGATTTCATATAAATGGAGAAAATAATTTCTGGAATTATGCAGGCAGAGTAGGATTATACTACATATTCTGGTAGATAATGCAGAAATAATACTATTAATTCAATCTTCCTACAATGCTGAAATTATTTGAATACAGAAAGGGGTTTGGCTATTTTTATTCTCCTGCCGTCTCAACGCTGTTGCATTTCGTGTTACCACAAGTCCCGAAATTATAAATACGTACATTACAAAAGAATTCACTTGGTTGAAAGTGAAGGACTACTGACCTCATTTACAGAAAATCCTGAATTATGTGGAACAAAAAGTGTTATATTTGATGAACTCATTGACAGGAAGTCCAAAAGTTTTCTCCCCTCCTTAGCACTCTCTGCATGCTTAACCAACATCTGACAAGGAATAAGATTGAAAGTAATTTCGAAAGTGAATTTGTATTGTGCACAAAACAATCTTAAACCTTGTAATTGTAAATCAGATATATAAAAGTCGGTTCAGCTTTTTCACCATTAATAATTAAATGATTGTGAAAAACAAAGGTATAATGACTTAGTGGAAAAAAAAAATCTAAATCAACAATTTGGGTACACAAAGGTGAAAAACCTTTGAAACCAGTACATATCAAATCACTTTTGCCTGCATTCAAGTTTTTTGGGTAACCGTCAACCAACTTAACACAACCTGAGTTAGAAATTTTATTCAACTATTTTATGCAGTATAAATATATGGAAATTTTTAAATGTTCTTCTGACCTATCGTACGACAAGAATATGCCCTTTTCAGGATTCCAACAATGAGATCCCATACATAACATGCAAATTTACCAGGCATTCACTAAAATTATAAATTCATATACTTTTTTTTTTCAGAAATAGAAAATAAACTCTTACAGAGTAAAACACAGAGAAGTTAGAATGGGTAGCAATTACAGATGCGAGATTTCCATTACAGAAATCTCCATTGCCAACATATCCAGGTCCACATTCACATGTAACCTCTAGAAAAACAAGAGAAAAAAAATTTGTTCAAAACATGCAAGGATTATTATATATTGAACTTCAAACTTTCTTACATTTATTCCATATTATTTAAAATACCTCGAATTCTGTAGCAGTAAGCATCATATGGAGTGTTTACATCAGGATCTTTGTACTGGATTACGCCCACTTGATTGTCACCACATTTAGAAGATGGAAAGCGGATTGGATAACCAACTTTTTTACCATCAAGCCATCCAGCAACACATAAGTGCATGCCCAACTAATTGAAAACAAGATTAAACTCAACATTAATTTAAAAGGAAAAAAAATTGGCCATTAATCTAATCAACGTTCTGATATTCTTAATATTTACATATTATATTACTTTGTTTATATACTTGTATATATAGTTACTTGTTGTAATAAAACAGATTTTTAAAACATATTTTGAGTTGAATGTTCAAGCTAAATGAAAAATGTTATTGAGGTTCAAACTATGATAAATTGTTAAAAAGTTATTCAGGAGATTTGTTTGAGTCTACTTTAATCCAAACACAGAAAATGGGTTTCAGACATATCAGCGATTTTGAATTTATTGATTTTTTTTTTTTTTTGGTATGTTATTGTAGGTTAGTTGTACCAGTTACCATTAAGGTTTTCAGAACTAACATAATTCGCCATGTTCATTAAAAAAAATAACCATTAACTACGGCCTAAAATACACTTGTAGGAACTAATATTTGTTCAATGCTTGGAGTGTTATTCCAGAAGGCTAGTGAAATTTGAAAGTAGCATCTTTTTAGAGGTCTGGTTAAACCCTCTCCAGCCCTCAGAGGTCCTTCTAAAGCAAAGCATAATTATACTCTGTGTTTAATACAGATAAGGCACACACACACACACGCGCGCACACACACACACACTATGTCCTCTTCAGCAGATACAGAAATTTATTTATTTATTATGAGAAAGAAGGGTTACCAGTCTCAATTTAGCCTGACCAGACTAGGTTGCCATGGATCCAGCTACAAGGAGAGTTTAACTCTGAAGGCTTTTATGGGAACGGGTTATACTTATCCTAAAGGCCTTAGGAACCTGGGTGAATATATAAAAAGGAAGTGTCGTAATACCTTTCCCTCCAAGATTATAAAAATGAAAGGAAGACAGAGTCCAATCATGGTAAACCTCTTGCAGAAGCCTCTGAAATGCTTCACGTTACACTCACACTTTCCCTCAAAGCCGTAATTGTGTGTGCAACAGTCTTGAATCCGGATTAGATAATCTGTGAATTTCATCCTGTGTATTATAACCTTAAGGTTATAGGTTTTCCATAACGATAACACATTCCTAACTTATACATATACATATATACATATATATATATATATATATAGAGGATTTTCTGAGTAGATCCTTCCGTAGGAGAGTGCTCAATACTTTTTGGTAGAGCAAATAAACAAAAATAAAAGGACAGGACAAAGACTTTCTATTGAAACTCCATTTATCACTACAGATCTGTTTCGAGGGGTGGTGAAACCATCCTCTCTCTTCAGGTGATTATAGAAGAATTCTTATAATTATAATTATTCTATAATCTTCTATAATCACCTGAAGAGAGAGGATGGTTTCACCACCCCTCGAAACAGATCTGTAGTGATAAATGGAGTTTCAATAGAAAGTCTTTGTCCTGTCCTTTTATTTTTGTGTGTATATATATATATATATATATATATATATATATATATATATTCATATCCTGAGTGCTTCATCCAATGAAGTTGACCATATTTCAACTTCATAGGGTGAAGCACTCAGGATATGAATATACTGTATATGTATAACACGTTCCTAACTTTATATATATATATATATATTCATATCCTGAGGGCTTCACCCAATGATGTTGAAATATGTTTCATTTTGTGCAAGTACAGTCGGCCCACCAACTTACGAAGACCCCTGGGTACGAAATCCCCGGGTTATGAAAAACATTTTCCTGAGTTTCCGTCCCCGAGATATGAAACAACCCCCTCTCACGAAAAGAAATTAAAAATTCAAATGTGCCAATCAAAATTTCACACGACCCGCGAGTTGCTCTCTCATTGGCTGTCTCTCGACATCCCGCCCCGCTGGCCTCCCAGATAGAGACAGAAGGAAGCTTCACTCTTTAGTTTTTAGTTTAGTTTTTTAAGTTGTTTTAATTCAGTAAATGTTTAATAAATGTGGGCGCATTTGAGCTCATCTGGAATTCCGATCCCTCAAGGAATCAAATTCAAGTTGAGTTTGTCAAGCAGAGAATGCGCTTTGAGTTCCATGTCTTGTGGGCTAGGCCCGCAGCGCGCGTGCGAGAGAGAGAGAGAGAGAGAGAAAAAAAGAGAGATAGAGAGCGACAGGTGTGTGTGTGTGTTAATAAAAATGTTTAATAATGGTTTAATTAATAAATGTTATTAAATGATTTAATCTGTTAATAAAATGTTTAAATGGTTTAATAAATAATTTACTTTTAACACATATTTCATACAAAATTGGTGTACTTTTATCATTTTTAAAGGGTTTATCCAGTCCAAAGACTGGAGCCTTGGAACGAATTAGGCGTTTAACATGTAAAATGCGACCCCTACTTACGAAATCCCCACAATACGAAAAGGGCGCTGGAACGGATTCATTTCGTAAATTAGGGGCCGACTGTAGTTGATTAATTTGGTTTACCTGTTGGGCACCAGAGAGCTGGGACACGGTAGCAATCGTGGCTCCCTCAGCTTTGCAGGCTGCCTCTGCTGCGCTGTAGTTCATCACATACTTCCCAACTGGTGATCTCAAGTGAAAAACACCTGCTGTTTTGGCTGAATATTTTCATAACATTGATTAAAAGTATAAAATGGCAACTTCCACGGTTTTAAACAGATCAAGCTGAGTTTTTTTTTATTTTTTATGACAGGTGAATGATCACTCATGAATGTTTCTAAATCTTGGTGAGTGTACTGATGACAACACAAAAATATGAAAATGTCAAAAAGTCTCTCTTTCTAATAAATCATATCTGTATAAAAAAACGAATCCGATTTGAACAAAAATTGAACTATATATTTAGGATCAGAAGTTTCAATGTCAAACCAGGTTTCATCTGGATCTGATCATTTGGAAATAATTTAATTTAACATGGGATATACAATTTATCAAGTTCGTAAGCTTATAGTTCTGCCATCAGATCAAGACCTTATTCTTCTCATGAAGGATCTGTATAGCTATAAGGAAGTAAAGTTTTATACAAGTCTGGCAGTTCTTCTGGAATCAAAATGTTGAAATTATTGCTGTCAGTACATAAAACCATGCTGTAAAGTATATAATCAGTATATATAACTGACAGACTTCCAAGTTAACTGTTGCTTTCATCATGGTTAAAGCGATGGGTTACTGATCCAAAGGTGAGCGGTATCACCCCAGTCAGGCCCTGAACCTTCAATTGCTCAGTTGTATAAAAATGATAATTGTAAATCACTCTCGATAAGAGTATCTGCCAAAATGCTGCAAATGTAATGAGATGGGTGACAGCTTCCCCTAATTAAGAAAAATACTCTAATTAGGATTAAACGGCTTAGAAAATGAATGAATATTATCATGATATGAATTCAAATATGCACAAGAGTTAAAGCCACTCACTTACAGATTTTCCAGGTGACAGAATTTTAAAGCCTTGGCAGAGGTCTGCATTCTCTGAATGCTCTTGACTATGATCTCCTCTTTGAAGCTGAGCAACGTTAAAGCATGCGCTCAGCATGCGTTAAATAATTGTATGTGGGAGGTGGGGAAAAGTAACTTGTAGTTACGGTGGGAGAATGCTGCTTATTTTGCATCATAGGAATGTTTGCTAATGTAATGAACAATAAGCCCGAGTCATTCCACCTTAAATTCATTTGGTAAAAGCATTATGGAAAATTGGATCGATAATTCAAGTGTTTGAGGAAAAACCTTCAGCATAATTTTGAGATATACACCATATACACTGTACACCGTCTGCCTCAAAAAACATGCATGCTACTTGCAACAACAGTCAAAAGGCATTTCCTTTTCCATAACTTTTGTGATGAATAGTTGTGAGACCCCCCAGTGCAGCTAACTGGGTTAGCAAAGGCTGACCATGTCTCACTGTCTATGCTGTGAGGCTGTAAAAGAACCACTGCTGAATTTCGACAAGATTAGGCTGCAAAGACATTGGCGTGTCCTGATGAGCTGTGTCCAGGGTGTAATCTGCGCTCGCCCCGGAGTCGGACGGGATGGGCACCAGCCTTCCCACGACCCTAATTAGGATTAAGTGGTTACAGAAAATGAATGAATGAATAGTTGTGGGTCTTACATTTTTATTTCAGATTATGGATGCCAAATAGCATTCATGTGAGAAGGGTGTTCCCTGTGTACATGTTCAGTGCAGGGATGGTGGATGTAATTACTTTTTTGTTTATGTGTGTATGTTATTGTGTGTGTGTGTGTGTGTGTGTATGTGTGTTCCAAAAGTACACAAACGTGAGTATTCTAAAAGTACACACACACACACACACACACACACACACACACACACACACAATAAAGAGAAGCTATTACCGAGGGCACTAAATTAGTTAGGACCAATTTTGGGTACATGTTCATGTTATATTAATTTTCGGGTATTTAATCTTTTGTTTGCTATGTTATATTAATGTTTCAACATTTCTAACTGTGGCTTATGTTGCCTTGCCTACATGATAAAAAAAAAGACTCAAATGCTAATTTCAATTCAAAACGTCAATAATCCCAAATAAAATTCTTGTGATAAAATGTTGAATGAAAGCTTACTGTGAAAATGCAAATCTTTGCAGATTGCATTGGCATTGCAGTCTCCATTGTTCTCTAGACATCGATCAACAGGTGGTACCACCTTCTCGAAACACTGGACTCCATTGCCCACATACCCCGGGAGACATTCACACCGCCGCTCATTCTGGCAAAAGTAAATATGTCAATGTAAGCTGTCAAATTCCGTCCTAAAATTTATCATAGAATATATATATATATATATATATATATATATAAATAATAATAAACAAACAAGAACTCACAGGTCCAACGAAAATGCAGTCTGCAAAGTCACTACAGCCACCATTATTTTGTTCAACACAGAGGTTGATGGGGGAGCAGATACTGCCATCTCCAGAATAGCCAAGTTTACAAGAGCATGTTACATTGAGCTCGGACTGCGTGCAGTTAGCCTGCACGTGACAGCCGCCATTATATTCATTACACAGATCTGGAGCTGCACCAATAAAATATGAAAAAGGATTACAATTTTCCTTTTTAGATCAAAAACAGAATATATAATAAAAAAAAAATTGTTCATTATAACTAGAAATGTACTAATAAGGTGAAGTATTGTCCAATTTCATGTCCAGTAGCACCTGCTACATATAATCATATAATCATAAATATGCAATCAGGAGATTGTTAAAAGCGAATGAAAAAAATTAAGGGAATGGATGTAATTTTAAAAGCTACAGAGAAAATTAATTAAACAAATAAATACTGAAAGATTTTGCCTTTCTATAATGTGTTTGTACATTATAGTAGCCCATAGGTTAGTAGGAATTTTACTCAAGTTGCTTTTCACAAAGGTCAGTCCTACATTTGCATTCGTCTTTTCCACCATGTGTGGGGTGAGCCAGGGAAAATTAGGTGCAAACTCATGTTTTCTTCTCTTCGATTTCTTTTCTTTTTTTTTTTGCTACTTTTGGCAAATAGAGATTAGCCTCATTTCGAGAAATTTTCCCCCTTTATTGTCATTTGTGGTCAATTGAACAAAATGGAGAAACATACCTGTGCAGTTATAGCCATTTCCTTCATATGGTGGTTCACACTCACACATGTTCATAGGCAGGCACACAGCATTAGAGTGGCAACCAGGGGAACATACAGGCTTCACAACTAATAAATAATATTATAAAGAAGAATAATGAAGCAATGCAGAAACGGTTTTGATCATTTTAATATCTAGTATTAAGTTATTGAATCAAATGGACTTGAAATCATTTCAGTTCATCTACCTCATATCCATTCAGCTTTACACCCAAACACTCATACAAATAAATTACATATTTCTACCATAAAAAGTAAAATCTTATTTTTTACCAATTTTGGACTCGCACGTCTTGCCTGTCCAGCCCTCCTGGCAGAAACAGCTACCATCGCCAGTTATGCCGCTATCACACTTCCCTTTATTGGTACATGCACAGGCTGCAGGCAGAGAATAAAAGGGCATTTTTAAAATTATAGCCACATGAGGAATTCAATAAACACAATTTACATACAAAAACAATGCAGTTTACACACAAAAATATTTCAGCAGCATAACTTGGATTTATAACTGTAAATGTCTACTGCGCTCTACATACACACAGTCGTCGACTTACGACCGCTTTTGGTTCCGACCGGCCGGTCGTAAGGCGATCTGGTCGTATATCGACTTTCCATCCAAATACTTTTACAATTTCTCCATTTCATGGATGGGTCCAGCCCGTTGCTTTGTTATTACCGTAAATCTCATAAGTGCTGAGCTTTTTTCCCAGCTTCACGAATCCGTTCTTTATCCTTTAAAATTGTCGACACGGTAGAGTGTGATAACTGAAGTTCATATTTACTTTCTTTCCTCCTTCGAACAGCTTGATCACCTTCATCTTCATGTAAAGATCAATGGCCTTTCTCTCTCTGTTTCTCTCGGCAGGCTTACAGACAGAAAAATCAGCTTTTCTTTTGGTCGCCATCTAGAGGTAGGGGTTGAAGGACAAAGTAGCTTGTACTGTACTAGTGTTAACGCCGCTCTGGGCAGTTCGAAAGTGAAGCTGCATCATCTCCTGCTTGGCCTTTTAAGATGCTGTCGTACGCCAAAACAACTGTCGTACGCAACACTCGCACTTGCACCGCACTGCCATGAATCATGCTTCACGACGGTCGCGGTCGTAAAGTTAATCAGATGTAACTCGCATAAGGTCTTAAGTCGACGACTGTCTGTATATAGTCTTAAAAAACTGGATCCTATGTTTTAAATCTCAGATCTACATGTTAGACAAAAAAATCTGAAGCAGTGATTTTTTTTTTTCTTTGAAAATCAATCAACCAATAAATCAACAAACTGCCAAAACCATTAAGCTTCTCCACCAAGTACATTCCAAGTGCTGGAAACACCTCTTGTGAACCTCCTGAGATAAAACGATTCCGGGAAGTTATAAGTGTAGAATTTAACTACTGCAATGTGCTATAGTGTATCTCTCCAGAAATGAGGCCTAATTTGAATAATCCTCATCCTTCTCACTGGAAAAAAGCTCTCAATCCCATGAGAAGCTGAACCATAATTGCATGAAGCAGTATGGTTTATATTTGATGCTTGATTGTGCATGTATGTGGAAGCAGTCGTAATGGAATCAGGATTCTACTCACTGCATTCCCTCTGCAAGATTTAAAAAAAAAATAGATTTACTTGATGGCACATCAGAGAGAAAACATCTCTGCACCATGTTGTATAGTGCTGTGGAGCAAGGAATGTGATCAAGCATCATCTGGGGGCTAAAAGGGGACAGTTTAAAGTCTGAGGTAACACATGATGGATTTTTGCCTGTGTTTAATCATGGGTAATTGCGTTATGTGCTTTTGTGCTTGCAGGAGAAGAGACCCATGATGTGTGAGAGAGAGAGAGAGAGAGAGAGAGAGAGAACTGAGAGCATAGGATAATGTGTGTGCTAGTGTTTAAGTGCAGCCCAGGGTGAGACTGTAAAGATGCTGAAAATCGCAAGAGTGCTACACTGGTGCTGATGGCAGATACTGACGAGGACATCATGTCATGGAGTCAGTTAGTGAGATCATCCAGATCTTTGCCATTCATCAAGCCCAACATCAGGCCCCTGTCATGCAGTACACAAAGCTGGAGTCCTAGGCAGAGGACCGGCATGTAATCCAAAACTTAATTAAACCAGGACATACTCCAGCAGGAGCTCACACATATTCTGCAGCACTACCCCATATTATTGCAGTATTATTAGAAGACATCCCCAAAGAAAAAAGAACAGGAGGCAGAGCTGGAGGTAGCAGAGATGAAAATGTTGAGGTTCTCTTTGGGAGTAACGAGGATGGATAGGATCAGGAATGAGTACATCAGAGGGACAGCACATGTAAGAGGTTTTGGAGACAAAATCAGAGATCGAGATGGTTTGGACATGTACAGAGAAGGGATAGTGAGTATATTGGTAGTAGGATTGCTGAGGTTGGAACTACCAGGCAGAAGGTCTAGAGGAAGACCAAAGAGATGATTTATGGATGTGGTGAAGGAGGACATGAAGGTAGTTGGAGTAAGAGTAGAAGATACAGAGGACAGGGTGAGATGGAGGATGGAGGTGGATGGTTTGCTGTGGCGACCCCTGAAGGGAAAAGCCGAAAGGAAAAGAAGAAGAAGAATTATAAGACGTCCCCAAAGCATTCCTAGAGAGATTTGATTGTCCTGCGAATCAGCTGCACCAACATATTTCATATTCAGCATGAGAGATCTTGGTGTTAACAGTTCTGCCTGTGCCGCAGAGAATCAAATAACTTCATTGCATGCTGCCTAGCAAAAAGAACAGGCTTAATTCCGGCTGAGAGAGCATCAATCCGTTCATCTATTTCCACAATAAGTCAAAAAGTCTGACTTATGTCTTTTTTCTAACCACTTTTGCTTGGCCTCAGTGGAAACCATCACAAGGACAAAGAGATTTGTGAGGAGAATGAAGGACATGGACAACAGTGTTGCTAATAGAATCCTATGACACTTACACTGGCCTATGTAATTATGTAATGGCACATGTAATTCATTTTGGGTTTCCATGTGAAACTACACTGTTCGGTGTGCACTGATGGAATTTCACCCATGAACTCCTATCATGCTGTTTTGTACAGCAAAATATCACTTACTTGTCAGAAATAAAATAAAACAGAAGGACCGAATTTGTACCTCTGAGCTAACCTCCTATACCTCCAAGTTTTGAACTTCCTGCCCCATCACCTCTAGCATGCATGTCATTACGTCAACATGCACATACAATGCTTATCTTTCCCTTTCAAGCTGCTTCCCATGCTCCACAAGAAAGAAAGATTTTGTGTACATTTGCATCAAATAACTTGGTGACAGATCTGATCTTAAAAAGTATTAGCGCTTAAGATAAATTTACCTGTACAGTTTGAGCCATAATAGTTCCTACGACACAACTCACATGCTGTCCCAGTAAAACCCATGTGACATCTACACCTTCCTGTTCCATCTCGGTCATCATCACAATCACCATGATTTCCACATGGTGCCTCCAGTCCCCCAGGACAGACTAGAACAGATACACATCTTTATAAGTCACAGATACGTACGTATTGTTATATTTAGTGTGGTTTTCATATTCTTGTATATATCAACCTTACTTCATGATTTAAAGAAACATTTTTTTTAAATGTAGTATATACACTGGCCCAAAGTGCGTGGGAATCTGAGCACCAAAGTATGTGCATGATAAGCATCCCATTACTGTTAAAAAACTACCCACACAATTATAGACACACTGTAGACAAGTCTTTGAATATTCAGTTTTGCGGCATCCATCGAGGCTAATGTACAGAACTGATTTAGTATATACACATGAACATTAGCAAAAAGAACATAATTTTACTATTTTATATATATATATATATATATATATATATATATATATATATATATATATATATATATTATATATAGCTAGAGAATTTTCTGAGTAGATCCTTCTGTAAGAGAGTGCTCAATACTTTTTGGTAGAGCAAATAACAATAAAAATAAAAGGACAGGACAAAGACTTTCTATTGAAACTCCATTTATCACTATAGATCTGTTTCGAGGGGTGGTGAAACCATCCTCTCTCTTCAGGTGATTATAGAAGAATGATTACAAAGTGCTGTGGGCGGGGCGGTGTTATGTCGATAAACATGGCGTCCGCTAGATGGGGTGATGTCCATTATGCGTTCGGGGGCGGGTTCTCTTAAATATTGGTATCGATACATGCATATAAGTGCATACATTTTTACATACACATGAACTCATATGTACACATATGTCTGTCTGTCTTCCTTTCGGCTTTTTTCCCTTTTACTCGGGAGTCGCCACAGCGAATCATCTGATTCGCACGTTTGATTTGGCAGAGGTTTTTACGTCGGATGCCCTTCCTGTCACAACCCTTTTTAGCAAGGGACAGAAACATGCTGACGGCTTTTCAGCCTACTCTTTACGAAAGTCAGCAATGGTTCTTTTACTTGCCTCACACCATAGACAGTGAGAGACATGGCCTGCCTTTGATAACCCAGTTAGCTGCACTGGGGGGGACAGTGACCTTGTGGAGAGTGGGACTTGAACCCCCAACCTTTGGATCAGCGATCCAGCGCCCTATACCACTAGACCATCACTGCCCCTATATGTACACATATATATATATATATATATATATATATATATATATATATCCACGCATACACACTTACGCATACGCATACATATATATATATATATATATATATATATATATATATATATATACATACATACATATATACATATATGTACATATATAGCTCAAACTGCTAGTGCTCTTCACTAGTCACAGTTATTTTGCATACTATAAAAAGGTCCAAGATGAAACTTCCACTGGTTTCCACAACATCTTTGTTCCGTGTACAAGACGATATCCAGACTGTTTGATGAAGTTTGGATGGATCTTAAAAGTTCGTCATTTGGCTCAGCAGCTTGATATATGCCTTTTATGATTGCATGGTTCAAGGAATTGTAATAGACTGCTTAAAGTTTCTAGACTTGCTTACTGCTTATGATTTTTTTTTTTTTTTATCAGGTTCTTTATTGGCTTCAGTGAACGGTTTTAATGTAAGCTCTATTCTGGCTTCTTACACAAAGGTTAAAAAAAAAAATAAAAAAAAAAAAACATTCCTCAGACGCTTGTTTAACTCTTGGGGCTTTTTTGAACATTGAATTTCTGTTTGAAACGTATCTTGCTGTGTAAACCACTCTAAAAATAGCATACTAAAAGAAAAAAAAAATCAAAGTTTGGACAGAAGTAAACTTGGCACTAGAAGCAGTTTGTTGACACGGACATATTTCCTCATATTAACTTAAATCCTGATATTAACACATTAACTGAAAGTGGTTTTCAAAATTTAATATCAGATGGTCATATTGTGTTGCTTTTGTTTGTAATCTATGGGAAGTTCTAGGATTTCAGCCCCAGTGACTATAAGCCTTGAGTGGTAGCCATTTTCAGCGAAGCATTATCTATTCCAAGTTTTTTATTCCAAGTATTGATTATCAGTAAATATTATCACAGTATAAAATTAAAAAGTTTTTACTTAATCATTACCACATTTTACTACATTACTGTCTATAGAATGTGTTTAAGAAGCATATTTTAGTGCATGTAATATGATGCATAGCGTTTTACTTCCGCGTTAATAATTCGCACATGTAATATGATACAATAGGTTTTACTTCCGGGTAAATAACTCACAGAATTTCTTGATCTGCGGGAAGGGCCGGAACTGTGCATTAAAAAGTTGTTTTAGTCTTTTTTCAAAAAGTTGTTTTTAGTTGAAACAAACAAATTATCATTTGTTGTAATTGCACATACATGTCGAACACAGTGGATTTCTTTGAGGATTAAAAATTATTCCAGTGTGCGATGGAGATATGAAGAATTATTTGCTTTAAATTTTACTTGGACGTAAAAGCATTTCACTTACTACTAGTGCAGTTCACAATCAGGAAACTATTTGTCATTTTTACCTTGACAGTTTCGTCCATAGTGGTTCTTACAACACTTGGAGACCCATAACATTTTGTTGCATACTCGGCTACAGCCATATGAAGGAATACCGTATCTTCGGGGATACTCATAATCATCATAAAAATAATGGCGTCTGTATGAGCTCATGTGTCTACCGCATACACTCGTTTTGTTCTGTGGAGAGAGAAACATTATTAGACATACGTATAAAATATCAAACTAAAAAAAACATCAAAAAGCCATCAATGTGCCAGGATAGAAAACCTGAAAAATAGAATATACAACTAAACAAATGAAATGTTGTCAGTGTTTGACAGAACAATAGGAAACAATTAAATGAAATGGGGGACGACAACCTTATGGAGAGTGGGACTCGAACCCCCAACCTTAGGATCAGTGATCCAGCGCCCTATATCACAAGACTACCACTGCCCCTCGTATTAAAATATGTTGAATAAGGATGTTAAATATGTTTAATGAGGATAATTCATCAATGCCAAAAAACATTCATTCATTCACTTGGACTGAACAATCATTTAAACCTACTACGGTTGCAGGGAGGCTGGACCCTATCTCTGCCGACAACTGATGAAGGCGGAGTACCCTGGGAACAGCCCACCAGTCCATTGCAGGGCCAAGACACAAAACCATTCACACTAACACCAAGTGGCAATACAGGGATCCCCCACTTTCCATGGTTATCGGGGGCCGACCCCCCCGACCCCCCGTGCGACCACCAATTTTCACGAAGTAGGATCGACCCTCACTGACTAACGTATACGTACATGTATATGTGTATATAATATCAATAAATACATATTCAATGCTATAAATGCTTATAATAACAAGTAAACAGTTTAAAATAATCCATAAGATGTAAATAAAATATAAATAGACACAGGCATACAGATGTGCACGGCCACACTCAGATGCGCACCTCACATAAAAATGTAAGTAGTTTTTGTTGGGTTGTTTTTTGTTTGTTTTTGTTCGTTTATGGTTTTGTTTGTTTTATTGCATGAGTGGCCTTGTTTTGCGGCATTTTCCTTAACCTTTTCCCTATTTTTCCATAATTTCCTTTTTTTCAATGAATATTTTTGAAAAACCCACGATGCACTGAAGCCACAGAAACTGAAGCACAAAGTAGTGAGGGATCACTGTATAGAACAGCCAAATAAAACCTAATGTGCAGTATTTAGACTGTGGGAAGAAACTACAGTACCCCGAGTAAACTCACAAAAGCACACAAAGAACATGCAAGACAAGAAGTTTTCAACAACAAACAAGAGTTTTCCTTGGCTGTTACAAATTGCCCCTTGGTGTGAATGTGATTGGTTGTGTGTGTTGGTCCTGCAGCTGACTGGCGAGCTGTCCCCCATGAGGTGTACCCCATTTATTCCCAGAATCGGCTCCAGCCACACTCCAACACATATGTATTACACATTGTATTAAGCAATTTAGGAAATGAATGAATGAATGGATTGATGCAATGTGGGATGTATTTTAGAGTCTAAAATTTAGACCAGATATTTCTACACATTCTTAAAATTATTACTTTTCCAGAAAGATGACTATTAAAATCTAATTTGATTTAATAAAATGATGTACACTGAGTAATTTGATAATTAGTTAAATAGATAATGTAATTTATTGTACTGTATAAAGTGTTAAATTAATGACTTTTGCATGTATAATATTTTCGTGGTCAAGTAAATCTTTGTTTATTTTTCATTTTAAAAAAATCATACTGTGTATAAGTCACTGTAAGAGTAGAAGATGCAGAGGATAGGGAGAGATGGAGGCAGATCATTCGCTGTGGCGACCCCTGAAGGGAACAGCCGAAAGGAAAAGAAGAAGACTTTGTATAAGTCACTGGGCTTTTTTGTGACATTTTTGTTTTTTCATCGCTAAAAAACAATGTTGTAGTGGGTATTTATTACAGTGAAGACAAAAAAACCCCCAATGTAAATCATAACCAAAATAATAATAATTAAATGGATACTTACAGCATATGTAGAACCATATGGACAAGATGGTGGAAAGATACAAGACCCACAGCGACCCTGTTCATAGTATTTATTTTCATAATTAATTTAAATACAATACTGTTTAAAAGATATTTTATATATATATATATATAAAAAGACACAGATACATATTCATACATCTCTGATCTCTTACCTTAAGCTCTGTAACTGAAAAGTTATCACAGTGTGCCCCTATATTTGGAGGCTCTAAAACATTGTCAATGCCATAAGCGATTCCCATAGAGAAGTACAGATGACGTTCTACAATCTTGGCGTCATTTCCATTAATTAAAATTTCCCCCTAAAAAGATCAACAAATGTAGAATTCCACTTATTGTACAATACACACTGGGTTGCTACAAACTTAAAATGAAGCTAGTATATTATATAAGCTACTATAGCTGTCCCAATCAAATAACATGACAAGGCTGAGGGTTACAATGCAGAATGGCTCAAGGATGGTCCTGAACTTTGAGCTGTATTTTACCTTAGAGAAGAAGCAATTTCAAATTTAAAATGTGATAAGATTTCAAAATTTAGCTATTCTTTTCTTACCAAAGCTACTTTGTTTACATTTGTGATACCTGTGTTCATACACATTAGGAAGGATGGATGTAGGGACAGGCATGGATATGGATAGATGTATTTACCAAAGGATGTAAGGATAAAAGCCATGCAAAATCAGATTGATGTATTTCTATAAAGTATAGAAATTTGCTCCATGTATGGAGAGCTACGCTATAATAATAATTACCATATTTGACATAATAAGCACCCTGTTCCAATAAGCCCCCCTTGTGTTTTTGAGTGTCTAATAACCGCCCATGTGTACTGGGAGCAAAATGGTAGATCAAACTTACCAATTTTATTTGATCGGTCTCTGTAAGGGTAAAATGAGGCGTTCACTGCCTGTAAAAGTGAGTTTATACAGTATTTCAAGACCCCCTGCCACTGGGGAGTGTCTATAATGTTCATCAGTAAAAACACATTTTATCATTCTGCCGTGCTTTAAAAAACAGGAATATATTTTGTTGTGTTCTCTTGGTAAATGTCCAACAACTGATGAACCATTAGAAACTGCTACAGCAAAACTATGGGATGCTCTGAATGAATGGAGCGATGAGCCAGATATGGACTTATCAGAAAGTGATGAGTATTTTTCACCCGATTCACCTGCTCACTAACTTCATACATTTAAAGATGTTCCTGGCCATGTGCTTTTCAACGTGCCATGTGCTAAAGTTGACCTTTGTGTTGATTGATTCAACGTGTCATGTGTTAAAGTTGACATTCATGTTGACTGGCTCAATTTTACATCTGGGGAAATATTTAAAGGAACAGCACCGGGAGGAAAAATTAAAGAGTCTTTTTTTTTTTTTTTTTTTAATTATGCTGTTTTCTGCTTATTTTCAGCTCACATGAAAGTAATTTGGTTGTTACCGAAAAATGAATAACACAAATACCAGTAAAACTCTTTTATTATTCTGTTATTATTCATGCTTTTCACCTCTATGGTAATAAGCCATTTTAATAAGTGCCCACCCACTCCAATTTTTAAGCGCCCTGGGCGCTTATCACATCGAATACGGTATTTTTTTTTCTGTTAGGCCGGTAATTATAATATTGTAAAATGGAAGCAGTATTGGTATATTAAAATAAAATGTTTTTTTTGCTCTGAGCACAGAATACAGTCACCTAAAAAATAAAGTCTGCCTTTTTTTAGTTTGATGGTTTTGCGTATCAAGACTATTAAAAACGTAGCTGCAAGAAGTGATTCCTGGGATCCATGCAAAAAGATTAATGAAGAGTTTAAGTGGTGATGAAGAGGAAAATGGAGTGATAATGAAGAGGAGTTAGGGAGAGGAAGAGTACTCTTCCTCTTTAATGCTGTAAACGTAAATGATTTAATCAAATGAAATGTTTGATCTCTGTTTGGCTCTGGTTTAGTGCTAAGATAGCATGTGTAGCATAAAGGAATTTAACAAATAGATTAAAAAACTTACAGTTATATCTTGGCTGCAGCTGAAAGTCAGTGATGCTCCATACATTGTCCGGAGAGATTTTTCTTTCGGCAGGGCAGTAGCAGGTGTCTATAATAACAAAGTAGGAAAAACATTAAGTAGTAGTGCTTTAATCGCTATAAAAGTGCGCATGAGAAAATGAATGATATGTTTAAAAACAATGAACTTCAAAGTAAGATGGGAAGGGATTTGGATATTCCATCCTCTGTGGTGCATAATGGTGCAGTGGTGGTCCAGTGGTAAGCTGCTGGATTCCCAATCCCAAGGTTGGGGGTTCACGCCCCACTGTCAACAGGTTGTCACTGCTGTACCCCCAGTGCAGCTGACTAGGTTATCAAAGGCGAACCATGTCTCTCACTGTCTATAGTGAGAGGCTGTAAAAGAACCATTGCTGACCTTAGTCAAGAATAGCTGGCATAGCCGTCAGCATGTTTCTGCCCTGCGATGGCCTGGTGAGCTATCCAGGGTGTACTCTGCCCTCACCCAGAGTTGGCTGAGATGGGTGCCAGCCTCCCCGCGAACCTAATTAGGATTGAGCGGTCCAGAAAATGGATGGATGGATGGTGCATAATATGATCAAAGCATTCAAGGAATCTGGTGGAATTTCTGTATGTAAAGGGAAATAGCAGAAACCTAAGTTGAACACCTGTAATCTCCAATCCCTCATACGGCACTGCATAGAGAACTTTCATTCATCTATAGCTGTTATAAACACATGGGCTCAGAATTGCTTTGGCCAATCTTTGTCCACCACTATAGTACAGAGTTACATCCATAAATGTCAGGAAAAAAATACTATCATCTGGACTCAGAGGCATCTGGGATGGACTTCTTTCTTCTGTTTCCTTTTGGATTTTTCCCTTTTTCAGGGGTCGCCATAGCGACTCATCTGATTCGCATGTTTTATTTGGCATAGGTTTTTAGGTCGGATGCCCTTCCTGATACAACCCTTTTAGCAAGGGGCAGAAACATGCCGACGGTTTCGCAGCCTACACTTTTACGAAAGTCAGCAATCGTTCTTCTCCATGCCTCTCACCATAGACAGTGAAAGACATGGCCGGCCTTTGATAACCCAGTTAGCTGCACTGGGAGGACAGTGACAACCTTGTGTAGAGTGGGACTCGAACCCCCAACCTTAGGATCAGCGATCCAGCACTCTTTACCGCCAGGCCACCACTGCCCTGCACTGCCCCTAAAACAAGTACTGTGGTCAGAGTAGACCAGTATTTCAGATACTTTTATAGAAGAAATGGTTGACATTGCTCCAGCTCAAAGACAAAAACAAAACAAAACAACAAAAAAAAAAACATTTGATTGTTATCAGTGCCAAGGCAGCTTCTTTAGGATATAGAGTTGTAGCATTGCCCTTGGCAAAGACACATTTTATTCTGTGGTGGTAGCATTAAAGCAGAAAAGTACATGGACTTTTAGAGGTAATTAATGTTCAATACAGGGCAAAAATTATTTATAAATCATTGTTTTCAGATTTAATTTTAATCTGAGCATAGTGATCTAACTTTAACTGAGTTGTGTATGTAAATCTGAAACAAATCTTTCTGCCAGTCATTCTAAGGTGGACTTCTCTCACCGCAGATGTTGGAATGTGATGAATCCAACTTGACAGCCCTGACACAGCACTAACTTAACAATGGATGACAATTGATAGGATTGTCAGGGCAGCTAATATCAACTCAAGAACAAAAGATAACAAGACATTGGTATCCTTTCCTCCTCTTATTCAATACTTCAAGTAATTCTAATTAAATCCTACATCCTGTAGCTTTAATTACCGTATGTTAAAATATGTAATGGATGTTAAAATGCTTTAAAAACCTTATTTTCTTAGATTTCATCTCTTGCTCCAACAGGGAACAACATTTATACATTTTTTTTTCAGTTACATAAATTTTGCTCCTAATGAAGACATATTTGCTGATTTATTGGTTTTTGCATTAGTGCAGAAATGTTTGTACAGTATAAAACGACTATCTAAAAAAAAAAAAAGTCACTTATCCAGTTATATACATCACGCCCAACCAAATAAAACTTCCACACTCAGATATTTTGCTGGACAACTTTAGCCTTGGTTGCAGTGTATTATTTCTGTGGCATTGTTTTGACAAACTTCACAACATCCAGACTTATGTTCATTTTTCACCAATACCTTGAATTGATGATGGGAAAATCTAACGGAAGAATTAACAAAAGCGTAGGAACTCCAGCCTAAGTGTGCAAGCACTAGTGTGGTAATGGCAAATTACTGGTGGCACAGAAAGGCAGGTAAACATGATGGTGAACGGATCAGACTGGTCTTAAAAAGATATCGGATGGACAAACTAACCCTGAGAACCAAAGACTGATTAAACTCGTACTTAATTTAACGAGATTTGTGCTACAGATGAAATTAGGAGGAGAGACCATGAAAAGTAAGCTTACCAGAATTATTGGAATCATGGCAGAAGTGGTGAGAACATGCCACTATATTTCATATTGTGTCCACTGAAGTGGTATCCAAAGGCAACATTACCAAAAAAAAAAAAAAAAAAAATTACATTTTTCTGACCGTGTCCAAATACTTATGGACCCAACTGTAATTCATCAGTTCAGTTCATTTTCTGTAACCGCTTATTCCTGATTAGGGTTGCAGGGAGGGCTGGCGCCCATCCCAGCCAACTTCGGGCGAGGGCAGAGTACACCCTGGACAGCTCGCCAGGCCATCACAGGGCGGAAACACGCCGACGGCTTTGCAGCCTACTCTTTACGAAAGTCAGCAATGATTCTTTTACATGCCTCACACCATAGACAGTGGGAGACATGGCCAGCTTTTGATAACCCAGTTGGCTGCACTGGGGGGGGGGGGGGGAACCCCCACCTTTGGATCAGCGATCCAGCGCCCTATACCACTAGACCACCACTGCCCCAACTGTAATTCATTTAAATTAAATCACTTACTCGATGGTCACGAACTACATGAAATTTCAAGTAGGCCTGTAGCTTGTCAAGGTGATCTTCACTGTACAGCCAGTCCTTCTGCTTCTGTGGTAGACTCATGAATGCTTTATCAGTAGGCCAGAATATGGTAAAAGGTTGAAATTGTTTATGCAGCAACATGTCCATCAGATTGGCTCTCTGGTACACATAAATAGTTCAAGTCAGTTTGAGAAATGAATGCAATGTCAATATGTAATGCAGTTCAAAGATATGTAGGGTATGTGACTATTTATACTATTGAATGGATGATTCCAAAAAAAAAAAAAAAAAAAAAAAAAAAAAAGCTTCCTGCTTATTTAGCATAATTTATGATGGCTTAAATTTTGGAACAAACATCGAAGTTATCTGTTCCTATTACAAGCAGTAATATAGTTCAAAGTTGTTTTCAAGAATAATTATAGGCATTAAGGTCCAAAATACATAGAACAGTACTTTCAAAAGTGCGCATACCTGGAGCAATTTGCCGAACGTAGTATATCCATATGCTTCTGCTGCATGAGTAACATTCACCTGCAATAAATGTATAGACAGAAATACTGACTTTTATTATGGGTTGACTTAAGGTTTATATGTTCAAAGATATACAATTGAATAAGACAAAATACATACAGTCTTGTCAATCTGTGTGGTTCCATTATTCAGTTCATATGGGAAGAGAACTTTATCTATGAAATGTAAGACTCCATTTGTGCATTCATAGTCACTTTTGATTATTTTTGCATTGCCATTAATGTACACAGCACCCTGTGAAAATGGAATAAAAATAACCAAATTAAACAGGGGGGGTGTTAAAGGGATAGCTATGTTTAAGATCTAATTCATATTGGATAGTATATACTGTATAGTATAATACATTCATGTAGTACTTGGTTATGTTGACATTTGTGTTGTTAAATTCAATTTATTTTGTTCTGCTCCTAAAGGCTTACATCTCGCACGCTGAAATTCAACTCGTATCCAGAAGCGGTAACCACACGTGTCATAGACTTAAGTTCTGATTCAGAGAGTTCTTCACAGCCCACTATGTGGTATCGCAATAGATCTTCACTGCGTTTTTTATTTTCCCATAGGTCAATCTGTTTGGGGAAAAATTAATAAAATATTCTTTTTAAAAACATCATCTGGGTACAAGTTGTAGCAGAGGTACAGAAATAAGACTTGGACCAAAAAAATATTTCTATGCTAGTAGATGTAGAGAGAAAATAAGACCTTATCTCATTTTTCAGTTTGCCCTTCGTTTAATCTAGAAAAATATAGACACATTTTTCTGTCTAATTGTATTTCATATGCACTACACAATAACAGCACGATCTGATTGGCTCATTATCTCAGAGATATTAGACATTATCCTGAGTGGATATTGTTACAATCAAAATAAGGGACAATCCTAGTCTGTCACGTTTACTTGAAGCAGGTCGCATCATTATTGTCAGCTTTTAAAAATTGAAAAATAAATCAGAAAATTCTTGTTTGAACTTGTTTTTCTTGTATTTTTGCATGGTGAAGCTTTAAATGTATGTAAAAAACCCATCTTTATGGGGTACAGATTACCTCCATTTCAGTGTAATATGTACTAACTCTAAATGAATAGGCTAAAAAGATTAGCAATACCGCACTATTAGTTCAAACAATTGCAGAGCTTACCTGACCTCTCCCTGTGATATATAATATGTAAATATATCTAGAAATATCTCATTTTATTTAACTTTTCTTAACGTTTATATGTAATATGTCAAAAGGTTTTAATATGCTTAAAATACACCATTAACTACATAGTTGCTTAGCCCAGCTAGAACTATAGGGCTGACCTAACCTGCCTCTATCCTTGTTAAAATATGTAAATAAAAACAATAAAATCTTGTTTTATAACGTTTTTCTTTGTGTTCCTGTGTATTATATACTTTAACTATTTAAGGGATTTAAAGAGGCACTGTTACACAGGAGCTCACCTCTGTCTGTTAAAACAAAAACACATACAAATGTCATTTTAGTGCTGGCTTTTCGGCTTATATTCATGTGTAGTATACAATTAAACAATTGTGCATGTTAGATATGGTGGACATTCACATTACTTCTTGGGGTCAATTCAGTGACTTTCACTATAGTACAAAATTGATCATTAAAATTGATGGAACTGTCATCAATTTTTGACAAGCAATGTCATCGGTTTGATCAAACCAGATAATGTAAATTAACTTTTTTTATTTTGAAACCGATGAAATTAAGTGAAAACTCTTCCTGCACAAATGTTTGTGGGCCTGTAGCTGTAGTTTTTTTGTCTTCTGAGTTGAGTGTCTCTGTCTTTTAATCAGACTATAAGGAAGAATGATGCTGAATATTAATGAGATATTAACTGTGTTGCATAACAACTGACTTTTCGGAAAATAGCCATTTCAAAATGGGTTCAAGTGTGCATTCCTAAGCCATGATATCACACTTAAGAGATAAATGAACAATACAAATATAAAACGTATGTAAAAAAAACACTTTCAAAGTTTAAAAAAAGAAGAAAAAAAAATACATACCGTGTAGTTTCCAATATAATCTGTATGAGGTATAAAAACAGTGTATGGCCCTGAGCCGTACAAATCCCTGACTCCTGATTCCTATACAAAACCAAACATTGAATATAATTTAAACCATATTTAAATTATCATTAACTAAACAAATACAGTATTTCAAAAAAAAAATACACTTACTGCAATATTTCTTCGGAACCAATTAGCACCACTTTCGTGAAGAAGTTCCTGCCTCAAACAATAATGACAATTTTTTTAGTGCATTTAACATTTCTTAACTTAACCAAGCTAATTGTTATAGTGGAAACTATTATTAACAGAGTTTTCTATTTATGAATCTTTAACTGTAGATACTCACTCTACTGACAGTGCCCTTACACTTAATACCATCTCCTTTGTAACCATATCGACACGTGCAGTTTTTCTCACCCGGGCCAGTGTAATGACACATAGCAGTCGGGCTGCAACCTCCATTGTCCTGGGAATAATTAAAACAAAACAGTGGCATATCAGTCAGTCCTTAGATAACATATAAATAGCTATTATATATATCATATATACATAGTTTTGTTATTATTGCTCTGCTATTATTGTTCTACGTTTTATATTACAAGTTTTTCAACTTTCATGAGACAAACATATAAATGGCCATAATAATTTTGATATATATATGTGGTTTCATTAAGTCCAATTGAGCAAAAAGAGAGATCATTTTTTGTGTTTGTTTTTACTTAAACAAGAGCACAAAATAACTCTAGTTACTTTGGCATGATAATGAATTGTGGAACACCGAACTTAACATTAGACTGTACAGAGAAATCTCCATTAACGTCTACAAGCTGATGACAGTCAGTTAAATAAGATTTAAACTAGAAGAGGGCCGTTCCCATAACTCCAACAACATTTTTTAATCTGTCCACAAGAATCGTATGATCAAGAGACTCAAAGGCTGCACTAAGGTCAAGTAGCACAAGCAGGGAAACATAGTCATGGTCAGAGGCCACCAGTAGATCATTTCCCACCTTTTAGAGTGCTGTCTCTGTGCTATGATGAGGCCTACATCCTGACATCCTAACATTTTGTGAATGTTATTACTCCAAAGATATCAACATAACTGATGTGCTACAGTTTTTCTAAGATCTTGGAGTGTCAGAAAGGTGTGGGTCTGCACACATGTGCACAAGCAAACACACACAAACACATACACATACACACACAAACAAATAAGGATAACTGGGTGTTATTTCATAAAATGCATACTGGTATGACCAAGTAATGTTTACCCTGAAACTGTGTCCATACATGTAAATAATATCTATGTGTTTTAAACATATTTATCGATTCATTCATTCATTATTCATAATTACGTTCTTGTGGGAAAACTGGCACCCATCTTGGCTGACTTTGGGCAAGGGTGGGTAACACTGAACAGCTCGCCAGGCCATCGCACACACAAACAACTTGTTCACAACAATGCCTCGGGACAATATGGAACAGCCAATTAGCCTACTGTGGATGCTTTTGGCCTGTGGGAAAAAACTGGAGTACCCGGAGGTTAAAAGCAAACAAACAACAACAACAAAAAAAAACCTTGAGAACAGGAGAAAAAAACATGCAGGCTCTACACAGAAACATGTCCAGGAATCAAACCCAGGCCTTCTTGCTGTGAGGCGGATGTGCTAACAACTCAGAATGTATTCACACAATAAATTAATTTATCTCATCTAAATAAAACAGTCAGAATTAATAACAGGCTGAACTGCTGGCTATTGGCCAGAAACCCAAGTTCCAGCTCATAAATATGCACAAAGTTTTCATTCAAATTCACCACCCCAGAACACATCAATGGGAAGAAGTCACGGCAGAGTCACGGCTCACTGACTACCAGGGGAAGAGCTTTAACACAGGGGAGGTGGCTGCTTTTCTACCTGAGAAGCTGGACACCTTCTGTGCCCTCTTTGAGAACCACAGCAAGCCAAAGTTACTGTCAGAGAACAGCTGTCCTTTTTAGATCCCTCAGGCAGATGTGTGTAAATACTTTTAAAAAATAAACACATGGAAAGCTCCTGGACTGGACAACAACCCATGTCATGTTCTTCAAGTGTTTCTCAGGAACTGGTGGATGTCTTTACAAAAAATACACAGTAACTCTCAACTTTCAAAGCATTCAAAGTAACAAACACGGTGGCGCCCATTCGCAGCGCGAGTATTGCGTTCATTACAGAACGGAGGTCATTACTTTTCAGGAACTGTATCAATGTCACTGTAAATTCAAGAAGGTTAATCCGAGGTCTCAGGAGAAGACCTGTAGCAATGAGACTCTCTTTAAGCCAGCTGAGCCTCTTGAGATGTAGAAGCATCCTCGTAACAAGACAGATGGTGGGTAGAGACAGAAATTATGTGGGTGTCTGCCGGTCTTGTGTCTTATATGTTTTCCGGTCTCGTAACCATGACGTAAAGTTCTCTCAGCTACTCACGTATTACTCAGCGAGTCACCTGACTACGATAGCCATAATGTCAGTATTTGGATGTAAAGCCCGGATCCCTCTAACTTACGACCTGTTGACACCAATATCTAGCGATTGGAGTTATTTGGTTAATCCACCCAGAATGATGGTAAGTTGTATTATACATTAGTTTGCTTCACTTGGGTTTTGATGGTATCAGTGAGATGGAGTTGTATGGCTTCATCCATACATAAGGCACACCATCTAGTTTATTTTATTTTTATTTTTTTGAAGATTAAAGGACTTTACATGTGCCTTATGGTCCAAAATATAAGATAAATCGTTTTTGCCATATTGTGAAGTAAAACAGGCAAAGACTCAGGCCATGACCATGAAGTTCATAAACTGGAAAGGTTCACAGAATTATGAATCCAAGCAACTAGACAATCATAAATTAAAATATTGTGAATTTCAGGAAACAAACACAGAGCAATAACTAGACATGTGGTTGTATACTGCTTTGTTTTGTGTTTGTTTATCATTAAGCACGTGTGTTGTTGATGAGCAATTGGAAAAGTGTGAACCTGGTTCGTGTAATCTGTGGCGGCTATGTTTCTAGGTCACAGTGTGTTCTGGGAAATGGTGTGTTGCAAGATATTGGTGTTGACTTGACATACTGAATGCCATTATATTGAAACATGATTATCTTGCTCTGTATTTCTCATGCGGGCTCACTCCAAAAGCTATGATTTGTACTCATATTTTAAACAATAATTCTTTACGGATCATAAAAAAATAAAGTACTCAAATGTCCAAGAACAAATAGGTTTAATGGTCCAAAATACATTAAATGGAAATACATGGATTTGTTTAATGCATTTTTATACATTAACCAACCCCACTAATTAAAAAGCTGTCGTAGGCATGATTGTATAACATACCTTCAGGCAGTGATTAATCGGTCTGCAGAGATTCCTATGTAATGCGTAGCCTTCTTTACAAATACATACAGCCTGAAATATTAAAATATACAATAAAAAATATTATTTAGTAAATTAATAAATCAATAATAAACAAAACAGAGGTCCGAAATTTGTAAATATTTTGTACCTGTAAAACACATCACAGTATAATTATTTAATTCTGTTTGATCTAATGGACATACTGTAATATCTCACATTATTTTAAATATACATTATGAATGTCAATTACATTTAATATGTTCATGCTTTAATAATAATTATATTAGTAAGAAATACTGTTTACTCTGTTTGGTCCGGTGTGGATGCAATCTGTACTTTCAGGACATCCTCCATTGTTAACTAGACAGGGGTCCAGCCCTGTTAAAGGAAAGGTAAAGAAATAATTAAGATTCAGATTAATTAGGTTACTGTCGTGGCTATAGCAATGTCATGATTAAAAGTAGATCTTCATTTTCTGTAACCGCTCCTAATTAGGGTCACGGGGAGGCTGGCGCCCATCCCAGCCGACTCTGGGAGAGGGTATAGTACACCCTGGACAGCTCTCCAGGCCATCACAGGGCGGAAACACGCTAACAGCTATGCAGCTACTCTTGTTGAAAGTCAGCAATGGTTCTTTTATATGCCTCTCACCATAGACAGTGAGAAACATGGCCGGCCTTTGATAACCCAGTTTGCTGTACTGGGTGGACAGTGACAACCTGTGGTGAGTGGGGCTTAAACCCCCAACCTTAGTATCAGTAATCCAGCACCTTTACCACCAGACCATCACTGTCCATTAAAAGTAAAGACAGTAGGCCCTTAACCATTCGGGGTTTTGCACTCATGCCCCCGCATACTCGCAGATTGCCAAGAAACCCGGAAGTAACTGGTACGTGATTCAAATTTAGCCAGTGCCTGAGAGCTTTTGTTTCTCCCTCATGTTGACTGGTTGAGATGATGTATACGCCCCTTTTTTCTCATTCGTGCACAAGTTGTCAATGTCCATTTTTTCTGTGTGTTTTTAAGAACCAGCTAAGCTCTATGATGCCACCCAAATGTCATGCATCTTCTCAGGCTTCTGGTAAGGAGCCTAAGCGCCAGAAAAAGCTAATGACCCTGCATGAAAAAGTAGAACTGCTTGATATGATGCAGGAATGAAAAAGTTATGCTGTAGTAGGGTGCCATTATGCAGTGAATACAGGGATCCCTTGCTACTTTGCATTTCAGTTCATGCGGCTTCAGTGCATTGCAGTTTTTTTTTTAAATATTCATCGAATTAAAAAATAAGGACGACTAGGGGAAAAAGTTAAGGAAAATGCCGCAAAAAAAAAAAATTATGCAAACCCCCCCCCAAACAAACAAAAACAAAAAAACAACTCAAAACCACCCATCAAAACTACTTACATTTTTATATGAGGTGCTCATCTTCGTGTGTGTGCACATGTCTGTATGTGTGTATATTTATATTTTATTTACATCTTATGCATTATTTTTGAATGTTTAATTGTTAGTATATGTCAGTGGGGGGGTCAATCCTACTTCGTGCAATTCGGCGGTTGTGGGGGGGGATCTTGGTCCCAATTAACTGCTTAACTGTGGAAAGTGAGGGATCCCTGTATCTATCTATATATCTACAGTCATCCCTTGAATATCGCGGATAATGTGGGCCAGGCCTGGCCGCGATATTCGAAAAACCGCGAAGTAGGAACGCCCCGCCCACCGCCCCATTTCTACCATGTTGTCTCATTTCTATATGTTTTCGCGTCTATACAATATCAAGTGTATATTAAACGTTACACAGTTATATGCATATGTAAATACTGTAATGTATTAATATTTAAATAGAATTTATATATAAATACTTTAAGTACTGTACTCAACTCTGACAATAGCTCTTCTCCGCGGTGCAGGACGTTCCCAAACACTATACAGTAAGATCACAAAATCACAAAAAATTCCGTGGGAATGTGCAAGGAAACAGCGTCACGCATCTAAGCCAATCAGCTTGCGAAATTGAGTTGAGTGGGCAGGAAGCAATAGCGTCACGCATCTAAGCCAATCAGCTTGCGAGATTGAGTTGAGTGGGCGGTCCCTGCCTGAACTGGGGAGGAGGGGCACTTCAGTCTGTCGTTTGGAAACAACGCAGCCTGCCTTGGGTCCCTGCCTTCCGCTTGCTTACATGTGAGTTTCAGCACGAATTTTGAATTTTTTATGAACATTTAATTTTTTTATTTTTTTATTTTTTTTAAATACCGCGATGTACCAAGACCACGATGCTCAAATCGTGAAGTGGCAAGGGATGACTGTATCTATCTATCTATCTATCTATCTATCCATCTATATTTTATGATGAATAAATATTATCACAGTATTAAGTTTTTACTTAATCATTACTATATTTTACTGCATTATTACTGTATAATGAGTAAGACTGTCCATAGAATGTGTATAAGAACATATTTTAGCACATGTAATATCATACATAGGGTTTTACTTCCACTTTAATAATTCACGCATGTAATATCATACATACGGTTTTAACTTCTGGGTAAAGAACTCATTAGGGTGGATGACATATATTTGTTTTAAAAAATTAAAACATGAAAAACACCTTCCTATCACTGAACAGGCCCTACTTGTTATCAAAACTGCTCTAACCAGCTAAAGCATGAACTGCACAAGGTGAGTAGTGGTATATGTGGTAGAGAATGTATTATCTTGTTGAAAGAGGCTACTGCCTTTGATTCTTGAATCCAAGGTTTCCCAGCGGAACATTTCCCAAGACAACACCCTGCTTCTGGTAGCTTGCCTTCTTCACATAGTCCATTTTCTTACCATCTTTTCCCACACAAAAGTGAAGCAAACGCACTCAGCTGTCCATATGATGTAATGGGGGGGGTGTTTCCCATCAGACCAGTCCACCTTTTTCATTGCTCTATGGTGCAGTTTTGACGCTCATGTACACTTTGTAGTCATTCTCAGTGCAGGTCAGGGGTCAAGCAAGTGCATTCTGACTGGTCTGCAGCTTTGTGCGCAAACTGCACCGTACTGTGTATTTTGACTCCTTTCTCTCATAGCAAGCATTGACATTGACAGCAATTTGAGCTCTTTGGATGAATAAGACCAGACGGGCAACCTTCCTTCACTTCCCATTCTTGCCAGTGGGCCCTAGGCACCTTCCTTTGCCACTTTTTGTAGGAACTATCGACTGCATACCAGGAGCACCCTTCAAGACTTGTGGTATACATCTGTCCAAGGCGTCCAGCTGCTGACGGAAATATACTCAGGCCCTCCGGCCCAAGTTGGACATATGCCAGTGGAAATCAATTTTATGGTGTTTCACCAATCAGAAACCAGAAGATCTCTTTAATTAATAATAACCACTGTTATTTTCTTTCCCTCTTTATGGTTTTAAACCTGAGGACTTATATGGAAACTGAGGACAAGACTAAGATGTCAGAAATTATCAAACAAACACGAACAATGGAAGCTTCAAGGTCTTTGGGCTATTTTCCCGTATTGTTAACATGTTAATAACGCTTACCTAGACATATAGTTCCATCTCCAGTGAAGTCCTTCTTGCATGTGCAGCTCCTTTCTCCAGGCGAGGTTTTGGTGCATGTTGCATGTTCTGAGCAGCCTCCATTGTTGGTAGTACACAAGTCAGTTTCTGTTTTAACAAGCACATATATATCACACACACACACACACACACACACACACACACACACACACAATTGAAGGTGGGGTACATCCTGAACCAGGCCATCACAGGGCTAATATGCACACACAACCTTTCACAATCATACCTTGATATCAGCCCTACATTTATGACAGATATTTTCTTTGTTTTTTTTTGAATCAGTTGATTATCTTTTTCTTGGGCTTATAATAAAATTAATTACCTTTTAAACCAAACGCTTTATTTGACGATGTAAAACTAATTGTTTATGGGCCACAGCACACTGAAATGGTTTAATTAAAACCACAGTGCAATAATCATCCTGAGCCTTCTGAGATGTAACCATGGCAACAACCATATAATCACAAGCTAAAAATTATATCCAAGTATAGGCAGAAGATGAGTTAAACATTTTATTATAATTTGGTTTAAAATATACAAAATAGGATTTTAGAAACTTGGATTTTGTGGTGTGAACATCCTTCGCAGCCTTGTGGCCTTGCCACTGATCTACCTATCTTGTATCTCACGATCGACATTCTCTCGAGTTCTCTTTCCAGACCCTGGAATTTTTGTGACTTTTCATATTTTCTTAACTGCTATTTTATATAGCTTCCCACTATTACGTTGGTTATCTGGCAGGTTCACAGATTTTGTTTTTCAAGCCTGGGTTAGGAATTCTCACAGGATCATAGCCTGTTATTTACTACTGTCTGTGTATTTTGTACATCTGCGCATTCATGCAGTTAAACAATCAGCCAATCATTTGAGTGGTTTCAGTATTTCAGGACATAGTAGGCTGGGAGAACATTTTAATGAGAGAACTCCGTCCATTAGGCAGCTTTAACATCAGTGCACACACGCGTAGGTGCAGGAGTCAGAAGACACCACCTTTCTCTAAGTTTGTTACAATGTCCTGTGCTGCAATTTAAAAAAATAAAAATAAAAATTAAAAAGCTGAATCATAGTTTTTACTCTCCTTAATTTGTACCTGGTTTCTGATGACGAAAAACTGATAATATTGTTTTTACAACTCAGATGAGCAGAAAAGCACCTCTGAAGTTACAACATAGCAAAATTTGCAGTGGATGTGTAGACGACGACAACAACATCCGCTTATTTCTAATCAGTCAGATCATGTATAAATATTCTGATATTTGTTTGTAGAATAAATTAAAATTTTTGATAATTGCATGAATGAGCCGGGGTACAGGTCTTCCTATTGAAGTTGTGAGTCAGTCAGTATATATGCATTATTTTGTCATTATTTAACCTAATAATAAAATAGATTTTTCTGAAAACCTTGACAGAAGGTTCCGTTTCCATAGTAACCTGCTGCACAGATACACATTGGTTTTACTCCTGAACTTGGAGAAAAACAGCTGAAAGGAACAAACAAGCAAAAAAAAAAAAAAAAAAAATCAGACTTCATTAGCACCTCATGCATAGAACAAAAAACTGCATAATAGAGAGCAGACTATAATTCTATATTGTCTTGTAGACTCACTTAGCATTTTGATGACAAATGCCTCCACATTCATCATTAACGATCTCTGAAAAATGAAATTAAAGTTATTTTATTAGAGATTCTACAGTAACATGTTAAACATTGGAAATTAATTGAAATATTATCCTATGAGAGAACGTGCACCACTGACCTACAGAACAGCTCACTCCTTTCCAGCCCTTGTAGCAGATGCACTGTCCATTACCATCTATTCCATCCAAACATTTTCCATGCTCACAGTGGCATTCTTAAAATGAAAAGAAATACGGGAAGTATTCTTGCTTAATTAATTTGCATTGTGCCTCTATGCCCTCTTTATAAAATCAGGACATTATGGAATACAGTACTTGTATATAATATATACAACTTCACAGCCACCTCCATAAATTTCAGCACACATCACAATTATTCTGGAGACTGCTGGAATGTTTGTGGATGTACTGAAGCTTCCTCGGGAATACAAATGATTTATAAAAACATAATATATTGATTTAGGCACTGCATAAAAGGAGCGAGCACTCTAATACAGGAGACACGTATTGTGTCTTCTCACCCTGACTCACTCGTTTGCTGAACCATTTAATCCTACTACCATCATGGTGGTGGTGGTGGTGGTGGGTTCATCCTGGACAGATTTCCAGTCCATTGAAATCGGACTACCCGGAGAAAACTCACAGAGAGAACATGTAACCCCCATACAAAAACACTGCAGTCCAGAAATTCAAAAGCCCAAAACCTTCTTGCTGTGAGGCGGACATGCTAACCAATGTACAATTGAAAAGTATTCTTTATGCACGCATACTAAATATGCCAATAAGATTATACGTACCAAAGAATATTCCACGTTTTTGCAATTAGGTATGTACACTGCTACTTTACTATAAATTTACCCAGTACCCAATGGGAGAAAAATCCTCATGCTTTCACTTGACAAAGGTGACCCAAATCCAAATTAGCAGTCAGAATTAACACTCATCAATATGTAAATTTCTTTTCTCGATAAGAGCAACAATTTAAAAAAAAAACAAACAAACAACAACGCAACTATGGGTTAAACGTTCATGCTTCAGGTTACAAGCCCAGCATTAATTAAATGTCTATAAATTGTATGAAGTGAAATCATACTATAATATTCATGTTACCTGATTTGCAGTCTTTGCCATATCTTCCGGGTTCACACATTTCACAAGCTGTGCCATGAAATCCTTCATTACACAGACACTCCCCACTGCCCCAAAGGCCATCCTGGCATTTGCCATTGTTCGAGCACCAGTTGTCCACAGTTCCAGGACATTTGAAACAATCTCGTCCAAAGTATCCTGAGCAGCAGGTATGTTCCTTAAAGAAATGCCCATGTATACCTAGGATTAATGTGTTTTGTATCTAAATATATGTGCAATCCCTATTATAGATCTTACTTCTTACAAGCAACATACATATAGTATATACTGCCTAAATATAGAAGTCATCCATTTCACAAGACAGCCATTTCATTTTCCAAGATGCTTTATCCTTTATTAGGGTCACGGAGAGGCTGGAATCAATCCCAGTGAATTATTGGCAGCCTGCCAGACCATTATAGGGTCAACACACACACACATACACACACACACACACACACACACACACACATTCTCACAACTAGTGGCAATCAAGAATATCCAATTAGCTTAAGGTGCACTGGACTGTTGGAGGAAATCGGTGCACCCAGGTGTAAACCTAGGCAAGCACAGGAAAGCTCCACACAGAAACCCAAACCCAGGACGCTCTTTCTGTGAGGCAGAAGTGCTAGCAACTTCACCATATGAAACAGATAGGTGACAGATACTTTATTTATCCCAGAGGAAAATTCACAAAACAAAACAAATTTTATTCTATTTTACAGCCGGTGGTTTATTTTCGCTTCATCAAGGTACAGTGATACCTCGGTACTCGACCACAATTCATTCCAGACGGCTGATCGAATTCCGATTTGGTCAAATTCTGGATCTATTTTTCCCCATTATAAATAATGTAAATGGTCTTAATCCGTTCCGTTGTCTTTTGAACAGAAGTTAACGGTACCGTAACTCGTACCATAGGTTTGCAAAATAAGTGAAAAAATTATTGAATATTGAATACAGTACTCTATGTTATAGTCTGTGTTGTGATAGACTCTGGTTTTGGTGGCTCTAACTCTCTCTCTCTTTATGCATGCAGGCACTGGTGAGGGAAATGGCTGTCACATGCAGGTGGAGCGCTAAGCACACACACCTGATTGCACTCAGCAATCACCAGGCTATAAAGACAAGCAGCGCGCTCTTCCCGGTGCGAGAAGATTGTCCCCCTTCCTGACCCCGTTTCCCCGTGATCTCTCTGGCTCCTGGTTCTCAGCTCCATGCCTGGCCAGTTCCCGCAGTTTGATTTTCGTTTTCTCCACATCTCGGACAGTGACTACGATTTCCCTGTGCTCTAGTGCCTTCCCTGTGTACAATAAAGCTCATCCGTTTTCATCACACTCTGTCTCCTGCATTTTTGGGTCCGACTGAATGCTCCTGGTGTCTCGTTTTTTCTTCACGTCTTTTTAGCATTCGACTCCCAGGACAAAAAAAATCTTGAATTTTTTGGTCGAATTCCGATTTGTTCAACCTCTAAAGCATTCAAGTACCAAGGTACCACTGTAGTACTGTTTGATAGCAAAATAAGTTAGCGCAAACTGAACTTTTAGCAATTACTGTAGGACTAGAGGAGTGTTTTAGAAGTTTTTTAGGTGTTTTAAAATTGATACATCAACAGGGTAGTGGTGGCTTTGTGACTCATTGGAAGGTCAGGGGTACAAGCAAAGAACCACTATGGTGGCACTGTTGGGCTCCTGAGCAAGATTCTCAACTGCAGTTGCTCAGATATATATAAAAAATAATAAATGTAAGTTGTTCTGGATAAGTGTGTCTGCTAAATGCCATAAATTAATAGAATGAAAATGATACTTTCTATTGGGAAATACCTTTTCCTTAATAGCTGTGTGTACCTATAGCCAGATGATCTGAAAAGATGATTTTAGCACATTTCCATTTCAGTGTGTGCTTTATATTTTTGATCAATGGATCAAAAAATACTTTTGATCATGTTAAAGATAGTAAATTTTATGTAGCTTTCAATTTAAATGGGAAAAAAGCAAGCTCTGTATGTGAAGACATGAAGATTTTTATTTGCTACTAAAGATCCTAGTATAGTGAGAGGCATGTAAACGAACTATTTGTCATGAGTAGCTGCATAGATATCAGCGTGTTTCTGCCCTGCGATGATGAGCTCTCCAAGGTGTACTCTGCCCTCGCCCAGAGTCAGCCGAGATAGGTGTCAGCCTCTCTGTGACCCTCATTAGGACTAAGCGGTTCTGAAAATGCATGAATGAATAAAGATCCTAATGCAAATCACTCATTTTCCTAACCACTTATTATTAAGGTCATGGGAAGGCTTGAGCTTAGCTCAACCAACACTGGGAAAAGGTGTTGAAAAAACATCTCACCAGATCATTCCAGGGCTAACACACACAATCACTCACACTACTATGCACACCTAGGGGCAATTTGGAGCAGACACTTAATCCAATGTGCATGTCGATCAACTGTAGGAGGAAACCCGCACAAGTACAGTACTGGGAGAACATACAAATGGACACAGAAATGTCCGAGCCCAAGAATCTAACCTTGAACCTGCTTGCTGTGAGACAGACATACTCATTACATTGATAAAATGCTAAATTAGTTTTTTCATTATACACGCCTGAAAACGCAAGGCTTACCTTTACAGTTTTGATACAGTCCATTAAGCAACCATTTTCTAATATTCTCCTTTTTCCTATTCTTTTTCTGTATCTGCAGTTGGACTTCATATTCAAAGGGAATGCATCTTTCACCTTAAAATGAAATTGTATGTTAAATGTATTTAAAATAATTTTAAGTTTTTGTATATAAACAAGACTGATCAGTGTTATAAAATGCCTGCAATCTTCTCATTCATAAATATCATATTCACCATTTCATGTTTTCATTGTTAAATTATGCCTTTCTTCTTATTTGCATTACCAAAATTGCACTTATCAGACTTGTATCCTTAAAAGCAAGTTTAGTTCTTGAGTCAAAGCACATGCAGTGTATATGTCGTAAAACTTAGTGTGAACTTATATATTATTGAAACAGTGAAAAGCAATGAACACGCCTTGCTGAATACTGTTAATAGATGCATGATCAACATTTTTAATCCATTCATTTTCAGTCAAATGTGTTTGCTTTTTGTTTCTCATTTGGCAAATGTGTTTTTTTTTGTCAAGCAATGTCAATCAATCCAGCAGAAAAGTGTACGCATGTACAAAGCTTGGGATGTATTCTACCAGGCAAAGCAGTGTCCTGGTTGTACAGTTGTTGTTCTCTGGACATATGTTTTGTTTGCAATTTGTGCATTTCTTGTCCTGTATTTGTCAGTTTACATCCATTGACGTCCAATTGCTTCAGCTTCTTTAAGAAAGCCTCTTCCTCAAAAGATTTGCCTATATTCAGTGCCAATTAACATCTGACCAGCTTTCCACTGTCTGCTGATGGAAAACACCCCCCACAGCATAATATTTAGGGAGCTCACTGTGCACCTGGATACTGGACCTTCTCAACAACAGACCACAGAAAGTCAGGAAAGGAGAACACATTTCCTCTACTCTCATCCTGAACACCGGAAAACCACAGGGGTGTGTCCTTAGCCCCCTCCTTTTCTCTCTCTTCACACATGGCTGTTCCCCCACTCACATCAGCAACACCACCATCACATTCTCTGATAACACCACCATCGTAGGTTTGATTATGGAGAACAACGAGTAAGCCTACAGCAAAGTGGTCCTGCATCTGCAGCAATTTTGCAACAACAATAAGCTGGAACTAAATACATCCATAACCAAGCAGATGATAATGGACTTCAAGAGCTCAAAACAAACTGAGCACTTCAGTTGTGCTTCAGGTGTCTTGGAGTCCACATCTCTACAGACCTCACCTGGACCACAAATATCTAACACCAGATGGGGAAAGCACAACAAAGGGAGAGCTTCTTCTGGAAACTCTGATAAGCCCGGACCTACCCGGACCTCTATTGATGAACCTGTACCGCTCTGCTCCAAGGAGCCTCCTGACCTACTGCACTACAGTGTGGTTCAGTACCTGTACTGCATAGGACAGGAAGACCTTGCAGCTGGTGGTGAGGATGGCATAGCAGGTAATTGGAACTACACTACCCTCCCTCAGTGACATTTACACTGACAGATTTCAGAGGAAAATCAGTGGACCCCACTCACCCTGGACACCCCCTTTTCTCCCCTCTCCCCTCAGGAAAAAGGTATCGGATAGTAAAACAAAACTAACAGACTCAAGAGCAGTTTTTACCCACAAGCTGTTAAAAGTGTAACTACATCACCACCACCACCACCACCACCATCACACACACTAACTGAATAAACATCATTCAGACCCGGACAGTGTAATACTTATGTTTAAGTGCAATACTCAAATTTACAGCAGGTCTTGAACATCATAACATTTTAGCACCAAGTACCTTATAATTAAAAGTTCTACCTCTTAGCCTGTGTACATCATGCACCTCTCACATACCATCCATCCTTCTGTGTATGTGTGAATAGGTGTGAATATGCGAATATGTGGAATGTATAGGTTTGTTTAGGATATATGTGTCTATGTATACATATAGGTATATGCACTTTTATAATTGCTGCTAAACAAAGAGATGCTAAACTGATTTTTATTATTTGTGCAACCGTTGACAATAAAGATCTCATCTTTTATCTTTGTAGGGAGTGAATGAAGCATATGCATGCACCACTTTTTATGTTTTGCTTTGATTTGAAAGTTATCTTAAAATAGAATAGCAAATCGGAAACATCAAAAGAGTGAATAATTTTGCAAGACACTGAAAATACTTTATAATACTTGCCTGTGTATGTGCATATCATTCATTCATTCATTCATTTATTTTCTGAACTGCTTAATCCTAATTAGTGTTGCAGGGAGGCTGGTGCCCATCCCATAAGACTCTGGGAAAGGGCGGGATATACCCTGGACAGCTCGCCAGGCCAACAATCACACAACCAGTCATACTCACTCTCACACCTAAGGGTGATTTGGAACAGCCAGTTAACCTACTGTGCATGTTTTTGTACTGTTGGAGGAAATGAGTGCCCGGGGGAAACCCGTGCAAGCACGGGAACAACATGCAAACTCCACACAGAAACGCCCAAACCGTGAATCAAAACCAGGAACTTCTTGCAGTGAGGCGGACGTGCTAACCACTACGCCGCCAGGTGCATTTTACTATCTTGATAATGTGTCTTTATAATTATGCGATCAGATGTAAACTGCTGTGTCATATTGAATAAAAAATAATAATAAAATAATCACAGGGTATTGTTATTTACTAAATAAAATGTTATTTACTAAATTAATTTATCATCACTCATGAACAGCTTGAGTAACTATGGCAAAAATAATGTCTCCGCCGTTTAAAATGTTAAATTTCTATCCTCGGGGAATGCTGAACTGTGTGTTCCATTAATTAATCTGCCTGATTCTGTCCATGAAGGACAGATAATGAGCAACAGACGCAGGTGTGTTGAGAAAGAGCAAACACCGTCCCCTAAGACCTGAAAATAGAACAAAGGCCATGCATGTACTAATGAAGAACAGAGGGGGTGTTATCTTACAGGCTTGCTGTTGTATGGGCATTTGGGAGTTGAGTCGCATGCACCACACCGTCCCTGTATGATTAACAACAACAAAAAAAGCAATATTAGGAATTTATTAGGAAGTTTCAAATAATTAATGCATTTTTAATTAATGACAATTTTATAATACTTTGATGACAACTATAGCATGTGGGAATCAGTAGTTGCTAATGTGTAAAAGTACGTTGTTATTATATAAATGAAACATCTCATGAAACAAGCAACATATCACGAAACAAACCATTCAAACAGCCATTTGGACCCGTTTTCCACATTAAAGAAAACAATGGGAGCCACAAATCCTTTTTTGACATTTAAAATCAAATAGCACCACTTATAATGTTTTCCCCTTTTCTCCTTCATGTTAATATGAAACAACAATGTGTTGCACTGATTTAAACGACCGAAGAGACAATTACAATTCTGCTTGCAACAAAAACATTGTGATTAAAAAAAAAAAAAAAAAAAAAAAAAAAAATCGCTAGCCACCCCGCGACCCTAATTAGGATTAAGTGGTTCAGAAAATAAATGAATTTGTTTGAGTCCTTCTTGTATTTTTATAAAGAAAAATAATATCTGTCCCACGAAGCGTGGGAACGGGTGCAGCCAGATGTGTTCACGGGTTCGGTAGTCTACCTCACCATCCCTTTGTGGGATCTTATTTTCTTTATTCATTATATTAATGTTGTTTTGTCATAGTTTTAATTTACAAAGACGACAGCAACACAGAAAAATATATGAAGACTTATTTTAAGAAGGAGCCCGCTCAACATTCTTTTGTCTGTCTGTCTGTCTTCCTTTCGGCTTTTTCCCTTTTACTCAGCAGTCGCCACATTTGGTTTGATTTGGCAGAGGGTTTTTTTTTACGTTGGATGCCCTTCCTGTCACAACACTTTTTAGCAAGGGACAGAAACACGCTGACGACTTTGCAGCTACTCTTTACGAAAGTCAGCAATGGTTCTTTTACATGCCTCTCACCATAGACAGTGAGAGACATGGCCCGCCTTTGATAACCCAGTTAGCTGCACTGGGGGGGGGGGACAGTGACAACCTTGTGGAAAGTGGGACTCGAACCCCCAACCTTTGGATCAGCGATCCAGTGCCCTATACAACTAGACCACCACTTCCCCCTCCGCTCAACATTCTTTTAAATAATATTAATGCTCTGTTTCTCTTGCCATGCTGCTGATGGTGAGAACACTCCTTGCCATGAGCACAAGAATTTGAAAATACACCAACACAGCAGATCGAAAACACTGAGACTCTCATTGTAGCTGATTAATATAACAATACGTATGTCCACAAAATCACCCCGCCTACACCAAATAAATATTCGCCCACACCTGTGACTGTTAATTTTCATCTATGTAATTTTCAACCCCAAAAGAGAATTTTTGGAAGGGTATCCGACCGTTGCAGGACTCTGCCTTAGGCAGATTCTCCCATTAATCAGGTGAAAGCTGGTTTAACTCTCTGGAAGCCCGAAGTGCTTCCGATGTGAGTAAATAAGCGGCATTTTCTTTTTGCAGTTGATGTTTGTGGCGCACACGTCGGCCACCGTAAAGTACAACATTATTTTGAAAAGCCACAGAGCCGCACCAGAGAGGTGAAAGAGCCACATGCGGCTCCGGAGCCGCGGGTTGCCAACCCCTGTTCTATATCTTTCACCTTCCTTATTAACTTTATTTAAATTTTAAAAAAAAGCCGCCTAACCTGATTTTCTTTAAAAGTCTGAATTACACTGAAATTTTTGTCATTTTCGAAAAGATTCTTGATGTATCTCTGTCCTCTCATATGGGATTACTCTCCTGCTTTTGACCATCTGTATGCCTGATTGATGGACTGCTGCCTAATTTTTCAACTATCTGTGAATTTTTTATTTAAAGACTCTCTTAGTCTACATTTGCATCTGCCTTAATCGTGCTATAAAGAGGTGTGACAAGTTGTCAAAAGTGCATATACAAACATATTCTAATCCTAACCTTACTCTTTTGTTAATTGTTATAATTCTGGAGCTATGGTGCCATATCTAACAAGGGCGTTATTAAGATTTAAAAGAATTCCAAATAGCTGTAACACTTACATAGGTTTTCACGAGTACATCTTTGCTGCAGTAGTTTTTATGAATTACTAAAACTCGTGAGATGCTGATAAGGACTCCATGCCTTATCTCTGTAAAGTTCCCATCCAGTGGTACATCATTAATTAGTGTCTAAAGACAATTAACACATATTTAGACATTTTTACAACTATGTTTATACCACAATGTAATGCAATTCTTAAATTAACTTTGTATACCTTATTTTCACTGTTTAAATGAACCATGATTTGATAATCATTCCCAAGCAGTGTATTTTTTAAGGTCCCGTCAGTTAAATGTTCAGGGAAAAGCTGTTCTTTTGGAACAACATGATATTTCAAAGTGCTTTCATTCTGTTGGAAAAGAAGCAAATAAATATCAAAATTACTGAATCAAAAAATTATGAAAAACATCATGTGAATTGACAAAATTTGATAGCCCACCAGATGTGTAGAATTTGTTTTCTCCAGGTAATCCTTAATGACACTGTCAGGTGGCACAAAGATCGTGAAATCCCTCGTTGTGATGCTTTCTGTTAAATTGTACATCTAATAAAAGGGAACTGTGTCTTTATTTTGAAAGTGCAGACATTGATGATCGTCAATTTGTGAAATTTCATCACTGAAATTAACACTGAAATTTATTTGGGGGTAAAATATGGAGAGGCAGTCATAATTGTCTTTAGTAGGTGCAACGCAAGACACCTCTGACAGGAGATTAGGAGCCCATTGCATAGCAGAGTTCATTCCTTGATAATGACCACCTTGCTGTGCATTATACCGCTACAGTGAATTGATAATATAGTCCAAATTCAGAAAAAAAAGTTGAGTAAATTAGTTGTGTTAACCTAAACAACCATTAATACAGACAGATTTTTCACATATATTTGTTATGACTCAAATATGTTTCCATGGGTATTCAAACATTGAATACGTTTCAAAACGTTGACGAACATTTCTAACGTGGCTTGTTTCCGCCTTCTTTTCAAAATCTTAAGGAAGTGGCTCATGACCTCATTGTTAAAAGTGTTCACAGAGATACATATTATCAACAACTTCCGGACTTCCCCTGAACAGCGCTAGCTTTATCAGGGTGATACATATTATCAACAACTTCCAGACTTCCAGAAAGCATGCATTTCCCCTCCCTCTCGGTCTCGTTTTTTCTTGCACTTTTTTAGCGTTTGACTTCGGGATTTTGGTCGACTTCCGGGACAAAAAAATCCCAGATTTTTTGGTCGAATTCCGATTTGTTCGACCACTAAAGCATTCGACTACCAAGGTCTGTCTGGCTGTCTTTCGGCTTTTTCCCTTTTACTCAGGAGTCGCCACAGCGAATCATCTGATTCGCACGTTTGATTTGGCAGAGGTTTTTACGTCGGATGCCCTTCCTGACACAACCCTTTTAGCAAGGGACAGAAACACGCTGACGACTTTGCAGCCTACTCTTTACGAAAGTCAGCAATGGTTCTTTTACATGCTTCGCACCATAGACAGTGAGAGACATGGCCCGCCTTTGATAACCCAGTTAGCCACACTGGGGGGGGACAGTGACAACCTTGTGGAGAGTGGGACTAGAACCCCCAACCTTTGGATCAGCGATCAAGTTCCCTATACCACTAGACTACCACTGCCCCCTTTCGACTACCAGGGTAGCACTGTAAAACTAAAAACTGAATTTAGCATTCATTTGTATTAGTAGAAACAATACAGCCCCTTTACCAGTGCTGCTTCCCTGAACAGGCTGAATGATGCCGTTTTATTGAGGACCTCCATCAGTTCAGGGGGAGAAGGGGGGATGTCAGAGATGGGTGGTTTCAGAACCTGTCAAAAATAATACACTTTCTTTAATAGTGTTATTGTCAGGACAGTATCTTACTTTTGATTTTGAATTATATTTCCATAGACTTTTTGTATTAAATATATAATGATGTAATGGAAAATATAATTCTGTTTATTTACAAAATGTCATGTTCACAATAAAGGGGTATTTAAAATGCAAAACGTAATAAAATAAGAATAATATTCATAATTATGCATGAAATGCTGTAAGAATATACAGTACATTAAAATATACAGTTAGGTAAATAAGTATTAGGATAGTGTCAGAATTTTTTTTGTAAATTTGTCTCTGAACACCATCACAGTAGATTTGAAACATCAAAATGTGATTTAACCCACCCCACCCCACCCCACCTCACCCCACCCCACCCCACCCTCCATTTAAGAGGAGTTTTACACTGCAAAACTAACATTTTAGTGAGTAAAAATATCTTTAATATGGTTAGATTTTTCTAGTTTTATAAAAGTAACATAAATAATTGACAAAAAAATAAGAAAATATAAAGTTTGAAATTAAAAAAAAGTCCCGAAATACTTCTAATTCGGCTTTAATTAATATTAAATCGTTTTAATTTGGTGGTCTGGAGCACTTAATATTTCTAGATCAGTTAGAAATTGTTTACAAATGGGAAGCTGTCAAAGCAGTTGGCAATGTACCCAACAGTGGGTGTCTTGTAGTGTTTGCAATTATTGCCATTAGTTTGTTTGTTTGTCAATTTACCCAAGCAAGAACTTTTACCAGTCCTGGTTTATGCATGAATAAAATAAACAAATTATAATAAAATGTATATTTACTGTATCAATTATATGAATGAATCCATTTAATGCCTGAAGATCTGCAACAAGAATTGTAGCATTTTCAATCATTAGCTCCTGAAGAAAAAAAGAGACAGTTACCCACAGTTGCACTTGGGAAAGAGTTTATAAAAACAAATATCTACATATTATCAGAGAAATATATTATTTATTACCCCATTTTTAACAGTGATCTCCCATTTTGTATTTGATTTAGTTGTAATTGTTTTATTGGCATGTTTCCTCAAGTCATCCAAGCTGTAAATGCCATCCAGAAAATGAGATCTGAAATGAATAAACACTATTTGGAAAGTGAACAGTGAACAGCTGCGCATTAGCTTTTCATTTCCTTGCAAAGTATAAATCCTCCAAATGGCCACTAATGAAAGGCTCAAATGAGGATTAATTTGCTGTACAAAGTAAACATTATGCTTTTCCAGTACCAAAAAAATCAAAAGAAAGCAGGTATTAAGGCAGAGAGATCTGAAGTAAATTTGATGTGAAAAAATACATTCCATAAAAAAAAACTCTTTTTTTTTTTTCAATATACAGTCGGCCCTCAACTTCCGAAATTAATCCGTTCCAGAGCCCTTTACGCAACGCGGGGATTTCGTAAGTAGGGGTCGCATCTTACATGTTAAACGCTTAATTCGTTCCAAGGCTCCAGTCTTTGGACTGGATAAACCCCATAAACCCTTTAAAAATGATAAAAGTACACCAATTTTGTATGAAAGATGTGTTAAAAGTTAAAGAAAATTATTTATTAAACCATTTAAACATTTTATTAACATATTAAACCATTTTATTAACATATTTATTAATTAAAACATTCTTATTAACACACACACACACACACACACACCTGCCCCTCTCTCTCTCTCTCTCTCTCTGTATATATATATATATATATATATATATATATATATATATATATATATATATATCGTGCGTGCTGTGGGACACGCCCACAAAACATGGAATTCAAAGCGCATTCCCTGCTTGACAAACTCAACTTTAATTTGATTCCTTGAGGGATCGGAATTCCAGATGAGCTCAAATGCGCCCACATTTATTAAACATTTACTGAATTAAAACAACTTAAAAAACCAAACTAAAAACTAAAGAGTGAAACTTCGTTCTGTCTCTATCTGGGAGGTGGGGGGAGGGGGGTGTTGAGAGACAGCCAATGAGAGAGCAACTCGCGTGTCGATTGGCATGTTTGAATTTTGAATTTCTTTTCGTAAGAGGGAGTTGTCTCATATCTCGGGGACGGAAACTCAAGAAAATGTTTTTCGTAACCCGGGGATTCCGTACACAGGGGTCTTCGTAAGTTGGGGGCCGACTGTATTTAAATAAGCAAGCATTTAATCTAAGAGATGAGAGGTAACATACTCCAACAAATGACATACGCATAGATAGTTCCATAAAAAAAGTGATATGGAAAAATTATACCATTACATTTAACATAATTTTTCTTTCCATTAAAATTATGATCAGGTATTCTAATTAGGTGCCTGTGATTAAAACCTTCTGCAGATGAGACCTGAAATGAAAACTTCAGCCCCAGAGCTGATGAAAAGAGAACCACAAAATATCACCATGGGACCTGCTGGTAGCTCTTGCAAATGTTATTGTAAAGTGTCATCACCGTTCATCAAAAAAGTTGGACAAATTTGACCTAGTGAGGGGCAAGCAAGAAAGAAGCCTTTGCTTTAAAAAAAAAAAAATTTAAAGCAAAACCACCTTTTGCCATTGAACATGTATGCTTTGTATAGATGAATCAAAAATATAGTTGTTAGGCTTGATACTGGAAATGTATGTTATGGTTTGAGGTTGCTTTGCTAAGTAACTAGGCAGTTTCTATCCATTCCATTATTTATATTATTTTCCCATTGAGGTTGTAGGGGAAGCTGAAACCAATCCCAGCTGATTTTAAGTGAGAGGTGCTGTATGACCTGAATAGACTATTGTGGGGCTGGGGGGCTTGTGTTGTAAAAAGATATGATGCCAAATTAATAGTTAAATCAAACAGTACAACTATTAATTTGACATTATATCTAGGAATGATTGACGATAATTTGAAGCCATCTGTCCAAAAGTTGAAGTTTAACTGCAACATTTCAGAGAATAATAACTGTAGTTAACATTATTCAATTATTCAAGGAAAAGGTGAAAAAATGAATGATTACTTAATTAATTAAAGAGGATTACGGAATGATGTAGACAAAGCCTATATTTGAACCCCATTGTGAGACATTTGAAAAGGGCAATACATTCAAGAAAACTCTTCAACAATCTTATAATTGAAAGAGGTGTGATTTATACTTGTTAAATAAATGATTGAAAAAGCTAATTTTCCTGTTCTCTGTCCAAGACCACAACCTTTTATAAACACTATAAAAACCCACCATTATTCAACCCACCATATAATAAAGAAGATAAAGTGTTTTCTTGATAAAAACAAAAGCCACAATTTCCTTGGAATGTGAAATCTTCTGGAAATTAGTTTAAGATAGATAGTTGGTTGAGAATTAGTATGTTTAAAAATTTTTGTCACATCATTCACACTAATAGTATTGTTAACCCACACCTATGCAGATTCTTTTCTGATAAACTGGTATATTAATTCCGACTAAGAAATGAAAAACTAGCTAGATGGCTAGCTAGCTAGCTAGATGTCTAGCTAGCTAGCTAGATGTCTAGCTAGCTAGCTAGCTAGCTAGCTAGCTAGCTAGATAGATAGATAGATAGATAGATAGATAGATAGATAGATAGATAGATAAAGAATATTTTCTCTCATAAATCATATCCCTCATAATATCATTTCCAAGCATTATTTTTGCTATGAATTCTTGCTGTGTAAAAAGGCTTTGAGGTGAACAAATCTACCAATACAATCTCTTCAAACTGGATCTATAAGAATAGTGGAGAAAAGACATACTGCAAGAGGTAGGGAAGGTGGTAATAGTCAGTCCAAAACAGTTCCTCTTGCTTAGTCAGATTTCTGAAGGCATTCCTGGAGGGAACTAATGCAGTCACATTGCTGTCAGGACTGATCACTGACTGCTGTCTCTAAAAGTCAATGACAAAACACATTTCATTTGCATTGCAAAACAATAGCTGTTTTTAACTGATATATATATATATATATATATATATATATCAGTACATCAGAGGGACAGCACATGTAAGAGTTTTGGAGACAAGGTCAGAGAGACTAGATTGAGATGGTTTGGACATGTACAGAGGAGGGATAGTAAGTATATTGGTAGTAGTAGGATGCTGAGGTTGGAACTACCAGGCAGAAGACCCAGAGGAAGACGAAAGAGAAGATTTATGGATGTGGTGAAGGAGGACATGAAGGTAGTTGTAGTAAGAGTAGAAGATGCAGAGGACAGGATGAGATGGAGGCAGATGATTCGCTGTGGCGACCCCTGAAGGGAACAGCCGAAAGGAAAAGAAGATATTTATACACACACACGCGCACACACACACACACACACACACACAAGTTTAAAATGTACAAACTTGTAGATAGCGGTTGAATGTGTAGAAATCCGAGTTAATGTCTAGTTCCTGTGAAGCGTAAAAATAAATAAATAAAGAGTAATTACTCAGGTTTATGGTTATTAGATGCAAAATAAGCTTGCTTTTTCAAAAAACATTTATGGTTTTAAACATGTAAACTACTGTTGTACATGGTATCAGTCAACATTTACACTTATTATCTCGTTGAGTTGAACAGTGATTGAAGTTGGCTTATTTTATCCGAATTAAAATCGATTAGAAGTTTAATGGTGGGTTTTTATTTGAATTATGTGCCTGAATGAAATTAGGGCTCAAATAAAAAAATGCGTCACATGTTTGTGTAAAGAATGCTGTTATGAAATATAAAATGCAATGCATAGTCTGAAAATAATTTAATTTAATTTAAAACTGACTAAAGTAGAAGCAAACATGATATGGGATTGCATTACACCACACATCCAATATATTAACCATGTGGACAGTCGTGTCATTGCTTCTGTCTGTGGTATTGATTTGATGTCTGTTGTCAATGGAATGATAAATAATACAGTCTTTTGAGTTCCTTTGTATTTATAAATCTGTCTCTAAAAGCCTCACCAGCTGTCAACCTCACTGCACATTAATTAATCACATATATACTTTTAATTGAATTCTTTCCACCATGTAAATTTTCATTTATTAATAATATTTAACTTATACTAAATACTGAATCCTAACAACTCAATCTTACCATCAGTATATTTCCATAGCACGTGATGCCATCTCCTCCATACTCTTCAGGACAAGTACAAGTGTGTATGAGGCTGTTATTAAAGGAACATGTTGCCTGTTGTAACAATAGATAGATATTTTAAGTGTACCTGTATTCAGTGTACATTATATCTGAAAGCAATTACACACTTCATAATATTCTACTTCATGCATATTACTGAGGATAGTAATCATGAGAAAATTTATTCACACAAAAAAATATTTAAATAGTTCTAAAAAAATTCCTGTAAAACAATTGTTATATTAGCAAAAGGCCAACACATTAATGTAAATATGTAGTACTGTATGCTCTAGATCATTTCTAAATCTGTAGCAATATTTCAATTATACATTTCATGCAAGTCCAGAGAAAAATACATACCCATCATTAACCTAGGCTTTAAACTCCAGCACCATTTTAGACATAGATACTGAATACTGTATACATATTCTGTGTTTGATTCAGTATGAAAACGTGTGCATTATTGAATACAAACTAGGTTGTGGCAGCCTCCATTGTTCGACAGGCAGAGGTTAACAATCTCACACTCGATGCCATTTCCCATGAATCCCTTCTTACAGGCACATTCACTCTGAATAAAGTAATAAACAACATGCAGCAGATGATTCAGTGATACTAAAACACAGTGCACATATAGACTATATTCAGGTATATACAGGGATCCCTCACTTTCCGCGGTTAATTGGGACCGAGATCCCCACACGACCACCGAATTCCGCAAAGTAGGATCAAACCCATCCCCCCGACTGACATATACGCTCATGTACAAGATTTCCTTTCAGCTTTTTCCCTTTATCAGGGGTTGTCACAGCGAATGATTCGTACGTTTGATTTGGCATAGGTTTTTACGTCGGATGCCCTTCCTGACACAACCCTTTAGCAAGGGCCAAAACACGCCGACAGCTGTGCAGCTACTCTTTACCAAAGCCAGCAATGGTTCTTTTACATGCCTCACACCATCGACAGTGAGAGACATGGCCTGCCTTTGATAACCCAGTTAGCTGCACTGGAGGGATGGGGGGGGCAGTGACAACCTTGTGGAGAGTGGGACTCGAACCCCCAACCTTAGGATCAACGATCCAGCACCCTATACCACTAGACCACTACTGCCACACATATATGTGTATATAATATCAATAAATACATATTCACTTCACTTATCCCTTAACATCCGAGGATGTCGTTGGGGTGCCTGCATGGTAAGACTTGGGCTGATTTGGCCTGGCGGAGCCCATCCTTCTCCAGGTCGTAGAAACACGCTGACGGTTTTGCAGCCTACTCTTTACGAAAGCCAGCAATGGTTCTTTTACATGCCTCTCACCATAGACAGTGAGAGACATGGACTGCCTTTGATAACCCAGTTAGCTGCACTGCAGGGACAGTGACAACCTTGTGGGGACTTGAACCCCCAACCTTAGGATCAGCGATCCAGTGCCCAATACCAATAGACCACCACTGTCACACATATACGTACATGTATATGTGTATATAATATCAATAAATACATATTCAATGCTATAAGTGCTTATACATAAAATGCAATTAAACATAAAAAATAATGCGTACGATGTAAATAAAATATAAATACACATACATACAAGCGTGCGCGCACACGCACGCAGATGTGCACCTCACAACAATGTAACTAGTTTTGATGGGAGATTTTGGGTTGTTTTTTGTCGCTTTAAGGTTTTTTTTCTTTTTTGCATAATTGGCCTTGTTTTTATGGCATTTTTATTAACTTTTTCCCCTATTCTTCATTAATTTCCTTATTTTTTTAATTCGATGAATATTTAAAAAAAAAAAAAAAAAGCGATGCACTGACGCCGCATGAATTAAAGCGCAAAGTAGCGAGGGATCGCTGTATACACTTATAGTTTAACTAAATTAACTATGAATTACAGCAATCAGCCATAACATTAACATCACATGAACACAATAAAATCTCTCTAGTTTCAGTGCCCTGGCATTCCACCTTCTTTGCCAATATTTGCCTGAACTTTCAGTCAACCCTCAAATTAAAAAAAAAAAAAAAAAAAAAAAAAAAAAAAAAAAAAAAAAATTATTTTACATACAAGGAGAAAAATGTGAGCTCCATGTGCTCAAGGTGGCTTCCTAGGATCAGACAGTGTGTTTTTGGATGAAAATAATGTCACCACTCCGACAAACTTGTCTGAGCACACCACAGTAAAAGAACTGTTACATTTCTTGGGTTTTGCCAACTTCTACCGGCATTTAATTTGGGGCTTCAGCATCTTAGCATCTCCACTCATTGAAAGAAATAAGCAAAATGGTTGTAATGGACTCCTGTTGCTGACTAAGCATGCTTTTACCCCTACAGGAAGACAGTGCCACATCACAGATAAAGCCACCCCTGACCCTCCAGGCCATTTCCTGTGCCTGTCCAGGACATGCCTCAGAAACAAAAACCTCAATCTCCATCCACTTGGAGTATTTTTTTTGTCTGTTTTTCCAAACAAGTTGCTCCCCACTGAGAATAGCAATGACAGCCGAGAGCCCCAAGGGTTTACTGATAGCTATAAACTTCGAAATGCTGCCCAAAGTTTTTGTTGCTTACACATCATCTAGGAGTCACCAAAGCTGACTCCCTTTCCTGTCTGTATTTAACAGACTCATGAAGTACCTTCTCATTTGGAAAACATATCATGTGGTCATGGAAAAGATGCCACTACATTTCAGAATTATTACATCAAACAAATAAAACAACAAAGCAAGTGGCTGAAATTACCATAATTTAGGCAAGAGTTGTCCAATAGCTTTTTAACATCTGAAAGGATAGTGCTGACCTTTCCAGGAATTTCAATAACATGTGATCAGAAAAAATCCTGACTGTGCTTGGTGATTTAGTATCATAAAAAAAAAAAAAAAAAATCAGCAGTAAAACTCACAGTCATGTTTAATAATGAAAGAAAGTAAATTTTCAAACATAATCCAATGAGAACAGTATGACGTACTGTACATGGTAATACAAACAAGTACATTTTACATATTCATTCATTCATTTTCCGAACCGCTTAATCCTCATTAGGGTCACGGGGAGGCTGGTGCCCATCTCAGATCTCAACTCTGGGCAAGGGCAGAGTACACCCTGGACAGCTCGCCAGGCCACCGCAGAGCAGAAACACGCTGACGGTTATGCAGCCTAATTTGTCGAAAGTCAGCAATGGTTCTTTTGCATGCCTCACACCATCGACAGTTAGAGACATGGCCGGCCATTGATAACGCAGTTAGCTGCACTGGAGGTTTACATATACAGTACATATTTAGTATAATATATTTAACAGTGTGTGTGTGCTTACAGTAAGAATGTCATGGGTTTGAGTCCCAGACTCATGCTCTTCTGTGTGGAATATTTCTCTCATCTCAGTGCTGGTGTGAGTTTTCCTCCAGGCATTCCAGTTTCCTCCCACATTTGAAATACTGTACAGTACATGCATATTAGGCCTATCAGCTGTTACAAATTGCCCCAAGGTGTGAGTGTAAACGGTTGTGTGTGTCCAGCCAGTTGCCCAGGATGTAGCCCACCTTCAGTCAGAGTCAGTTGAGATAGGCTCCCAGTCTTTCTGCAACTTTAGTAAGATTAAGTGCCTAGGCAAGTGATAAATAAGAGAAAAATATATCTAAAAATTTGGGATTCGCTCAACTGGTGTTCTCCCCATGCTTGTGCTGGTTTCATCTGGGTACTCCGGTTTCCTTCCATGGTCCAAAAATATGCACAGTAGGCTAATTGACTGTTAGAAATCACCCCTAGGTGTGACTGTATGAATGGTTGCGTGAGTGATGGCCTCGTGATGGCCTGGCAAGTTGTCCAGGGTGTAACCCGTTCTTGCCCAGAGTCGATTGAGATGGGCGCCAGCCTACCCTCCCCATGACCCTAATTAGGATTAAGTTTAGAAAATAAATGAATGCTCATCTGGTCTCAGTATTGCAGTAAAAATCGCTTCAAGTATTACCTGTCCAGGTCCGGTAGGGATGCAGTCAGCCTGTTTATGACAACCACCGCGATTCTCCAATAAACAGTTGTTAATCTCCACACACACAACACCGTCCCCTGTCCATCCTTCATTACATACACATGACACATTTCCTGGGCCTGCATACACACACTGTGCCTGTAAACACAGATTCAGTTTAGTGACAGTACTGACCAGTGGCACAAATAACATGCCTCTATAATCAGTTAGAGCAGTATGGTTAGTTCAGTATAGCATGATGATGAAGAATAGCATCATGATGGACTGTACTCATGTACATGGACCATAGGTGGCATGTGCACATGCATATGTATGATCCATAATAGCAAGGTGGGCTCCCTCTATTTCAGCTGCCACTGATGCCTACACATGTCGATCCCTCACTGCATATGCGCAACATATTTCCATGGCATGCATACATACACTCTGACTGTAAATACAATACTTTTCAGTGATGGCGTTGACCAGTGGAGAAGCACGGATAACTAGAGGGACAAAGACCCTCGGCCACATAGCATGGATAATGTCACAAATAGGCCTGAAATGGGTCCTGGCTTTGATCACCCATATGCTCATTTTATGATACAAGTCCTTTTATGGTTTTCTATTACGAAGGTAGTGCTTCTCAATTATTTTCTGTGGCGCCCCCTATAGGAAGAAAAAACATTTCACACACACCCCCCCCCCACCATCCCGCGAGCGACTATAAATAATATTATTTGTCTAAAAAATTGTTATTAGTACACCTCTGCATAACATTGTATCTTTATTAACATTAAAAACAAAAAAGAAAGAAATGTAGTTCAACTTAAAATAAAGAAAAACTTCATTAACATTTTTATTTTGAAACAGAAAAGATTTAAAGTGCACCAATGTTCCTGAAATTAAAAAATTCATCCTTATTTAACTTATTTAATATCTCCATCTCTCTCCACTTTTCTCTTTGTTCCTGTTAGAAATTTTTCCGTGTTGTTTCTTGAGGGGTTGTTTACTACATATCATTGGCAACTGCTACACAATAGCACGACAATGAGAGTGCCACTGCCAACTACTGGAGTGGAGGTGCAATGACACTTAATCCTCATACACTGTTCCTGAAAAGCATGTTCCACAGGGAATACCCCCACCGCCTCCCCCCCCAGCATCATACCACACACCCACTATTTGAGAAGCACTCCACAAAGGGTATTCTCCTTAAACTCTATTGTAAATCTGCCTCTAGTTCTAGCATAGATAGAATTAATCATTCCATCAAATCTGTTTTTTTTTTCATATTGTTCTGAAATTCATGCATTAAAGCATTTTCGCCTCACATTTAAATGGCAGCCTCCTCTATCAGGTTTGAGACACAAGTTGGCTTCAGTGCATGAGTATCCATCACCATCATATCCAGGTTTACACACACACCTGGAACATATAAACCATCAACATTGAGCCAAATGTAAATCATATAATCATATATTATATATATATATATATATATATATATATATATATATATGTATATATACACACACATACACAGTTGGCCCCCAACTTACGAAGACCCCTGTGTACGAAATCCCTGGGTTACGAAAAACGTTTCCCTAAGTTTTCGTCCCCGAGATACGAAACAACCCCCTCTTACGAAAAGAAATTCAAAATTCAAATGCGCCAATCAAAATTTCACATGACTTGCGAGTTGCTCTCTCATTGGCTGTCTCTCAACATCCCGCCCGCTGGCCTCTCAGATAGAAACAGAAGGAAGTTTAACTCTAGTTTTTAGTTTAGTTTTTAAGTTGTTTTAATTCAGTAAATGTTTAATAAATGTGGGCGCATTTGAGCTCATCTGGAATTCTGATCCTTCAAGGAATCAAATTAAAGTTGAGTTTGTCAAGCAGGGAATGTGCTTTGAATTCCACGTCTTGTGAGAATGGCCCACAGCGCGCACGCGCGCGAGAGAGAGATAGAGCGACAGAGAGAGAGAGGGGGGGGGGGTGTTAATAAAAAATGTTTAATAATGGTTTAATTAATAAATATGTTAATAAAACGGTTTAATATGTTAATAAAATGTTTAAATCGTTTAATAAATAATTTTCTTTTACTTTTAACTCATATTTTCTACAAAATTGGTGTACTTTTATCATTTTTAAAGGGTTTATGGGGTTTATCCAGTCCAAAGACTGGAGCCTTGGAACGAATTAGGCGTTTAACATGTAAGAAGCGACCCCTACTTATGAAATCGCCGCAATACGAAAATGGCTCTGGAACGGATTCATTTCGTAAGTTGGGGGCCGACTGTATATAAATATATATATATATATATATATATATATATATATATATATATATATATATATATATATAGTATAGATCTTTTTATCAGAAAAAAATTATGATTAACAGTGTAAATCCTTTTGTTTTCATTGTATTTCAGCATTTTCAAAATGATTCAAGTTGCTATAAGATGTACGTGAACCATACTACTTCAGAAGACAACATTAAAATAAGATACAAGTAAGGATGGCTGATTAGATGTTTTGGAGACAAAGTCAGAGAGGCTAGATTGAGATGGTTTGGACATGTACAGAGGAGGGATAGTGAGTATATTGGTAGTAGGATGCTGAGGTTGGAACTACCAGGCAAAAGGCCCAGAGGAAGACCAAAGAGAAGATTTATGGATGTGGTGAAGGCGGACATGAAGGTCGTTGGAGTAAGAGTAGAAGATGCAGAGGATAGTGAGAGATGGAGGCAGATCATTTGCTGTGGCGACCCCTGAAGGGAACAGCCGAAAGGAAAAGAAGAAGACAAGTAAGGATGGCTGAAGTGTAATAAAGCTGTGTAACTGACGTGTTTATATTGTCAATCTGAGTACAGTATGCATGGACATGGCAGTGTTGAAAGGCACCATCTGAATCACAGAGCTGGGCTGTGAGATCGCAAAGCTCTCCAGTGTATCCAGGCACACAAGAGTTCCTGCGACACACACCCTGACTGCCAGGCCTATTATCACATACACCATGAGCACAGTGGCAATCTATATAGACACAGGCATACAAAAAAAAGTAGAAAAATAAACAAAGTTAAAGGAGGACGAACAAAAATTTTAATTAATTTAGTAAAGAATTCTATACAGAATTAGGCAGTCAGAGAACTTACATATTCAATCATGCATTATCATGTTATCAATTCTGTTGCAGCCTCAATTACTCACCGAACACGTTCTTAGAAAGACTATACAAACACTGAGAAAAAACAGCCTCATTTCCTCGTGTTATTATACATGATGCTGAGAATATTCTTTTCACATTCTGGTCTATTATTGACATGATTGTATCACACAATTCTTGCAGAGTTTTCAGATGTACTTTCATGCTGCGAGTCTTCATGTTAACTAGAAGGCATTATATTTGATTCGGAATTGATGACTTCGATGGCGACTGAAGAACTCATGCATGTTTCTCCTTCTTCTTCTTTTCCTTTCAGATCTTCCCTTTCCAGGGTTGCCACAGCGAAACATCTGCCTCCATTTTCATGGAAGTCATATTAATGATTCGCATATTCGATTTGGCATAGTATTTTTATTTTTTTTTTACATCGCATGCCCTTCCTGGCACAACCCTTAACAAGGGACAGAAACACGCTTACGGCTATGCAGCTACTCTTGATGAAAGTCAGCAATGGTTCTTTTACATGCCTCTCACCATAGACAGTGAGAGACATGGCTGGCCTTTGATAGCCCAGTTAGCTGCACTGGGGGGAACTCATGCATGTTTATGAAACAATATTGAAATCAGTTTTTGTGTCATGGTATATTATCTCATAGCAAAATATAGATAACCTGTGGTCATACATAACAGTATTCAAGGAGGCATTGAAGAGATGATTGGTTGGTGTTAACAGACCGTAAATGTGCCAAGGAAACATTCCCCACACTATTACACCACCTGCAACAGCCTGGATTAAAAAAAAAAAAAAAAAAAAAAAAGGTGGCTGGGTCCACAGATTTGTGATGTTGATGCCAAATTCTGGCCCTACCATCTGTGTGATGCAGAAGAAATTGAGATTCATTGGTCCAGGCTATTACCTCTCTCTGCATCCACCGCTTTCTATTCTTGGTATTTTTGAGTAAACTATAAACTTCAGATTATTGTTCTTGGCTTACAAAAGTAAAGCTCCCTGTGTTCTTCCACTGTCATACAGTTTCATAATTCATTTTTCTGTCACAAGGGTTTTTCAGTTTGGATCATGAAGAAAAAAATATAGCCTAAAGTTTTATTTAAAAAATTATTTTTGTAGGAAAGCTGTTTGTGGTGTACACTACCTTCTTCTTGAGGATGAAGTCGGATTAAGCAATTTGGCAAATTGAAATTGAAATACCCATGAAAGGAACTTCACCAAGTTTGAACTTTTAAACCCTACTCAAGAATAGAACGTATTAGCATATTGTTGCTCACAGGCATTACATGATTAAGATTAAGGTTCGGTTATATTTTTACCTTCATCACAGTTTTCTCCATGTTTCTTTGGGTCAGAACAGATGTGGCAGCCAATGCCCATAAAGCCTGGATTACATTTACATGAGCCATCTCCATAAATGCCATCAGTACACTGATAACAAAGGCAGACATCAAGTGAGCATGTTCTTCTTCTAAATAATAATAATAATAATAATAATAATACAGACGCTCCCCGACTTACATTTTTAATTGGTTCCGGACGGCCGAACGTAATTTGAAAGTGAACGTAAGTTGTAACAGTGACGTATGACGTGTGACGCTCATACTGTACTATACATCCATAAATACCATTACTGTATCTCATAAAACACCCCTAAACCAATTATTATAAACATAACATTGTAAAATAATATCAAATATATAAAATAATATCAACATTAATTTCAAATAAGTCACTTATTTATACCGAGTTACTTTACATGAAGCTTAAAACAGCCAATCAACACTTACAATATGTGAGGCACTCAATACCAAAAGTAGTGTACTTGCTGTGGGTTATACGGACTTCCGGTCCTTCAAGTGCACAAGGGGGCCGTTGAACTCGTTTAGAACACAGCCTGCACTGATGTGAATCCCAGCAAAGTGGAGTGTTCTTTCTTTTGTGTAAGTAAGTACGTAAACTTTATTCAAGAGATGCATACAAAGAACAAGTACAAATCCTAATGAATATTAATATAAAAATAACTATACACTCTTAGGATTCTGCTAAAAAAGAATAAATATCTGTAATTGTTCTGTAATTTGTGCATTCAGATTTTCATTCATATTACAACTCTCTTTGCTGAACTGAGAATGCATGGTAGATTGTGCTGATCTGAGCAGATAGTTAATTCATCTCTGTGTATGAGACTTGCACCCATGCTAGTAGGCTTACACTTCTGACCAACCATATTTGCTTAGGGTTACAAAAGTCCGCAAAACAGTGTAAACACAAAGATCACAGAGACGACGTCTTAACACAAGGGTAACACGCTATATAACTAAGATGTATGTGTATGGATATATATATATATATATATATATATATATATATATATATATATATATACACACACATACACATACATTCCGTCTGTAGTTTGTAAACAATGAATGCAGCGTCATTGCATCATTACGTCAGCGTACTACGTAGGTACGTCTAAACTCAAAATTTGGCTTTTAACGTAAAATCGAAAAAAGTAAAACAGATGAACGTAAGTCGGGCAGCGTCTGTAATATTAATAATAATAATCATAATAATAAAAATAATAGTAATAGAAGCAGCAGCAGCAGAAGAAGAAGAAGAAGAAAATATTTTCAATATTTCAGAGGAAGAAATAAAAGTAAAACAAACAAAATTTTTTGAATTGTAAATGTTTCCATTTTTAAGCAGGACAATTAACACACCTGATCCATCACAGTGATCATGCAGACTTCATGTCTTTTGAAACTAAGTCAAGTTATAATTAATTTAGTCTTATAACTGTGAGATCTAATTTGCATAGTTTTTCCACATAGTTATTTTAAATTACATATTAAAATTACAAGCAAGATACAAAAACATAACATAGAAATAATACAAATATACCTTCTGACTAACATAGTCAAAAAAAGAATAGAAAGGGGGTTCTCATGAATCTATTCTGATAACTCGTGTGTGTGTGTGTGTGTGTGTGTGTGTGTGTGTGTGTGTGTGTGTGTGTGCGCGTGTGTGTGTGTGTGTGTGTGCATAACTGTATCTGTGGGTGGGAGAGGTAATATATAAATAATTATCTCAAGTGAACGGATATAATAAACATACTAATAATCATAATAATACAGTAATCCCCTGCCACTTCACGTTTCCTACTTCCCGTCCCCGCAATATCGCGACTTTCCGTCAGGACATTTAAAAAAAAAAAAAAAAAAATTAAAGAAGAATTCAAAATTCACGCGTACTACAGCACTACATGTACATTCACTATGCTACCCAACATGCTCTGTTCTAATTCTTGACTTGAGTGTTATCTGATTGGCTCAGGCCATGAATCCAACAAGCTGATTGATCGAGACTATAATTCCCAGCATCCAACACATGGGGCTTCCTGTCTTTGTGTTGTACGGGAAACACCACATTGTTAGTTCATCTACACTACGTATCAGCAGTTCTCCAGCCACAGGCCTAAGTTTTTCTCTCTTGGTGCTCGTAAGTATTGTTGTGTATTACGCTAAGGCCTTGAAAATGGCCCCAAAACCCCCAGGAAGTGTTATTGCTTGTTGTGCGTTTAACTCTTTCTCTCTCTCCCCATACACTGCATGCATTGGCGAAGGGCGTGGCTGTTACCCGCAGGTGAAATCCAGAAAGCGCACCTGAATTCACTCAGCCATCAGCACGTGATAAAAGAGGAGCTCCGTGCTTGACCAGTTTCTGTGTTGATACTTTCCCAGTGATTTTGGTTGTTGTGTTTTTCCCTCACCTTTCCTCCCTTATGAAACAATGACTTTTATTGAGCTCAGGGGAAGCACTGGGGTGTGGGAAAAATCGTGTTCACCAAAGTGGTGAGGGAAAAACACAAAAACCAAAATCACTGGGAGAGTATAAACACAGAAACTGGTCAAGCACAGAGCTCTTCATAGTGCGCTGATGGCTGAGTGAATTCAGGTACGCTCCCTGGATTTCGGCTACAGGTAACAGCCACGCCCCTTGCCAGCGCATGCAGTGTATGGGGAGAGAGAGAAAGAGAGTTAAACACTGCCAACTAGCACAGACCACAACAGTAAAGTAACAAAGCGCAATAAGGCCGTTGTGAAAATGGAAAATGCCTTATAGTTGTGGATTACGGACTGTCGTAAAAATAATCTGAGTTTGGACACTAACATAATACATACTAAAGCAAAGGCTCCGGAGGCGCTGACGAGCCCCAACCAAGCACCAGTGCCACCAGTGAGTCTCCTTATCAACATGGCCGTGGATTTGTTATTAAGGTATGTTGTATAGTATTATATATATAATATATAATTATATATATAATATGTATAATTTATTTGTATATTAATACACGTTGCCTGTATGACATTAACATTAACTTCTATATAAATTTTACATAATATATCGGTGGGTGGGTGTCCTTAAGAAGTGGCATAAGTCATTTCAGTCTTTCACATTTCACGGGGGGGGGTCCCCGATTAACCGCGAAATAAGAGGGATTACTGTAATAAGTATAATTGCTGTTGTTATGATGATGATGATGATGATGATGATGATGATGATTATTTATTTTTTTTATTATTATCATACATTGTATTTCTCAGATTTCAGAATCAATGACCATGACAAAATGTATTTATCAGCAGTTTTGATTAACACATTATCCACTCAGAATAATAATTTTTTTAAAATCCCTGGATAGTAGACCAATCAGACTGTGCTATTCCCATGTAGTATATACTAATGTAAAATAACTTAAAGAGAAAATATACCTAAAGTGGTCAATTAATAATTGCCTTGGCAGGCAATAGATATTGTAAACATACAATCAGAGACAGTAAGATAAGAAGAAGAAAAAGAAAAATATCAATACGAGCAAAAACAACAATAATTTCACTGAAACCAGAGCGAATTTATCACAGCAGTTTATGTGGAATTGTCTACGCAAATTGGGATGATCATTCAACAGTAATATTACCAAAGAGGGCGGAGTTGTGAGGTAATACATATGGTGTTTTGCAGAAGAAAACCAGACATAGTACTTACAGTTCCTTTATCATAACATGGGTGTTGGAATCCTCCAATACAGGGCTTGCAGTCAGGACCATAAAAACCCTTGCAGCATTCGGGCCGCTAAAGAAAGTTTTTATGTTTTGAAGATAAAAAAAATGTATTAGTTCCTTTGTTATGAATACATACAATAAAATATACATTTGCAGTTGAATTTGTTGAAAGTACAGAAAACAATGTAATATTTATTTTCTGTTTATTTTAAACACATGAACACCTAAAGGGATAGTGGTGGCCCGATAGTAGGGTTCTGGGTTATTGATTCCAAGAGCAGGGATTCAAAAGCCACTATCAACGGGTTGTCACTGCTGTCCCCCCAGTGCAGTTAACTGGGTTATCAAAGGCCGGCCATGTCTCTTGTTGTATAGTGAGTGACATGGAAAAGAATCGTTGCGGACTTTCGCCAGGAGTAGCTGTATTGCCATCGGCATGTTTATAGCCTGTGATGGAATGGCGAGCTGTCCAAAGTGAACTCTGCCCTCACCCAGAGTTGAGATGGACACCAGTCTCCCTGTGACCCTAATTAAGATTAAGCAGTTCAGAAAATGAATGAATGAATGAATGAATGAATTTCTTTTATAAGAATTACTGAAACTGTTTTTTTCTTTATCATTTTACTTCAGACAAAACATTCCTTGCCTGTAAATGATGAATAAATAAATTCAAAATTGTGTTGACAGTTATGCAGCAACCTTTTTTTTTGACAGTTGACAGTTATGCAGCAACCCCCCACGCCCACCTTCTTTTTTTTTTTTTTTTTTTTTTTTTGGGACTGGTTGCTAATGCATAACTGAAATATGGGGATTTTTTTTATTTCAGGTAACAGAATCTGTGAGCAGATCAGATATTTTAAAACACACATGGAAGTTGCTGGGCGGTACGGTGGCATAGTGGAGAGCATGTTTGCCTCACTGGAAGGTCCTGGTTTCAAGTTCCTTGTTCAGGTATTTGTATGTGGAATATGCATGTTCTCCCTGTGCTTGTGTGGGTTTCCTCCAGTTATGCCGTTTTCCACCCAAATACTTGCACATTATACTTACTGGTTCTTTCAAATTGTCCCCAGATGTGATTGGGAATGATTGTGTGTGTGTGTGCGTTATGTGCGTTTCCCTGCAATGGCCTGGCAAGCTATTGAGGGTGTACTCTGCCCTCGCCCCAGTGTCAGCTGAGGCTCCAGGCTCCTCTCAGCCTTAATAGGGTTAAGCCGTTTATCAAATGAGAGGAGATCGCTGTTTTTTTACCATTCGCTTTGCTCTGCAGTATTTTGCACAGCCTCGAACACTTGTAAATTCGATCCATCGTTGATCTGGTATAGGATCGCAATTTTTTAAATGTCCAGGCTAAAACAATAAGAACCAAAAAATATGCATTTAATGCAAGTCAGCTTCTGCTAACAATTGGATTAATAAATAGTATTGAAAGCAAAGGTTCACAAATTTTTACAGCTTACAGATATGTAATATTGAATAATTTTTCCCCAAAATAAATTATCTAGGGTGATATGGTTATACAGGGATCCCTCGCTACTTCGCGCTTCAATTCATGCGGCTTCAGTGCATCGCGTTTTTTTTTTTTTTTTTTAAATATTCGTTGAATTAAAAAATGGAAAAAGGAAATTAAGGAAGAATAGGGGGGAAAGTTAAGGAAAATGCCAATTATGCAAAAAAAAAAAAAAACCCTAAACAAACACAAAACAAAAAACAACCCAAAACCTCCTATCAAAACTACTTACATTTTTGTGAGGTGTGCATCTGAGTGCATGCACGCACACATCTGTATGTGTGTGTGTTTTACATTTTATTTACAGCTTATGAATTATTTTTGTATGTTTAATTGCTATTATAAGCATTTTTAGCATTGAGTATGTATTGATTGATATTATATACACATATACATGTACGTAATACGTCAGTCGGGGGATGGGGGGGGGGCTACTTCACGGAATTCGGTGTTCACGTGGGGCTCTTGGTCCCAATCAATCGTGGAACCTGAGGGATCCCTGTATATCTATTTGTGAATATATTGGTAGAAAGATGCTGAGGTTGGAACTACCACGCAGAAGGCCTAGAGCAAGACCAAAGAGGAGATTTATGGACGTGGTGTAGGAGGACATGAAAGTCGTCGGTGTAAGAGAAGAAGATGCAGAGGACAGGGTGAGATGGAGGCAGATGATTCGCTGTGGCTACCCCTGAAGGGAACAGCCGAAAAGAAAAGAAGAAGATCTATTTGAGTAATTGTGTTCACCGTATCTACTTTTAGGGCTCGAGTAAAAACTGTTGATATTTTAGGTCATGTTTATGCAGAAATATATGAAGTTCGACATACAAACTTTCAAGAATCACAGTATATCATAGAGAACATGAAAAATATACCTCCTCCTCACTTCCTGGTGGACATTGTGACTCGGAAATGTACTTACACATCACACATGGACTCTGCAACAAGGAAACAGTTTTAAAAGCATAATATGTACGTGTAAAGTGCTGTATAGTATAATCTCTTACTTTTCTATACTGTAAGGGTGATTTTTCCTCTTTAAGGTTTAATATTAAAAGTAGGACGATACTCATATAACCGAATACAATGATTACATTATTTATATTTAATTTCAGAGAATAACAGTGAAGACAAACAAAACCATTAAGTCACATTCATATATTCTCTATAGTTTGCAACTTACTACTGTTATGCTGAAGACGAAAAGTCCAGCCACTGGTATTTTTTAAATAGTTTGTATTTTTGACTGCATTCCCTATACCAGAGGTGCTGAAGCTAACTTCTACCTCACTGTAGACTTTCACTCCAGCAATACATACCTGACCATCTAAACATCTAATTAAGACACAAGACTTTGGAATGTAGACTGAGGGTGATAATTAGATCTGTCAAATGCACACCATTATAATTAAAAGTAAAGTCTTCTGGGAGATAGAGCTACAGGACCATTGTTGGGCAACCATTCTCTACAAAATGCTTTTTTTTTAGCTGTAGTGGTAGCAACAATTTGTTCAACAGAAATCTGTACATTTATCATATCCATTTCTCCTGGCAACGTGAAAGTCTTGTGCAGCAGATAGTGTACAGTATAGGGTTTTTTTTTTATTATAACGATAGTCATGATTGTAAATTAGACACTGCCAACCAACCCCATGTTCTACAAACTGCAGTACACTTTGTGGTCTGATTTTGTGGTCTATAAAGTCTGTTGGGCTTTTTGGACCTGAATCTACTAGCTCATTAGGCTACTACCTTATCCTAGTTCCCGTAGAGTGAGGAGACTAGGACTTCAGCACCCCCTTGGTATAACACTAGTTACCCTTCCCAGTTACACAGCTTAGCGTACCAGTATCTTAACTAGTCCAGTACTATGTACGGTGGACGGAGGCACACTTGTGACAAAAATCTTCCCATTGGTCTGAGCACACTGAGGGTCTAACAGGAATTTAAAGCTTTTGTATTACTTTTGTTAAGCACTTACTACTGCATGCCAGGAACATCCGACAGGACCTGCCAGTTTGAAATTGACCAAGTTGTTTATCCATCACAATGTGGCCCTGGTCAGATTCTCAATTTTTCGTGCTTCAGACAAATCAATGTGGGTAACTGACTATTCATATTTTGCCTAATACATCCCAATTCATGTCAGGTCCAAGTGTCAATCAATAATCAGTGTTATTCATGTCACCACTCATTGATCTGAATGTTTTTAAACTTATGGCTGATTGACGTAATTACTCAGTTATATTATTTATTGTCAAAAATAAAGGGTTTACCTGCACGTAGCAGTTTATCCCAAATTCTTTTTACATACCATAATGATGGTGGTTTCATTAATATCACACCGATGTGGCATGATTGGAACAATGGACGGCGGCACAAGAAGTCCATCAATTATGTGAATGATTCCATTGGATGCAATGATATCTTTTACATCAAGATGTATTCCTTTTTCGGTGAGCACCACCCTTCCCTAAAAGCCAAGGACAAAAAAAATCAATAAATGTACTAGAATTTACATTTGTTGTATAATTTCAACATTATGGTATTTTATTCAATATTGTTAATTGGAATTTAACGGCCACTACCCCATTCAGGAGACTGCCTGAAGGCTGAAATTTGTTTGGGTAGCAATCATAATGATGAAATAAGGTTTACTGCAGTTTCAAGGCAATTACAGTATATACTTGCATACAGTATGCATCACTTTGATTCAAGGACCACTCAGATCACGCTATTCCCATGCAGTACATGCCAATATTATTACGTATATTCTACACATTAATGGGGCTACACATGATGCTGTACTACACAGAAATCTGATTCAGTTACTATCTCAAGGGGGAATACACACAATTTTTAATCATACATCATGCAAAAATCTTGGGGAAATTGAAACATTTTTCAGAAATAGCAATAGATAATTGCAAAAACCATACAGATGCAAAAACTTACATCACCAGTGGCATTGATCATTATGACCTGATTAGCCATAGTTTGGATCTCTGGCATACTAGCCAGCTGGTCCACAGTTACCTACAAAAAAGAACATATGTGGCATATATGCATAACAGAAATTATGCAATGTAGTAAGGGGGGGCATTTTACATAACCCCCTCCCCTACTACAGTTCAGGCATTTTGAAATATAATAGATTTATAACCTTTTTCCGCAGTACTTAGATTTGTGCCATGGTACATACCGGATTCCGAAAAAGTTGGGACACTATACAAATTGTGAATAAAAACGGAATGCAATGATGTAGAAGTGCAAAGTTTCAATATTTTATTATGAATAGAACATAGATGACAGGGTCAAAAGTTTAAACTAAGAAATTGTATCATTTTAAGGAAAAAATGTGTTCATTTTAAATTTCATGGTGTCAACAAATCTCAAAGAAGTTGGGACAAGGCCATTTTCACCACTGTGAGGCATTTTGTTGCAAACGTCTGGGGGCCGAGGAAACAAGTTTCTCAAATTTAGAAATAGGAATGCTGTTCGGAATGACTTCAAGAGTAGCTGCTTAGCCGTCAGCATGTTTATGGCCTGGGGAAAAGGTCTAGGGTGTACTCTGCCCTCGCCCAGAGTTGCGAGCCTCCCTGCGACCCTAATTCGGATGAAGCGGTTCAGAAACTGAATAAATGAATGAACTTTGGGTGACAGACTGGTGTGTTATCTTCGTCAGCTGAAGGGTTCAGTACAAAAAAAAAAAAAAAAAAAAAAAAGAAGTTGAATGTCTGACACAAAATCAATCTGGAATACAATTGGGGTCAGTAATAAAAATTGTGAACAATACATTTCTTTTAAAAACTTTGGTCTTTGACAGCCTTATTATAGGAAAATCATAAAAATAAATGGGAAACATGTTTTTAATAAACTGAGCCTTACTGCTGCCTGAGAGAACATATGGTGCTTCAGAAGTGTCTGCAGTTTGTGCTTGGCCTTTTGGAGAGAAAGATATATTTTGAGTAACAAAAGCAAAAAATACTACTTGAATTGACAAATTAAGTATATATTTACATTGAACACTTACATCCTTTAGCATGTATATAATACTACCATCCCTAGCATTGTCCACAGCTTTATTGGTTGGAACAAATAGAGTAAGTGGCCCAGGATCTTGGAGTGGCATTTGAGCTCCACAGTTCTTGAACATATCAAATCAAATAAAAGTTTCAGTTCAGAAAAGCCAAAATGTACATACTTCTGATTTTATTTAACAGTGTAGGAGACTGATCATTTTAAATGTTTAAAAAAAGAAACGAATACTCACATCTATCAGTGATACAAATCTATTGAATCTGGGGTCTCCTGCAAGAATATCTCCAATGGTTTTTGAGGAGAACTACAGTTGCATAGCAGTATGGGTTGGGGGGGGGGGGGGGGGGATAAATGCCACTTGATGAATGAAAAAAATATTTACACTTGACAGCTCAAATGCATTTGATCAGCCATTAAATTTGAGCCAGTGTCAAAGAATGACCCAAATACAAATAAGTACTGTACGTCCCAACTGTTACCTTGTTTGATTACTAGCACCAATGCAACACCAAGAAGGTCAATGTTCGACACCAGCCATCTCATGGCTGATCAAATACATTTAGAGTAAGGAATAAAAAAAAGTATTAGCCTAAAACAAATTTTTACTATTTACCTCAACATTGTCAGAAGTTTCTCTCACAGCAAAAGAAAACATCTTGTCCACTATATGAATAATTCCATTGGAGGCAGGTATGTCACTCTTAATAATCGTGAACAGTGTATCAGGATCACGTTTTGAAATAAACTTCTGCAAGGCATACATTAAAAAAAAAAAATTAGCTGTAAATAGATATAGACAATAAGATGTAATACAAGATCGCAATTTAACAATCATAATTCACCTTGTTTGGTTTAAATCTCATTACTTCTCCTCCATAAGTCCATAGATCTTGACCCTCCAATTCTTTGTAAAGTCGTTGGCCAAGAATGAGGTGGTGCTGGCAGATGGCTCCTACTGTTCTCGCTTGGTTAAGTTTGGCAGTCAATAACTACACACACACACACACACACACACACAAAATGATAGAAAATATTGGACCATTGATCGTGAGGATGAGGGGGTTGTATTGGCCTCTGCTTTTTAAATACTCTCAGAATGGACGAAGTATATTGGTCCTACAAACTAGGCCAATTGTGTATTTGTACAAATCCATCCCTTTCTTTTAAAGTGTCATTCAGCTGAAGATGAAAAGAAGATTAAAATAAAAAGCAACTGAAGTTTCATTTACTTGTACTTACTTGTGATATATCCACTGGGATGAATGCAGTTAATGGCCCACGCTTGCTCAGAATGAGCTTACACCCTGCCTCTATAAAAACAAAATACCATGTTTTGATGAAATTACCTCAGCAAAATATCTGGAGAACAAATATGTTCTAGTAAGGAGGGAGAATCTACACAATGTCAGCAGCATTACCAAACAATGCTATGCTTCCTGTGAGGTTTCCTGCCTGGCTGCCTTCCTGATTCAGTTCCAAAACACGCTCCATGATATCGCCGTAACAGCGCCACCCATCGCTGATCTGTCCATGATTACAAACACACCTAAAAACAGAACAACGGTTTAGAATCTCACCACTATGTACTGACAAGTCTCAGAATATTTGAAGAATTTGAATGTAAATCAGTACTTCTCAATTATTTTCTGTGGCGCCCCCTCTAGGAAAAAAAAAACTTCTCCCGGCGAGCGACTATAAAATTGTAATTAGTACAGCTGTGCATAACATTGTATATATGGATCTGGAGAAAGCATATGACAGGGTGCCGAGAGAAGAACTGTGGTATTGCATGAGGAAGTCTGGAGTGGCAGAGAAGTATGTTAGAGTGGTGCAGGACATGTATGAGAGATGTAAGACAGTGGTGAGGTGTGCTGTCGGTGTGACCGACGAATTCAAGGTGGAGGTGGGACTGCATCAAGGGTCAGCTCTCAGCCCCTTCTTGTTTGCTATGGTGATGGACAGGCTGACAGACGAGGTTAGACAAGAATCCCCATGGACTATGATGTTTGCAGATGACCTTGTGATCTGTAGCGAGAGCAGAGAACAAGTGCAGGAAAATCTAGAGAGGTGGAGGTATGCCCTGGAAAGGAGGGGAATGAAGATTAGCCTCAGTAAGACAGAATACATGTGCATGAATGACAAGGACCCAAGAGGAACGGTGAGATTACAGGGAGCAGAGATAAGAAAGGTGGAGGATTTTAAGTACTTAGGCTCAACAATCCAGAGCAATGGAGAGTGTGGAAAAGAGGTCAAGAAGCGTGTGCAGGCAGGTTGGAATGGTTGGAGAAAAGTGTCCGGTGTGATGTGTGATAGGAGGGTATCGGCAAGAATGAAGGGAAAAGTGTACAAGACGGTGTTGAGGCCAGCGATGTTGTATGGTTTAGAAACAGTGGCCCTGGGGAAAAGACAGGAGGCAGAGCTGGAGGTAGCAGAGATGAAAATGTTGAGGTTCTCTTTGGGAGTAACGAGGATGGATAGGATTAGGAATGAGCACATCAGAGGGACAGCACATGTAAGATATTTTGGAGACAAAGTCAGAGAGGCTAGATTGAGATGGTTTGGACATGTACAGAGGAGGGATAGTGAGTATCTTGGTAATAGGATGCTGAGGCTGGAACTACCAGGCAAAAGGCCTCGAGGAAGACCAAAGAGACGATTCATGGATGTGGTGAAGGAGGACATGAAGGTCGTTGGTGTAAGAGAAGAAGATGCAAAGGATAGGGTGAGATGGAGGCAGATGATTCGCTGTGGCGACCCCTGAAGGGAAAAGCCGAAAGGAAAAGAAGAAGAAGTGCATAACATTGTATCTTTATTAACATTAAAAACAAAAAAGAAAGAAATGTAGTTCAACTTAAAATCAAGAAAAACTTCATTAACATCGTTTTTAATATGTAATAAGATTTAAAGTGCACCAACGTGCCTGAAATAAAAAAAATCCTTATTTAAACTGATACAACTTATTTATGTCTTAATATCTCTGTCTCGCGCCACCTTTCTCTTCGTTCCTGTTAGAGGTTTTTCCTGTGTTGTTTCTTGAGGGGTTGTTTACTGTACTTTGTTTGCTCGTGCGAAAAGACGCTACACCATAGCATAACAATTGGAGCGCTACTGCTAACTAGTGGAATGGAGGTGCAATTACACTTAATTCTCGTACACTATTCCAGAAAAGCATGTTTCGCAGGGTCATACGCCCTCCCCTGGAATCACACCGTGCCCCCCTGGAATCACACTAAGGGGGGCGCGCCCCACCATTTGAGAAGTACTGATGTAAATCCAATTTCTTTAGTGTTTATATAGTTACATAGTAGCTTCAGTATATACAATATACAACCACTGATAAATTATCAATTTCTCAGGTTTTACTATTCATAAGTATGGGGTTTCTTCATTCGTTCCTTTTCGGAACAGCTTAATCCTAATTATGGTCATGGGGAGGCTGGGGGTGTTTTTAAATACAGTACTAATGTATGGAGAAAATGTGTTTTTAAATACTAATGTCTGAATTTCGGATGAGCACATTAATCAATATTTGATGGAATAACCCCAACGGTTTAATCAGAGATTTCATGCATCTTGGTATGCTCTCCACCAGTGTTTCTCATTGACTTGGATGACATCATGTCACTTCTGACTCTTCTATGCTTCTCACTGATGAAGGACTTTTTTTCTTGATTTGTATGACTTCAAGGATGACTTTTTCTAACCATGCTTGTAGTGCACCTGACCCCAGCTGCCATGGGTCATTCCTTTTGCGGCTCACTTGGTGTCATCCTGCAGTTGTTGAGTGACGTTTGAAAGAGTTGACGATCACGTTGATCACTGGATAGTCATTGGAATGTGATCAAGAGGAATTGAAAGAAGTCATCACATAAAGCTGAACTGAATTAATTTGAGCACCAGGAGTGGCTTAAAATCACCCAAGCACAAAGTGAAAGACCGGTTGCTTAATTTGGCAGAGGTTTACGCTTTTGGGGTGCTACAGTTTGTGTACTATTAAATAAATATCTGTTAATTCCCTGCAGTAATTCAGGTAAAGATCAGGCTATATGTTAAGATAAATTGATGGCAGTTGTGGCCTAAAGGTTTAAGTCTAGAGTTTGGGACTAAAGGGTCTCTGGATTGATTCTCAAATTGACAGGAAAAAAGTGTGGCAAATAAGCATAATTTCCTGTTCATCCAACTTCAGGGCTGAAGTTCATTAGCAAGGTAGCTAACTCTCAGATGTTAAAAAAAAAATACACCTACCATTTGAAAATAAGGGCAATACCTTAATTTCGGTAAAATACTACTGTATCCCTGTGTACAGTAGTTAAATTACACAATATCATGGGCTGTAATTTCAATTTAAAGCAAAACATTAAGGATACAAAATCCAGGCACTATGTTCACAAATAATTTCTGTAATAGCTAAGTGCCTCTTACTAAACTCGGATATTTCTTTCAAATGGATTGGAAGAAATTGGAAATTTTACTCAGTTGGAGAAAGGTAAAGAGAGAGCAAAGGCAGACCTGGCTAATCCATCCTGGCCAGTTTCACATGTTGCCGTCCTGTGGCATGTGGTCTCCGTACATGCAGATTTCAGCCTACAGCCAGCACGAGGGTCTGAGCCTTCCATTCCGTTCTGACACACACATATTGACTGACAGAAAGGCACATGAAGACTTATCAGAAAAATAGCATGCATTATGCAAAATATAAATAATTACATGAAGTTATTATTTAAAAAAAAAAAAAAAAAAAAAAAACAGTCTAAAGTTATGTAAAAAATTAACTATATTCCATGGATAACTTTGATTTTGTTTTCCAAGCGATATGAATAGGTGCAATTGGTTAAAACCTCCAACTCCTGGCCTCGCCACCTTATCGTGGTGGAGGGGTTTGTGTGTTCTAATGATCCCAGATGCTATGTTGTCGGGGGCATGCCTGATAGGGTTACCCAAGGCAAACAGGTCCTATGTTGAGGTCCAGACAAAGTGTGGTTCAAAAGACCCCTATGGATGAAATTAAAAGCACACGGATTCCCTTGCCCAAATGCAGGTCACATTTGGTTCCGCCGGAGCCATGCCCGGGCAGAGGGGCTCAAAGGCGAGCACCTGGTGGTCGGGCTTCTGCCGATGGAGTCCAGCCGGGACCCCCTCCAATGGATCTATCACCTGTGGGAAGCGCTATAGAGGACTTGTGCGTTATGAGCTGGGAGGCAGCAAAGGTATGGCTTCTGTCTGACCAGTCCTCAACTACTAACTCTGTCTCTTGGGACATTGAATGTCACCTCTCTGGCGAGAAAGAAGCCTGAGCTGGTGCATGATGTTGAGAGATACCGACCAGATATGGTTAAATTCACCTCAATGAATAGCTTGCGCTCTGAACCACCAATTTCATTAGGGGCTAGACCAGGGGTCGGCAACCCGCGGCTCCGGAGCCGTGTGCGGCTCTTTCACCTTTCTGGTGCGGCTCCATGGCTTTTCAAAATAAAGTTGTGCTTTACGGTGGCTGACTGGTGCACCACAAAGTGCTGAGTTACTCATACAGCAAAGGGCCGGTGTGGGTGCAGGTTTTCACTTCAGCCAGACAATAGCCACACCTTCCACCTGTTCCCACCAATCACTGATCATCAAAAGAAAAGAAAAAAAACCTAGAGTGGACATTACTATTTCAATTCTGAATTGGAGCCATCTTCGTGAGCCACCTTGCTTTAAGTCTTAAACAGTAATGTGATCCCACCAAGATGGCCCCACTTCAGAATTGAAACAGTAATGTCCAATCTAGGTTTTTTTCCACCTGAATGATCTGGGTACCCTTCCAATGCTCTTTTCGGGTTGAAAATTACATAGATGAAAATTAAGAGTCACAGATGTGGGCGGATATTTATTTGGTGTGGGCGGGGTGATTTTGTGTGTGTCCACAAGAACACAAGAACACACACACAAAATCACCCGCCCACACCAAATAAATATAAAAGAGCCCTAAAAGAGCTCATGGCAAGCAGCAGCGCGGTGAGAGAGAGATTTTTTCTGCCACCGGGTTTGTAATTCAGGAACAGAAATCACAGCTGAAGGAAGGAGATGTGGATGAGATTTGTTTATACACAGCAATCTCCAGATTAAATAACTGTCCTCATAGTGACAAAATAAAAGACTGGGTGTGGTTCAGTCTCCACTCTGAGAATGGGTCGGTCAGTGCAGCATTAAGCATTAATATTATTTAAAAGAATGTTGAGCAGGCTCCTTCTTAAAATAAGTCTTCAAATACTTTTCTGTGTTGGTGTCATTTTTGTAAATTAAAACTATGACAAAACAACATTAATATAACGAATAAAGAAAAGAAGATCCCACGAAGGGCGTGATTGGTGAGGTTGGCAACCCAACCCGTTACACATCTGGCTGCAGCCCGTCCGCACTTCGTGGGATGGATATTCTTTCTTTCTAAAAACCCAAGAAGCATTCGAACACATTCATTCATTTTCTGAACCGCTTAATTCTAATTCGGGTCGCGGGGAGGCTGGCGATTTTTTTTTTAATGTAAATGTTTTTGTTGCAAGCAGAATTGTAATGTAATGGTCTATGCAGTCGTTTAAATCAATGTAACATATTGTTATTTTATATTAACATGAAGGAAAAAGGGGAAAAACATTATATGCAGTGTGATTTGATTTAAAACGTCAAAAAAGCAATTGTGGCTCCCAGTGTTTTCTTTAATGTGGAAAACGGGTCCAAATGGCTCTTTGAATGGCAAAGGTTGCCAACCCCTGGGCTAGACCATATTCCATTCTGGAGTTGCTCATGAGGGGAGACGGCGAGCCAATGTGGGTATCCTGTTGTTGGACTTCTGTGCTTGTCATGGTTTGTCAATCACGAACACCATGTTCAAATATAAGGATGTCCATAAGTGCACCTGGTACCAGGACACCCTAGGCAGCAGTTCAATGATCAACTTTGTATTTGTGTCACCGGACTTGTGGCCACGTGTTCTGGACATTGGGTGTAGAGAAAGAAAGTGTGCTGTAAATGTGTAGTAGGCTACAGGTCATCAATGAATATACAGGCAAATTCCAGCCTTTTCTGTAATAATGTACTCTGGACAGTTGAATCAAAGACTTAATTGACTATAAACAGAGCAAACATAACACAGCTACTTCATAACAACTGTGAAAGATGGTGGAAGAAATGTTATGTTTTGTGTTCCATCACTGTGTGAGAGACTCTAGAGTAGTGGTCCCCAAACTACGGCCCGCCTCCACGTTTGGCCCGGCGCCCTGAACAATACAAGCGACACATTATGATTTTTTTTTTTTTTTTTTTTTTTTTTTTTAGTCTGGCCACGCAATCAAAACTAATACACACCTGGAACATGACATTCTATTCCACCCTTCTGCCGTCTGTGCCCCATCTGAACACTGCCCCTCCCCCCGTCCGAAACAAAAATCCTAGACTCTCCCGTGTCAAATAGAACGGAATAATAGTGAAAAGGTTATGGAAGAAAAAAATTGATTGATAATTCAGGGTATTTAACCTGCAGTGGACAGACGGTTACTTTTTTGTTCAATGAAAAGAGACCATTGTACGTATAATTTGTCAAGAGGCAGTGGCGTTATTCAAAGAATACAATCTGTGCCGACACTCTGAATCCCGTCACAAAGACGAGTCTGCTCGCTTGCCAGGCCAAATGCTAGTAGACAAACTCTCAAAGCTAAAAAGTGGACCGTTAGCTCAGGAGAATACATTTGTACGCCTGGCTCGGCTGAACCAGTCGTCTGTTTGGACAGCTTTCGGGTTGCTCAACTGATAGCAAGCAGCGTTTTTTATTATTATTATTATTATTATTATTATTATTATTATTATTTATTTCCTGACTTTTATCTGTGAAGGTCTCGGAAAGGGTTCCTAATACTTGGTTATGTGTGGCTTACTGGAAAACAATAAACGTTTACGTTTAGGCAGCCCTGCGATGGTCACACTTTTTCTGTTACAAACTGACCTCGGCCCCCCCATCGGAGAAGAGAAAAGTAATGTGGCCCTCGCAGGAAAAAGTTTGGGAACCCCTGCTCTAGAGCATGCAATCACTGACATAACTACGAAATCTGCATGAATTCTCAGAAGGTCTTGAAGATACCATGAGGTCATCTGTATAAAAGTTAAAGACACATCGGAGGTCGACTTTTCCACAGGATGTTGATCTTTACGTACACCAGTAAATCCACCAAGGAATGGCTCAAAAAGGAGATTAAAACCCTATTGAAATATGTATAAGTATGAGGATTCAAGCAGTACATGCCAGAAAACCTTTTGGGCATATTCAAAATATATTGCTACTTGAATGAAGAGTGGTTGAAATTTTCAGAAAGCTAATATCAGACCATTCGACAACTTTGAAAAATGCCTAAAAATAAGTTATTTCTGCTACAAGCAGAAATACAAACTTTAGAACCCAAGGGTATATTTACAATAAAATATTACAGAAGAATGTTACATCTGTTGATATTTTTGTTGAATAAATGATCAAAAAAGCTTTTTTTTTTTTATCTTGTTTTTTTTTCTAAGAATATCACTTTAGATATCAGCACTGCATAAAAGAGGATGAAATATTTTGCCAGTTAAAATATGTTTAAAATTTTTTTAAATCAAAAAACAAAAACCACAGGATGTATTGATTCTTTCACATTATTATATATTAATGTTGAGTGTTGATCTAAAGGATTTATTGGAATGAATATTAAGCCAATGCTCACCTGGCCTGGTCCTGTGCTTTGGCAAATAGTGGAGTTTGTTGGACAGCCTCCGTTATTCTGAGAACACAAGTTGATTGGAGTACAGAATTTGCCATCCCCCTCAAAACCAGTTTTGCATGTGCACTGAAACTGGCCTGCACCCTTGTATGAACAATCCGCATTTACGTCACAAACATGCTTCCTGCAATCTCCTGAAATTGGATAAGAGAGGTGCAACATCATGAACAATAATTTATAATTAGGGTCAGGACATCTGTGCAATCGACAGGTGAATGTAAAAACTGATATTGTGTAGCTTTGTTCTGAAAATATTTTTTAGATTTTTATGGATTAAGCTATGTATGAGAAGTATGATATCATGTGCTTGTTTTTACCCAAACATGACCAATTAAGCTTTCTGTATATTTTCCCCCTATTAGCTGGCGACACCCTCCCCTATAATAACACTGGCTGTAAAAACGCTAGCAGATCTCTCAGGGAATTATTCCATGAGTGTACGGCGTGAGTTCTTGTCAATTTTTGCATTTTGAACACTGACCATGTATGCTATTCAAGTAGATTTGGTGAAAGTAGATTTTTTTTTTTTTTTTTTTTGCTTATTTTGCCATTCGTTATAATTTATTTCTAGGAAGTAATGTATCGATCAATAAAAATTTATGTATGATCAAGGTCTGGTATTTTGCCAGCCTGAATGTCAAAATATCAACATGTGCCCTGGTTTCCAACCGTGGCTCAACAAACACGGTCCTAATTTCTTGATTTTATACGCCCTAAAACATGATCAGATATTCACACGTTCAGAAAGTACATTAGAACAACTAAATTATCAATGAGAGAAAAATACTGTTACTTTGTATAATTTTCCTCAGTTAATAAAATGCAACGTACTAACCCCAAAAGTTGGAACATCTATTGAAAAAAAAACTGTATAAGTTTGGAATAAGGGTGTTCATTACATTGTAGATGGATAGTTACCTGAGTAAATATTCTTAGGTCACTTTTGAAATATTTTTACTTCAAAACCTAGAAAACTCAAATGTGAGGTTCTTCAGGGTAGTGTACTTGGGCCATGTCTATTTTTGGTCTTTACGAATTACTTAGCTGGAGTTATGAGGACAGATGTTACAGAGATACAGATAGTATAGTAGTTCTTTCAACAGAAAGCAATTTAGCATTCACTAAAGATGCGCTAAAAAATTATCTAATTGGAATACTGGTGGAAGATTAAGTAGAACAAATAAAGATTAGACAATATGAGAAGAATACAACATTTTGGTAATCA
>CM045732.1:12412974-12472974 GCA_024760905.1 Plotosus lineatus
GCATTTCTGACATGCAAAGCCAGTGTAGCCCTCCTACAAATATAGCCAACCACACATATTCTTCATATACTTTTCAAATCATAGCACAAGTGAAACTGAACTGTACATTACTATATATATATATATATATATAAATATTATATATTTTGGGGTAAAATAGCTGTTGTGAGAAACTAAGATCCATCTGATTTTCCATTTTCATACAGCATTCACATCGAAATCTCTTAACCTGGATAAATTATTTCTATTAGCATTCATTTGTACACAACTCTTTGGCAGTGATTTTATAAACTCACTAATTTTTTTTTTAACTCTGATAAATTGCATGTGTAGTTAATGAGCATTATGCAGGTGATTCATTATGAATAATTGATGAAATTTTGCCATATACAAAGTACAGAGAGGGGAAAAAATAGGAGGGGGACTACAAAATGAGTGCAAAAAATGTAAGATTTGAAAGATTATAGATATTTTTCATTGAATAGTTTATAATATGGACAACATTAAAGTGCTAAATTGAACCAAACAAGGAAATTGACTCTTACTTTTATCTTGATTTCCAACAAAATTCCTTGTTTACTATTACTACTACTTCCACTTTTTAAAATAATAATAATAATCATAAATCAGAAAAGATGTCTATATCATGAGTTAAAAGATCATTTCATAAATTACCTCACACACACAGGTGCCATTCCCTGATTCACCATCCATGCAGCTACCATGCCAGTTGCACACCTTCTCTGACCATCTAGGACATGCTAAGTAAACAAAATACCATCTTACAGTTCATTGTAGCAATAGGAACAGTACACAGATAATGTCTAAAGCAGCACTAAATATAAAAGGAAACTCACGTGAACAAAACGGTCCATAAAATCCAGGACAGCATCGCTTGATAAGAGTGACTTTATCACAGGAGCGAGAGCAGCCTGGCAGCTCCAGTAGGCGTTCACCGATTTGTACCGTGTAGCTGAGAAATCAAACAACACACTCAGACCGAGGCTAAACAAAATGCCCAAAAAAATCCTAATCTAACAAACAGGGCAGAATGTGCTATTTTTGTAACGTCCAAAGTTCTGGATAAAATACTATTATAAATCAGTCACATTTACAAATCAATTGTAGTAAAAGGCCCAAATAGTCATTTTTGTCTGTTTCTGCAGTACTTGATCCAAATAATCAAAGCCATCAGGAAAACTAAAGAATAGATAAAACTGAATGCGGCCTACCAGCTGATACATATTTGGTGTCTGAAGTAATTTTTAAAATTTCATTCTATAGTTACTGTGCAAATTTATCAAACACTGCACAAAATGCATAATAAAATATCACATACTAACCTCAGAAATTATCCCATGGCACAGTTAAAAAAAACAAAAACAAAAACAAAAAAAAAAACCCCACTTGGGACATCGGTAAAAGTACAGAAGTTCACATTTTTTATATTATCTTTGGGAAATTATTTCACTTTCTACCTGATGTCCTGCTTAATGGTCAAAGAGTCACTTGGCTTTAATCTCAACACTGTTTTTATCCCAAAAATGTTCTTTTGACCATTTTTTCCCACTACCAGAGTACCATACAGTGTCAAACAACAACAAATTTCATTCCAGTTTATAGTGAGTGTGTAATGATTTAGGCATGTACTTTACACTAACGTTGGCTAAATTAATTATATTTTATTACTTTTTTGACAACTAACTACAGAACGGAAATAAAGATATCAGTGCAGTAGAGAAACACACTATTACAGGGTCAAACATGTTTTGGCTGATTGACTGCATCTGTAATAAGAAGAGTATTGTTTTGTTTTTGTTTTCACTGAACTACCTTTTTTTTTTTTTTTTTTTTTTTTTAAATCACATTTTAAAATCACAAAAGCTTTAATTTTCCAAACCACTTTATCCTTTATGAGGGTCATAGGGAGGCCAGGCCCATCCATCCCAGGCAATTTTACTTGACGGTAGGTACAACCTTGATAGCTCACCTGACCTCTGCAGAGCTGACACATGCATAGCTACGAGAAATTGTAAATAACCAATTAGCTTCATGTGCATATCTTGGAATTTTTGAAGGAAATCGGAGCATCCAGAAAAAACCTATGCAAGCACCGGGAAAACATGCAAACGCAACACAGAAATGCCCTCACCAGGCATGGTGCTCGTACCGAGGACACTCTTCCTATGAGATGAAAGTGCTAAGACTATGCCACAGTGCTGCCCCACAATGGTTTTACTTTTAATTATGTTTACGGTGTGCCGTTAATTTTTTAAAAAAATGCGTCTTTTTAGCAAAGCTTAGCAAAAATGCTTATTTGAATGGTACAGTGGTAGTGAGAGATTTCCTTTTTGGCTTTTTCCCTTTATCAGGGGTCGCCACTGCGAATGAGTCACACGTTTGATTTGGCATGGGTTTTTACATCGGATGCCTTTCCCGATGCAACCCTTTTTAACAAGAGACAGAAACACGCTGGCGGCTTTGCAGCTACTCTTTACGAAAGTCAGCAATAGGTCTTTTACATGCCTCTCAGCATAGACAGTGAGAGACATGGCCCGCCTTTGATAACCCAGCTAGCTGCACCGGAGGGACAGTGACAACCTTGTGGAGAGTGGGACTCAAACTCCCAACCTTAGGATCAGCGATCCAGCGAGGCTACCACTGTCCACTGCTGCTACAGGTAGTATAGAAATAAAACGCTTGTAAAATATCCCATGCAAGGTAGACGCGATATTGTCATTTACCGGCACTCAGCATCAGTCAAAGATTTGATCAAGCCTTGAGAGCAGACGATCGAAGGTGCAGCAGCACAGGACGTGCACAGAGTGGAATGATGGACAGTTTGTAACTGATCGCAGCGGTTTGAGTTAGCCTTAAACAAAATCAACAAAACAGATTACCCACACATATTGTACACTGAAAATCAACCAGTGTACTGAATGTGAAGCTACAGTAAGATTTTAAAAGGAAATATCAGGCTACATGTTAAAAAAAAACTGCCAAGAATTATAAAACATACATATTAAACGGTGCTATGATGATAATTAAAAAAAAAAAAAAAAAAAAAAAAAAAAAAACTTACCTTGATTTGTATACTACACAATATTATGAGTTTTAAAACGAAGAGACAATGCATGGCTGCTTTCTGAGATCACCTGGTCACTCTTAAAATTCTCAAAGAGGAACATGCGTGAAAAAATCCTTAGCTAGGATGAAGACGTTTCACTCATTCATGTCCTCCGAGTTCTTTCGCATTCCTCTTGTTCTTGGGGAATAAGGTGTCAGTCTGTTCCTGGTAAGCGAGGGAGGTTCTCTCACTGGCCACACACTCTTTCAAAATAGAGGAGGACAAGTTAACAATCTCTTCCTGACAGGAAAATGGACAGATTTCCTCTGCAATGTCTGTTCGGAAATCTGTACTTGTCAGCTGACTGCTGTGCAGGGTTCAGCAAAACAAGAACCAAGAGTGACAATTAGCTGAATCTTTTGTCAAAGGTGTCCAGAAGTTTACTGTCTCTTCTACATTCAGATATGTTGCATAGGAGGAGCAACACATTATATGTTTAACCCAGTCAGACCATAACTTGTGGAAGGCTCATAGAAACTGTTTAATATATTTGAACAAGCAAACATTTCAGCAGAGGGGCAGTGGTGGTCTAGTGGTATAGGGCGCTGGATCGCTGAGCCAAAGGTTGGGGGTTCGAGTCCGTCCGTCCCCCCCCCAGTGGAGCTAACTGGGTTATCAAAGGCGGGCCATGTCTCTCACTGTCTATGGTGTGAGGTTCATGTAAAAGAACCATTGCTGACTTTAGACAAGAGTAGGCTGCAAAGCCGTCAGCGTGTTTCTGCCCTGCGATGGCCTGGCGAGCTGTCCAGGGTGTACTCTTCCCTCGCCCGAAGTTGGCTGGGATGGGCACCAGCCTCCCCGTGACTCAAATTAGGATTAAGTGGGTACAGAAAATGAACTGAACTGAAACATTCCAGCATCTTTAATTCTTTAAGTTGCCATACTGTACTCGAACAAAACCAGAAAGACAATTAACTTGGGCCCTCTTTAGTAAAACAAACTTGTAAATGTTCTGCGTAATTGTCCCCAAACTCAGATTACAAATTTATTTTGTCATTTCCCCTTCCTTTGGGTAAGATGTTTGAAGGTTTTCTTGAATGTTCTACCCTTTTCAAATCTCCCTAGAAACACTAATTCTGGATGGCACAGTGTTGCAGTGGTTAGCACATCCGCCTCACAGTTTAGGGCTTGCGTGTTTGTGTGACGTTTGCATGTTCTCCCTGTTCTTGCATGTTTTTTCTTCATAGTCCAAAGATATGCAATTTAGGCAAACTTTGCTGTTCCATACTTCCTGAAGCTATGAATGTCCATGTGGTCCCTCTCGTCTAGAAAGCTGATCAGGGTACCACCGTAACATGATGGAGGGGTTTGCATAGCCCCTTAATCTTACGGGGCTATGTTGTCAAGAACATCAGCCCCTGGTAGGGTCTCCCAGGACAAATTGTTCTCAGGTGAGAGGTCAGACAATGAGGCTTGAGCAGTGCTAAACTTTAAAGGCAGCCTCAAAAAAGAAGCCTGGAAAAAGAAACCAAGGGACTGCTTGGTCTTCTTTGACTAACCCCTCCCCTGAGAAAATTTGTCTTGGGAGACCATACCAATGGTTGAGGAAAAAAGGGTTTAAAAAAAGAGACACTCCCCCTGTGGATGGTAGGGGGCGTATCAGCGAGTGCCTGATGCCTAAGCCTTGGCTCCTAGGGCTCAGTCAGGTTTAGCCTGAAGAAACTACATGAAACCAAAACCACATCTTACAATGTTATTTTGGGAAACAGAAGTCAGATGGTGCCAATAAGGTGTGTCAGGTGCATGGGGTAACAGTTCAATGCAACATTTTGGCAACTTCTGCCAGTGCTATCTGTGCTGTGTAGTGGGACACATTGTCCTAGATCAAAAGTACACCAGCACAAATCTCACTCATACACTAACTTGTCAAACCACTTAATTCTTTTTGGGCCACAGCTGAAAGCCTTTCTCAACTGACACTGGGTGAAGGCAATGGTATACCTTCAGCAGCTCAACAGACCATCGCAGGGCCAACACACACAATCATTCACACTTACATCCACATCTCAGGGGAATTTGGAGCAGTCATTTAGCCTAACATGCAGGTCTTTGGATGGTGGGTGGAAAATGGAGTACCAGGAAGAAACCCATACAAGTGATAAGATAACATGCATACCCCACACTGAAATACCAGAGCTGGGAACTGACCCCATGACCTTCTTACTGTGAGGTGGACATGCTAACCACTATACCTCCCGTGCCCCCCCAAAATGATTCTCTCCTCTTTTCTTTAATTGTATTCTACATGTGGGATTTTGTGGACAGTGATATAAGGCTTTATAGCACAATGGTAAATACACCCCTTGTTTCCAGGTGTGGAAAATGTTTTTCTAGTTATATACCTTATATAGTTCCGTTAGACGCTGCGAAACTTATGAGGCAGTGTTGTGTTCTTCCCACTTATTATTAAACGATTGTTTCTCATTTTAATATCCATAACATATTTTCATTCTGCTTATAGTATTACATATCAATCATTGTTGGGTTTTTTTTTCGCTCAAGTAATGTTCTCATTGGGCGGCACAGTGGCGTAGTGCTTAGCACGTCCGCCTCACAACAAGAAGGCCTGGATTCGATTCCCGGCCTGGGCGTTTCTGTGCGGAGTTTGCATGTTCTCCCCGTGCTCGCGTGGGTTTCCTCTGGGTACTCCAGTTTCCTCCCACGGTCCAAAAACATGCACAGTAGGCTAATTGTCCGTTCTAAATCGCCCGTAGGTTCGCATTGTGCAGAAGGTAATGGCAAACTACTGCACTATCCTTGCCAAGAAAACCTCCATGAAGATGATAATCAAGGCGTTATCTTTCATGGCAGGTCGCCAAGAGTCGTCCTACGACTTGGAAGGGACCAGACCAATGTTCTCTGCAATGTGCTTCTGCAGCGATCTTTCAACTCAGGGTTCTGTCTACTTTTTCTATCCTCACGAGTCAGCGAACTGCCAACCGAAAAAAAAAAAGTCCCTAGATGTGAATGAATGTATAGGGAGGAAAATGTTTTAAGCAAAGAACATTGCACCTTATGAAAAAAAAAAACAAAAAAAAAGCAAAAACAAAAAACAAACAAACAAAAAACAAAAGCATTTAGAGTAGCGGTCACAGTCTCTAATTCCTGAGTCAGTATCTGATCTTTATTACTCAGTCGTGCGCTGAATGTGTAATAATAGTTTCCCATTATTGTAACATTATTGTTTATTCTTTAGATTAATAATGATTTAATGATAACTGATTCAGGTTTATTTGTACAGTTATTAGGCAACCGGATAGACCTACTAGATATGAAACATGCTTGTTGTGCATAAAAGCACCAAATGTGTGATTTTTTTTTTTTGGGGGGGTTTAGAGACAGGCTTGACACAATAAAACCAATGCTGCGTAATCAGAATAATATTTTCCTTTCCTGACATTGTTTTGCTCCCAGCTTAAAAAGAGAACACTTTACAAATAAGAAATGTGCTATGATCAGCCCAAACAGGCTCATAAGTTCATAAGTCTTCATAAGTCTGAACTTATGCTGAACTTATAATGTACACTAATAATGCTGGCGCCCATCTCAGCAGACACTGGGCAAGGGTAGAGTGGCTGACAGCTATGCAACCTACTCTTGACAAAAGTCAGTAATGGTTCTTTTATGGTCTCTCACTGCAGATATTGAGAGACATGGCCAACCTTTGATAACCTCGTTAGCTGCACAGTGGGGACAGCAGGGCCAACCTGTTGATAGTGGGGCTTGAACTGCCGACTTTTGAATCAGTAATCCAGCACCCAGCCACCGGGCCACCACTGCCCGTGTCAATAAAATATTATGAAATAAAAAGATCTGAAATAAAATCTGACTGCAGATAATTTAACATTAACAACGAGCATGTAATCAGTATACAGTCATAGTACGTTACAATAAAAATTTCGATAAGCATAATATAAGACTTCACTATTTAGCTTCACTTCAGTAGCAAGTCTTTTCAGATACTATGCCAAGACATTATAGAAGTTTTTGTATTATTATGTAAAGCATCCAAAAACCCCTAAAAATAGAGCGATATTTAAAGCTCATTCAGGATACACCATTTTAAACACACAGGGATGTATGAAAATTTGTGAACCCTTTAGAGCTCACATATCAGATCAACAACTTGATCATTAATTTACAGATAGAAATGATCCAATACAGTATTGCACATCTGTGCGTTCCTAAAGGTCTGCAAACCTTTGATTTCAGCATCTGGGTTGTGACCTCCTTGTGCAGGAATAACGAAAACAAAATGTTTCTCGCAACTGTTAATCCGTTCTGTACAGCAGCTCGGAGGACATTTCACCCAGTCTTCTGCACAGAGCAGCTTCAACTCTGGTACGTCAAAATTCGTCACGATATACTAAATTGGTTATGATAAACTTTCCTGGATCTCAAAAAGTACATGTTTAGGAGTAGGTTTTGAAACTGTCCTCAAAAATATTTGTGCCATGACAGTGCTGAACATCACTCTGCACTCTGACCTTCACCACGGTGCACTCTGCATTCACTGGAAAAACAGGATGCCATAAGGCCAAAAGGAACAAAATGTACAGCGATGCTTCCTCACACAATATCGCCAGTAAATTTCTACTTTTGCGAACATCAAGTACAGATTCAGTCGTACAGAATGAAGGAGAATCTTATTAGTGCATTTTTCAGCTCTGCTACTTCACACGCGCACAAAAAAAAAAAAACACTGTGTACAGCCCATTAATTCATAGATAATCAATAAAAGAGAGCACTTATGGTACACAAACTAAAACTTTGAGAATTTTTTATATTATTTATATCACACTTGTCCAAATAAACCTAAAACTAAATATATTAGGTGTGTATAGGCCCATGTTTATACTGTATTTCCTTAACATGCAAGCTTTCATTCTTCTTCTATCGTATGCAGCCATTCAACCGCGACATCCGTGGCCTCATGTAGTTCATAGAGGCCTCCTGTCAGTTGTGTTTCAGGGCACTCTTGTAGTATGTGCTGCATAGTTTGGATAGCTCCACAATCACAATTTGGTGAGTCAACGTATCCCCATTTTTCCAACATGTATCGGCACGGGCCAGTACCGCAGCGAAAACGATTCAATTTACACCACAGGTCTCGACGAATATCCATACCATTTAGTGCAGTTGTTGGATCATTCACGATGTCCCTGTTTGGTGCTGTTCCCTTATTCCATCTGGATTTCCAATTTTCTACCATGGAGTAGTCTGTTGTGGGCAGGTTAGACCAGATGGGTTTTCTTGAAGTCAGTCGGTATCGTGGGTGGTGCTCAATATCATTCAGCAGGGGAAGGCCTGGGATCTAGAGTGTAGAGTCCAGTAACTTTGCAGTGACAGCTTCCCTGCGGATATCTGGCGGGGCAAGATTACACATAACTGGCAGCCAGTCTGTATGTGTTGATTTTAGTGTACCTGATATGGTCCGCATAGCACAGTTCAATCTGGTGTCAACTAGTTTGCAGTGAACTGAGTTCCTCCAGACAGCAGCACAGTATTCCGCTACAGAGTATGACAGTGCTAATGTTGCTGAACATAGTGTCCTTGCACTGGCTCCCCATGTAGTACCAGCCAACATCTGCACAAGGTTGTTTCTTGTTTGAACTTTCTTGGCTACTTTTTGCAGGTGGGCTTTGTATGTCAAAGTTCTGTCCAAGGTGACTCCAAGGTACACTGGTTTTGCATCATGAGACAGGCGGCTGTTGTTGAGTGTTATATCCAGCTCTTGTTTACTTCTAGCGTTGTGTAGATGGAAAACACTAGAAACGGTCTTCTTCACACTAGGTTGAAGCCGCCACTGTTTACAGTAGGTGCTCATATGACTCATGTCCTCAGTTAATCTCTCATTCAATTCATCAAATGTTTTTGCTTGGAGAGCAAAGCATATGTCGTCTGCATATACAAATTTACGAGAGTGTGTGATGGGTAGGTCATTGGTGTACAGTGCAAATAGGGTTGGTGCCAGGACAGAACCTTGGGGTAGTCCATTCTTCTGTGTTCGCCATGCACTGCTGTATCCACCAAGATGAACACGGAACCGTCTGTGCTGTAGCAATAGCTCAACTGTGTTTACTACCCAGTAAGGAAGGATTTTTGATAGTTTAAGTAGAAGACCTGAGTGCCACACTGTATCATATGCAGCTGTCAAGTCTAGGAAAACTGCACTAGTCTTTTTATTCTCCTGAAATCCATTCTCTATAAAGGTGGTGAGTGCTAGCACCTGATCTTGGGTGCTTCTACCTGGTCTAAAGCCGGCTTGGACAATGTTGAGTACAGCTTCTACATCATCCTTAATTCGGTGTAGGATAATGCGTTCCAGTAGTTTATAGCAGACTGAGAGTAAGGATATAGGTCGGTAGCTAGATGCTAGTTTTGGGTCCTTCCCGGGTTTCAGGATAGCGATAACCTTTGCTTCTCACCATAGCTTTGGCAGTTGTCTTTCACGTATGATACGGGACATGAAGGCTGCTAACCAGGTTTGTGCACGTGGTCCAAGGTGACAAAGGAATTCTGGAAAGATTCCATCATATCCTGCTGCCTTCCCAGATTTCAGTGACTTCAGAGCAGTAGTGACCTCTGCACTTACAACTGTTTCAGCTTGGGTTGTATTTGTATGGGCAGACCTTCTAAAGTCTCGAAGCTCTTTCACAACTTTTTTCTTTTGGGTCTTTTCAATGGGAGTTTTCCCAAGCTTCACTAAGTGGTTAGCAACAGCATTCGGTTTCACACTTGGGCGTGACAATTTTGGTGGTTGCTGTCCTGTTCCGAGGTGTCTAAGAAGCTTCCAGGCTTTGCGGCTTGAGTGGGTAAAGTTCTGTTTTTCAGTAAGCTCTTCCCATCTTGCCCGACGTGCGTTATCTAGTGCACTTATCAGGTGGTCGGCAATGTCAGTGCTTCCAGACTCCTGGTACTCTGTCAAGAGTTGTTGGCATTCTTCGTTTAGGCATGGGGTGTATGTTGGTCTGTACCCCTTGGGATGGTACTTCCTGCAGCTTTGTAGATTGCAAAGCGGAATCTTTGAAAGCATTTCTCAATGGGGATGCCAGTTTTGGGTATACAGACAATGCTCTTTTCAGTTTTTTCAGTATACATTTCCCAGTCAGCCTTCCTAAAGTTCCATCTCGGTTTCTCAACAGATTTGGTGAGTGGTATCCGAAGTCCAATGTGTATCACAATGGGTCTGTGCTGACTTTTTGGGAAATCGTCTAGCACCTGAGGTGTAGCTTGGAGAGGATGGCCTTCTGAGGTTGTAACCCAGCATAAGTCTGGGGAGTATCCTTGGTTCCATCGTGCTGAGTGGAAAGACCGGCGCTGCTTCAGGTCTAAGACTAGGTGGAGATTGTTTGATGAAGCCCATTCTGTCAGCCAGTCACCATTCTCGTCTTCTCTATCATATCCCCAGATGGTATGGTGGCTATTAAAGTCCCCCAAATAAATAGCTGGGTGTTGATAGTTTGGAAGTGGTGCATCAGACCATTGGGCAGGCGGAGGTTTGTACACATTTGTGACGGTGTAGCTTCCAATACGGATTGTGTCATAGTATTCTGCTGATTCTACCATTTCAACATCTGCCATGTCTGAGCGTACGTATGTTGCACGTCCATGCTTGTTATGGCCATACAAGGAAATAAGATCATATCCATTTACCTTGAGGCGGCATGCAGGTGCATCAGCAGCAACATGTGTTTCCTGGATGCAGATCACATCTATGTTGTTGGTAAGGCATATTTCAGAAAGTATTTCTCGCTTGGCAGCTGATAGGCCCTCCACATTGATTTGGAGGAGTCGCATAGTGGGGCCGACGTCTTGAAAGTCGTGGCGTCCATTATTGTTGTTATTGTTGTTGTTTGGCTGAGGACTGGGATTCATTTTAGAATTCAGTCGGCTGGTTTGGATCATTAGTTTCCCCAGATGGGTACTGACGAGGGATGCGACGTGAACGCTGATCCATTATCCCCCAAGCTTTCATTGCTCCCCTACCACATTGTCACAATGTAGAATTAAGGCGGATGCACATATGCAAAAATGTCAAGTTTAAAAAAAAAAAAATAATTTATATATATATATATATATAAATAAATGGAAAAAAAAAATTAACAACACAAACTTTAATTGCAGCCCAATTAAGAAAACCATAAACCAGTATACACAACCGAGAGCCATTCGTTTCATTTTCTCAACCGATTCATCCTAATTAGGGTCACAAGGAGGCTGACGCTCATCTCAACCAGATCTGGGAGAGGGTGGGGTATATCCTGGACAGATCGCCAGGCCATTGCAGGGACACCACTTACACTTACATTCATACTCACACCGTGGGGTGATTTGGAACAGCCAATACTGTGCATGGTTTTCAATTCAGCGGGGAAACCGAAGTACCCGGACGATGGTCACAGGACATTTGCTCACAGGACAAATGCTCACAACTTTAATGAAAAAATGGACATTTGCTCACAAGATAAAAAATTTTGTTCAATTTAAACCCTAAGCCTAACCCCTAACCCCTAATCCTAACCCTAATGTATAATGAGTTAATTTAGCATTATGCATTTATGAGAATAAAGAATTTTTATAACACATTGTGATCTTTTTGTATTATGCACTTATTAGAACAAAGAAAAAAAGATGTGAGCAAATGTCTGTTTTGTCATTAAGGTTGTGTGCATTTTTCCTGTGAGTAAATGTCCACGCACCCCGGACGATACCCATGCAAGCACGGAGAGAACATGCAAACTCCACACAGAGATGCCCAGGTTGGGAATCAAACCCATGCCTTCTGGCTGTGAGGCGAATGCGCTAACCGCTACGCCACCTTGCTGCCCCTTAACATACAACCAACTAAGCAAAAACATAATTAACAAGACTCAATATAATATAATAGCTGACGAAATTAAGTGCTGTCTACTGGGCCTGTGTAAGGTCCTTTCTATACATAGGACTTCGGTACCTATTCCATAGAAGTACTGTATGTGGTTTTTGCCTGTTCTCAGCCTTTCTGTTTTTCTTTCTTTCCCAGAACTGACTCTTTGCACGACCGCACAAGAAATTCCTGTGTGTGTAAAAGCACAAATGGCAATAAAGGATCTTGACTCTTGTTTGATTCATGAACCAAGAGCAACACTACAACGTGTCAGGAATTATCACAACACCTAACAATGAAGCATGGGGCCGGTAGTGTAGGTGGGGCCGGTGGTGTCGTGGTTAGGGTTAAGTGCTGTGCTCATGATCGGGAGGCTGCGAGTTTGAATCCGACCGAGACCCTCACTGTGCTAAGACCCCTGGGCAAGGTCTCCACCACAAGTGTGCCTCTGTTCACCCAGCAGTATAAATGGGTACCAGTAAAAATATACTGGGAAGGTAACCTGCGATGGACTAGCGTCCTATCCAGGCGAAGTTGAACTCCTGGTCGCTTCACGCTACAGAAACCAGGGAAAAGCACCAGCCTGATGAGCCACTAGGCTCGGGTGTAAAAACCCAACAGACTTTATCTACCTTTACCAAACAATGAAGCACCAGAATCAGAGTCCTTACGTAGTGCAGATAATTAGTGGGTGGAGAGCCAAGATTGCTGAGGATGGAACAGAGTCATGTTTTCAAAGTTTTTACTGGGAGTGGTGCATTGAATGCTGGGAAACGTAGTGAAAAAAGTTGTACAAAGTTCTACAAAGTTGTAGAACTAGGTTGGGACTTTGACACACATTCTTTGAAACGGAAAAGGAGGATCTAATACTGCTGACTGTCGTGATTGTGAGGAGAAAAACCTGCTTAAATAAAGGACATTACATTTCCTGTTAGATTGCAAAATGTGTGTATGCTTTCTCCCAGCACACCCCCCCTCTCTCTCTCTCTCTCTCTCTCTCTGTCTATTTTCATACTTTACAGAGACATTTTCTGAGACAGATATACTTACAGAGATGTCAGTTTATTCGCTCTACTTACCACATTGATTAAGCTTGCAGGTGCACAGTTACAGGCGGTGAGCTTCACTTTTATGCTGCACAATCATACATGTCAGTTTTTGACCACAGAGCAGCTTGGTTATGGTAAAGTAGTTGAAAATATACTGAATTGCTCCTTCATGTTTTGTGCAAATCCATGTATAACGATTCTGTTTCTACTGTTTATTCGGCCTCAGAAATGAACCGTGAACTTTTCAGATGCCTTTTAATATTCACTTGGAGACTTCCAAATGCACAAAACATCACATCATGCACAGGCACGTGACTCAACTCAGCTCGCTGTTATCATCAGCCTCTCTCCATCTGCAAACACACATAAAGAACACGTATAAACAGACCCTGTAATTCCGCACCGATGAATTTCATGTTACCTGCTGGGTATATCTGACTTCCTATTCGTTTGTGTATACTTCACATGTTCTCCGTGTGTTTCGTCCTGTTTAGGGGTGTACCCTACCATTCCATTCCATTTTGCCGATGATCAGTGCATGGGATCATGTTGGAGGAGGGAAAAAAAAAAAAAAAAAAAAATCCCCCATCTTTATCATGGGCTAAAATGTTCACCTAGCACTCACTAGGGGGAGACATTTTATAACGACTATTACCTTCTCCTTTCGGCTGTTCCTATTTTTTCTCAGGGGTCACCATAGCGAATCATATGCTTCCATCTTCGTGGAAGTTATATTAATGATTCACATGGTTGATTTAGCATAGGTTTTTACATTGGATGCCAATCCTGACACAACCCTTAGCAAGGGGCAGACACATGCTGACGGCTATGCAGCTACTCTTGACGAAAGTCAGCAATGGTTCTTTTACATGCCTGTCACCATAGACCAGTGAGAGACATGGCCGGCCTTTGATAACCCAGTTGAGCTGCACTGGGAGAACAGTGACAACGTTGTGAAGAGTGGGAATCGAACCCACAACCTTAGGATCAGCGATCCAGCCCCATTTACCACCAGGCCACCACTGCCCTTATAATACCTATATCAAGTTATAGTAATCTACAGTAAAACCTCCGCTGACGAACGCTTAAGCTCACGAACTTTTCGCCTCAAGAACATTAAATTTGCGAGCATATAGTCTCTGCTGACGAACTAGTTTTCGGCGGACGAAACAAACCACGTGGTCGAACAGTGCCACGGTGGCGGCCACGAGAAGCTGACGCACGCTCATGGCGTCACAGTTCGTCACCCCCTTTCTTTGAGTGCGGACGTGGTTTGTGTTTGATAGACATTTTGGACCATATTGAGTGTACTTTTGCTATTATGGGACCGAAAAAGACCCCACCACAGGCGGAGATCATTGAAAAACACGAACGAGGTGTGCGTTTCTGTGACTCAGCGTCCCAGTACCAGTACGCTAAGTCTACCATTGCTCCCATCCTTAAGAACAAGGAAGCTATTAAGGGTACGTGTGTGGCTAAGGGTGTTTCCAAACAGTAGGCGTTTCCAAACACTCCTTCCAAACAGTAAGTCCCTCCCTCCCTCCTCCTCCCACTCCATTCCATCAAGCCGTCAACTACCATCACAAAGGTAAATAAAACCACTTTATTATACAGTACAGTTTATTTCTTTAATTACAATACAAGAGCACATTTATTATACATAAAATAAGGTATATTTTTGTGTAGTTTTAAGGCTTATTTAGTAGAAAATTATGTTTTATGGGGACCTGGGAACGGATTATTCTCATTTTAATGGTTTCTTATGGGAAATAAATGTTCGGAAGACGAACTTTCGCCTTACACGCACTTTCTGGGAACCAATTATGTTCGTGAGCTGAGGTATCACTGTATTTGTGCCTGGCAGAGGTACCTCATACTTCACGATATCTATGTGGATAATTAAACAAAAGCAATTTTGAAAATCAAAAGAATTCACACTGAAAGTGATGCATTTAAGTTAAATATGTTTATTTTTGTTTAAAAAAAAGAAAGAAAATGAAATTAAAAAGGTGCGTGCAAATTCAAACTGATTGAAGCACGACTTCCTGTAAACACTTTTATTTGTGTGAACCACATCAGATAACCTGTGCAACCCAAAATGACTGTTTGATAGACTAATACTTAAAACAAAATACCCACAAAACCATTCACTGATAAAAATCAGCGAGGAACTGACGTTCTGTTATATTTTATAAAATACAACATTTATTAGCACATTATTATCTTCATTATTTGCACTTGGTCGATTGTACGCAGCAGCAGATAAATAAGATACTCGCAAGGAAAGAAAGAAGAAGAAAGCTTGAAGCCTGATAAGGAAAAGAAAATATTACACTCATGTGGACTCTATACACTCTACACAACTTTCCCAGATGCTTTGTATTAAAAGTAAGTAAAAAGTAAAAGAATTTGTGCGCGATCTCGGAGGATTTTCCTTTATTTCTTTAGTTTTCTTTGATGATAACCACATCCGATGTTTTAGGTTCAGTTTTTCTTTTAGCTTTAGTTTTCCATTTGAAAGTTTTCTGTTATCCAGCTTATTCTCTAGGTCTACTAAATGGATTCAGAGCATTTGAATCTGATAGTTATTAGTTTGCTGTGACTCATCGGTATTACATAATAAAAAATGAAAATAAATGAAAAAAAAAAAAAAAAAAAAAAAAAACAGCAGCACGAAAAAATATCCCGTATCATGTTACCAAAAGAGGTGAAATAGAGGTGACTGCATTGTCCTCATCACAGGAATTGTGGATGGTACAACTGGAGAGTTAAATAAAGTTTGTATTCAAAAAAAAAAAAAAAAATGTTTTTAATTTTTTTTTTTTTTTTTTAATTTTAGTAGCAAGAGTGTGCAAAAATCTTAAGTTTTAGCGAGGATTAATACTTCATTGTCAACCATTTTCTGAACTGCTTAACCCACAGGTGTCAAAATGAAGCCCTATAAGGCAGCTCTGGCCCGCCGACTCTCATTATGTGGCCCGCAACATCTTTCAAAGGAAATGATTATCGTACATTTTTTGCATCAGCCAATACATGAAATCCAATTCATAGTTCCATTCAAGTAAACAGCTAGTCATTCATGCCTCAAGAAAGACTGCATGCTAGCTCATCATTATTAAGCGTTGTCAGAAAATGCAAGTGAATAAAGGAAAAGAGGACAAAAGGACTAAACAAGTCACTCTGCCATGGAAATTTCATGACTGACTTTAAGAATAGATGCATTAATTTATTCATTCATTCATTTTCTGCATCGCATTTTATATATATATATATATATTATATATATATATATATATATATATATATAAAAATGTTCACCAAAAATTTTTTAAAATAAAGGTAATTAAGGAAGAATAGGGGTAAAAGTTAAGGAAAATGCCACAAAACAAGGCCAATTATGCAAAAAAAAACCCAAACAAACAAAAAAAAAAAATACAACCCAAAACCCCAATCAAAACTACTTACATTTTTATTTGAGGTGCGCATCGGAGTGTGTGTGTGTACTGTATTTCTATTTATATTTACATCCTATGCATTATTTTTGAATGCTTAATTGATATTATAAGCATTTATAGCGTTGAATATGTATTTATTTATACTATATACGCATATACATGTACATAAACGTCAGTCGGGGGGCATTGATCCTACTTCGTGGAATTCGGCAGCCGCAGGGGGATCTCGGTCCCAATTAACCTCGGAAAGTGAGGGATCCCTGTATACCTGCACAACTCGGGTTAGTTAAATCACAGCCTCATTTTACTGAGCCAAAAGAACACACAACTATACGCTAATATTTTGTTCGATTAATTTTTGCCTTGCTAACAGCATGTAATCACCATATAAAGGCTTCAGGTGGTCTGGTTAAAACTCAGCACATTATACGACAATTTAAAAAAAAAAAAAAAAAAAAAAAAAAAAAAGTCTGCTGATGATCTGAATGACCACATTATCCCATCAACGGACCTTTTCTTCCCTGATGGCATGGATATAAAATAATGAAAAATCAGTTCAGGGAGCAAGAAGAGCCACATAAATCACAGAGCCCTGGCCTGAGGCCTATGGAGTGGTTTGACTTTCCTATCATCAATTCAAAAGGTCGCATCCTTGGATGGAATTAAATATGTTTGTCAAGTTTATTGAAACAATTACACGGCAAATGCACACTGTAATCAAGGCTAAATACGATCCCACAAAATACTGGAGTGCAATTGTTTTCTTTTTGTTGGGCCTGAAAGTGCGGAAAAAAAAAAAAAAAAAAAAAAAAAAAAAAAGGTTTCTCAGAATGGCGGTCACAATTTTGTGGTCAACAAGTATTAATATAAATACTTATCTTTGACAGCAACTTTACCTCACTACTATCTAGCTCACCTCTAGACTCGCATTACAAAAAAAATAAGCAGTCTTTTCTCCCTCCTGAGCCACGTTCTATTAAAGATACGGTAATTAAGGCTGCTAAAACCATAAAAAAAGAAAAATAAGAATAATCAGTATCTGTGTGCAAAGAATTAGACCTGAGCAACACTGCTGGCAAAATAAATTCGGACCAGTTACAGTGAGCATGGATATTAAACTGGAGTAGATGAACTGATTTTTGGTTCTTACATTATTGTATATTGTATATTGTATCTTTGCTGTTTGCCAGAATCATTTCTTCTGTTTTGCTGGTCTGTTGTGTCACTTTGAACTTTTTTATATGTTTTAGTTTATTATACTCACTTAAGCCATATTACCTGACCTAGAACAGAAAGAAAACTAAAGCTAAGACTAAAACTGAAGCCAAGACTAAGCCTACTCATTTTTCAAACAGACTCTCGAGATTTTTTTTTTTTTTTAAGGAGTTTATCAACTTTTAGCCTCCTTTAGCCCGTGAGTTCCAGTGGAAGTTCCCGGCTGCATAATGATTCCCACTGGCGAGCCAGAAGCGAGATCAGTCTCTCCCTGCTGTCAGCGCCAGGCACAAAAATACACCACTGTACTTCAGCTTCAGCACCATCGCAACCCTGCATGCGCTTCCTCTCATTGTCATCTGAGAAATGGTCCATGGTCAGATGGCACAGCAGATCAGGTCCGGGCACGTCATCAAAGACCAGTGTGAGCGCCTGTGGATACGGCTGGTATCCCATGAGCACACGGTCCAAATCTCGTATCCTGCGGGCATCTGTGAGCTTGTACTTTTCCCTCTGGGGCGGCTCTTTGGCAAACTGTGGCAAGGGGTAGCTGATGTAGTCCTCATCCAACAGGAAGACGTGTGTGCTACTCAGAACGAGACTCTTTGGCTGCAGCTCGGCCCTTGCACCCGGACTGCTCTGCACCTGAAACACCAGGGCGTAGAAGAGGACATTAAACGAGTGTGCAGGTCCTTGAGGGCCTTTCTTCTCTGCTGCGATGAAGGTCAAGTCGCCGATCTCCTCCTCACTCGGGTAGACAAACTTCACCCGGCTTGAGTGTACCAGCTCATAGTTCTCCATTTTGCCTATTTTGGATTAGGAAAACAAAAGCAATTAACATGTCAACTATTTTACATGAAAAAAATGGTGATGTTTCACTGTAGAGAAAATTGAAGTGTCCTAACAGCCTCTCTCTGCCAGATTCCACATCCTTTTGCTTAATTCATATAAAGTTAACCTCCTGAACATTATCAGGCTATGTGACCCACATTGTCTTGATACCAGTTGCGGCATTCTCATCTGCTGTACATTTATTTCTAGCTCTGATTAAAAAGAAACAACTTCTGTCTGTGTCATCTCATTGCATCAGATCAGAGCCATAGTAAACTCAGGATAATACGCACAAGCCAAGATGAATGTAATATGGGACACACAGGCACAAAATAAGCACAAACAGAATACTCTGGCTGCTTTAGCTTTCACGCTGTTCCAGGCTTTCAGCCGTCGGGCTTCTGGAGACAGTGGAGAAGGTGTCTGCTTCAGATCACTGCTTTTATTTGCTTATTTTAAGGTTGAATTTGGAGGGGTGAAGGTAAGGAGACATGGGAGAATTTTACTTGTTTACTATAACAAAAAACCTTAAATCAGTGCTTCTCGTTTATTTTCTGAGGCTCCCCCAATCGGAAGAAAAAAAAAAAAAAAACATTTCCCCCTACCCCGCAAGCAACTATAAATAGTATTACTGTACTTGACTATGAAATTGTTATTAGTACACCTCTGCATAACACTGTACCTTTATTAACATTAAAAACTAAAAAGAAAGAATTATAGTTCAACTTACAATAAAGAAAAACTCCATTAACATTGTTCTTTAATCTGAAATAGAAAAGATTTAAAGTGCACCAATGTGCCTGAAATTTAAAAAAAAATACATCCTTACTTAAAGTCATTTAACTTTTTTAAGCTCATTCAACTTGTTTGTGTCTTAATATCTCCACGTTTCTCTTCGTTCCTGTTAGAAATTTTTCCGTGTTGTTTCTTGAGGGGTTGTTTACTGCACTTCATATCGTTTGCTCGTGCGAAAAACCGCTATACTATAGCATGACAATGAGAGCGCCACTGCCAACTACTGGAGTGGAGGTGCAATTACACTTATTTCTCGTACACTATTCCAGAAAAGCATGTTCCCAGGGTCATACCCCCCCCCATCATACCTATTTGAAAAAGCACTGCCTTAAATTCAAGCATAATGAAGTAAACTGAGTACACATTATTCAGTATCATCACACGGTTATTTTAAGTCATAGTTGATGGAAAAATAATGACAGGTTAGCAAGATCTGGGCTTTTATATATGAATGTCCACATGTGTGACAAGACTTTTGTCAATGAGTGTACACAAATGAGCCATAACATTAAAAACATATGGGGCCGTGGCGTAGTGGTTAGGGTGCTGCGCTCATGATCAGGAGGTTGTGAGTTCGAATCCCATTGAGACCCTCACTGTGCTAAGACCCCTGGGCAAGGTCTTTACCACAAGTGTGCCTCTGTTCACCCAGCAGTATAAATGGGTACCAATAAAATATTCTGGGAAGGTAACCTGCGATGGACTAGCGTCCCATCCAGGGGGGAGTTGAACTCCTGGTCACTTCACGCTATGGAAACTGGGGATAAGTACCGGCCTGATGAGCCATGAGGCTAAGCCACTAGGCTCGGGTGTAAAAACCCAACAGACTTACCTATTAAAAACATTATGACCACTACCAGGTGAAGCGGACAACAATGATGAGTGTGTGTGATCTGATTGGTCCACTATCAGAGAATTAAAAACCATTATCATGAGTGGATAACACAGTTTATCGAGGTTACTTAGAACAGGCTGCCGCGTGTACAAACTTGACCCAACTAAATTTCTTACCTGTGCTCTTTTTGCCAAACTGTGTGTAGAAGTCTTGTTCTGAGGGCTCTGGTGAAGGTGCTTTCTCCAATAAAGACAGCACACTCATCAGCTGCTGAAGAAAGTGGTGTGTACTATAGCTGTCTCTGGGCAGACAGGAGATAATATGCTCTGGAGAGGGCCCTTCAGACAAGAATAAAAGCACAGAGAATATGAACATTTCGTGTTGGGTATCATCTATTTAGATTCAGACATTTATACTGGCTGGCATAGATCCAGCTCTGGAAAAAAAATTAAGAGACCACTTTAATGAGGGTTTCCCATTAAAAGTCAATTCTTCATTTGATATTTGTACCACATCCACATTTCATATTTGAACACCTCTGAGGTAGATCTGAGTCACTGCACAACAACTTGCAACAGCTTCCGTTCTGGTTAGTTCTTGGAAACTAACTGGATTGGCCAAGCTTAGACCAAGAGTGTCTGTATTTCATATAACTGCACTTAGGTGAGTACATGATACGTACAATGCCATATTCATGTCCACTTCCTTTTATGAAATGGTTACGAAGATAGCTTTGGCAACAACTTCAATGGCCATGAGCAAAATGATACTTTTCGAGTACACAGCTTTTGACTCGACATACGGTGGTATAGTGGTAAGCACATGGGACTCACAGGAAAAAAGGTAGTGGGTTTGGCGAGAGCGATTCTGTGTCTAGTTTGCATGTTCTCCCCCTGCTTGCATAGATATCCTCCAGGGGCTCAGGTTTTCTCCCACACTCCAGAGGGATGGACTGGTGAGCTGTTCAGGGCATCTTCGCCCAAAAGTCGTCTGAGAGAGTACAATTAAGCTGCTTGGCAAATGAATGAATAAAAACCAAAAGGAAGGAGGGACACTAACTTTATTGAAGCACAAAAGCACAAAAATGTGCAAATCAATGTGAGATAACTTGCCAGCTAGCAGATGAGCGCATTTGGCAAAATAAAATAGAATTAAAAAAAATAAATAAATAAATAAATTTTTTGCAATGACTATTTTCCCCAAAAACGGAATGTCCTATCAGGATTTATTTTCTTTAACGTCACTATAGTTCAATATTATCCGATTTGAAACCACACATCTCTACTTACCTACCACTCTGAAGTACTGATCAAACAATCCCACATTCACACTCTGCAGCTCATTCAGCTTCATCACAAAGCAAAAAGAGATGAGGAAACCCAGGTCTTTGTGGTCTGATGGGTGCCAGCTCCACATCACTAAATGAAGAAATGGTTTTGTCATCATTTGAATGTTTCCGAGTCACATACTATTATACTATTAGTAAATAACATACTTGGGTTGTGTTAGCAAGGAATAAAACATGTGGGATACACTGATTCAGAAAGAATTCACAGAGCACTGAACATCAGGGACACTAGGTTGATCATCCTCCGTGTCTAAATCAGTGCTTCTCAAGTATTTTCTGTGACACTCCCTCTAGGAAGAAAAAAAAACATTTCATACCCACCCTACCACCCCGCGAGCGACTATAAATCTTATTATTTGTCTTTAAAATTGTTATTAGTACCCCTCTGCATAACATTGTATCTTTATTAACATGAAAAACAAAAAAGAAAGAAATATACAGTGGTACCTCACTTTACAAAAGTCTCACCAAATGAAAAATGCAGGTTACGAAACACATTTTCCGAAAATTTTTGCCTCTGTATACGAAACAAGTTCACGTTACGAAAGCGCCATCTTAAAAATTCAAACACACCGTTCAAACATTCAAACAATGTACAAGCTGCTCTCCCATCAATGACGTTCAAACATCCCGTCCCGCTGGCCTCCCATTGGCTAACAATTGAGCTGTCCTTCATGTCGCCTTCACTCGGGCACCATCTTGGACAGGTCCACCTGAAGCCATCTTGGACAGGGATCCCATTGGCTAGGAGGGATGACCAATTGCCTAGTATGGAGCTGAATCTACCAAGATGCTTTTCATGTAAAGGACAGAGTTATTTTTTTATGCTTTATTTCTTGACTCAGGCTTTTAACCTTCCATAAACATTTGTAAGATTATAATTCTGCTAGTAAGACATGGTCAACACAAGCGTGCACATACACGCGCGCACGCACGCACACAGTGATTTCTGGTGTGATTGAGAAGAAGAAAAGGGCTTGAGTGATATCACAAAGGAATATAGCCAAATCCATCTACCATTGGTATGATACTGAAGCAGCAGGAGGTCTTAAAAGGTATGCTTTTATAATTTTTAAAGGGTTTAGGGGGTAGTAATGGAAGTCTTGGAACGAATCACGCGTTTTACACGTTAAATGCGGTTCAATTTATGAAAAATGCAGGTTATGAAAAAGGCTCTGGAACGGATTCATTTCGTAAAGTGAGGTACCACTGTATTACAATTTACAATAAAGAAAATATGCATCCCCCAGCATCCCACCACACGCCCCTGTAATCATACCATGCCCCACTATTTGAGAAGCACTGGTCTAAATCAACACACTCGTATTGTGTCAAGTTGTTCGGAATTTGCTAATATGATTTCTAACTACATCACTTGAAGAGTCTTCAAAAAGAGATCAGCATTAAGAGGTCATTATGCATCCATGGGTGATTTTATTTTTTTTGTGCAATTTGATTTACATCCATTTACAAATGTGGACCTTCTATTACAATACGGAATGGAATAAAAAGGGTATTAATGAGGTAAAGCAAATGCGGGAAGACTTACATTTGCAGTTTACCCCATGCTTCATTGCCATTACTTGCTAACATTCAAAGGATACCAGAGGAATGAATAGAATGATTGTAGACCACACTCACAAGCTTGATCACTGAGTGTAGCTGCAACATCATCCAAGATGAAGTAAACAGCTTTGGTAGACAGCATTATAAAAGCAGACATTTCCACATCAGGGGATTTGTAGAAGACCACAGATGTCCACAAGATGTGCCTTAGCTCTTCGTTCTCCGCCTAGAAGAACAAATAATGCATTCGGTCTTGAAGACATTTTGGTTTTGTTTTGTTTTCTTTGCTTTCCAGCTACTGTGGTGACACAGACAGCAGTAATACAGAAATCACGTGGTATCATTTTCGGTGTCGAAAAATATATTTTTAATATAATAAGCACTTCAATTAATCAAACCACAAATTGAACCCAAGCTTGCCCGCATTGCAGACCTCCGCAATGTTGTCATGGAAGAAGATCACAAGCTCCTCGCCCGTCAATATGGAAAGGTGACGCAGAGCTGGAGACAGAGATAGGTGGAACGGACATTGGTTGTCATCAGAAAGCTGCTGGATGAGTGAGTCTTCAGGGTTGAGCAGAGACAGGGTTAAATGGGGCTTCTGTGTGTCCTGAGAAACACTAATTAAAAGAATTAAAAAGCAGTGAGTCTGTGTAGGAAACAGTAGGACGGCAATCCTTACAACATTAAACAAAACACATCAAGAAGATACATACGATAATTATTTCACATTTAAACATAACATGGTACATTAAAGCTACCCAACTTTTTTTTGTCCAGCAAATGGTACTACAGAGCAGTAATACACAATAGTAGCCAAAATGTATGCACTGTAACTGTTAGAATGTTTAAGGTACTAGAATACCTTTGTTAAACCTCAGGCAATGTTCAAAACAAGTTGTTTTGCCAGTGTATATTCGGAATTCTTTTGTCGCCATGGATTCCATGGAATTGCAAAGATATCGTCTACAAATGTAGGACATATTTACAGAAATCATAAAGACAGGCTCTTGTTAAAGCAAAGCTTTACCTTAACTCATTTTAAGTCACACCTTGTATATGCACGGTGCTTCATATGTGGAAAATGGCCTGACCTTATTACATAGAGTACTGCACGTGTGCAATGTGAATTTCTGTAGGACCTCGGCAGGATTATGTAGGTATTTATCTCTAGTAAATGTGTACTGCAGTCAACTAAGTGATGATCTGATGTGTTCAGCAATCACGCAAGGTTAAGGTAACCAATTTCCTTTAAATGGCCTTTCAGGGCTCCCGAGTAGCACGTCGAAAAGGCGCGTGACTATTAAACTGAAGATTGCAAATTCGAATCCGGTTTAATTCCACAGCCATCAGTGACCGGTAATCCATGGAAGCAAATGGGCCAAGCTCTTACAGGAGGGAGGAAAGGCATACGCTCACTTCTCTGTCACTCACAGCGAATGCCAGCCAATCATGGGTATATCGCTGAGTGTGTTAGACCGTCCCTCAAATGCACATGCGCCGTATTTCAAAAAGAGGTGGGTGGCTAGCGTCGCATGTCATGGAGTGGGCGTGTGAATGCTTTCGCCCCTCCCTGGTGGGTGGTCACAAAAGAAAAAAAAAAAAAAAACTTTCAGAAAAACAGGTGTTTCCCCTACCTCTTTTTTTTGGTAACTTTGCCATTGCCAGGTGTTGTATTGTTCGCTTTACTGGTCTGGGAAAGAGCGATGGTCTTGATATCAAGTAGGTTGGTGCGGAACTGGGTAAACTGCTTCAGAAATAGGAACTTGTCATTGGGAAGAATGAAAATGGCAGTTAAATGCTCATGCCCTGCCATGAGCTCTAAAGCATGGCCATCACAAAAGTGATGGGTGACTGAACTGCTTTGAACAGCTCGACTCTGCTTGGGGTTCAGCAATGTAGAGGCGAGTGGAATCCTGTTGAACTTGGCACAAGAGCGAATGCAATTTCCATTGGTTTTTGAAGCCATTGCCACATAATCAACCTTGAGAACACAAAGATGTCGCCTTGTGAGGAACAGAAGTAATGGGATGGAGTTCTGGCTTTCATGAACTGAAGACAAAATGTCAGAGGGAACAGAGCTTTTTTGACCTCTATGAACCAATGAGCTATTGTCCAGGATGTGAGCTATGTATCCATTTTTCACTCCACCATTCTCTTCACTTTCCCAGGAATTTAGAAACTGCTGGATAAACGATTGGACATTAAACTGTCCACTGATATGTTCACTTGGAGTTCCAGCCAAATGCAAATTCACACGGGAATGGAGCTCCTTCAAGTTTTTTTCATCTGCAAAGAAGTACCATGGCGTAGCACTAGTCTTCAACCTGAATAGGATGCAAGTGTTTAGGATGTCAAACCAAAATGCTTTAATGTCTGAATATGGTGCCATTATTGCGACCTTAATGCAGTCCATCATTTCCTGTAAGTTGCATGGAGTCTCTTTGGGTCGAGTCTGAACAACTACCAGTGCTTTATCAGTTACAGCCAGACAACACGGCATCTGATTCAGTGCTCCATCTTGGCCAACGCTTATGGAGTGAGACCACACGATCAGACTGATTTGAACTTTGGCGCCTCCTGGATTTTCAGATTCAGTGTCCTGAAGTGTTAAAGAAGATGAGCAGCCAATGATCTCGTCACTGTGATCCAGGCCCATCTCAAAGTAACTGCTTCCAGAGTCAGGGTTTCCGTGCTTGGTCACATCTACAGAGGAGGTCTTGCATTCACTATATGTTTTACTTTCCAAGTTGGCTTGCCAGATCAAATCAGAAAGCTGGTTAACGAAGTCCAAGTTGGTGATGCTGTAGGATACATAACAGAAGGGTAGCACTGGTGTGGACCATTGGTAGGTACAGGATTCCTGATTTTCTCCACAGTAAAAGCAGCTAAAAAGACAGGGGGGAAAAATATTAAAATTTACACTTGAAGTCACGTGCAGCTGGCATATTTTAGTAGGCATTCAGTAACTTAGGGGTTAAAGATAAAATTGTCTAAATTTTGCCTGCCTATAAAAGAAAAACAATTAAAAAAAAAAAAAAAAAGGTCAACAATTCCTGAAGAAATTTTGAGATGAAGCTGAAACTGTTGCTAGAAAATACTAGAAAACTGACATGCTTAACTGTAAAACAGGAAAATTCCTCTCAATGTACACAGGTGTCTCAGTAGCTGTGGCAAAACAGGTGGTGATAAATCAAAGTGTGTGTATGTGTATGTGTATATATATATATATATATATATGATTTTCTGAGTAGATCCTTCCGTAGGAGAGGGCTCAATACTTTTTGGTAGAGCAAATAACAAAAATAAAAGGACAGGACAAAGACTTTCTATTGAAACTCCATTTATCACTACAGATCTGTTTCGAGGGGTGGTGAAACCATCCTCTCTCTTCAGGTGATTATAGAAGAATTATATATATATATATATATATATATATATATATATATATATATATATATATATATACATACACACACACACACACACACAGTAAAACCTCCGCTGACGAACGCTTAAGCTCACGAACTTTTCGCCTCAAGAACATTAAATTTGCGATCATATAGTCTCTGCTGTTCTGGTCGAACAGCGCCACGGTGGCGGCCACGAGAAGCTGACGCACGCTCACGGCGTCACAGTTCGTCACCCCCTTTCTTTGAGTGCGGAAGTAGTTTGTGTTTGATAGACATTTTGGACCATCTTGAGTGTACTTTTGCTATTATGGGACCGAAAAAGACCCCACCACAGGCGGAGATCATTGAAAAACACGAACGAGGTGTGCGTTTGTGTGACTCAGCGTCCCAGTACCAGTACGCTAAGTCTACCATTGCTCCCATCCTTAAGAACAAGGAAGCTATTAAGGGTGCGTGTGTGGCTAAGGGTGTTTCCAAACAGTAGGCGTTTCCAAACTCTCCTTCCAAACAGTAAGTCCCTCCCTCCCTCCTCCTCCCACTCCATTCCATCAAGCCATCAACTACCATCACAAAGGTAAATAAAACCACTTTATTATACAGTACAGTTTATTTCTTTAATTACAATACAATAGCACATTTATTATACATAAAATAAGGTATATTTTTGTGTAGTTTTAAGGCTTATTTAGTAGAAAATTATGTTTTATGGGGACCTGGGAACGGATTGTTCTCATTTTAATGGTTTATTATGGGAAATAAATGTTCGGAAGACGAACTTTTCGCCTTACACACACTTTCTGGGAACCAATTATGTTCGTGAGCAGAGGTATCACTATATATATCTATATATATATATATATATATATATATATATATATACACACATGAAAACAATCCCAAATAAGGGGAAAAGAGCGAATACCTCAAAAGGTGATTGGTCTAGATCAGGTTGTGACAGTGAGGCGGGGAAAATGTGGTGGAAGACAGAAAAAAGTTGTGTCATAGAACCATCTAAAAATATTAACTTCCGATATCAAGTAAATAGTTATTTTTAAAAAGATTTATAAGTTTTTAGAACAGAATAACCAAAAGCGCCAGGATTCAGGATTTTTAATATCCATTTGTGTTTTTTACACACATAGGAATTCGTGTGCGGTAGTTCAAGGAGTCAAGTTACAAACAGAAAAGAAGGCTCAAATCAACAACAAGCCAACTGCTATAAAATAAACACATAAAAATTCTAAAAAAATATCTAAAAGGACCTCACACAGGCCCAACAATAATAACATAATCCAATAAAAACAACAAAAGTAATAAAAATAAAATGATGATGATGATTATGATAATAACAATAATAATAATAAGAAGAAGAAGAAGAATAAATAAATAAATAGATACCTGCAATCAACAAAATTGCACTATATTATATTATATCATATATTACATTATATTATATTATATTAATATTTATATTGCACTATGCCCCATTGTTTTGTTGGGAAAAAATGAACAGTTCTCTTGGTAAACAAAATGGCCGCAACTTCGAACTTAGATGTTCTCCATTCTCAGAGCAAGCTTTAGAGATAATCTACAGTCAGTCAGTACACCAGGTTTATTTAACGAGAATCCACCGTTCTTCCGCCGCGGTTGTTGTTGCTAGCCAATTGAATATCTTGCCTTCACACATATTTAGATTATACAAACCGTATTTTCCGGATTATACATCGCTCTGGAGTACAAGTCGTATTGGCCAAAAAATGCATAATTAAGAAAAATCCCACAGAAGTCGCACTGAACTATAAGTCGCAAAGTCATGTAAACTGTCTACCTTGGCTTGGAAATCTGCAGACAGTTTATGTGATGTTGTGGTCCTCGCTCTGATATAGAGTGAGGGTTGCGTTGCATGAAGCTGTAACACCAAGAAAGTCCTCAGACAAAGTTATTTATATTCATCTCCTTGACAACTACCTGGACGTGGAGACGCGACTGCACTATTGACAAGCCTCTCCCTGCAGCACGTTGCTCAAACCCCCATGTGCGAGCTCGTTCTTCCACCTGTGACTATCTAGCTTTGAGTCCACAATTAGCTTTTAGCGATTACCGGTAGTTTTTTTGTTGTTGTTGTTTTCTTCATTGCAGTAATAATCTTCACTTTTCTGCCCTCTTGTTAGAATAATTTCACTACCTGAATGTGGAGCCGCAACTGCACTGTTGACAAGCCTTTCCCTGTGGCACGTTGCTCAAGCACTCATGTGTGAGCTCATTCCTCTAGCTGTGGCGATCCAGCTTTCAGCCCGCACTTAGCTTTTTTTTTGTTTTCTTCATTGCAGTAATAATAACCTCCACTTTTCTCCAGTCCCTTACAAGTTTCTCGTTCACTCCAAACTTTATTTCTGCTGCTTGATTACCATTTTCTGCTGCATATTTCACTACTTGTAACTTGTAATCCACATAACAGGATTTTCTTTTTGGGGACATTTCTTCAGTGGTGGATGAGCAGGTACTGGTACCCAAGCTTAGAGTGTCCTCTTGTGGTTGTGAGTGCAAAAATAACAAACGTGAAATTATGTTTGTTATGATGACGAACAAAATTATATGTAATAATTTCACATACAAGTTGCTCTGGCGTATTAGTCTAACCTTCATCCAAAGTATGAAAAAAAGTGACTTATAGTCCAGAAAATACGGTACATGTCTATACATATTTATTCTACTACATATTCCATCTGTCTGGAGATAAGCAAACAGGCAATGTGAGTGCATGTGCAGGTGTGTATGACACAACTGCTCGTTGACAGAATAATTAAGCTGGCAGATACTGACAGTTAAACTGCTTTTAATTGAAAATGTATATGGTGCATATATCGCTTTTAGACTTCTGATTTGAAAATTGTATTTCCTATCACAATGCAGTTCACGTTTGATACAGACATTGCACATAGTAATGAGGAGTGAGTTGTCCTGGTACACTGTACATTCCTGCTGAACTAACTGTGATATGAAATTGATTGCAGGCATATTTTTTCATCCTAATTTTATATTTTTAATTTTTTAATAGTGTTGTACTCTTAGAGTAGTGTTCCTGCTGTGCTGTGTGTTCTTTGTTGTGCTTAATGCATTTATATCAATTTGACTATAAATCTGGATATATACATGCATTTTGTGTGGGGCCAGTGGCATAGTGGTTTGGGTGCTGTGCTCATAATTGCGAGGTTGTGTGTTTGAATCTCAGTTAGGACCCCCCCCCCCCACTGTGCTAAGACCCGTGGGCAAGGTCTTAACCACAAGTGTGCCTCTGTTCACCCAGCAGTATAAATGGGGACCAGTAAAAATATACTGGGAAGGTAACGTGCGATGGACCAGCATCCCATCCAGGAGGAGGTGTACTCCTAGTCACTTCACGCTATGGAAACCAGGGATAAGCACCGGCCTGATGAGCCACTGGGCTTGAGTGTAAAAAGCCCAACGGAATTTATACATGAATTTTAAGAAAAAAATTACTTCACTGTTGCAGCTAGCTTTAAATAACAGTCATTGCCATTAAAGGGTTAACTATTTTACAGGCCACAGTGATTAGGCTGGCACTTAATGACAATAAAACTGCATTTTCGACTGAAAACATGAATATGCGCACGTCTTGCTTTTGAACTTCTGAGTTAAAAACCATATTTCCCATCCTAATAAGGGTGACAGTGTTTTGAGAGCTAAGAATTTGGTGAACTCTGTGATATAAATTATTTCAGAACCAGCACACATTTTCCGTTTTGAGACAAAAATTTGTCGAGTGAAAATCACGGGAGTAGATTAAAATTAAAAAAAAAAAATTTTTTTCATGAAAATCTTCTCTCACACTCTCCTAATGAGGTCCCCTCTTCCATCCCACTGTACACTGTCGAAATGATGACTTAAGTGTCCGTGTTTAAAAGTTCAACCAAGTTTCTTTGATGCCTTTTCCCAGAGGCCATACTTTCACAAAGTGAGGTGAGTTTTCTAATTGTCAAACTCTGGCCGTTTATTTCAATGGGGATTTTTTTTGGCATAGTTTTTGGATAATTGTGTCACCATGGTAACTTGAAATACCAATACAAACAAAAAGACATTGCATGGCACCAAGACACACATTTTGATATACGCGTTGAGTGGTTCCACATGATAAAAAAAAGTCACATCATTGTGTAATTGATCATGTCTGCATATGTTAATCATACATAATGGGTCCGATCACAATAATTCTGCCCCAAGTCCCAACATAAGTGGTTCTAGACAAGCAATGTGTTGATACCACTCTGAAACCAGTTTTTCTGGCTGAGAACACATTCTCAGGGTGCCAAAATGTGAAGAACTGGTTCAAGATTTTAGGCACAAATGGCTTTTAAACTGCCTTGGTGGAAAAGCACTATTATTTCAGTATGAGTTCAAACAGTATAGTCGCAGTTTTCATGAATATTTATCATTCAATATTTTAATGTTATATTAATGGCAAGATAAAGCAAACTGTTCTGGTATACTCTTGCGATATTTTTCACAGTACAATGGCATTATTACTCTGGTATTATTATCATTATAATTTATTTTTCACAAAGATTGCAAAAACAAGACTGTGTTTTGTTGTGTATTGACATACGTTATGTTCATTCGTTTTACGTATTTTTTGATTTTATGATTTAAAAAAAAAAAAATTGTCAAATTTTGAGTTTAGCGTGCCCTCTGTAGTACGAGACGTATTTACGTAGTACGCTGAAGTAACACGCTACTTACACATGACGCTGCGTCCATTGTTTACAAATGACAGACTGAACGTGCCCTCTTTCTTCCCAGTTCACCGCGTGTTACCCTTGTATTAAGACGTCGTCTCTGTGATCTTTGTGTTTACACTGATTTGCGGACTTTTGTATCCCTAAGCAAATATGGTTGGTCAGAAGCATAAGTCTACTAGTGATGGTGGTAATCAGAAAAAGTGGCAAGCTATCTTGTTAGAAACGAAGATGGCTATTATCAAGAAAATTGATGCTGGTGAAAAACAATGAATGTTGCACGTTTCTTCCAAATGGCTCCATCGACCATCAGAACTATTTACAAGCAGAAAGATCACATCACAGAGCATATTAAAGGTGATATTGTGACATACTGTATTTGATATTTGATCAGTGAATTTGATTAAAATTTTAAATTATTTTGCTTGAATTTATTTTATTTGAAATTAATGTTGATAATATTTGATATATTTGATATTATTTTACATTGTTATGTTTATAATAATAGATTTAGGGGTGTTTTATGAGATACGGTAATGGTATTTATGGATGTATAGTACAGTATGAACGGCATACGTCACTGGAACATACAGTAACAACTTATGTTTTTTTTTCTTTTTTTCTTCACCTGACGTTCGGCCGTCCGGAACCTAACCAAAACGTAATTCGGGGAGCGTCTGTAGATGATGTATGCAAAGTTTAATTCCCCTTTACGATTAAACACCTACTCTTTCAAAACATGTATAATTGTCGATTTTATTTTTAAAAATGATGAATGTTTCTCTTATTGGAGAAATTGCTTTATGAGGTGCAAAGAATAAAGCCAAAACCAAAGCCAGGAGAGTGGCAAGTTACAAGTTGAAAGACAGTTGTCTGACCTCACACAATATACAGAGTAAGCATAAAAGACCACATGGTTACCTTGGAAATTAATAACGCATAAAAAAGTTATACTGGATCGGCCATGAAAAATTTTAATTCATTGTATATTTTGATGTGCATGTCCTCCACAGCAACAACAATCTCAAAGATCATGTAGCTTTTCTACTTCTATTCATTTAGAAACATTTTGCTTACAACATATTTCCACATTATTTTTCCTCCGTGAAGTTCTACAGCATACACAATCTGAAGGTTACATTAAGATACTGAATGGTGTTTATGCCGCAGCAATCGGTTTTACAACATACTGTACCAATGTTATAATTCATGCTGAAACTTTGTGCCAATGCACCTATAAAATCAGTAAGACAAGTCCGTACTGTACATTTGAGTGTCCATAATGAGCCTGGTTTAGAAGCTTTTGAATAATATTATGAAATATGATATTTACCATTAGTATTGACAAGGTTTCTGCGTTTAAATTTGAAATTGGTATGTTTCTGTAGCAGCCACGACATCCTGTTATAGATTATGTTTTTTAATTACATACAATGAACCTCTACTTCATTCATCACTATGGTGGGTCATAATACTTGAAAGAGCTCCTGGAATTCACAAACTACCACCAAAACAGTCATTTATATGAAGTAGATCAGCCTTACAAGACTACAAAGGGAGATTTCAATTCCTGACACACAAGCTAGAGACGAGCAATGCATGTAAATCTCTTTAATTTCACAGCATAATTCGGTGGAACACAGATTTTTTGCAATTACATTGGGATTCTTTTATTTTTTTAATATCCCTCCCTCGATTGCTTTACCTTTGTGCAAGATCTCAATCGACATTTGCCAAGAAAGCAGCCCTATACACTGAGAATCCAAGTGGTTAATTTATTAAACAATCTAATCTAAAGCACCCCAGAGAGGAAAGGGTGAGGCCTTCACCCTGCAAGATTTCATATACGCATGAAAGGCATCAAAACAGTGTTTGAGGATTGCTTATATAAAAAAGATTTCATCAGTTTAAAAAGATCTGCGGAGTTCACAAATTATAATTATGTTATTGTTTATATCCTCAAAAGTTAATGTCAAAGACTTTGGATACAAGACAGTGCGTAGTTGTACTAATTGCATACATCACCCGTTTTATCCTAATATAGATTTTGGCACCGCCTAAAAGCAGAGCTCCCTTATGATTTCCCTTACTTAATAAGTTTTTCGTGGGAACACTCATCTATATATCAATCAACATTAATTCATTTTAGAATAACTTGTTTATTGTAGGGAATAAAAGAGGGGCGGTGGTGGTCTAGTGGTATAGGGCGCTGGATCGCTGATCCAAAGGTTGGGGGTTCGAATCCCACTCTCCACAAGGTTGTCACTGTCCCCCCCCAGTGCAACTAACTGGGTTATCAAAGGCGGGCCATGTCTCTCACTGTCTATGGTGAGAGGCATGTAAAAGAACCATTGCTGATTTTCGTAAAGAGTAGCTGCAAAGTCGTCAGCGTGTTTCTGTCCCTTACTAAAAAGGGTTGTGACAGGAAGGGCATCCGACGTAAAAACCTCTGCCAAACCAAACGTGCGAATCAGATGATTCGCTGTGGCGACTCCCGAGTAAAAAGGGAAAAAGCTGAAAGGAGGACATAGTAGGGAATAAAAATGAGGTAACCAAACACACAATCTTAGTTTCCAGATATATGATTTGCGGGCAGAAGCAATGACAATTACAGACAAATTACCCTTACTTTCCGCCGTTAATGGGGACGGACGGACCGACCGACCTACACACACACACACACACACCCCTGCACTCGCAACCGCTGATTTCCGTGAAGTAGGATTGAACCCCCCTGACTGACATATACGTACATGTATATATATCGCTGATCCTAAGGTTGGGGGTTCAAGCCCCACTCTCCACAAGGTTGTCACTGCCCCCCCATCCACACACACCCCCCCCCCACCCCCCAGTGCGGCTAACTGGGTTATCAAAGGCCGGCCATGTATGTCTCTCACTGTCTATGGTGAGAGGTTCATATAAAAGAACCATTGATAACGTTCGACTAGAGTAGCTGCATAGCCATCAGCGTGTTTCTGCCCTGTGATGGCCTGGCGAGCTGTCCAGAATGTACTCTGCACTCACTCAGAGTCGTTTGAGATTGGCACCAGCCTCTCCGTGACCCTAATTAGCATTAAGCGGTTCAGAAAATGATTGAATGAATACACTTTTTGGCAGATTGCAGAGCAAGAAAACCCATCTATTTAGAAATACACTATACGAACAAAAATGTTTCTGGGTATTTGTCCATAACATTCGTATGTGTTTTTTGATCACTGTACTCCAGGTTCAGATCTTTTTGCTGTTATAATACATTTCTCTCCTCGGGAAAGCTGTCAAATAAACTTCGGAGTGTGGCTATGAGAATTCATGATCATTCATCCACAAGAGCATTATCAAGGTCAGGCAGAAATGTCCGGCAGGGACACCTGGAGCAGTTGGAATTTTAGTTCATCCCAAGCATGTTCAGTGGGGAAGTGTCATGCTAGAACAGGCCTGAGATGCTTAGTTCTAGTGAAGGGAAAATGGAACCCAAGAGGCATCATATGGGTCTGATGATCAAGTGTCCATAAAGGGTGTACTATTCACGTATATCCAATTATTAGGGCAGGTATAGATACACAAATACACACTCACACAGACACACACTGACACAAATACACACGTACACACACACGTACACACACACACGTACACACAAACAATTGTACTTACTATAAGGCATAGCAAAGTCAAGTTTAAAACAAATACTCACCCAGAACTTTCATGCTTCTGCTCAGACTTGATCTCTAAAGATGAACAGGTAGTAAGTTGAGGTCGAATCTATAATAAGCCAAAGACAAGAATTATTTAACTTCTGTAGTGCAAATGAGTAAATAAATATACAAAATTTTGAAAAATCCTTAAAAATAATCATTCCCCCTTTGTGCTATTATGGCTTTTAATGTGAATGGTTGAATATATAATATTGCAGTAATAGGAGGTTTGAGAATTGTGCTTGGGTCAGTCCTATTATTAGTTGTTTTTTTTTTTTTTTTTTTTTTTTTTTTTTGGGGGGGGGTGGTTGTTGTTGTTGTTTTTTTCTGCAGTCGCCAACAAGATACAATCAGAAAAGTAAGACTGTGGGAAAGAATGCAAACCTTGTTATTTATTGTCTTGAGAAGGTCATAATTTTGGTATTTGGAATATATTTTTAAGTGAACATACTTCACAGTAGTGCAATTATCCCCAGGGCTGAACCTGAACTCATTCAAATTATATGATGGTAACAACATAATTATTTGATTATTCCATGGAAATGATGCAATACCAAAAATTATTTGATGGTTTACAACGAATCGGGAACAAGAAAAATTCTTGAAAGAATAATAAAACATCATTTAAATTTGTATTTTTTTCCGAACGTTTCAGAGAAGTATATGCTAAAAAAAAACTTTGTTACACAGTGCACAGTTACGTAGTGCTTTTACCAGCCTCAGTCAGAGTCACAATGTGTAAAAATAAGTAAAAACCTTAAATTTGTTTGCTTTTCTTATGTTCCTTTGTAGTGTATAATAAAATTATCGTTCACTTCAGACTTGGCGGATATCGCATAATTGAATAGCTAACGCGACGTTTCCTTATATCCATCACACCTTCTGTATATAACAAAAAAAATTGTAAATGAAGAGTTCGGGAAACAAATGTGAACAGTAGCACGCTAATAAAATCTAAATGCACGTGTTAGTCTTATGATTTTGCTCACCTGAGGTGTAGCCTCACAGACTATGGGGGAGTTATTACAGCATTGCAGGGTAAGTGTAGAATCCACATGAGTTAATATCTCTTTGGTAAGAAAAGAATCATCTTTGCAGGCTATATCTGGAAATTGACCACAGAAGTTTTATTTACCCAACAAAAGTAAAAAACTAAATATTTACCGATTTAACAAATCAAGCTAGAGGTACAGTTGTGTGGGGGGACAAATTTAATACAGATTTTCATGCTTAAAAGACAGCAAAGTGAAGCAAATCAATATACTTTCATAGATAATCATGTTAGTGAGCTTAAATGCAAAACCACTGCCTTCATAATTGATTTTCCAACATACTGTGGCCCTCTGTAAATATTAACAAACAAATTGTCTGCTGTGTTTAAGCGATTTAGCAGCAAAACAAGCAGTCTTTCAGCAATCAAAAGACAAACACTGTTTATAGAAACTTATAGAAGGCGAAGTTACTACAGGGCACTTATATTAAATGCTTTTCTAGTTATCGCATACCACCACCATTAAATGCCAAATCACCTGAGGAAAGAAGGGCGGCAAATTATCCATCAAAGGTCTTGGAGCTGCTGGAGGAAAAAAAAAAAAACATAATAATAGGTACAACCCTGAGTATTTTCTTGAACATAGTTCATTTAATAAATTTACAACTAGAAATGTCACCCACTTATTTACATGCATTTTATTTTCCATAGTTTTTTTTTTTTTTTGTTCTGGTTGTTTGAGCCTAAAGAGAGCTTACCTCAATTACATAGAAACCTTAGACCGCATATTAAGAGCTCCTGTGTAAAGCCACAAAATGAAAATTCAATATTTTAAATTAACACCAGTCTTTTTATCCCCTTAAGTTTTTAATCAAATAACAAGGAATCAGGTTATAACCAGCCACACAACTACAGACAGTCGTCGACTCACGACCTACGCGAGTTATGTCTGATTGACTTTACGACCGCAACCGTCATGAAGCATGATTCATTGCACTGCAGTACGAGTGTTGCATACGACAGTTGTTAGCACTGCCGGCAGCGCCAGCATCTTAAAAAGCCAAGCAGGAGATGATGCAGGTTCACTTTCTAACTGCTCAGAGCGGCGTTAACAAGTTTTGGCAATCAGCTGCTGTGCGGGTTGAAGTTTTTCCATGTCTGTCCATTTATGTTTGCTTGCCAGCTGTGCTTGGCTTCATGGAAATGAGCTGATCAAAACGAGGGAAATTTATCTCTTTACTCAAAAACAACACTCGCAGTCTGTGGCTGTTGTTATAATCCAATAAAATTAGACTTTGAAGGTATCGGACCCGCCCACACACTGGAGTACAGAAAGGATTGACTCTCCACTGCGCACCACAGTGAAGTGGAATTGAAAATAGATGTATAGATTTAAATGCGCAAGATTTATTCATCTGGTTTTGTTTTATTTGATGGCTTTTTTTGTATTTTTATTTAAATGACAGCGAAATTGTGTGTTCGTTATTCTGTTAAGAAAGGACACATGATTTATCTGAGAGCCAGATACAGTCATCAAAACAGCCACATCTGGCTTGCGAGCCATAAGTTCCTGACCCCTGATTATTTATATATATATATATATATATATATATATATATATATATATAGCTCTCAGAGGATTGGATTTTACAATGTCTTTTTTTTTGGGTTCCCGACCCCTGATCTTATGGCGTACATTTACAGAGTATAGGTACAGTATTTACATTTGCAGATTACATAGTGTGCTTAAGTAAAAGTTTTTCGTAACAATCATTGAAATATATGGAATCGGAAACTTCGGACAATCAGGTACTTCGGACCAGTGTTCCCCCCTAATTAGTCCGTTAAACCGAGGCATGAGTGTATTTGGATGGAAAGTCGACATACGACCAGATCGCCTTACCAGATCGCCTTACGACCGGTTGGTTGGAACCAAAAGCGGTCGTAAGTCGCCAACTGTCTGTATATGGATATGAGAGTTATCACCGTGCCAACACAAACACACAACAATCACTCATACTTGCATTGACTCCTATGGGTAATTAAGAGTAGTTAGCTGATCGATTACTCATGTGGACTATAGGTGGAAATAGGAGTACGTACCCATACATACCCATTAAACCCATAACTCTGAACCATTTCAATGTGTGCAAAATTGTTAACCACTCAGGTACCATGCCCCTAACCCCACCCGTAAACCTCCCAGCTGTTAAAACTAGGAAAACACCATTTTGTTTTCCTTTAGTATATTCTATCAGATAATATACAGTATTTTCATCCATGTGCAGTTCTTTGAAATATGAATTTAATTTGTGATACCATGTGTAGCCAGAAGAGGGCAACACAACAAACCTAAACAATGACAACGTATTACATTGTAATTTTAAGGTATTCTAGGAAAGCTCAAATACAAGAAAATCAATTTTGATGATTTGGATCAGTTTGGTTGAAATGTACAGTAATGCAAGTTTTGTAATTTTTGTTTTGCAGACAGAAAAAAGGAATCCAGGACATGGGGGCAGTCATGGTCTAATGCTTAGAGAAATGGGTTTGGGACTGAAATATCGCTGGTTCGATTTCCAAAACCGCAGAAAAAAACATATGGTGGCAGGAAGCGCTGGTAGTGTCGTTGAGCAAGGTGCCGAACCCTCAAATACTTTCTAGAGGCCACAATGTGGCTGTTCACTGCTCAGTTTGTGAGCTCTCCTTGGATGGGTTAAATCTCACTTTTGGGGATTAATATAGCCTAACATTTGGGGGGGGGGTAAAAAAAAACTCAAAACAAAACAGAAAAACCTGGATAATTAGCAATTTTACTACCATCCCCAAGGTTACAAAAACATGTGTAATTCAGGGGATTTTACATGACTACACACCTGCTAAGACACCATATGCTTTATTGCGATTTGTCGAAAAAAAAGTCATGCCATCGAAGCACGAATCAACAGATAGACAAGATAAAAAAAAGAGGTGATTAGTCATTAACCATCATCGTTGATGCCTTTTAAGTTTTTGTACCCAGTGGCTTCCTTCTTTAGGTGATTTGACATTTAATCACAGTATTTATTCTTGTCTTCCAAATTTCATTCATTCATTCATTTTCTGAACCACTTAATCCTAATTATGGTCGCGGGGAGGCTGGCGCCCATCTCAGCCAACTCTTGGTGAGGACAGAGTCCACCCTGGACAGCTCGCCAGGCCATCACAGGGCAGAAACACGTTGATGGCTACGCAGCAGACTCTTGACAAAAGTCAACAATGGATCTTTTACATTCGTCTCAGCAGACAGTGAGAGATATGGCCAACCTTTGAGAACTCGGTTAGTTGCAATGTGGGGACATCAGTTACGACCTGTTGATAATGTGGATTTGTCGAAACAGCGACATCTTCTCCTCCATCTTAACCTATTAAACAACTTGATGTAAAAGGAGTCCCTTCATTCTGTGCTGATACATACATGATTACCTTTGCTGGAGCTGGCACAGTGAAGCGGAGGAGAAGAAGAAGGAGACAATGAAGAGGAAGACTGTGGAGCATCAACAGAGCTGGTGGCTGAAGGACTCAGCCCTGCCTCAGTCTGTTTGGGGACAACACTAATCTGACCAAAAGAATAAAACACACTACTTTTAGGAACAGTGGAACATACTGGTTAAACCAGGCATTAAATATGCAGCAACAATTCGAGTCCTGGGCTCCGGCGTTTCTGTATGGAGTTTGCATGTTCTCTCAATGCTTGTGTTTGTTTCCTCCACATACTCCAGTTTCCTCCCACAGTCTAAAAGACATTTTCCATAACTTCTTCCCTATTTTTCTTTGTCATTATTTTTTTTGTTTTTCGATGAATATTTTTGAAAAACACACGATGCACTGAAGCCACAGAAACTGAAGCACGAGGGATCACTGATGCACATATTAAAACTCGACTGTATACACTTCTAGTTTTTCTTATTTTCCTTTCGGCTGTTCCATTCAGGGGTCTCCACAGCGAATCATCTGCCTCCATCTCACCCTATCCTCTGCGTCTTCTTTTACGCCAACTATCTTCATGTCCTCCTTCACCACATCCATAAATCTCCTCTTTGGTCTTCCTCTGGGCCTTCTGCCTGGAAGTTCCAACCTCAGCATCCTACTACCAATATATTCACTATCCCTCCTCTGTACATGTCCAAACCATCTCAATCAAGCCTTTCTGACTTTGTCTCCAAAATGTCTAACATGTGTTGTCCCTCTGATGTACTCATTCCTGATCCTATCCATCCTCGTTACTCCCAAAAAGAACCTTAACATTTTCATCTCTGCTACCTCCAGCTCTGCCTCCTGTCTTTTCCTCAGTGCCACTGTTTCTAAACCATACAACATCGCTGGCCTCAACAAGCCGATACCTTCTTATCACACCGGATACTTTTCTCCAACCTGCCTACAAACGCTTCCGCACCTCTTTTCCACACACTCCATTGCGCTGGACTGTTGAGCCCAAGGACTTAAAATCCTTCACCTTCTTTATCTCTGCTCCTTTTAACCTCACCGTTCCTCTTCGGTCCTTCTCATTCACACACACGTATTTTACTGTATATACTATTAATTAAAATAATGCATTTTACTTCACGTATTTTACTTTTACGCTTCACAAAGCCAAAATGTTCAGTTTCTAAACAAAAATCATTCTAGTTTCACATCAATTGGTTGTGTATTGCTATTGTAAACATTGTCCAAGTGTGGTGATTCTAAAATTTTTGCCAGGATGAACAAACTGAGAAGAGTCTTGATGCAGAGAAGAAGGAGGCAGATTATAGGAAGTGTGCTACAGTGCGGGGTGTGATAAGTGCTTTCAGGCTTTACAAGAAAGCATCCGTCTTTTAAATTTGATATTAACAGCCAGAAGGAGCCAGGAGGGAATGCCGCAATGGAGTGAAGAACGTATTGAAAGTTAAGAACTGATGAGACAGCCTCCAAGAAAATGTACTGAGAAATCAGCAAACCAACTAAAAAAAAAAAAAAAAAACCTTTTCTTCTGAAATTAAGTGATTTCTTTTCTATTAAAGCAACAAAATATAATGAAGGTGATAACAACCCTTACCTTTTTTTCAGTGTTTGCCATTCTGTCTTTTGCTTCCTTTGCTTTCTGAATGGCTTTTAGCACTTCAACAGTGTCCAGCTCCTTTTCGGTGGTTACTGTGCCATCTAAACAAACCTGCAGCAACACACAGTTCAAGCACTTCATTACTATAATTTTCTCTAAACATGCCATTTAAACATGTAATGATAAGCTTAGTATACCACAATATTCCATATTCGTATATACACTCCACAGTTATGATAGCCACCTTATTCGGCTATCCCGGGGAAGAAATATAAATAAATAAAAATTTTATTCTGAGTGGATAATGCGGTGGACATAAACTATGGACACTCGCAGTTTTCTGCAGTCACTGTTATTCTTTTATTTTCTAAGCTGCTTAATCCTAATTAGGGTCACAGGGACACTGACGCCCTTCTCAGTCAACTCTGGGCGAGAGTGTTGTACACCGTGGCTGGCTCTCCAGACCACTACAGGGCTAACACACATAGAACCATTCACACCTAGCGACGATTTGGAATAGCCAATTAACCTACTCTGCACGTTTTTGGACTGTGGAAGGAAACCTGAGTACTTGGAGAAAACCCAAGCACAGGGAGAACATGCTAACTCCAAACAGAAACATCCGTGCTGGGAATCAAACCCAGGCCTTCTTGCTGTGAGGTGGATGTGCTAACCATTACGCCACCGTACCACTCCGTCTCGTATCCCACATGGAAAAATTTCAAATGAATGTAAAAACCCACGTTTACGGAGCACGGGTTGCTTACGGATTTGTTTACTAAACTCAGAACAAGAAGGCTAAACAGACATCAGCTCGAAGCACATTGCGCTTACATGACATGCCTCTGACATCATTAAACACACTCACTCACACGTTGTCCTCCCATTGAAGTACAGGATGAACATGCAAACTCCCAGACACTGAAACACCTGAAACCGAGGACCGAAAGAATGACTTTCTTACTGCGAAGGGAACTTGCTAACGTGATGCTCCAATGTTCTCAAATTCATGTTTTATTTCAAATTTGTGGTTTCTAAATATGTGTAAACCAAATTATTTCAACAATGTCTTTTTTAATCAAAAGAAAATAATCAAAGAATCCTAAACCTCATGTTAGTTGGGGGGTGTTATTTTTAGTCAATATCACCTAGCCCAGTTTATTAGTATATATATACACACACACACACACACACACACACACACACACACAACACACACACACACACACACACACACACACACACACGCAAAACCATTAAAGACAGACTTCGGTTACTTTTTTTGCTTATGATCCATTTAAGTATATATTAAAACATTCATGTGGCATAAGATCAACGTGATAAGCGCCCAGGGCACTTAAAAAATTGGAGTGAGTAAGCACTTATTAAAATGCTTACCAGCGGACTGGAACGGTAGGTGCTTATTACCATAGAGGTGGAAAACATGAATAATGACAGAACAATAAAAGAGTTTTACTGGTACAATCGGCCCTCTACTTAAGAAATTAATCCGTTCCAGTGCCTTTTTCGTAACCTGGAGTTTCCGTAAGTAGAGGTGCACTTTACATGTAAAAGGCGTAATTCGTTCCAAGGCTCCCAAGACTACCCAAAAAACCCTTTAAAAATTATAAAAGTACACCAATTTTGTATGAAATATGTGTTAAAAGTAAAAGAAAATTACTTACCTTTTTTTAAATCTCTCAAACCACCCATGCGACGCTTTAAAGTCCGGGGGTTGCTGGTCTAAAGAACCCTCACCCCCACCCTCACCCTCCTTCGCGAGGTCCTTAAATATGGCGGTTGCTTTTTCCGAAATAATCGCCTCCGTCACTGTATCTCCGCTTTTAATGCCTCCTTCTGCTTCAATATTGTTCCGAAATAATCGCCTCCGTCACTGTATCTCCGCTTTTAAGGTCTCCCCTTCTGCTTCAAAATCGTCCCGATTGTAGAGGGGTTTCGGCCATACTCCTTTGCGATTTCGCTCAACCGCATCCCACTTTCGTATTTCTAAATGTAAAATCGAGCCAATCAACATGAATGTCAACTTTACCACATGGCACATTGAACCAATCAACACAAAGGTCAACTTTAGCACATGGGAGCACGTTGAAAAGCACATGGCCAGGAACGTCTTTAAATGTATGAAGTTAGTGAGCAGGAGATTCGGGTGAAAAATACTCATCACTTTCTGATCGGTCCATATCTGGCTCATCGCTCCACTCATTCAGAGCATCCCATAGTTTTGCTGTAGCAGTTTCTAATGGTTCATCGACTGTTGGACATTTATCAAGAGAACACAGCAAAATATTTTCCTGTTTTTAAAGCAGAGCGGAACAATCAAATGTGTTGTTACTGATGAACATTATAGACATTCCCCAGTAGCAGGGGGTCTTGAAATACTGTGTAGACTCACTTTTACAGACAATGAACACCTTATTTTACTGTTACAGAGACTGATCGAGTAAAATTGGTAACTTTTATCTACCATTTTGCTCCCAGTACACATAGGCGGTTATTGGACGTAAAATAAAAAACACTGGAGGGTGGGGGGGGCCTTATTGGAGCAGGGCGCTTATTAGGTCGAATACGGTAAATAGACAATACTCAATATAAATACTTTATTAAATGATTCAGGGTTTTGATAGTTAGATTACATCAGCTATTTAAGTGGAAGGTCAAATCAATACAGTCCTCCCGACTTGGTATCTTTATTGTGTGATGAAGCGGTTAGCCATCGATTATAAAATTTTTAAAAACTGAAACTAGAAAAGAAAGAGGCCTTAGAAAGGAGGACAAAAATTCTTACGAATAAAGTAGTAATCTGTACCTCTGATGCTCGATCACAGAACTGTGCCAGAACTTTAGTTCTGTAGTCAGGAATGATGCACATGGGATTGTTGGTGATGGAGAGTTTTTCCAAACAGGGCAACATTCCAATGTGCCTTATTTCATCCAACTGTAGAGAACAATGATTTTAAAATGTAAAAATGCTATTGTTCACTATTTCAATTAAATGTATCTCAGCCAACGGTGGTAAGCAATCCCAATTACCTGTGATAATCTGTTGTTGCTCAAGTCCAAATTCACAAGAGAATAAAGCTTGCTGAGACCCGAGAGGGTTTCAAGTTGATTCCCTGCCAAATTCAGGGTCTTAATGTTGCCCAGCTTAGTGTGAACCCCCTTGAGATCGGTGAGCTTGTTATACGACAAGTCCAAGTGCACCAGATTGTATAGATGCTGCAAATATAGATGGAAAAACATCTGTAAGAGTATGTCAAAAGTAGATCACATAGCAGACATACAGAAAAACTAACATTACAATTATTCTTAATCAGCATACCTGCAGATTTTCAACCAATGACAGGAAATTGTGTCCGAGGTCAAGAAATTCAACTGCAGGAATCAATTTCTAAAATGACAAAAGGCATGATTTCAAAAGGTCAGCCGACCATTAAAAGCAGAAGAAATATAGACCGTGTTCTCCATCGCCATATCTATGTACCCCTAAGTCACAGTGAAAAAAGCGTAGAATAATTGTCAGTCCTAGTAAAGGAAGTGTGGTCTACATGCTCGTCATTCTCAGTGAAGCAGGCTTGGGATATGTGCTTGTTAATCCTAGTTAAGGCAGTGTGGTCTATGTGCTCATCAGTATATTGGAGTAAACTTGGTATATGTGCCTGTCAGTCCTAGTCAATAAAAAGTGTGGTCTACCTGCTCGTCTGTCAGAATAAACAAGGCATGACCTCTCGCAATGTAAATCTTAAAAAAGAAAGCATCAAGGTTACACAGAATTCTTCTTTTGGCCACTCCCATTATGGGTTGCCACAACGGTTCGTTTTTTCTCCATCTCCATTCAGAGAAAGACAAATTCTCCATTTGGTTTTAATCATTATGATCGAAATGATAAAAATCAAACTGCCTCTTGTACTGTATTTATTGAAATTAAAATTCCAAATAAGCCACCCAATATAAACCAGTCAATGTGATAAAGTTTTTGAAAAAATACAGGATATCAGCAGCTGGGACAGGAATTAAAACAATTTTCCCTCACCGCAGACTCATCAATGCAGCAGATGTTATTGTGACTCATATCCAGAGTAGTTAGTATCTTCCAGGTTGGAATGATTGCAGTCACTGCACAATCAATGTCCACACCTTCAGGTTCCCAATGAGCAAACTCGGCAGCTTCAGGAGCTAAAATTTCCTACAGAACAAAGACCAATAATCCCAGTTCAGGATCAATACAGGAGCTGGAGTGTTAAATTAGTTCAATCAAGACAAGCGCAAAACCTTCATAGATGAAGCTGAGCGATGAATACTGAGTGTAGCCAGAGTGGGCTTTAATGCAGGGAGTCCTCTTATCTGTCCTGAAGTGCAGTCATTTATCTGGAACACAAAAAGGAAAATCCACAGTTCACAGAATGAACACCATTTAATTTTATATGACTCAAACTTTGCCATTACTGTACTTCCATTATCTCTTAATAAACATAAAGCAAAATTAACTTTTTCCTTTTACCTTCCCAACAAAACAAAAAAATTAAGAATATAGTAAAGATAATGTGTAATAATTGCTTTAGTTCTGTGCTAATTCCTGTAACAATAATCAATAAAATAAATTCCAAATATGTTGTTTTAATCAGACTGTAATCCACATAAGAAATTTCATCTGAACTAGAATAACAAATGGAAAAAAAATTTTTTTTCCTTTATGATCAGGGTGCAAAGAATATTTCCGGCTCAAATCGCTATACTAAAAGATTTGATACTGTACTTAACATCGGACAAAGTTCCCCAAACACAGCATGTCTCTTACCTCAATCTGAAGCACTGATTTAAAGACAGAAAGGTCAAACGGAAGACTGTGTTCTGCGATATTGCTGCTGTCCACAACTCCTATCATCCCAGGGATCTGAATATTCACAAACAAAGTAGATGACTTTAATATCAGTCCATTTAACTGGTCATCCACCATATTTGTTTCTACCAGCTCCTTTTTTTGGTCAGACCAATTTGACACGATGTCAACTAAAGCCATGATGGGGAAATTGCACCAGCTGATGCCAAACCATTATAAACAACTGGTGACTACGGGGATCCCTCTCTTTCCGCGGTTAATTGGGACCAAGATCCCCCTGCAACCACCGAATTCCACGAAGTAGGATCAAACCCCCCCCCCCCCCCCAAAGCCCCCGACTGACGTATACATACATGTATATGTGTATATAATATCAATAAATACATATTCAATGCTATAAATTCTTATAATGACAATTAAACATTCAAAAATAATGCATAAAATGTAAATAAAATATAAATACACACACATACAGACGCGTGTGCACGCACTCATGCACACCTCACATAAAAATGTAATTAGTTTTGAAGGGAGGTTTTAGGTTGTTTTTGTTTGTTAAGGGGGGATTTGCATAATTGGCCAGTTTTGCGGCATTTTCCTTAACTTTTCCCCCATTTTCCCTTAATTTCCTTATTTTTTAATTCGATTAATATTTTTTTAAAAATGCAATGCACTGAAGCCGCATGAATTGAAGCGCGAAGTAGCGAGGGATCCCTGTATTTTGCCGACCTTGAGCTTGACCTAGTGTGACCTTTGAGTAAACTCATTTCAGCCTTTTGGGTGTTTGGGAAAGGTTGTTGTCATCAAACAGTTCATGGTGTGTGTAGATATGAAAGCACAAACTGACAGAAGTGAAAATAATACCAGCTATGCTATCGCAGCAGATAAACATGTCTACTCAGGTGTGGGTTTCCAGTAATAAATGGAAGTACATTTTGAAAAATGGCTTTCTACTCAAACAGAGAGCAATGGATGTCACATCTACCTATAATCACAAACACCTCAATAGTATGACAGTTCTACAAATATGAAGAAAGCTTCCTCAAATCAACAACGACCACACAGCTGGCAAAGCTAGTCTTGTGCACCTTGAGATACTTGAGTCTGCAGGCAAAATCCAAGATATGGCCAAGATCTGCCTTGGCATCCCCATTGGCACAGGTGGGTTTGGCCAACTTCAGCTGTTGGGTAATGGCATAGAGCTGCAGTGGCCTCAGGAGGAAAACTTCACCAGCAGCTAACAACTGCTCACCTGAGAAGAAAAGGAAAGCATGAATTATGAACGCAAACTACAAAGGTACAGGGGTAGGAGGAAAAAAAAATAAATAAATAAGTGGGCCATGTTTATGTTGTTTTATTAATAATGGGAATAAAGAATAGATAGCTCTGTGACAATAGCTCTACAATTTTTAAGTTCACTATGCACGTATGGTTCTTAGTCACGTAATTGCTTGTTTGTGGTTTTGTTCATAAACACACAATTGCTGAAGCAAGTAGACTTCATGCTTCAAGAGTTTTTCCACCATAGACAAAAAGACTTTGGGCCATTTTAATTAACCGGTATAGTGCCTACAATGAAGCTTTAAGGCAGTCAGCATTGAGACAGTGTTTCATGCATCTCTTGATAGATTTGGGAGATTATGCTCGCCATTTACATTTTTTATGCACAACAGTTTAACTTTATGTTTACACCTGTATTACTAGGCAAATACTGTATGACTTTTGGTTGGATGCATTGACTTTTGAATAAACAAAAATAATTTACTTAAAGATTATTCATGAACTTGTGACCAACAATCTGCACAATACAATTGAAAAACGAATTAAATATACAGTATTAATGAGAACAAATAAAATGGAAAAAATAGATAAACAGTGGTACCTCACCTTACGAAATTAATCCATTCCAGAAGTGGTTTTGTAACCTGAATTTTTCGTAAGTTGAGCCGCATTTTACATGTAAAAAGGCCTGATTCGTTCCAAGGACCCCAATACTACCCCCTAAACCCTTTAAAAATGATAAAAGTATACCTTTTAAGGCCTCCTTCTGTTTCAATATCGTACTGATGGTAGACGGGTTTGGCCATATTCCTTTGTGATATCACTCAACTGCATGCCATGAGCTCACTACTTCTTTTCTCTCACACTGGGAATCACTTTCACCGGGAATCACGTGTGTGTGTGTGTGTGTGTGTGTGTGTGTGTGCGCGCGTGTGCACGCGTGTGTTGACCATGTCTTCCTAGCAGAGTTATAATATTACAAATGTTTATAAAGCCCGAGATAAAATTAAAGTTCCAATGAGCACACTCGAAAAACTCACGAAACAACAGTAACTCTGTCCTTTACACGTGTTAGAACTCCGTGACGAACAATGAGTCGAAGGCACATGAAAAGCATCATGGGTATTATGGAGATACGGCTCCCTCCTAGCCAATGGGAGGCCAGCGGGGCAGGATGTTGGGAGATAGCCAATGGGAGAGCAACTCTCGCATTGTTTGAATTTTTGAGATGGCGCGTTTCGTAACGTGAATTTGTTTCATATCCAGAGACGGAAATTTTAGGTAAATGCGTTTCGTAACCTGGATTTTTCGTAAGGTATGGTACCATCGTATATAGCTCCCACCGCCCAGGAATGTGCATTTTTAAGTTGATCTATATCTTCATTAAACCAAAGTCAAAACTGTTGTTTAATTGAGCCAAGATTAATTGTCAAGTTAAGTCCAGTTGGCTCATTAAATTATACACGTTTTTGGTGTGCACCAATCTCAGGCAAGGTATTTATAGCACAAATCTGCATACCAAATTTCATCAAAATCTGAGCAAGCATTCTCAAGTATAATAAATGAAGTAATAAATGAATTCCAGCTGGTGTGGACTTTGGCGTGCACAAATCCCAGGTGAGGTGCCTGTAAGACAAACCCATCTACCAAATTTTATCAAAATCTGAGTCAGCATTCCCGAGTTATCATCTGGAAACCAAAGTGTGACAGACATTGGACGGACAGGTTAACAAACTCTACCCATTCAAATAGGCCCAACCCCACTATGTTTGGCAGGAGCTTAAAAGTAAAATAAAGATTGCTGAATACTTTTCTTCTTGGCTTTTTACCATTCTCAGGAGTCGCCACAGTGAATCATCTGATTCGCACATTTGATTATTCATATGAAATTCTCATTAAATAGGACTTCAGTAAACACCTGCCATAAATTACAGTGGCTATGAGAAACACTGAATAAAGTTCAGCTTATACAGCAATAACAGGACCTTACTGTTGAACGGTATCAGTCGGGAGGGGGGACACACCTTACAAGACATTAGATATATTATGGAACATAGTCATCAACAGTGTAGAAGATATGGCTCAGTACAAAGAACTGGGTGTTCGTGCAAAACTGATGAAAAAACAAGAAGAGAAACCAGCAAAAAATTAAAGGAACTACATGTATTTCTGGTGAGCACTGGGTGTTCTAAATGTGACAATTTTCATACACTTCATATAACTGCACAGCTTTAAGAGGTGAAGAAGCGTGTGCAGGCAGGTTGGAATAGTTGGAGAAAAATGTCCGGTGTGATGTTTGATAGGAAGGTATCGGCAAGAATGAAAGGAAAAGTGTACAAGACGGTGTTGAGGCCAGAGGTGTTGTATGGTTTAGAAACAGTGGCGCTGAGGAAAAGACAGGAGGCAGAGCTGATGGTTGCAGAGATGAAAATGTTGAGGTTCTCTTTGGGACTAACGAGGATGGATAGGATCAGGAATGAGTACATCAAACGGACAGCACATGTAAGATGTTTAGGAGACAAAGTCAGAGAGGCTAGATTGAGATGGTTTGGACATGTACAGAGGAGAGATAGTGAATATATTGGTAGTAGGATGCTGAGGTTGAAACTACCAGGCAGAAGGCCTAGAGCAGTGGTCCCCAAACTACGGCCCGTCGGCCAAATATGGCCCATCTCCACATTTGGGCCGGCCCCCTGAACAATTCCGGAGACACATTACAATTTTTTTTTTTTTTTAGTCTGGCCACGTGTTCAAGACTAATACACACCTAGAACATGACACCCGATTCCACACTTCTGCCGTCTGTGCCCCTAGCTGAACTCCCCCCCCAAACAAAAATCCTAGACTCATATCATATCAAATAGAATGAAATAATGCTGAAAAGGTGATGGAAAAGAAAAATTGATTCAGAATGCAGGGTATTTAACCTGCAATGGAAAAAAATTTTTGTTGTTGTTCAATGCAAAGAAAAAGTTGTTCGTATCATCTGTCAAGATGCAGTGGCAGCATTCAAAGAATACAACCTGCGCTGACACTAAAACCCGTCACAAAAACGAGTCTGATCGCTTGCAAGACCAAATGCGAGGAGACAAACTCTCAAAGCTAAAAAGTGGACCGTTAGCTCAGGAGAATACATTTGTACACCAGGCTCGGCTGAACCAGTCGTCTGATTGGGCAGCTTTCGGGTTGCTCAACTGATAGCAAGCAGCATTTCTTTTATTATTTATTTTCTGTCTTTTTTCTGCGAAGGTCCCGGAAAGGGTTACTAATATTTGGTTAGGCGTGGCTTACTGGAAAACAATAAATGTTTACGTTTAGGCAGTCCTGTGATCGTCCCACTTTTTCTGTTACAAACTGACCTCGGCTCCCCATCAGAGTAGGCAAAAGTTATGTGGCCCTCGCAGGAAAAAAAAAAGTTTGGGGACCCCTGGCCTAGAGGAAGACCAAGGAGGAGATTTATGGATGTGGTGAAGGAGGACATGAAGGTAGTCGGCGTAAGAGAAGATGATGCAGAGGATAGGGTGAGACGGAGGCAGATCATTTGCTGTGGCGACCCCTGAAGGGAACAGCCGAAAGGAAAAGAAGATAACTGCACAGCTTTGTCTTACATAGAAAAAATAAATAAACTCAAGTTTGCAGAATCATAAATAAAGTAACTTTTAAAGATTCAGTAACTTCTATCGGCCAAATTTACGAGCAGCAAATACTGTCGTCAAAAAAGTGCAGAAAATTGTAAATGACAGTTCTCACTTTCGCTATTGCGATTTTAAATTTCTTCCATCAGGACACCGTCTGTGCATGCCGATAGCCAGAACAAACAGGTTCCGTCATTCTTTTGTACCAGGCTAGTATTCGTAGTTTTCATGATAGTTAATCATTTTTTTTTTTACTTGTTTGCAGTCTTATCCCCATGGAGCTTCTTTTTACAACTGTGTTTCGCTTCTTTATCTCAGTTTATTATTAATCATATCTTACTGCAATCATTTAGTGCTCGTTGGACAATATTTATTTGGACAATATTTATTTATTTGTGTATTTTTTTTTTTTTTGTATTTGTTTGTACGTTCTGTTTTGGTGTTTTGTTGTGTGCTATGTGTTTTACGACATAACCAAAATTTCCCCCGGGATAATGAAGTATTATCTTAAAGTCTCCAAAAACGTGTAGGAAAATGTGTCTGATAAGATCAAGGCTGAACTTTGCACTATAATTTCCAAAGAGTCATTCAGTGCAGAAACAACGCTGCACATCACCAAATGAACACCATACTCAAATTCCAAATTTGGCTACAAATACCAGTCGATTTGAGAACAAAACCGAGGAGTCCATGCTGATAGACTCACCGACTGAAAAAGAATAAATGCTGTCATAAAATCCATATGAGCTTTAAAAAAAGTATTGTTTTATTGGTGTGCAACCAAGTTACTCTATATACCTTCACTTTATTCAGTCTATAATTTGGAAGAAACTAGTTCAACCTACAGCCTCTTGCACTCCAGAAAAACCCTTTTCAAACTAGTTTTTATTCTTCCAAGAGAGTAATGCAGAGAGACACAATCACACGAGTACAGGCAACTGGAGACTGAGATTTCAGCAATCATATAACTTTATTGCAAGCCACACTATGTGATGTGATGTGATGTATGAGGCGTGTACAATAAAAATACCTACTGAACTAGAGCCTTACAATCAATATAAAAGACATAAGTCACTATACTGTTGTCTCAGCAGTCACATTATGAGAATTTTTGACACTGTCAGAATTTTGTCCCATTCCATCATTCATTATAAGACCATGACAACAGTCATCTGTGAACATCTCTCACAGTGCAACATAAAACGGTTTCACCAGAGACAGCCCAAAATTGCAGTGCATAACGGACATAAAGGAAGCAAAATCCCACAAGAAGGTGCTGAGAAAGGTCACAGAATGATGATGTAATCTGTCTTTCCAGAAAGCAATTTATAGTTGATAAACAAGAATAAAAAAAAAAATATATATATATATATATATATATTAAAAAAAAAAAAAAAAAAAAAAAAAAAAATCATACCTCTGTGGAACAGATCTTCTGCTAGGGTTGAAGCAATTCCACTTATTTCCTGAAAATAAGGAAAGTTTGATGAGTGAATTTGATTAAAATTTATCTATTTGAAATTATTTTGCTTGAATTTAATTTATTTGAAATTAATGTTGATATTATTTGATATTATTTTATAATGTCATGTTTATAAGAATTGATTTAGGGGTGTTTTATGAGATATGGTAATGGTATTTATGGCTGTATAGTACAGTATGAACGTCACATGTGACTGGAACATACAATAACAACTTACGTGGTTTTTTTTTTGTTTTTGTTTTTTTCACCTTACGTTCGGCCGTCCGGAACCTGACTAAAACGTATTGTCGGGGAATGTCTGTACATATATCAAAACGGAATGATTTTTGAAGGTTTCACCCCATATTTCCCAGCCCTCACCCAAACACATTTTTCACTTACATTTTATCACTTTCATAAAACTCAGTAGTTGAAAGTTAAGGGCCTTGCTTAAGGGCTCAACAGTGTCAGGCTGGTAGTATTGGTGGTCAGTAAACCAAAGCCTTAACCACGGAACTGCCTCTTTTTTTTTTTTTTTTGTTTACTTCATTCTACAGTATATTCAGACACATAGGGAAAAATAGGCAGTGGTGGCCTGGTGGTATACGGCGCTGGATCACTGATCCTAAGGTTGGAGGTTCGAGTCCCACTCTCCACAAGGTTGTCACTGTAACCCCAGTGCGGCTAACTGGGTTGTCAAAGGCCGGTCATGTCTCTCACTGTCTATGGTGAGAGGTTCATGTAAAAGAACCATTGTTGACTTTCATAAAGAGTAGCTGCAAAGCCGTCAGCGTGTTTCTGTCCCTTGCTAAAGGGTTGTGTCAGGAAGGGCATCCGACGTATAAACCTATGCCAAATCAAACATGCGGATCATTCGCTGTGACAACCCCTGATAAAGGGGAAACGCCGAAAGGAATTCTCAGGGGAAAATAATTGACGACCGCAATAATTTTATGCACTCAGAGTCCGGGTCTCATACTTCTTCCACTGAAAAATCTTTTAACTCCTATAAATTGGGTCAAGTGTGACGGGGACAAAGCATTGCTACTAGAAACTTTCATTTAAACATTTCAATGAACACAAATACATTTTCATAAATATATTTTTTTTCTTTTACCATGTTGATTATCTGATTATATATGAGACTGTTTGCTGTATTACATTAAGTTAGTTCTTAGTATTAATATTTAAATACTGATCAGTTCCTCAGAAATAAATGCTTTCCTAAATAGCCTTCCAGGAAAAAGAAATACTAAAAACAGTTCCACGGAAAAGATGGGAAAGAAATGTACATGTTGAGAAATTTAAAAGATGTCAGTACACTTTGAGACTCCCTCTTGGCTCTATATCTAACTGCTGTAATGGATTTTTTGTAAATGGTATCATTTCCATGTCAAATGGAAAGAGAGCCTCTCCCACACAAAACAGGGTATCAGCACAGCTGGATTATTTTTCGAAATGTTTCTAAGGCTATGGCTAGAGTTGGGCTGGAGGAAAAGTCTTGTATCACATTAATATCATATTCAATTACTGCTAATATTTATAATAGTTGTGCAGTGAAAATTGAAGCATTTGCATAATTTAATTTTTGATATACCGAATATTTTGCAGCCTACAAAATTAGCATCAAAAGAAGTCATTAAAGTGCAAGTACAGAAAAAAATACAGTGATCCCTCGCTACTTCGATTAATTTTTTCTGTTTATATATATACACACACACACACACACATATATATATATATACACACACACACACACACACACACACACACACACACACACGGCTGTTCCCTTCAGGGGTCGCCACAGCGAATCATCTGCCTCTATTTCACCCTAAATTCTGCATCTTCTTCTCTTACACCAACTGCCTTCATGTCCTCCTTCACCACATCCATGAATCGTCTCTTTGGTCTTCCTCTGGGCCTTCTGCTTGGTAGTTCCAACCTCAGCATTCTACTACCAATATACTCACTATCCCTCCTCTGTACATGTCCAAACCATCTCAATCTAGCCTCTCTGACTCTGTCTCCAAAACATCTTACATGTGATGTCCCTCTGATGTGCTCATTCCTGATCCTATCCATCCTCGTTACTCCCAAAGAGAACCTCAACACTTTCATCTCTGCTACCTCCAGCTCTGCCTCCTGTCTTTTCCCCAGGGCCACTGTCTCTAAACCATACAACATCGCCGGCCTCAACACCGTCTTGTACACTTTTCCTTTCATTCTTGCCGATACCTTCCTATCACACATCACACCAGACACTTTTCTCCAACTATTTCAACCTGCCTGCACACGCTTCTTCACCTCTTTTCCACACTCTCCATTGCTCTGGATTGTTGAGCCTAAAGTACTTAAAATCCTCCACCTTCCTTATCTCTGCTCCCTGTAACCTCACTGTTCCTCTTGGGTCCTTCTCGTTCACACACATGTATTCTGTCTTACTGAGGCTAACCTTCTTTCCCCTCCTTTCCAGGGCATACCTCCACCTCTCTCGATTTTCCTCCTCTCGTTCTCTGCTCTCACTACAGATCACAAGGTCATCTGCAAACATCATAGTCTATGGGGAATCTTGTCTAACCTCGTCTGTCAGCCTGTCCATCACCATAGCAAACAAGAAGGGGCTCAGAGCTGACCCTTGATGCAGTCCCACCTCCACCTTGAACTCTTCGGTCACACCAACAGCACACCTCACCAATGTCTTACATCTCTCATACATGTCCTGCACTTGTTTTTTTTTTTTTTCATATAAACAGTTTTCTGTTCCCACCCCAAATAACAAAATAGAGAAATACTTACATAGAACTGAAAGTGTAGAAAGATGGATAAAACTTTTGGTACAGCTACCGGGAATCGGCTCAGCAGTGTTTGCAGATACACCTCCAACTCCTTCTGCCTCTTTTCCACAAGTGTTTTGGAATTTTTACCAATTATCTTCTTCGGAGGCAACAGATGTTTGTCAATCTTCTTCTCTGAAGTGAGCTGAACAAAACAAATCAAATTCAATATTCTGAAATATTGTAGTGTACTTGAGGTGTTCTAACTCAGGGGGTGGGCAAGCTATGGCCCACGGGCCACATCCGGCCTGTTGGTCTTTTATAATCTGGCCTGCCAACGACTGATTGGAACAGAATCCATGTGAATGATTGACTGATTGCATTCATTTGCCTTTGACTTATAATGACAGCATTTCAATACCAGTGGTGCATTAGGCACCATCAGTTGATTTTACAGAGCTTGAACCACTTCCTGTTATCACGCTTCTACTGCACAGAGCCCATCAACAGCAATGTCAGAGAAAAGAAAAGTCAACAGCGAGTGCCGAGTGGTTCATAAGGAATGGACACCTAAATACCTTTTTACTAAAGTCCAGTCAAAGGCTGTATGTCTTATTTGTGAAAAAAACATTACAGTTTGTAAAGAATATAACATGAGCTGCCACTTTTCCAAGCATGCTAATCATACCAACAACCTGTCATCGCAAGAACGTCCAGCTTTGTGTATACAGCAAAAAAAATTGCCAATCCCAGCTTGAATTACTTGCCAATAAAAATATTCACAACTAAAATGTTTTTGCATCCAGTTCGGCAATTTTATATTTTCTCAGTTTATATAAATTCAATTTTTACAATATGCTAGATACATAACTGGAACTTACCTTTTCATGCAGTTCATGGAAGTCACTGTAGCGATGCTTTATGGTCCACCGATGGTCCCCAACCGTCACCTCAATTACATACACCTAAAAAGAGTAAAAACAAAAGAGAAAATTCCGAAGAAGAAAAAAAACACAAACAATTTCAAAACTCCAGTTTGATGTTCTCATTCGCAGGTAAAGCCTGGTGGTGGGAGCGTTATCTGGTGATGTTTTTCATCACCAAGCATTGTCTTGATTATTCTACACTTTGGCAATGAATTTGAGAATGACAACTAAGGAAAATAAATTAAGCTTGTTGACAAATATAAACAATCATGTCGGCTCACATGCTGTCATAATTAGTCCTAGTTGTAATGGAATAACCAGGATGCATTGCGGCACATTGAATAGATATAAAATATGCATAAATATGATGGTTTCTACATAAACTGTAAAAGTTTTGAGCTGTTTGTCATCTGAAATATATATATATATATATATATATATATATATATATATATATATATATATGATACACAATAAATTAAAAATTTAAATGCAATAATGTTCTCTGAAGTCTTTAACTTCCCCAGTGTGAGGAGAAACAGCTGACACCCTCATCATCACATAATGTTCTAATTTTATTAATACTGTATATGCAACACGAGGAAAACATGGAGCAATTAATTACTTTTGTTATTAGTTTTCATTATGCTGTCACTTTATGAGCAAAAAGTTTCTTTAAATTATTTTTGCCACAGTATTACAATCTACTGAAGTAAACAAGAGTTCTCTCAGTATATTTGAAGGCGCGAGACGACCCAAGTTAACTAACATGGTGTGAGCTAGCTGCCTAATGCTATGTAAATTAGCAAAGCTATCTTGGTTAATAAAGCAGAGAGAATGATCACAACTGCCGAAAGCATATTGTAATTTTAAGTTAGTTTCAAACAGCTACACAAATAATACTTAATTTTTCGATATAGAGTATTAAGGATACAGTAGTACAGAATATATGACAGCTAGCTAGCTTTGTTTTTGTAGTGCTTGTCTTACTAGCACAATGACTTTTTACTGTCAACAACACACTATGATTAGCAAGACAGATAAATAGCCTACGCCTTTCTATTTGTATATTATTATATAAACCAATGTTGATAAATCTTATAATCATTGCAATAATTTCTCTAACTTTTACATAAACAATGGCTCTATCCCAAATAGCTCAATTACAATCCAAGTGCACGACACAGCTGTGATATATTCTGTACACTATCTAGTGCACTCTATGAGCAAGAAAGCCGCATTTGGGATATGGTCAGCAGGATAACTGTCACGATAAACGGAGAATAATTCGTACGAGTTATTTGATATGCCAAAGCACAGCGATTAAATACACTTTAATTATACTTTTACAATAATTTCTGATTATTACATAATTTACCGTGTAGTTTTCCACTAGTTCCGATCCAACGATACAAACACTTCTTTCTGAGTTTTGCTCCGTCAACGCCGCGCAGTCCATTTTCAGCAGGTTAAAATTGCGCTACACCATTCTTTAGAAACCTAAACGATGACAATGCATGTTTCATGCGTGACCGTTTCGTGAGATCTGAAGACAAACCATTCTACAAACCAAACCACTTTCATTTCTATTGCGATTCCACCTGATCACAGATCATTTTTCTCTTTCCTTCTCTTGTTGTTTGGTGTTCATGTTATAAGTGCAACAGCGCCATCTAATGTACGGGAGTGTAACAGGGCAAAAGTCGTTCATGCTTTCACTGATTTGCTTCATCCTACAGTACTGTACTTGGGTCTTGGGGAAGACTGGAGCCTATTTCAGCCAACACAGAGAAAAGGCGAGGTACATCCTCAACCGTTCGCCAGGCCATGTCAGAGCCAAAACACACCCAACCATTCACAATCACATTCACACCAGGGGACAATTTGGAACAGCTAATTAGCCTAATGTGCATGTATTTGAACTGTAGGAGGAAACCAGAGTACCCAAATTAAAGTGCAAGCACTTGGGGAATATGTAACCTGCACAGAGAAAACACCCTTGTGGAGCTGAGGACCTTCTTGTTGTGAGGTGGATGTGCTAACTGTTATATCAATGGGTCACCCAAAGTTATACAGAGTATATAAATTAGCATATATTATTGATTTCATCCATGTTTGGCTGAGATAGGCTCCAGCCTCCCAAAAAAACCTTAATAGGATTAAGTTTTTTTGCAAATTAATGAATGATTAAATAATCTAGCGCACAGAAACAGAAAGTATGCAATCTCAAGATGAAAAATCATTCCGAGTGGATAGTCCTTGAATCATTACATGGATGGGGACAGTAGAGGCAGAGTGATACAGGCTTTGGGTTCCTGATTAGAAGATTGGGGGGTCCCATTATTACCAATCTGCTACTGCTGGCCTCTTAACCCTCAAGTGCTCAGATGTATAAATGAGATTCAAAAAAAAGTGAGTCACTCTGGATAAGGTTGTGTTCCAAATTACATGTATATAAATATACATAAAAGAAAACATCAGCCACTCACAGTTTGTTGCGTTCACTTGGAGGAGGCAGTTTCATAATTATAATTCTTTAAAATGGAAAAATAGACCATAAAAAAATCAAATTTTAGTTTCCTTGTGTTTCTATGTTGTATACCAATGAAAAAAAAATCACCTGAACAGAGTATGGTTTATTTACATTTTCATGGATTCACTCATTCATTCATTCATTTTCTGAACGGCTGGCGTCCATCTCCTTAAACTCTGGGCGAGGGCACTGTACACCGGTGTGTAGTACTCATCTGACCCACTTCTTTAATGGTTAAAATATGGCTAAATTATGTACATATAGAATATTAAAATCTGGCTTTACTTCATGTTTTAGTGTAGTATATACTATAATTCTTAAAAGAGAGTTAATGAGACAGTGTTGTGCCTTATGTGCCTGCTTGTCCATGTGCTCGGAGCTCACCTGTAGCTGTCACAATTATAGAAATTTAAAAGATAAACAATAAAAATGCATAAAAATTTCAAGCAGGGATGACAATGCAACACAAGTTCCATGAAGAAATGACATGTCAAGTCTGGAGTGGAGGAACTGCAACACTGACTATGCACCAAGTCTCCTGACCCAACATCAGTGCCTTTACCTCACTGATGCTCTCCCCCCCTACACCCCCCCCCCCCCCCATCCGTTACTCCGAAACGTCAAAACGGAAAGTCTTCCCACATGTCCAGTATAGACCAGGGGTCACCAATTTTTTTTTAAACTTAGAGCTACTTCTTGGTTAACAATTAATGTGAAGGGCTATCAGGACGATACACACCTGATATAATGATATTCATTTGTGTGAAGATATTGATTTGATTAAAAAAAAAAAAATAGCAAAAAAAAAAAAAAATTACATGCATTCGATGGAGAGTGGCACTATGGAGCCACTGTTTTAAAAATAGCAGTGAACAGGCCCACGGGCACCTCATGTTGATCTTGCGGGCGACCTGGTGCCCGCGGGCTCCATGTTGGTGACCCCTGGTATAGACAGTATCATAACTGCAAAGGAAGGTTAAATCTGGGATGGGGTGGCAACATATTGTAATCTGATGCTTTCAAAAGTTCAGGGTTAAAGTCGCAAGGTGTCGTCTGTTGGAAATAATCAACACTGTCAAAGCATGTCTTTATCTCAGAGCAATAAACCCTGGAAGCTGACCCCGGTGGCCGAAAGAGCACTGACCACACCCATCTCTGTAATCTGACCTAGTGGAGAACGATAATATTAGTACGGTACACTGTCAAAGAGTCATGAACCAAATTAATAAAGTCAAACAACAACAGGTTCTCCAAAGGTAGAAGTAAATGAAGGTACATTTTTAGTAGTCATAGGAACCAGTTTCCATTTTTTCAAACTTTGTGAATTCATTGTTTCACTAAAATCATTTTGGTGGCTTTTTGCATTGTTAATACTATAGTAGTCATCCGCAAGAGCATTGTATACCATAGATGAATGATATTTCTCTGATTTGGAGCAGTAATCTATTTTTGGCCCAGATCAGGCCTTTTAACAATGTTTCGCTCTTAAAAATTTTCTGACT
>CM045732.1:12477974-12570474 GCA_024760905.1 Plotosus lineatus
TATATATATATATAGTATTATTGCCTATTAGACTAGATTTGTTAGGTTGAATATTGTTTTGTTATTCGAAACAATAAGCGAACCCCCCCATCCTCTGAAACACATGAGCACGCCCAGCGTCCTGAAGCTATATAAGCTGTGATGCAGGTCACCGTTAAGCACTAGTGACTACAGTCTCTCAAGCGTTGTGTTTGTAAAAAGGTTAGATAAATAAACAAAACATACTACAAGCTCATTTCCCCAGGGTTTCACTCAGTATTCGGTGATTTGTTAGACAAGCAACGAGGGGGGAGAAAGAAAGTGGTGAGCGGACTGATTGTCGAGGGGAGTGACTCGGTCAAGCTGCCTGTCGAAGACACACCGCGTCAGGCTATGTACCAGAGAAAGCCAGTGACAAAGAAAAAAACGGAGAAGATTGTAAAAAGGTAGAGAATACTAAAACACCGAAGGTGAAAAAGCAAAAAAGACCCCAGAACCTCCCAATTGAACAGTGGAGTTTGTTCTTTGTTGCCTCGTCGAGAGGACGATGTGAATAAGATTAAGGCGCGCGAGGGAGACGCGAGCTGATGCTACACGACGAGAGAATGTGTGGGAAGGGGATGGTGTGTCACAGGGAAGTCCAGCGCCGAGAGCTGTCACTCAACGACGAGGAGTCGAAAGGAACGAAACACAGCTGGCACAAAAGCGGGAAACGCCGATGGCACAGCAACAGGCGAGAGCACCGTTTCGTGTTCCGCCGCAACCCGCCGAGACCACGACACTCCCAGGTCTCGGGGTCACTGCGGCCGGCCAACGTCCGTGGCAGGCGCGCGCCAGGGATGCGCGCGCCACGCAACACCAACCAGTTCCTCATGCACGAGAAGTACCAGCTCATGCACATGCGCTCCGACTCGGTCGGTACAGACAGCTGCTCCGACTGCGAGATGGACCCCGCAGATATGGACTCGTACCTCGGGGTACTTGAGAACGCTCGGGGTGCGCTACTGGACAGCCCCGAGTTACCGTTTACAAGTAGCGACACGTTTCACTTCTTCACGTTCCCGGAGATGGAGCGAGAGGACAGCATGCAGTACTTTCCGTCCGAGAACGACGTGATGCAGAGCGAAGTTTTCATGCAGAAGGACTTTAAGCAGTTTTGTGACGCCGTGGCATGTTCATAAACAATCGCCACAGGTAAATAACCTGGTGTGCATTGATTATTTGTGGCCATCAAGTCATCCAGACCAATAAGACTTATTATTGTCGTTGTTGTAAAGCCATGCAGGTGTCATGATTTTTTTTTTTTTTTTTTTTTTTTTTTTTATTAACTACCGTGCGTTGTTGTTGTAAAAGAAGTATAACAGAAGTGGGAGTGGCAGAATAGCCAATCAGATTCGAGATCAGTCAGTCCCTCCCTGCAGCTACAAAAAAAAAAAAAAAAAAAGCGTCTCTGTACTGGGCATCTAGTGCACTACCTGGATAAAGGAGCCCTATGTACCCTTTGTGTTGCACTTGTTTACTGAATAGGGAGCCTCTTGAGGGTCAGCCATATCCTGCTGTCTAAATGACGCTTTGAAATCAAATAAAATGACGTTTTTAAGAAAATTCTGTGTCCCAATATATTTGTGTTGTCTCTTTATTATTAGTACAGTATTATTATTATTAAATATTAGTGTGCCTAAAATATGTATATATACGCCGACATGTGTGTAGTTAATGTATAATTAATATAGAATTACTATTTTAATTTATTTCTCAATTGTTATCAATTAAATGTGAATGAATGTTGTTTTTAAGTCGAGCTTCACATGAAATATTAAAAGTTAGGCAAGGGGAAAAAATGGAGTAAATATCAAAGTATTAATCATGGAAGAACTGTCACTGTATATTTAGAGCACTAAAACAAAGACCAATTACAATAAGCTGTAGGAGTGAGTAAAAACATGGTCAGAAATGTAGGGGAGCGTTCATAGCAAAAAAAAAAAAAAAGGCTCAATAAAATGTTAATTATTTGCTATTTTAAGTGGATTCATTTTATTCAATTTCAGAGGTTCCTAAGTGGTGGCCTTTTGTCCCCTTTTTAGCAGGTATCATTTGCCTGAAAATGTGGATATAGTGTAGTGTCCTTTCTATATGGATTTGCACTATGTTGGAGCGTTTGCTTGTGGAACGAGGCTTTGAAGTAATATAGGCAGTTTTCTCTACGAAAGCTACGTGCTAAACAAAATGTTTCGGTTGCAACAGCAAGGGAACGTACAGTTAAGTTTCTTTCTTATTGAGCTCATATTATAAGCCTGTATAAATCTACACATTATATAGGCCACTGATTACACTTGCGTTGACACGTCATTGGCTTTCAATCTCGTCTCCGGGGCCTCCCCACACTCCCTTTGTTGTGATTGTTGAGAGGAGGTACTGTCTAGGGTGACTGGAATTGAGAAGCGCTGTTATATCAATAAATTAGACTTTGCAAATATGGTCCTTTCTGGTTAAATAAAAGCAGAGTCTAGAATTAGGTCAATAATCTAGAAAAGGTAATCAATGATACGGTTTATTCTATTAAAATAATAACAATAATAATAATAATAATGCATTGTTATTCCCATATGAAGAACAATGGGTAACAGTGGTGTAATGTGGCCCCTGGCTGATCAGAGCAGCGAACATGATTAACTATTTATTGATAAGTTCTTTGGACTGTATCGTATCAGTAATGGTAATTTTAATAATATGATCATTTGTAATATATCTGCATCCACAGGATATTTGCAACTGCGTGTTGTTTGATTGCTCTCCATGACTTGGATTTCAGCTTATGTCCCATCAGTATAAAAAAAATAAATAAATAAATTTCTGCAGAGCGATAAGCCCACCATAGTCTAGTTAAAAAATTTAATGAAAGTATTTGGTGGTAAGAATATATATTAATTTTAAGTAGTTATTATTTCAAATTGCAGGAAATAAATGGATGCATTCAGCTGTTGATGCCGGTTTGGGGTTATTTAGCTGGTGAGGATTGAAGCATGAATGCAGAAATTATCTTGTAAAATAAAAATTGATTATTAAAATGCTGTTTTTTTTTTTCTTTTTCGTCTTCTTTTTTATTTTTAACAGTCTATTAAATATGGTTCAAATAAAACAGTCCACTCAGCACATGGCTGATAGCGATTAGGTCATGTATACTGTAATTTGATTTTGGGGAAATCACTAATATTGCTGATGATATTTTGCAAAGAACCTTCTAACCATTGTCGACATTTCTAATGTCCTCTTAAAATGCAGCTCAAACATAAATATATTTACTCAAAGTAATGCAGATCTATCCTTTATGTCTGATCTTGTGATATTCAGTATTTTAAATTTAGGTTACCGTGCATATTTTATTCAATGAGAGATGATGATTTTGACCGTGGGGCTGGTTTTACTTTATGAGGATTGTGGAAGTTCAGTCATTAAGGTTCTGATCTATTTAGTCCTCTTTCAATTGTAAGGACTTTTCGGGATGTATTTGCTAAATAACTAAATGCAAATAAGTTTATTAATTATTGTCATAATCTGCTCCAGTGAGACAATTAATGACTAATCTTAATAAGCTTTTGCTTCTATGTACTTATTGAATTTTCAATGAAGTACGTACGAGATTCCTCATACTTCTATAAAACGTTCCAATGAAATTAAACTGAACTATAACTATTATTTCCTTTAATGTTCTATATAGGAATTATACAGTTTATGTAACACTACAGTGTTGCTTACTACCAAATTACGGTACATGTACATATTGCGACAGTACATGTGTGAAAATATGTTAGATTATGCCATTAAAATATTGCATTAAAACTTTTAGAGGGATATTTTTGTATCTCTCACTTTCCGCGGTTAATGGGGACCGAGACACCCGCCCCGCGATTGTCGATTTCTGCAAAGTAGGATCAACCCCCCTGACTGACATATACGTACATGTACATGTGTATATAATATCAATAAATACATATTCAACAATATAAATCCTTATAATAACAATTAAACATTCAAAAATAATGCATAAGATGTAAATAAAATATAAATACACACATACAGACGCGCATGCGCGCACACTCAGATGCTCACCTCACATAAAAATGTAAGTAGTTTTGTTGGTGGGTTTTTTTTTTTTTTTTTTTTTTTTTTTTCATAATCGGCCTTGTTTTGTGGCATTTTCCTTAACATTTCCCCTATTTTTCCTTAAGTTCCATATTTTTTTATTTTTCAATGAATATTTTTCAAAAACCCGCGATGCACTGAAGCTACAGAAACTGAAGCACGAAGTAGCAAGGATCACTGTATTTGAATGTTTTTAGGGATGTTCAATCCCCCTTATAACATATTCAGAAGATATTCTTGTATATGTACTGTATACCCAGCCAATAAATGTTGCAACATTAATATTTTGTTTGATTGCCTTTAGCCTTGAATACCAGACTCAGCAGCAGCATACTGTATTGATCCTGGCATTGTGTGCACACAGTTCCATACCAAGTAAAAAATAAAATAACGATTAAAGTCTCAAATAGGAAAAAATATATATTCTGGTTACTGGTGTGTTGACATGCTTCTGGCATCACTGGCCCTTGCATGTATCCGCTCTCTCTTAGCGAGGGCAGACTCCCTCTTGGTCAGCTCACTGGCCATCACAGGGCAGGAACACGCTGACGGCTATGCAGCCTACTCTTGTCAAAGGTCAGAAATGGTTCTTTTTCATGAACCTCACACCATAGACAGTGAGAAACGTGGCCGGCCTTCGATAACCCAGTTAGTGGTACTGGGGGGATAGTGACAACCTGTGGTGAGTGGGGCTTGAACCCTGACCCTTAGAATCAGTGATCCAGCACCTTTTACCACCAAGCCACCACTGCCATATATATATATATATATATATATATATATATATATATATATATGTATATGTATATATATATATATATATATATATATGTGTGTGTATATATATATATATATATATATATATATATATATATATATATATATACAGCACAGCTCACCGCTCAAAGGCCTGGGTTCTATTCCCAGCTTGGCCATTTTCATGTAGAGTTTGCATGTTATCCCCTTGCTTGTGTGGGTTTCTTCCGAGTGCTCTATTTCCGCCCACAGTCCAAAAACATGCACAGTGGGCTAATTGACTGTTTCAAATCACACCTAAGTGTGAGTAAGAATGGTTGTGTGAGGGTTGGCGCAGCAATGGTCTGACGAGCTGCCCAGGGTGTAACCAGCCTTCACTCAGAGTTGGTTAAGATGGGTGCCTGCCTCTCCAAAAAAAAAAAAAAATTCATGGTACCACAACAAACCTACCAAATCAGGACCATGCACCAAAACTCAAAGACCAGGTAAGATGGGCATTAATCAGAGTGGCAGCACAGAGACCACAAGTAACCCAGAAGAGACTGCAGAGTTTCACAGCAGAGAATGATGTATCTGTGCATAGGACCACAATACATTATATATCCTCCAGAGAGGTGGGCTTTATCGAAGAGTGGCCAAAAAAAAAAAGCCTTCGCTTAGTGTTAAAAATAAGATGGCACATTTTGAGTTTTCCAAAAAGCATGTGGGCGGCTCTCCAAATGTATGGAGGAAGGTGCTGCGGTCAGATAAGACTGAAATTGAACTTTTCGTCCACCAACAAAAACACTATGTCTGGTGCAAACCCAACACATGCCATCACCCAAAGAACACCATCCCCACAGTGAAACATGGTGGCGGGAGCAGCATCATGCTGTGGGGATGTTTTTCAGCAGCAGGGACTGGGAAACTGATCTGAGTCAAGGGAAAGATGGATGTTGCTAAATACATGGATATTGTTGATCAAAACTTGTTCCAGTCTGCCTGTGATTTGAGACTGGGACAGAGGTTCACCTTCCAGCAGGACAATGACCCGAAGAATATTGATAAAGCAGTACATGAGTGGTTTAAGGGGAAACATTTCAGTGTGTTTGAATGGCCGAATCAAACCCCAGACATCAATCTAATTGAGAACCTGTGGTTAGACTTGAAGATTGCTGTTCATAAGCAGAAACCATCCAACATGAAGGAGCTGAAGCAGTTTTGCCTTGAGGATTGGGCAAGAATCCCAGTGGCAATGATTTCCTGTGTCGTTCAGTGGTGCATTGAGGTGGTATCTGTCTCTCACTGAACATGCTCCAGTGACTGGTCAGCAGATTGGGATGCAGATGGGAGGAATTGTTCATTACAGCATGTAACACCTTGGCATTATTGCTTCACTTGATCGGGTCAAGTCTCAGCAGCATATGGCAAAAAAAAATAATAATAATACAGTAAAGTCAGGGGATGATCTGAATGTACTGAATGACCAGGTTATCCCATCAGTGGAGTGGTCTCTGTGGATCGCACAGATATTAAATCGGGGGCTTAAATAGTAAAAGAATGGTTCAGAAAGGGCAGAATTGTGGTGTTGTGGTTCCACCTCATAGTAAAAAAGTCCTGGGTTTGCTGGTGTGTTTCTGTGTAGCATGTTCTCCGTGCGCTATCATGGGTCTCCTTTGGGTTTCTTCCCATAGTACAAAGACTAGGCTAATTAGGTTAATTGGCTGTTCTAAATTCCCCCTAGGTGTGAGTGTGGGTATAAATGTGTGTGTGCGTGTGTGTGTGTGTGTCTTTGCAGCTCGAGTAGGATTACACTGTTCGGCAAATGAATGAATGAAGGAATAGTTCTGGAATTCTTCTTCTTTTCCTTTCGGTTGATTTGGCATAGGTTTTTACGTCGGCTGCCCTTCCTGACACAACCCTTTAGCAAGGGAGAGAAACATACTGACAGCTTTGCAGCTACTCTTGTCGAAAGTCAGCAATGGGTCTTTTACAAGAACCTCTCACCATAGACAGTGAGTGACATGGCCAGCCTTTGATAACCCAGTTAGCTGCACTGGGCGGGACAGTGACAACCTTGTGGAGAATGGGACTTGAACCCCCAACCTTAGGATCAGCGATCCAGCACCTTTTACCACCAGGTCACCACTGGCCAGGGTTGGAACGTAGATAAACTGGTAATTTGAGAGCATTGCCTTTGCAGCTCAGCTCCCGCTTCACCATGATGGACCAGTACAAGCTCAGCTTTACAGCAGAGGCTGTAGCGATCTGCCTGTTGATCTCCCGCTCTGTCCTTCCCTCACTCATGAACAAGATCCCGAGAAACTTGAATTACTCCACTTGGGGCAGGACTTCATTCCAGACCCGGAGGGTGCGTTCTACCCTTTTCCGGCTGAGAACCATGGCCTTGGACTTAGAGGTGCTGATTCTCACCCCGGCCGCTTTGCACGCAGTTGTGAATTGCTCTAATGAGAGCTGGAGGTCCTGGATTGATGAAGAGAAAAGGACATCCGCGGAAAGTGGAAACGAGATCCTACGGAATAATTTTCACAAATTAACCACAGAGTTCTCGCCTTAATGCTATTGAAAGTCTTTGGGATTCGCTGATTCGATTTTCCGGTCATCAATTAAAGATTTCAGTAAAAATAAACTAACCTAGCTTTGGGAGGAAATAATCGTTGTGATGTTACATAAGTATGTCCAATCAGTTCAGTTCAGTTCATTTTCTGTACCCGCTTAATCCTAATTAGGGTCGCGGGGAGGCTGGCGCCCATCCCAGCCAACTTCGGGCGAGGGCAGAGTACACCCTGGACAGCTTGCCAGGCCATCGCAGGGCGGAAACACGCCGACGGCTTTGCAGCCTACTCTTGTCGAAAGTCAGCAATGGTTCTTTTACATGCCTCACACCATAGACAGTGAGAGACATGGCCGGCCTTTGATAACCCAGTTAGCTGCACTGGGGAGGACAGTAACAACCTTGTGGAGAGTGGGACTCGAACCCCCAACTTTTGGATCAGCGAGCCAGTGCCCTATACTACTAGACCACCACTGCCCCCTCTGTCCAATCAGTGACATGATTATGTGCGGTAATCAATTCTAAACACAGTTCAACAAAATATTCGAGTGCAGGGCTTTGTTTAGCTGAGTAGTGTGTGTTTTGTGTTTTTTCTAATACTGTATATATTTGCATTAAAATTGATTTGTCTTTTTCATAAGATGAACAATGAGTACTGTCACAAAGACCGGATGCAAAAAGAAACAGAAGCACTTCAGAGTGAAGCTGTTTGTAAATTAGTGAATTACATCAGTAGTGGTCTTTTCAAAGCAGTGACTATTTATTTTCAGCCAAACATTGCTGAATAATTGAATAGTAGATGAAGGAAATAGAGAAGAAAAGGACTAACAGACAGTGTTTCAGGAATGTTTCATCAGCACAAGTTCTCATTATTATGATGTGTTGTTGTTGTTTTATACAATATAAAATGGCATATGGTAATAATCTGAAAAACAAGATGCAAGACATATTCAACTTCTTGTTCATGTTAACTCAATATTCTCACTGCCTTATGTTCATAAAGCAAAACCCCTTAAGCACACCGATTTCTACCAAGTTTGAGGAAACCATATTTGTTAGTTCATACATAAAATAATTGGAAAAGGTTTGCGGTGGTTTGTAGTGCGCCATTATTTTCAGTAAGCAACATTATAATGACAATTTACCACGACCCAAACTACTGTTATTCATATTTCATTCTTATCTGTAAGATATGGTATAACATGAATTGTTTCTTAACCGAGCACAAGGTCTGCATAAAGTAATCTATGTCTGAGGTCTTTTGGTAAAGAGCATGACAAAGGCGAGGTCTATATATCTATATAAAAAGACCGATGGTCAAAAGGGCTTTTACTGATGCATGTAACTGAAGGGCTGTCCAGAGTTATAATCCGAAAGCTTACTTATAGCTGCATGTAGCATAAGCACAAGTATTTTCTGTCTGATCAGAATTAAGTGAGAAATAAGTTTTATAAGCATCCTTTTTCAAAAGTTCTTTCCACATTCTTATTACACACTTATTACAATGATGTCACTCATCAGACTTTTCCTGAAACATACAGTGGTATCAGAATAACATACGAATCTAATACGATCCTTATAAATCATTTTCCTCATGGTAGCATATACAGAAGTGTAAAAAACAAAAACAAAAAAACAAAAAAACAGTGGTCCTAAAACAGAACCTTTTGGAATACCAAGCTTTACCTTAGCATGCACAGAGAAGTCTGTTAAGAGAACTTCAAAAAAGATAATAGTCACTCAAATAAGATTCAGGAGAGAATCAGATCCATAACTTCAAAGACATTTTCTTGTCTATAAAAGGGGATTTCTTGCAAAGGCAAAAGGCAAAGGCAAAGGTCGCAGTAATATCAAGTAGCACAAGCAAGGAGTCACAGCCCTGATCAGAATCCAGGAAATGATTATTGACCACTTTACCATCAGTGTCTATATATATATATATATATATATATATATATATATATATATATATATATATATATATATATATATATATATATATATATATATTTTTTTTTTTTTTTTTAATTTTATTTATTTATTTTTTCAAAATGGCAATATGTAAATGAGATAATATTTGAAATACAGTGACCCTGAGCACTCACTCACTCTTACTTATTTGAGAAACAGCATAATTCTATTAGGGTAATTGGGAATCTGGAGAGCTGGAGTATGTCTCGGCTGTCTCGGGCTACTGGAAGGGTACATCCTGAACAGCTCACATAACTGTTCACATTCATACTCACACCTAGGGTCTATATGGAACAACCAGTTAGCCTAATATGTATGTCTCTTTGTACTTCAGAAGGAAACTGGAGTACCTGGAGGTAACCGACACAGACATGCTAACTAATTAATCGCCATGCTACTGACAACCATCACCCAACTGCAAAAATTGTGGTACATTTTTTTTTTTTCCCCCGAAACAAATTCAATGTAGTGTAGCTAAACACATTAGATGAGTATTCCTAGATACGAGAAACCTTCTGGAGGTTAATTGTAAGTTAATTTGACCATCCATGTCATACAGTATTTGCACCACTGTACCTCAATTACCTCATACTGTATGGATCTCTGTCTCACAGACACATGTGCAAATAAGTTTACAGTACTGTATTTTGAAAAAAAACTCATGAGAACATATATTAAAGTAAATTTTTGCTCACTTGAAAGAGGGCGAGAAGGACTGACGTGGGATTTGGCTCATGCACAGCACTGAGCACAACACTACAATCTTTGATGAAAAGCAAGCAGTCCTGCCCATGCACACTTGTTCTGACATGTCACACAGTTTCCATTTCACAGGTGTGTCAGTTTGAAACAATACTTTTTATTATGCAGTGATTATGCACAAGAAATGATGCATACTTTGCTGATTTACACTGAATTTATATTATATTTTCATACTTATTTCAATAAATTTGCTGCTAATATGCAACCATTCACAGTCACATTCACACTTAGTAGCAGTGAGACATGCCCTATTAGCTAAACTAGCCCACAGGGAGAACATGCAAACTCCACATAGAAATGCCTTCATTGGACACAGACATTAAAACATGGACCTTCTTGATGTGTGGCAGACATAACCGCTACGCCACCATGCTAATCAGTGAATAGAGTGCTTCTTAATAAAAAAAAATGTAGCATAGAGCACAAGAGAAATGAAAAAAAAAAAAGTTAGACGTCAGCTGTGGGCTGAATAAAGAGTATGAATCATAGGGTTCGAAAATACTGGCTGAAGCAGCTAAGCAAATAAGGAAGCTTAAAATGTAAATTGTGTCCCTGTTTGATGCCAAATTTCATGGGATTTGCTTATATGTTTACCTCATAACATGTCAGAATGCTCTCAGTTTATTTTAAAATCCCTTGTTTCTATAGAAACTACAGAGCAATTTTCCCACGTCAAAATTTATTAATGAAGGTCACATGATGAAATGTTTACCTTTATAGCATTTAGCGGATGCCATAATCCTGTGTGATTTACATTTGTCATTTTAATACGACTGAGCAAATTGTGTGCGAATCAGATGATTCGCTGTGGCGACTATCGAGAACGGGAAAAAGCCGAAAAGAAAAAGAAGATTTGAATACAACGGTCAAGGGCCTTGTTCAAGGGCACCTTCGGGGTAGTGGCGCTAGACCAGTAAGCCAACGCCGTAACCAGTTAGCCACCTCTGCCATAATATAAGATTTCCAGACCTAAAAAAACAAACAAACACACATTCACAAATACAAGTACAGTAGTTTATTGTACAGCATTGACAGACTAGGATTTTGTCTTTTGAGCTTCGTGTCCAAAATGGACACAGTACTGACATGGATTTAGGGAAATATGACTTTTTATTAGGAGTAAAGTGTACACCCACTTATTCATGCAGTCGTCTAATCACATGGCAGGAAAACAGTATAAGAATCCTACAGATACAGTTCAAGTGCTTCAATTAATATTCACAGCAAACAATCGGACAGGGGGAAGAATGCGATCTCAATGACCCTGGTGGGCGGCATGATGCCATAGTGGTTAGCACGTCTGTTTTACAGCAAGAAGGTCCTGAAGTCTTTGGCTCTGTAAATTCATTTTTGTGTGGTGTCTGTATGTTCTTCCCACATTTGTGTGGGTTTCCTCTGGTCACTCCAGTTTCCTTCCATAATCCAAAGACATACACACTATGAAAAACTGCCTGTTCCAATTTGCTCCTTGGTATGAGTGCGAATGGTTGTGTGAGTTGGCCCTGCGATCGCGAGCTGAACAAGGTGTACCCTGCCTTCACACAGTATCAGCCGAGATGGATCCCAGTCGTACCTTATTTTAAAATTCCTTACAAAATGCAAGGTAAGGTCGGTATTAGAAGTCACCCATACACATTGTCATCCATGTCTTCCTGTTTCACTCATTTGCCAAAATACTTGATTCTATTAATCTTACAGGAAGGCCGGGGTGACCTCTGTACAAATAGACCATCACAGGGCAAAGATACACACAATAAATCTGTCTGAAAGAGGATGTAAGGACATGTATTATTATTATTATTATTATTATTATTATTATTATTATTATTATTATTATTATTTATTTATTTATTTATTTATTGGGGTGGGGGAGGGGTATCAACATGATGATTTTATGGTCAAAGTCTCCAATCAGATGCCACCTTGATGTCAACAAACTATCTGGAATACAAGTTTGAAATCTAAGCACAGATGTAAGTGTCTTTGGTTTGCTAAATGATACCACAACTTTAAATAAAAGCAATTATTGTCGGAAAATGCCAAAATGAAGTTGTTTTGGCAACAAACATCAAGGTAACTTGGGGTAAAAAGATGGATAGATGGATATGCAGAAAATAATTTGTTAATTATAACAGGTGTGACAGTATCTGTCATATTTTGTACTTGTTGTTGTTGTTGTTGTTGTTGTCTTTTCCAGGGTCTATGAAACCTGCTCAGTTGCATGGCACTGTGGATCTCATGAAATTTTAGCAAAATTTGTATATCTTTACTGGGCAGTGGTGGCCTGGCGGTAAGGCATTGGATTACCGATCTTAAGATTGGAGGTTCAAGTCCTACTGTCAACAGCTGTCTCCCCAGTGCAGCTACCTGGGTTATCAAAGGCCGGCCATGTCTCTCACTATCCATGGTGAGAGGCCTGTAAATGAACCATTGCTGATTTTTGTCCATTGTAGCTGCATAGACGTCAGCGTGTTCCAGCCCTGTGGTGGCCTGTCAGGGTGTACGTTGCCCTTGCCCAAACTCTGCTGAGATGGGTGCCAGTCTCCCAGCAACCATAATTAGGATTCAGAACATGAATGGAGAATTTCTCTGCTTAGGAAACAAAACTAAGCCAAAGTTTTTCTTGTAAGAGGACTATCATCCAAAATCATGACAAAATAATTTAGTGACTTCAGAATCAAGGTCCCCCAGTGCAGCAAACTGGGTTATCAAAGGCCGGCCATGTCTCTCACTCTCTATGGTGTGATGTTCATGTAAAAGAACCATTGCTGACTTTCTACATGAGTAGCTGCATAACCGTCAGCGTGTTTCCGCCCTGTGATGGGCTGGCGAGCTGTCCAGGGTGTACTCTGCCCTCGCCCGGAGTTGGCTGAGATGGGCGCCAGCCTCCCCATGTCCCTAATTAGGATTAAGCGGTTATAGAAAATAGACAATGAAATGAACCGAATTAGGCTTTTCTCATGCCTTCCCTATCATATGACTTAAACCCGGTTAAATCATGTGGCTGAACATAAGAGTCCACAAAATGCAACGCAGCACTCTGAGAAATGTGGAGGGATTCTGGATTAATAAGCGATCTTAGTTACTTTGCTCTGTATTCTCATCAAATATTATAGGAAAACAGCTCGGTTCTGTTTTGTTGACAATGGGAGGGCATGCAAGATCCTAAATGTAGTGGTGTCAGTAATTATGCAACCCAAGATCCTGGGTTAAGGTCCGGGATCAGGTTTTTTTCCCTCCTACAGCCAAATGACATCATGCTGATTGGCTGTTCCAAATTGTCCCAAGGTGTGAGTGTGAATAGTTGTGTGTGTTGGCGCTGTGATATATTGATGAGCTGTTCATTGTGTTTCCACCTTCGAGTCGTGACTCAAAGGTGGCTCTTGGGTGGCATCAGCAACCGTAGTAGGATTTATATTGCGTGATTTACTTAGACAAATCAATTACTTATTTTTTTTCTACTCCAGAAACGTCATTACCTTTCTTTACTCAGGTTCACTGCAAAAAAGGTTTAGATAAAATACAATAAATAAACACTGAATTTCAGGAGAAAATGACTTTATGCCTGAAACTGACTTTTTCGGAATGTTGGATCCAATCTAGAAGGTTTAATAATATCACATCTCATGTTTTGCGATCATATTGACTATATTCAAGATATTTTAATCTACTAAGATTTTTTATGTTCAACAAAGTTGTTTTTGCGTCGTTATTAATAATTTTAGTAATGAGCATCTTACAGATACTGATAAACAAAGTTCCCATATACTGTAAATCACTACAGTGTGCTATGCTGCATGCACTGCTGGCCTAGAGTCAGTTTCTGAACTCTTGGTGTGTACACATAGAATTTCACACCCTCATGTTAGTGTATACAGACGCTCCCCGACTTACGTTTTAGTTTGGCTCCAGACGGACGAACGTAAGGTGAAAAAAAAAAAAAAAAACGCAAGTTGTTACTGTATGTTCCAGTGACGTATGACGTTCATACTGTACTATACATCCATAAATACCATTACCGTATCTCATAAAACACCCCTAAATCAATTATTATAAACATAACATGGTAAAATAATATCAAATATATCAAATAATATCTACATTAATTTCAAATAAATAAAATTCAAGCAAAATACTGTAATTTCAAATAGATAAATTTTAATCAAATTCACTCATCACATATCAAATACAGTATCAAATATAACCTTTAACATTCTCTGTGATGCGATCTTTCTGCTTGTAAATGGTTCCGATGGTCGACGGAGCCATTTGGAAGAAACGTGCAACATTCACGTGTTTTTCACCAGCATCAATTTTCTTGATAATAGCCGTCTTCGTTTCTAACGAGATGGCTTGCCGCTTTTTTTGATTACCACCATCACTAGTAGGCTTACGCTTCTGACCAATCATATTTGCTTAGGGTTACAAAAGTCCACAATACAGTGTAAACACAAAGATCACAGAGACGACATCTTAACACAAGGGTAACACGCAGTGAACTGGGAAGAAGGAGGGGCACGTTCAGTCTGTCGTTTGTAAACAATGGATGCAGCGTCATGTGTAAGTAGCATATTACGTCAGCGTACTATGTAGGTACGTCTCGTACTATAGAGAGCACACTAAACTCAAAATGACTTTTTTTTTAAACTTAAAATCGAAAAATATCTAAAACGAATGAACTTAAAGTGGGGAGTGTCTGTAGTCAATGCATCAGACATTACATGGTCAAAAGTTTATGGACAACTGACCATCACAGCTTCTTCTTCTTCTTTTCCTTTTGGCTTTTTCCCTTATTCAGGGGTCACCACAGCAAATTATCTGATTCACACATTTGATTTGGCATAGGTTTTTACGTCGGATGCCCTTCCTGACACAACCCTTCAGCAAGGGGCAAAAACACGCTGACGGCTTTGCAGCCTACTCTTTACAAAAGTCAGCAATGGTTCTTTTACATAAACCTCTCACCATACACAGTGAGAGACATGGCCGACCTTTGATAACCCAGTTAGTTGCTCTGGAGGGGACAGTGACAACTTTGTGGAGAGTGGGACTTGAACCTCCAACCCTAGGATCAGTGATCCAGCAACCTATACCACTAGGCTACCACTGCCCTGCTGACCATCACAGCTATGTGTTTTTAATAATCCCATTCGAGCCGCTTTACTTCATGCACAGGAGCATCGTTATGCTGGAACTTAATGTTTAGGCAGCTTTTTAATCCTGGTAATTAATAATAATTATGACCTTATGCAGAGGCTCTGGGTTTGGGGCCCCCTCACTTCTTGGGGCCCTGTTCCTGTGTTGTTCATTATTCCATCCTTGATCATAAGACTGTATGCTTCAAACTTTGTGGCAACAGTTTGCAGAAGGCCCACATATGGGCGTAATGGACAGGTAAAGCTGGGAATAAATTACTAGGTCATGTTCATGAATGAATTCATTGACCCACACACTTAATATCATCCATGCATCCCGCCTACTATTCATCTATTATCTATACTGCGCTTATTCATCAGAGTCATAAGGGACGCTGGAGCCAAACCCACTGACTTCTGGTGAGAGGTGAATTACACCTTGAACAGGTCACCTGGATACTGCAGGGCTAAAACAGACATTCACACCCACATTTTGAGTAGCAGGTTGACCTCATGTGCACGTCTTTGGACTGTGGCTGAAAACTAGAAACACCCAGAGAAATATGTTGCACATGTAAATATTTACATGATGGACTAAAGTGTACATGTGACTGACATTTAGGACTCAAGAAAATAAATCTAAAGGACACCGTACACTTGATGTGGTTTCATAGCAGCGTTCTTGGTTTACCATGGAGAATGCAGGCCTTCTCCCTTCCCCCCTCAGCTGCTGCTCTCAGGATTATTCAGTGTGATGATGTAAAGAGGACACTGAATCCCAACTGATCCTCTCTCTCTCTCTCTCTCTCTCTCTCTCTCTCAAACACACATATACACTCTCTCTCTCTCTCTCTCTCTCTCTCTCTCTCTCTCTCTCTTTCTCTCTCTCGCTCTCAAACACACATATACACCCACTATCTCTTTCTCTCTCTCTCTCTCTCTCTCTCTCTCTCTCTCTCTCTCTCAAACACACCCACACACTCTATGTCTCTCTTTCAAACTCTCTCTCTCTCTCTCTCTCTCTCTCTCTCTCTCTCTCTCCAACTCTCTCTCTCTCTCCCTCTTTCCAACTCTCTCTCTCTCTCTCGCTCTCTCTTTCAAACACATATACACAACCCCCCTCTCTCTTTCAAAAAACATATACAACTACTCTCTCTCGCTCTCTCGCGCTCTCTCTCTCTCTTTCTCAAAGACATATATATATATATAACCCCCTCTCTCTGTCTTTCAAACTCACATATCCACCCACACACACGATCTCTCTCTCTCTCTCTCTCTCTCTCTCTCTCTCTCTCTCGCTCTCTCTTTCAAACATATATACACAACCTCTCTCTCTCTCTCTCTCTCTCTCGCTCTCTCTCCCCCCTCTCTCTCCACACACTCCATCAGCATTCTCTGTAGGACACTGTCAATGCCTTCTTTCCCTCTATTTCCCCTTTAACAGCAAACTTTCTTCTCTTTCCCAGGTTGTGCTAAATACCATGAATCTATACATCTTCTTCTTCTCTTTCGGCTTTTTCCCTTTCTCGGGAGTCGCCACAGCGAATCATCTGATTTGCACATTTGATTTGGCAGAGGTTTTTACATCGGATGCCCTTCCTGTCACAACCATTTAGCAAGGGACAGAAACACGCCAACGGCTTTGCAGCTACTCTTTTGGAAAGTCAGCAATGGTTCTTTTACATGCCTCTCACCATAGACAGTGAGAGACATGACCCGCCTTTGATAACCCAGTTAGCTGCACTGGGGGGACAGTGACAACCTTGTGGGAACTCGAACCCCCAACCTCAGGATCAGCAATCCTGCGCCCTATACCACTAGACCATCACTGCCCACCATGAATCCATACATAATTATACCAAAAGTGCAAGGACTGCTTGCGCATTCTTAAACTGAAGAAAGCCCCTAGTGCTCAGATGCTGGCTGTACATTTGACAGAGAGTCACATAAAAAAATTCACTTATAGCTGTGACTGCATGAGTACTGTATACAGTTGCTGCAACTTGAAGAACATTAAGTGGCTCAACTAATGTAGCTAGTTAGGCTAACAGTTAGCCGCTAACTCCAATGTGTGTGGCAGCCCACTGCTCCAAGTGTGTGCTCACGGTTTACATGTGTGTGTGTGTGTGTGTGTGTGTGTGTGTGTGTGTGTGTGTGTGTGTGTGTGTGTGTGTGCACGCGTACGTGTGTGCACGTGTGCGTGCGTGTGTTTTCACTTTGGATGAGTTAAATGCAGAGGAAATCCGTTTTCCGTACGGGATTAATAGAGTACGTATATCAAATTTTAAAAAAATCACTCACTCATTTGCCACACCGCTTAATTCTACTACTCGGGTCACAGGAGTTCTTTGCAGTTGATGCTGGGTGAAGGTGGAATACACACAGAACAGCTTGCCAAACCGTCACAGGTTAACATACATGGCCATTCACACTCACACCTAAGGGCAATTTAGCTAAATGAGCATGTCTTTGAGTTGTGGGAGGAAACCAGAGCACCTGGAGGAAACCCACACAAGAATACAAACTTCGCACGGAAAGGCCACCGTTGAGCCTGAGACTCAAACCCATGACCTTCTTTTGGTGATGTGGATATATCAACTGTCTGTTCTTATTTTCTGTGCAGAAACAGACGTACTTTTATTGCTACTTTTTCTCAAGTTAAGAATGTAAACCTTCACACGGGCACAAGACATTTAGCACAGCAGTTACTTGATAGATAAATATTAAAGATGGATAGATACTTCCATACATAATTAAACCCAGAGAGAAATACACATTTCCAGCAGCATTGCAGCATATATTTATTCTATAAAAACTCAAACTAAAATACAAAATATATATGCCATATGCCTAGTGAGGCATCTATAGTATAGTAGTAGGCCTCCGTCAGTCCCGAAGGGCAATGGGTGCGCTCTGGCTGGTATCCCAGCTGGTGATATTCTCCAGTGCGCAGCGCCAGGGTAGGGAGTAATGGAGGACAGGCTGTTACCCAACCAGCAAGTCCCCCCTCTCGGTGCCACCGGAAGGAATCAATGGAAGGGCAGAAGCGGATACAACTGGGTTCCAGTGCCGCTGCAGGAGTTACCAGAACGTTACTGTGAACAAACTGCCTCATGGGACTCCGACTCCCGATTAGAAACACGCTGACGGCTTTGTATCCTACTCTTGTCGAAAGTCAGCGATGGTTCTTTTACATGCCACACACACCATAGACAGTGAGAGACATGGCCGGCCTTTGATAACCCAGTTAGCTGCACTGAGGGGGGGGGACAGTGACAACATTGTGGAGGGTCGGACTCGAACCCCCAACTTTAGGACCACTAGTCCACCACTGCCCCGTCTAGTATAATATATATATATATATATATATATATATATATATATATATATATATATATATATATATATATATATATATATATATATGATGAGGCAGCTACATTAAAAATTGAAAGCTTAAAGAATTTGAGGCAGACATTGTTGAAAATACAAGAAAGTACATGAACTGTATAATCATACTGTAATGGTCCAGATTGACCGTTGAGTGCAGAGGTCAACAAAAGTCCAGTTTAAACATGCATGTGCAGATTAAGGTGCATGGTGTGCTGTGAGAGGTTATAATGCAGTTCAGAGGCTTTTGTTGACCTGGACGTTGGCAGTCCAGAGCAAATATTTTAAAATAATGTAAAAAGTCCAGTGTAAACATATATCTGCAGGTTAAGGTGCGTGGTATGCAGTAGAAGGTGGTGTATGTGTGTATGTGTGTGTGTGTGTGTGTGTGTGTGTGTGTGTGTGTGTGTGTGTGTGTCTGATGGCATGAGGGAGGAACAATCCCCTCAGTCTGTGAGTAGAGCAGGGCAATGACAGCAGCCTGGTGCTGATGCTGCTCCTCTGTCTGGTGATGACGGTGTGCAGCGGATGCAATGGTTTGTCTATAATTATCAGCAGCCGACTCAGCGCTCGCTCCTCGCCCTGCCACAGATGTTACACCGTCTAGTTCCGTCCCAATTACAGAGCCCACCTTCCTTACCAGTTTGTTCAGTCGTGAGGTGCCCTTCTTCATGCCTTACGAGGAAATACAGATGGCTCCGTCCTTTATTGCCCTTAGTATCAGTGATGGCAGTCCAGTCCAGTTTGTCATCCAGCTGCACACCTAGGTATTGTTACATCTGCACGATCTCTACCTGTTCCTCTCTGATTGTCACTGGCTCCGGGTGCGGCCCGGGTCTTCTGAAGTCCACCACCATTTCCTTCATTTTAACTTTAAAAATAAAACTGCATGGTGTTTTCAAAGATCAAAATGAAAGTGTAAAATATGCTGCTGGTACGTATATGGCCAGTTTAGGAACATCTATACCTCTAATTTTAATTCATGGAATTACCCTAGCTGTCAATCATGTGTCAGGAAGACAATACATAAGACATACCAAGCTTTATTTTTCACACGAAATATCAAAGATCTCCTGGGTTTTTTTTTTTTTTTCCCCAAGAACACATACATTATAAAACAGTAATGTCTGTTGTTTAGTCCATCTGCTTTAATGATTGATGTGTTGTGGGGGGCTTGTGGTCGTTTTCTGGGCAAATGCTAACCAATGAGCACAGTGACTTAGTTGTGAACTTTGTCACCTCACAGCAAAAGGGTTCAGGGTTCTGATCTCTGCTAATGGCGTTCCACATGGAGTATGTTTACCCATCGCTGTTTGTTTCCTCTGGATGCTCTACTATGAAGTCTGCTACGATTACAATAGTTCCAGTCTCTACTGCAGCAAAGGATCGCTGAAGCTTTCACTTGAATGGCTGATTTGAAAATTAATTAACCATAATGCATCACTTGAATTACAAGCACTGTTCGTATGTCTCAGTGACCCGATCTGGAGACCTACCGATTACTGTATTGTTGGAATAAGTTAGGTAGCCATATTTTTTTTCCATCTGGTCAACTATCTATTCAGGAATTTTAGTCCGTTTTTCATTCATAGTTTGCCCACCTGCTTAAACCTTTCAGGGTTGTAGGGAAGTTGGAGTCTATCTCAGCCGACTCTGAACGAAGGCCGAGGTATATCTTGAATAGCTTGCCACAAACACAATCTTTCACAGTCACGCCCAGGGGGCGATTGAGAATATCCAATTCGCCTTATGTGCATCTCTTTGGACTATGGGATAAAACCTGAGCATCCGAGGGAAAACCACACCAAAATGTCCTTGTTGGGTATCACACTCAGGTAGCAGGGTTCTGGTTTGGTTCATGGTTCATTATCTTCCATTTTATCCGTTAGTAGTGTCACAGAGAAGCTGGATCTGCTGCTAAAAGGTGGAGAAAGCGGGGTACACCCTGAACAGCTTGAACCCTAGAAACTGCAGTATGAAACACTGTCACTATGCTGCCTGGTTTTAGGATTATAAAGTATGATTTTGCATTATAATACAGTGGCATTTATTTAAACTTATGGTGATTAATACTAACTTAAAATTATAAACTTTCTTTTTTTGTATTTTTCCCCATTTTCTCCCTAATTTGGTCATTTCCAATTCCCACCTTTCACATGACCATTACCGATCAGGGAGGGATGAAAGCATTCACCCGCCCCCTCCATGATATGCAATCATGCAATAATAACCATCCACCTCTTTTTGAACTGAAGCGGATGTACTGTATATTTGGGAGCAGTCTAACACACTCTGGGAAGCACTATCTGCCCCCCATACAAATGAGCTGATGCCCATGATTGGCTGGCGATCGCTGTGATTGACAGGCAAGTGAGCATATGCCGTCCCTCCCTCTTGTAAGAGTTTGGCCCATTTGTTCCCATGGATTCCTGGATACGGACAGCTGTGGCATTAAATTAAAAATAAACTTTCCTTATTTAATACTCCTACCATCCAATAAAATAAACTAAACAAGCAAGCCTCAGGCACAAACAATTTCTTGGCTGATTGATCATATTTGTAAAGACGAAAATTCAAGCCAAAAACTGGTGCCATGTGGAGGACAAAGCCTATCCCAGCTAACTTCAAGCAAAGTACACCCTGCACAGCTCATCAGAACTTCGCAGGGCTCGCAGACATACAACCAGTCACACTCAAATTCACAACTACAGACAATCAAAAATATTTAATTAGCAGAATAAATATGCATGTTGTGGACTGTGAGAAGAAATGAGAACATCTGTCAGAAACCCACACAAGCACGAGCTTGTGGGCTCAAATCCTGAATCTTCATTCTATGAGGTGGAAATGTAACCATGCCAATCTGATACCCTCCTTTAACAATGAACTACAGTACGTATATGAGATAAATTGCCATGGAGACAAAATTCACAGATATTTTTTTTCTAGTGGGCTTTAGGCTATGGCTTTGTGCTGGCCTCTCAACCCTGGCAGAAGCAAACCTTGCTTTGGACATCTTTGCTTCTGGAAAGGGAAAATGTGATGTAAAAGCATATAAAGATGTGCGGTGAGGAATGGGGGTGGGGGGGGTGGGGGAGATGATCCGGTGTCCAGATACTTTTGGATATTTGTGAAGTTAATATAAGGTGAGAATTCACAACGCCTGTCTGTGATTTTTTTTTTCTGAGGTTGTGTACATTGCAGTAGCAAACCATGTTCATCTTGTGCTACGTACGGCTTCAGTGGTTAGATGGAGCCTACCCTTGATATACTAATCCATCATCACTCAGTTGTAGGATTATAACACACACACACACACACACACATCACAATCATCCCACTGCCAGTCAAATAGCTGGTCTCCTAAAGATTTCAAGTGATATTATTATTATTATTATTATTATTATTATTATTGTTTTACCAGTCACCGTTAGCAGGTGAGCTGGAGACAATTCCAGCTGACATTGGAGGACAGGCAGGGCACAATTAATCATTTCCACAAAAAACATGTCTTTTAGATGAGTGTTTACATTTTGGTGCCATTGAGCAAGTGCAGCATTTGACACTGTCTGTCTTCCTTTCGGCTTTTCCCCTTTTACTCGGGAGTCGCCACAGCAAATCATCTGATTCGCACGTTTTGATTTTGGCAGAGGTTTTTACGTCGGATGCCCTTCCTGTCACAACCCTTTTAGCAAGGGACAGAAACACGCTGACGACTTTGCAGCTACTCTTTACGAAAGTCAGCAATGGTTCTTTTACATGCCTCTCACCATAGACGGTGAGAGACATGGCCCGCCTTTGATAACCCAGTTAGCTGCACTGGGGGAGCATTTGACACTATTAACCATGATAATGTATGGACAATCTGAAAACACTGTCTCTTTATACAGAGAAAGGTTTGCATGTGTTCATGTATGTTTGCACAATTACTTCCTTTAGCAAACAGACTAACCTGGATGTAGACAGTGGAGCCCTTTGTAAAGCCCCGAGGAACACAAAGAGCTGGTCACTGATTTGCCAAATGGTGACCTCCACATGTACCTTGAGATCCTGGGATAGAAGGCTGATCTGAATACAAGACTAGATATATTGATATGATTATTGATGTAATGAGTCTATTTTCTGCAAAGAAGGATCACAGGGCACGCAAGTCAGTTCTCGTGTGCTGTTTGTGATTCGCACTGTTTGTGAAGGAGTCATGTGACCTGTTTTTGCAATAACAATATCATGTGCAAGTTCAGTACATTTGTTTGGCTGCTCACTTCCTGTTGAGACTATTGTTCAGTAGTGAATCTCTCAGATAATTAATACACACAGACCCTGGTGTTACAAGGACTCGGAGGCAACTCATGCACAGTCGGTGTCAAAGTGTTAATGTGAAAAGAGAAAAATGAACTGTATTGAACAACAACAGAAACGTGTAAGAATATTTTTCAGATCTATGGTCACTAACAGTTGGACTTTGAACTGACATGAACTGGTTTAGTGTTCTGTGTTGGCTCATTGGTACCTAAATTATCTGCACTGTGTTCTGTGTAACTTCACCCAAGGTTGTGGCTTCTAAAACTGAGCATCGTGAGAATAATGCGGTGGCTGGATTGAGTTAGTTTGTGTTTGACTCAACGTGTCCTTTTCAATCACGTTTCGAATGCGCTGAAGGTATCCAGTGTGTCTTTACTTGGAACAGTAAGATTGAGCTGCTTGATTGGTTGTGCAGTTACACTCAGTTGACTCAACTTAAGTTGCCTGGACCACCAAATACTACAGTCATACATTCATTCCGTTTCTAAGCCGCTTAATGCTAATTCGTCACAGGGATGCTGGCGCCCATCTCAGCTAACTCTGAGTGAGGGCAAAGTACAGCCTGAACAGCCAACCTGGCCATCACAGGGCCACCAAATACAATGTCCACTCAATAATAAATACATAAATTTTCATATGTTAACAAACTTCTTTGTGGGCTATCTTGTGGGGCGTATGGCGTTTCTGACTCGTTGCTACTGGCCATTCGATCGCTGTATCACCGGAGCCAGAGTTTGGTCCGTATTGGTAACAACAGGTCAAATTTGTTTCCTGTGAGGGTTGGAGTCCACCAAGGCTGTCCATTGGCAACGATTCTGTTTATAATTTTTTGTGGACAGAATTTCTAGGTGCAGCCGAGGCGTTGAGGGGCTCTGGTTTGGTGGCCATCAGATCTCGTCTCTGCTTTTTGCGTATGATGTTGTCCTTTAGGCTTCATCAGGCCGGGACCTCCAGCTCTCATTGGAGCAATTCGCAGTCGAGTGCGAGGCGGCCGGGATGAAAATCAGCACCTCCAAGTCCGAGGCCATGGTTCTCAGTCGGACAAGGGTGGAATGCACCCTCCGGGTCGGGAATGAGGTCCTGCCCCAAGTGGAGGAGTTTAAATATCTTTGGGTCTTGTTCACAAGTGAGGGAAGGATGGAGCGGGAGATCGACAGACGGATCGCTGCAGCCTCTGCTGTTAAACGGAACCTGTACCAGTCCGTCGTGGTGAAGATGGAGCTGAGCTGCAAGGCAAAGCTCTAAATTTACCAGTTGATCTACGTTTCAACCTTCACCTATGGACATGAGCTTTGTGTAGTGACCGATAAACAAGGTCGCGGATACAAGCGGCTGAAATGAGCTTCCTTTGCTGAGTGGCGGGGCTAACCCTTAGAGATAAGATGAGAAGCTCTACCATCCAGAAAGGAGCTCAGAGTAGATTCGCTTCTCCTCTGCATTGAGAGGGGCCAGTTGAGGTGGCTCGGGCATCTGGTTAGAATGCCTCCCGAATGCCTCCCTGGTGTGGTGTTTCGGGCATGTCCAACCGGGAAGAGAATCCGGGGTCGACCTAGAACACGCTGGAGGGACTATGTCTCTCTGCTTGTCTGGGAATGCCTTGGAGTCCCCCCCGGAAGAGCTGGAGAAAGTGGCTGGGGAGAGGGATATCTGAGCCGCTTTGCTTAGGTTGCTGCCCCCGCGACCCGACCCCGGAAGAAGCGGAAGACGATGAATGAACGAATGAATGTTAACAAATTGTTGTACTGCCTTTAGCATTAATGACAGCACATAATCACCAATACTGTACACTGTTTTTCATTGACATCTTGAATTGAAAACAGGGAAATAGAACCAATCCATAAAGTCTTCTTCAGCACATCCCAAAGACTTTTGACTAGGATTAAGGTCAGGATGATTCCTTCTGCTCCCTGAATCGCTGTTTGACTATTTAAACCTCAATTTTACATCTGTGTCATCAGACCACCCTCTCTAATAAGATTAAATGGTTTGGCAAACGAGTGTGTTATATTGATGTATCAGTTTATTTCATAATGATGTATAGTATAGTATTGTATAATGATAATAATATCGTATAATGATGGTCAGTGTATTTCATAAAAAGTCAATCTTTATTATTTGGTTTATATTCATAGTTTTTTTTTTTAGTATTGTGAATTGAAGTGAATTCATAAATAATTATTTTTGAGTTTTATGTGTAAATCTGTTAATAAATAGTCGGATTTTTTTTTTTTCTGGAAAGTGAGTAAAACCACTTCTGCATATCTCAGGTTACATTCTTTACATGTCACGCACACGCCCGTTTACTGACTGTTGAAGATTTCTGCCATAAGAAAGTTGGACTACTCCTCGAGGGTCATAGAAATGCTTGTTGATTTTGGGAAAAGTCACATTTAGTTCGAGGTCCAAACCTTTCAATAGGAAACACAAAGTTACTGCAGAAAAACAAGCTTTATCCCAAACGGAACTGTAACATACTACATGGCTATGCAAAAGTAGAATTTCAGATGGAAATATGCAGTTTCCAGTAGAAATATCATTAATGAATTTTATTCATAGCAGTAACCATATTTTGTTTTTAGTTTTCTTAATAAAAAGTTTTTCTTTCCTCATAAGAACCAACCGATGTCTAAATATGGTCATAACTCTCAGAATGTCCTATCCTTCCATGCACACACACACACACACACACACCACATATTGGTGATGCCTACAAAGCCAGTCAACCAACCAGAGAGGAAAACGCCTTCTAAAGCCCAACTGACGGTAGTGCCCATATGAGTATTGCCCTATTGTGCTGACACATGTGTTATCCAATCCTTTCGAATGAATATATACCTGACATGGGTCACAGCATTTGCTGAAGTCAGAACTGGACTGGGAGGGTTTATGGAAAGGGGTAGTTGCAGGAGGGGGAACTGAGGCCCTTAAAGGGTGGAAAAGTACAGGAACTCCAGAGGAGCTGTTGTTTTAAGAGCATTGCCAGCATATGGTTGCAGACTTATTGCGTAACACCTATTTGTGTCAGATTTATCTATAGCAGCAGAAGTCAACACAGTTGCTTCAGTGTGGATAGACAGATACTGTAGTTTGTAACTGAGATAATGCTTGTGTCTTGGTGCATATGGGATAAGCACTACTTATACATATTTAGACATCAGCCCAGCTGCTCGGATTTCACTCTGACTTATAAACTCTGAATTTAATATTTAAGGCATTCATGCTTTTCTTCAGGCCTCCATGAAAGCATTTGTGTCTGGGTGTCAATGGGGGGATGGGTTGTTATTCTGGTGCATTCATGGCTTCCTTTCCCTCAGAGTCATGTGACTCACTCTCTGTTTCTTGAGCTTGCTCCTGCATGCACAAACACACACACACACACATACACACACACACCCCTTCAGATCCTGCTCTTGAGATCAGGTATTCATTGAGTATGTTCTGGCTTGGAAAGAATTTTTTTTTTTTTTCGAAGCACCCACATTTATGCATAGTTGCAAACATATTCAAATGATTCTGTCAACAAATGGACAACAAGCAGAATGTAAAGAAGAGATAAATGGAGGAAATAATATGCAGTAGTGCCAAAATTGAAGGCAAATAATGCACAGAGCAATGCTTTAAACTATTACAAATGTACGCCCGTACAGTACAGAACACCCGATTAATATAATATGTAATACATAATTAATATGACATAATATGTACATACATTAATGATTTTTTTTAAATGATTGAAAACGGAGGAATAGTGGTGCAGTGGTTAGCGCATCCACAGCACAACAAGAAAGTCCAGGGTTCGATTCCTGGGTATTTCTCTGTGGACTTTTGCATATTCACCCTGTGCTTGCATGAGTTTCCTTCCACAGCCCAAAGATATCCACTTTAGGGTACTTGGCTGTTTCAAATGGCGCGCGTGGACATTTGCTCACAGGACAAACGCTCACAACCTTAATGAAAAAAACAGACATTTCCTCACAACATCTTTTTTTTCTTTGTTCTAATAAATGCATAATACAAAAAGATCACAATGTGTGATAAAAATTCTTTATTCTTATAAATACATAATGCTAAATTAACTTATAATACATTAGGGTTAGAGTTAGGGTTAGGGTTATGGTTTAGGACTAAACACTAGGAAGACGAAGGAGATGGTGGTCGACTTCAGAAGAAGCACACTAACACACACACACACACACACACACACACACACACACACACACACACACACACACACACACTCACTAGTGAACGTCCAGGGACAGGACACTGAGATAGTGAACAGTTTCAAATACCTGGGCGTTCACCTTAACAATAAACTGGACTGGTCCCACAACACCAACGCCCTGTACAAGAAGGGCCAGAGTCGCCTCCACCTTCTGAGGAGACTCAGGTCCTTCGGAGTATGCAGACCTCTGCTCAGGACATTTTATGACTCTGTGGTAGCCTCTGCAATCCTCTACGCTGCCATCTGCTGGGCCCCGGGCAGCACAGAGCGGGACAGAAAAAGACTGAACAAGCTGGTCAGGAGGGCCAGCTCTGTCCTAGGCTGCCCACTGGACTCTGTGGAGGAGGTGAGTGAGAGGAGGATGGTAGCAAAGCTCACATCCATCCTGGTCAACAGCTCTCACCCACTGCACCAGACTGTAGAGAAGCTGAGTAGCTCCTTCAGTGGACGACTGAGACATCCTCAGTGCAGGAAGGAGCGCTACCGCAGGTCGTTCATTCCCACCGCTGTCAGACTGTACAACGCCACTTTGTAACTGTCTGTGAAAATACCGGTTATGTGCAATAAAAACCCCGCGCACTTTAATCAACCACATCTACCCCACTGACTGTGAACCATATCAACCCATCTACTCTGCCCTCAGATACATTACACTTGAATATAGGCCAGTCTACAAAGTTGTTCCCTTCTTTTCTTTTATTGTTTATTAATTTATACTATTTATGTATCTATTTATTTATTTTCTTATATAATATATATGTATGTGTGTGTATGTTTGTATTTGTATCTATTTTTGCACCCCCTACTGATGGTACCTCAAGAGCCTGTAACAGTGAATTTCTCCATTGTGAGTTAATTTAAATTGTTAATAAAGCTGTATCCATTGTTAATAAAGCTGTATCTTATCTGTATCTTATCTTATCTTAGGGTGAGGGTTTAGAGTTAGGGTTTAGGGTTAGAGTTAGGGTTTAGAGTTAGGGTTAGGGTTTAGGGTTAGGGTTTAGGGTAGGGTTAGGGTTTAGGGTTAGGTTTCGGGTTTGGATTTGGGTTTAGGGTTAGGGTTTAGAGTTAGGGTTTAGAGTTAGGTTAGGTGAGGGTTTAGGGTTAGAGTTAGGTTAGGGTTTAGGTTAGGTTAGGGTTTAGGGTTAGCTTTCGTATTAGGGTTTAGGGTTAGGGTTAGGGTTAGAGTTCAGGGTTAGGGTTAGGATTTAGGTTTAGGGTTCGGGTTAGAATTTGGGTTTAGGGTTAGGGTTCGGGTTAAAATTGATCAAAATGTTTCATGTTGTGAGCAAATGTTTGTTTTTTCATTTCGGTTGTGAGCATTTGTCCTGTGAGCTTTTGTCTTTTCAGCAAATGTTCTAGAACTGTTCTAAACTGCCCCTAAGTGCGAGGGTGAATGGCTGTGTGCGCTGCCCTGAGAGGTCTGGTGAGAGGTTCAAGGTGCACCCAGTGTTGACTAAGATCGCCTTCCTGTGACCCGAGCACGATAAAGTGGTTCAGCAAATGTGTGATTGAAAATGGCAGGAAAGTCTTTACACCTTTCGCCAAGAGGGCCTGTGAATACATTTGATACGAATATTAGAAACACCCCAGTGTCGACCTCGCTAAATGTTCGTAAACATGCTCAGGTTTCACCCATTCATTTTCTGAGCCGCTTCATCCCAATTAGGGTTGCGTGATTGCTGGTGTCCATCTCAGCTAACTTTGGGCAAGGGCAGAGTACATCCTGGACTGCTCGCCAGGCCATCGCAGGGCAGAAACACCCTGACAGCTGTGCAGCTACTCTTGTCAAAAGTCAGCAATTGGTTCTTTTCCAGCCTCACACCACAGACAGTGAGCGACTTTTGATAACCCAATTAACTGTACTGGGGGGGACAGTGACAACCTGTTGAGAGTGGGTCTTGAACCCCCAACCTTGAGATCAGTGATCCAGCACCTTACCACCAGACCACCACTGCCTCCAGCTCAGGTTTCTAACAAAAAAAACAAACAAACAAAAAAAAAACCAACAACACACAAATGGTATTTCAGAATCCAAGTCTTGATTTTATTACTGTCGTTAAGAGATTGATGGAATGAATTTATGAAGTTGTCAAAACTCTCAATAAATACCACATCCATGATCATGTTCTCTTAACTGAGCTGAACGTACATGGTAGTGTAATGGAACCCTCCCGGACAATTTGCCTACTCCAGACTTTGTCTGCAGTCAAGTGCACTTAATCCTTTAGACTGGAGCCCATCTGTGCCAACTGTGGGCTAAATCGCTTGCCAGACCATTGCAGGGCCACCTCAAAAAAAAAAAAAACTTTCCAAAAAAATATATGTCTAGTTATTTAAATAGGGTTGTGTTAGGAAGGGCATCCGATGTAAAAACCTATGCCAAATCAAATGTGCGAATCAGATGATTCCCCTGAACCCCTGAAAACGGGAAAAAGACGAAAGGAAAATAAGAAGAAGATTTAAATAAAGTTTTTGTTTATTTTGTGTATGTTTTCATTTGGTCGGCCACTATGGCTGCGCTCTGGCTGGTACCCCAGCTGGTGATACCCCCCCAGTGCGCAGAGCCTGGGTAGGGAGTAATGAGGGACAGGCTGTTACCCAAGCAGCAAGTCCCCCCCCCCCTGTCTCAGCGCCACCAGAAGGATCCAATGGAAGGGCAAATGCCGATACGACTGGGTTCCAGTGCCGCTGCAGGAGAGAATCTACGGTCAATTTAGAACGGCCAATTAACCTACAGTGCACATCTTTGGACTGCGGGAGGAAACCGGAGCACCCGGAGGAAACCCGCACAAGCACGGGGAGAACATGCAAACTCCACACAGATACGCCCAGGCCGGGAATTGAACCCAGGCCTTCTTGCTGTGAGGCGGACGTGCTAACCACTAATAGTAGTTAAATTGAGTTGTCTTGACAAAAATTCAATGGATGGGGTGGCCTCTATTTGCTTTTAAGGCTAACAGTCAAACTGATAAAGATGTTATATATTTTCACATACCTTGGAAAATAGCTTTTGCTGGCTGATGCAAAGTAGGGCAGGGCCAAAACCAGCTATCTATTACTGCCAGATGTTTGACATTGTTAGGATGGGTTAAGCAGTTCTAAATATTTATACATGGATACAGTTTACATAGTGGGACCGGTGACATAGTGGTTAGAGTGCTGCGGGAGGTTGTGTGTTCAAATCCCAGTTAAACCCCCCACTGTGCAAAGACCCCTGGGCAAGGTCTTACCACAAATGTTGCCTCTGTTCAGCCAGCAGTATAAATGGGTACCGGTAAAAAAAAATGTACTGGGAAGGTAACCTGCGATGGACTAGCGTCCCATCCAGGAGGATTTGAACTCCTAGTCGCTTCACGCTACGGAAACAGGGGAAAATCACAGGTCCAATGAGCCACTATGGCTCGGGTGTAAAAAGCTCAACAGACTTTACCTTACAGTTTACATATGGCTGTGATGGTAAATTGTATACATATTTTTGGCCATAGAGTGTATTTCATAGAGGGGTGGGGCATGGCTTCAGGTAACAGGGGTAAGTGAATTTTGTGGGGCGCAACAATGATTTGTGGACAGGGATATTTCAAGAATGAGATGTTAATTCTCATTTAATCCTAGTAAGGTTGTGGGGAGGCTGGAGCTTATCTCGGCTGACTCTTGGGGAAGGCGGGGTATGACCTGAGTACAGTAGCTTACCTGTCTATTGCAGGGCCAATTTTCATAACCATTCATATTCACACCTGGGGGTACTGTATTTGGAAACTCTACACAAAAACACGACTTGAACCCAAGACTTTCTTGCTGTGAGGCGGGCATGTCGAAACATATTAATGATTATATTTTTAAGTCATAGTGGACTGAGAAAGACAATGTGATTTTTTTCATTAATACTATGTCTCGAATGCCAAGAATCTACACTATATAACCAAGATCTAGTCAAGTTGTTATCATGAAAAAAAAACATTTTTATGTTCACTGTGTCTCTTCTTTGATTGGACTCTCATCTTATTTGGGAACTGATAACTCAGGAACACTTTAGCTATGCTTACTAACACAAAATGGCATCAGATGGTTGTGTGGGGTGTTGTGTAACTGCGAGCAGCTGTTCCTCCCCCACTGTGGCGTGAAAGGAAACCTCCTGTTTATAGATGTCAGAAAGAAGAGGGGAGGGCTAGAACAGAGTATATTGCCTTGTCAACATGCATACTCACACATACTGTGAGCCCAGTAAGGAACATTAACAATGCCTTAACACCATGAATGACAATTTGAGCATGAGGAGTCAGCCACATGTTCTTGAGTACAGATAGAGCAAAGATATTCAGATAACTCACCAAAAACTTCTTCTTCTCCTTTCGGCTTTTCCCTTCAGGGGTCGCCACAGCGAATCATCTGCCTCCATCTCACCCTATCCTCTGCATCTTCTTCTCTTACACCAACGACCTTCATGTCCTCCTTCACCACATCCATCAATCGTCTCTTTGGTCTTCCTCTAGGCCTTCTGCCTGGAAGTTCCAGCCTCAGCATCGTATTACCAATATACTCACTTATAACTCACCAAAAACATAACGGTTATGTTTTTTTTAATTTTTTTATAACTCACCAAAAACATAACCAGAAAATCATTCATGTAAAACTACCGTTGAAAATTTACTTCTGTAAATTTTTTCACTGGTGATCTGCAGCTCTGAAGTTGCTAATGCTAACAAACAAGGCATCATCATACACTTCCCTCCAAAGACATGATATACTTGTATTATACATAAAAACATTACTAACTTATTGTAAAGGGTATGTGTAGATGCTACTGTGGCTTTTTCAGATTTTTATATCTAAAAATAAAAATTCAAGGGTCAGCTCTGAGCCCCTTCTTGTTTGCTATGGTGATGGACAGGCTGACAGACGAGGTTAGACAAGATTCCCCATGGACTATGATGTTTGCAGATGACATTGTGATCTGCAGTGAGAGCAGAGAACAAGTGCAGGAAAATCTAGAGAGGTGGAGGTATGCCCTGGAAAGGAGGGGAATGAAGATTAGCCTCAGTAAGACAGAATACATGTGTGTGAATGACAAGGACCCAAGAGGAACGGTGAGATTACAGGGAGCAGAGATAAGAATTTTAAGGATTTTAAGTACTTAGGCTCAACAATCCAGAGCAATGGAGAGTGTGGAAAAGAGGTGAAGAAGCGTGTGCAGGCAGGTTGGAATGGTTGGAGAAAAGTGTCCGGTGTGATGTGTGATAGGAGGGTATCGGCAAGAATGAAAGGAAAAGTGTACAAGACGGTGTTGAGGCCAACGATGTTGTATGGTTTAGAAACAGTGGCCCTGGGGAAAAGACAGGAGGCAGAGCTGGAGGTAGCAGAGATGAAAATGTTGAGGTTCTCTGTGGGAGTAACGAGGATGGATAGGATCAGAAATGAGTATATCAGAGGGACAGCACATGTAAGAGGTTTTGGAGACAAAGTCAGAGATGCTAGATTGAGATGGTTTGGACATGTACAGAGGAGGGATAGTGAGTATATTGGTAATAGGATGCTGAGGCTGGAACTACCAGGCAAAAGGCCTTGTGGCGACCCCTGAAGGGAAAAGCCGAAAGGAAAAGAAGAAGATATCTAAAATTAAAAATTAATATTTATAAATATTTTAGATGTTTATAGAATAAAAACTGCATAAACAAATCTGTATAAAATACAGTACTGTAAAATTATAAGGTGTGAACATTTCATGTTGCTTGGCCAATCAAATCGTTTCGTGATTACAGTGATAAAGGTTCACTCACTCATTCTTTGAACCATTTAACCCTACTTGGGTCACATGGAGGATGAAGCCTATCTCAGCTGACAATGGCCAAAGGCGGGTTACACCCCCTGAACAGCTCGCCAGACCATCACAGTACCAACACACACAAACTCACATCTAGGGTCCTTGGAACAGTAAATTAGCACCAGTTTTAGGTTTTGCACTGATGACCAATGTAAACATACTCATTATTTACATTATTTTAAAATTCCAAAATACTTTCACTGAGGTTTTCCATATTTTGCATTGATACCAGCCATATCTCCCCCGCGACCCGACCCTGGACTAAGCGGAAGAAGATGATGATGACCAGCCATATCTTTAGTTTATATAGTTACACAGTCAATTTTATTTATTCATTCATTTTCTGAATCGCTTGATCCTAATTAGGGTCATGGAGAGGCTGGTGCCCATTTCAGCCGACTCTTGACGAGGGAAGAGTACACCCTGGATAGCTCGCCAGGCCATCGCAAGGCAGAAACACGCGGCCTTTGAATGGCAGGGGGAGACAGCAGTGACAACCGTTGACAGTGGGGTTTGAACCCCAAACCTTTGGGATCAGTAATCCAGCACCTTACCACTGGACCACCATTGCCCCTAATTTTATTTATTAGTAATGTAAACAATAATATTAACTAATACCCAAAATGGTATTTGCATAATTGCAAATCCTGCTAAACGACATGTGTACACAGGAGTGTAAATAGCACAAGCTTTTTTTTTTTTCTTTTACAGTTACACAAATATTATGCATTATGAATGCAAATATATTTTTTGCTTATTGATTTTTCGAATGTCAGTTATTGTTAAAATATTTACAAGAGAATACCAGGAATGAATGAAAACATTTTTATATTCTTACACTTTTCTTACACTTTTCACAGTTTAAAATGGGACATTGTGACTAATATGAAAAAGAATTGAAAATGGTCTCTACGTGTTGATGATAGATAGCGAGTTGATTGCTAACGATAAAGGTGTTATATTCTCACACATGTTGGTGTTGTAAAAAAAAAAAAAAAACAAAAAAAAAAACGCAGAGCATTTGCAGGCTGGTGGAAAGTAGGCTAAAAGCAATTATCTTCTTCACACATTGTTGTTTGTTACTGGCGGTGTGGGAACAGCGGTGCTAAATGAATTCGTGAACGGATCCAGTATGAAAACCGTTTGTACAACCCCTGGCAAAAATTATGGAATCACCAATTTCGGAGGATGTTCATTTAGTTGTGTAATTTTTCAGAAAAAAAAAACAGATCACAGACATGACACAAAACAAAAAAGTAATTTCAAATGGCAACTTTCTGGCTATAAGAAACACTTAAGAAATCAAGAAAAAAAAAATTATGGTAGTCAGTAACAGTTACTTTTTTAGACCAAGCAGGGGGAATAAAGTATGGAATCACTCAATTTTGAGGAAAAAATTATGGACCCACCCTGTAAATTTCCATTCTCAAAACTAACACCTGCATCAAATGAGATGTGCTCGTTAGTCTGCAGTTAAACAGGACTGATTACACCTTGGACAGCTGTTGTACCAAATGGACTGACATGAATCATGGCTACATGAGATGTCAATTAACAAAGGAAAGAATTATCAAAATTCTTAAAGAAGGTAAATCATCACGCAATGTTGCAAATGATGTTGGTTATTCAGTCAGCGGTGTTTAAAATCTGGACCAAGTACAAACAACATGGGAAGGTTACCACATTTTACCATTACCACATACGTACCACACTACCACATTTTTTCTTGATTTTTTTTTTTTGTGCTTCTTGAAGCCAGAAAGTTGCTATTTGAAAAGACTCTAGCTTTGTGTCATGTCTGTGATCTGCTTTTTTTCTTGCAAAATTAAACAACTGATTGAACATCCACCGAGACTGGTGATTCCATAATTTTTTGTCAGGCTTGTACTCTGGTGAAGTACAGAGGCGTGGCTTAGAAACACGACTTAAACCGGAATGCTTTAGTGTCTAACAACCGTACAATGTTCTCACTTTTCTGTAAGGTTCACATCCCAGCACATATTCATCAAAACACACCGTACACACTCTGTATTAAAATGGAGGACGATGGAAGTTTGGGGATCATCAAAACTAACAATTTTTTTTTTTGAAAAAAGGAATTTAATGGTGGAGGCTGAGCAAATACCAACAATGTCCAGTTGCAACAATAACTCTGACATCTAGTGGTTAAAACTAGGGCCTGTGCAGATGAGCAGAGCTCATTTCATTGATGTTAGTAAACGTAATGCAGATTTTATATACATACATACATATATATATATATATATATATATATATATATATATATATATACACACACACACACACACATACACACATAATATATATATATATATATATATATATATATATACATACAAACATATATATATATATATACACATACATACACACACATATATATATACATACATACACACACATATATACATACACACACACATATAAATATATATATATATATACATATATATATATATATACACATACATATACATATACACACACACACACACACACACAGCACACGCAAGGCGGTGGTGGCCCAGTGATAAAGGGCACTGGATTGGGGGTTTGAGTCCCACTCTCCACAAGTTTGTCACTGTCCCCCCAGTGCAGCTAACTGGGTTATCAAAGGCCGGCCATGTCTCTCACTGTCTACGGTGAAAGGTGTAAAGGAACCATTGCTGACTTTAGCGAAGCCGTCAGCATGTTTCTGCCCCTTGCTAAAGAGTTGTGTCAGGAAGGGCATCCGATGTAAAAACCTATGCCAAATCAAACATGCGATGATTTGCTGTGGCGACACCTGAGAGAGAAAGGGAGCAGCAGAAAAAGAAATTATATTATATATACAGGGATCCCTCGCTACGTCGTGCTTCAATTCATGCGACTTCAGTGCATCTCGTTTTTAAAAAAAATAAATCGATAAAATCAATAAATATTCATCGAATTAAAAAATAAGGAAATTAAGGAAGAATAGGGAAAAAAAGTACAGGAAAATGCTACAAAACAAGGCCAATTATGCAAAAAAAAAAAAACCCTAAACAAAAGACAACCCAACATCTCCCATCAAAATACATTGTTTCATCTGCACGCGTCCATATGTATGCGTGTTGTCTTCTCATGCAATGTATGTGTGTGTATTTATATTTTATTTCCATTTTATTTTTTAATGTTTAATAGTTATTATAAACATTTATAGCATTGAATATGTATTTATTGATATTATATACACATATACGCCGTCGGGGGGGAGAGATAAGTATTGGTGGCGTAGTGGTTAGGGTGCTGGGCTCATGATTGGGAGGTTGTGTGTTCAAATCCCAGTTAGACCCCCACTGTGCTAAGACCCCTGGGCAAGGTCTTAACCACAAGTGTGCCTCTGTTCACCCAGCAGTATAAATGGGTACCAGTAAAAATATACTGGGAAGGTAACCTGGGAGGGACTAGCATCTCCTAGTGACCATGCTATGGACACCGGGGATAAGCACCAGCCTGATGAGCCACTAGGTTCGGGTGTAAAAAGCCCTATATATATTATATATATATAAAACACACAACTTTATATATATATATATATATATATATATATATATATAAACATATATATATATGAAATCAGTCAGTTTGGAAATCAACATCAATACTACAGTCAAGGACTCAATTTTTTGCTCTGATAGTTAATCTGAATGTTGATTGAAGCTCATAACTGTATGGTAGTGCAGGTGTACAGGTGTTCCTCGGAATATATATTACCCCATAGGAATAAATACATATACTTATGATATAACTGAATTCACACAAGCAGCTGCGTGCTCTCTCAAGTACATTTATTTATTGATTAGATTGTAAAATGCACATTGGATAATTTGGAATGAGAGCCAGCCCTTGTGAGAACCCATTGATACAGAATTTAATTAAAAAAAAAAAAAAACTGACCTAACAGAATGTGAGTATAAACTCTTTTATTAAGCAACACGAGGCATAATTCTTAAAACAACTCAATATAATTCATGTTGTGGTTCAGGTTTTTTCCTCATCATCCTGAAATGTCTTTTGGCATCTTTGTGCTTCCTCCGGTAAACCTGTGAAAATGACAAAAGAACATATACAGTATTATATTTATGAAGAGTTGACATCAGTTGACATCATGGCAGAAATTTCAGGATCTCCAACCTCTCTGAGTTCTGTCCTCTTCTTCTCCCATGCCTCTCTCTGATCCTCAAGTTTCTCATGTCGGCAGAACATAGCAGGTCCCTCTGATAATATAATATAATAAAAATATTATAATGCAGTCATATATCCAAGATCCAAATAAGGAAAAAGAGAAGCAAACTAGTCTAATTAAAGGGAAAAAAAATACAGTATTTTTACCTTTTAACCTGATGTCATCTTCCGTGAAGAAGAAAAACTTTTTTGTTGGGACCAGCTGCCTGGAATAACAAAAAACACTGTTATATCATACAGCTGACTCACAAAGTGCAACTATCAAGCTTCAGTCATATTATACTAATAACACCAAAAAAAGTTACTCCATTACTAGTATTAAAACATGAAGATTTCATTATGCATAACAGAGTTATCAACATTAAAAAAAAAAAAAAATCTCAGGGGTCCAGACACTCTTGCAAACAGGACCATTTGACAAGTCCAATACAGTACTGTATATAAAAATTGAAACAAGGTCAAAGTGACCCATATACAATCCAGCCATATTTACCCCTAAGCAGGATCTACGCATCAAATTTGGTGATCACATGTTATTTCCTTTCAAAGTTATCACAACAACATGTCAGTCGGAACTACAGAGAAGTTGTTTCCTGTCGGCCCACAAGTCTGAGGCTTACAAATTAAAAAAAAGATATTAGAATCTGAATTTTTTAAATTTATTTTATAGATAAAAGTACTTAGGCTCAACAATCCAGAGCAGTGGAGAGTGTGGAAAAGAGGTGAAGAAGCGTGTGCAGGCAGGCTGGAATGGTTGGAGAAAAGTGTCCGGTGTGATGTGCGATAGGAGAGTGTCAGCAAGAATGAAGGGAAAAGTGTACAAGACGGTGGTGAGGCCAGCGATGTTGTATGGTTTAGAAACAGTGGCGCTGAGGAAAAGGCAGGAGGCAGAGCTGGAGGTAGCAGAGATGAAAATGTTGAGGTTCTCTCTGGGAGTAACAAGGATGGATAGGATCAGAAATGAGTATATCAGAGGGACAGCACATGTAAGATATTTTGGAGACAAAGTCAGAGAGGCTAGATTGAGATGGTTTGGACATGTACAGAGGAAGGATAGTGAGTATATTGGCAGTAGGATGCTGAGGTTGGAACTACCAGGCAGAAGGCCTCGAGGAAGACCAAAGAAGAGATTTATGGATGTGGTGAAGGAAGACATGAAGGTCGTTGGAGTCAGAAAAGAAGATGCAGAGGACAGGGTGAGATGGAGGCGGAGGATTTGCTGTGGCGACCCCTGAAGGGAGCAGCCGAAAGTAAAAGAAGAAGATTTTGTAGATAAAATTAAAACTTTTCTTAGAATCATTAATGACTTAATAAAACAAGAAATAACCACCAACATCCTTCACGTCAAACTGACTGTTTTTCAATTAATTTAATCATTTTATAATAATAATAATGACGTCAGGTCAGGTTCTGCCCTCCTACTGGTAACACGTAAGCCAGTACAACCTGTTGCATGGGTGACTAAACCGGCTCCCTCACCAGGTTCCAAATTTGGTGAGGAGGGTGACTAGCAACCCAGTAGGAATAAAAATGAGACCTATTAAAGGGCGGATGAACTCTTTAGAGTCAACGGCCAGCTAGCTAGAGATGGAGTCTCAATAAAAACACCCTGCAGAAAGAACTTTGGGCCTCTACTGCGGATATTTTTGCCCTTCGTAAACAGCCATGACAAGCTGTTATGGCTGCCGCCTACACCAGGATTCTGGCACGGCACCCAGATTGATTGATAATAATAATGTTGCTTCAGTTTTCACTTTGCTTTTGAAGGAATAAACTGTAGATGATGCCAACCTAGCATGTACCTCCATGGTACTTTATGACTTACAAACAACTATAAAAGGAGTTATGAAACAGTATTAACACCAAGAAATACTGTACCAACCACTTTGACATTAGATTACATTTTCGTGAACACAAACAGGCCCCTTATGCAACTAGAATAACATGAACATGCATGTTCTTCAAAATGAAAAAAAAAAACTCTGTGTCGATCCTATAATCCAATTCCTTTCAGTGGGGGATGTTCTACTACCAAAATAGAAAACACATGCCCAAAAAAAAAAAAAAAAAAAAAAAAAACCATCACACAGCTATAGTTGTTGTGATCTGATTCTTACTCAGTGGTAGTGCCCAAGACAGCCTCTTTCTTTCTTTTTTCTTCTTCCACCTCTTCATCCTCCTCCTCCTCCTCTTCCTCCTCTGAGCTGCTGTCCTGGAATCGAGGGTCTACTTGCCAAGCCACTTTGGCCCCTTTTATAGTTTCTACCTTGTATTCATCTGAACACACCAAGTTGCATCTTAAAATTTAAAACATTTGTTTGCAGTGCAATTTGAAAAAAATAAATGAGTGGTGGAGTGAACGTATGCGTCCATTGACCTTTCGCGAATTATGGGTACTTGAACACATGCATGCTCTGTCTAATTTGAAGACGAAAATTAAATTCTAATTATCTAATTAGATCCTGGCGTTAGACACATTTTAAAAGTTCCTGTCAATGTAAATGTAAAGACTATTGTAATATTTCTTCACTCGTTCATCATCCATTTTCTGAACCACTAAAATCATAAATAGTGTCGTGGAGAGACTGGCGGCCATCTCAGCCGACTCTGGGTGAGGGCAGGGTACACACTGGACAGCTCGCCAGGCCATCACAGGGCAGAAACACGCTGATGGCTATGCAGCTAATCTTGACTAACTCAGCAATGTTTTTTTTTGTACATGAACCTCTCACCATAGACAGTGACAGACATAGCCGGCCTTTGATAACCCAGTTAGCTGCACTGGGGGAGACAGTAGTTGACAGTGGGGCTTGAACCCCAAACTTTGGGATCAGTAATCCAGCACCTCACCACCAGGTTTCTTACATATACATATATATATATATATATATATATATATATATATATATATACACACACACACACACACACACACCCCCACGCACATATATATATATATATATATATATATATATATATATATATATATATATATATACATATATACATATATATATATATATACATATACATATATATATATACATATATATATATACATATACATACATATACATATATACATATACATATATATATATATATATATATATATATACACACACACAAACACAAAATATATATTATATAACAGAGCGCATGTTCTCAACAGCAGGGAACATTCTGAACAAGAAGAGCGACCCTTATCACCGGATAATGCAGATATGTGCATCTGCTTGCATCATAACTATGAATTGTAAAAATGCATATATCTTAAACTTTTCAATTGACAAGTGTTTGTAGAAGAGAAACAACCTGCTTGAAATTAACTAGTAAACAAGTGTTTATAGATTTGTTAAATACAAAAAGGTGTTAATTAAAATCTTGTCGGTGGAAAACTATTTCCTGCCTTTTATTTCAGATTTGGCTTTCGTAATTGGTCACTTTATTATAAAATATTCAATGCATTATACAAACTACTGTAATATATCTTAGTCTGTTCTAGTTAATGCATTTATGGAACAGTACAGCAATAGTCTGTGGCAGTGGTGGTCTAGTGATTAGGGCGCAGGATCGCTGATCCGAAGGTTGGGGGCTCGAGGCCCCACAGGGTTGTCACCGTCCCCTCAGTGCAGCTAAATGGGTTATCAAAGGCAGGCCATGTCTCTCACTGTCTATGGTGAGAGGCATGTAAAAGAACCATTGCTGACTATCGTAAAAAGAGTAGGCTGCAAAGCTGTCAGCGTGTTTCTACGACTTGGAGAGGGATGGGCTCCGCCAGGCCAAATCAGCCCAAGTCTTGCCATGAAGGCGCCCCAACGACATCCTCGGATGTTAAGGGATAAGTGAAGTGAAGACAGCAATATTGTAATGTATCGATACATCAGAAATTTTATCATCAATATATCGATACCAATAATAGGTTTTCAATGACATTACTATCTATAGGCATATCTTCTGGAAATATGTGCCTTGAATTTGCTCAGATAAGATCTCAATTTTTGGTGTTAATCTAAAAATCACATGAATGAACAGTCTTAGCATTACAGTAGGCCCCCGTTTTTTGTGATGGTTCGGTTCCGGCCCTTCCCACGGATCAAGAAAATCCGTGATTTATTGACGCGGTTTTAAAACCCGATGTATGATATTACATGCGCAAAAATATGCTTCTTAAACACATTCTATAGACAGTCTTACTCATTAATACATTTTACTACATTATTACTGTATGAATGAGTGCATAAAAACTTTTTAATTTTGCACTGTGATAATATTTATGAATGAATAAAGCACATGGGCTCCTTAACAGATGTGAGAGAAGATGCAGGGCGTTTGAGTAAAATCATAGGATTTAAATAATCATTAAAAACACACAAAAAAACATGAATTCACAATTCAAGCAGTCATGCTTATGACGTGTGCGTGAAGGAGGGGAAAAAAAAAAAAGAGGTGTACACATCATTTGCAACCAATCAGAAGCAAGGAGAAACAAAGGTTCCGTCGGCTAAATTTGAATCACATGCCAGTTACTTCCGGGTTTGCCACTAATCCGAAAGTATAATAATACTGCAGTAAAATATAGTAATGATTAAATAAAAACTTTTTAATTTTGTACTTTGATAATATTTATTCATAAATAAGGCACTTAGGCTCCTCACCAGAAGCTAGAAAAGATGCAGGGTGTTTGAGTGGCATCATAGCTTAAATAATAATTAAAAACACTAAAAAAGTGAATTACAAACAATCACGTTGTTGACATGTGTGCGAAGGAGAAAAAAAAACGAGGTGTACACATCATACACAACCACTCCGCAAGACGGAGAAACAAAAGCTCAAATTTAGCCAATGGCTGAGAATCACGTGCCAGTTACTTCCGGGTTTGTCGCCAATCCGTGAGTATGTGAGGGACACAAGCGCTGAACCGCGAATGGTCAATGGCCTACTGTATATCAGAAGCCACACTTTTTTTTTACCAGTAATGTATTTCGTTAAATGAATGGAAGACCAGAAAAATTAAAATGCTCACCTGTTTTAGGGGCTGTGGTTACCGTTTCATCTCCAAAGAAAGAAAATTTAAATCCATTTGATGTCTCCGAGTCTTGAGTAAGTGAAAACACATTCAGGTCATCTGGTGGTGCTTCATCCTTGTTCTCCCCATCATCCGCGTTGTTGTATTGGTCCCATGGAACTTCCGCCTTTTCATTTTGGATTTCCTTTGCTGTCCCAAATGTCTCTTTTAGATCCGCTGTCACATCATAGTAGATGTCCTTTGAAACTTCTGGAAGATTCATGGCCTCCTCACGTTTCTTTCGCCTTGCTGCTTTGCTGTGTTGGCATTGAAAAAAAACAACAACAACAACAATAGTAGATAAAGCGTGATAAAAACACATCAACATAAAAACACTGTCATGAGCAGTGATAGACAGACCTTTCCTTTTTTGGTGTGTCTGTCTTGCTTTCAAAAGCTGTGTGAGCATCACTTGATGGATCGTAGTGCAAAGCTGAAATGTCCCTGCAGTGTGACGGAGACATTCATTTAGAATTAATTTGCATGTTTAAGGCGAAGAACAAGTATACAGTGGTACCTCACTTTACGAAATTAATCCGTTCCAGAGCCTTTTTTGTAACCTGTAATTCTTAAATTGAACCGCATTTTACATGTAAAATGTGTGATTCGTTCCAAGGCTCCCAATACTACCCCATAAACCCTTTAAAAATGATGAAAGCATACCTTTTAAGAACTCCTTCTGCTTCAATATCGTACCGATGGTAGACGGGTTTGGCCATATTCCTTTGTGATATCACTCGAGCCCGTTTCTTCTTCTCACTCGCACTAGAAATCACACGCGTGCGTGCGTGTGTGTGTGTGTGTGTGTGTGTATGTGTGCGCACGTGCGCGCCTATGTGTTGACCATGTCTTCTTAGCAGAATTATAATCTTACAAATGTTTATGGAAGGTTAAAAGCCTGAGTCAAGAAATAAAGCATAAAACAACAGTAACTCTGTCCTTTATACGAAAAGCATCATGGTAGATTCAGCTCCATAATAGGCAATGGGAGGTAGCCGCGTCATTCCTCCTAGCCAATAGGATCCCTGTCCAAGATGACGTCTGGTGGACCTGTCCAAGATGGCACCTTGAGTGACGGTGACATGAACGACAGCTCAGTTGTTCGCCAATGTTCCCCAGCAGGGCGTGATTTTTGAACGTCATTGATGGGAGAGCAGCTCGTGCATTGTTTGAATGTTTGAATGGCGCGTTTGAATTTTTAAGATGGCGCTTTCGTAACGTGAACTTGTTTCGTATACAGAGACAAAAATTTTTGGAAAATGCGTTTCGTAACCTGCATTTTTTGTTTGGTGAGACTTTCGTAAAGTGAGATACCACTGTATTAGTGTAGTGTTGTGGATAAAAGTTAAAAAGAAAATAAAAACTTTCAGTTTTGCATTATTAGTTTGAAAAACAGAATTCATACTTGAAGATTTTGCCTTTTGTCACCGCTTTACTTGCATCACTTGGCTGAATGCTGACATTAAAGATACTTTGAATGATTGACAGATTTTTCTTCTTTTCTTCAACAAGCTCCTGTTCTACTGGTGTTGGCAGGGGTTCCATATCTAAAAAAACAACATTACCGCATAAAGCAAAAAGGAGAAAAGGAAAATTAGTCCAAACAGAAATGTTGTGTACGCTTAAAGCTGGGGTTGGTTTTTTTTAGTTGTATACTGTACATAAAATGCTACATTGTTTAAAATTATATTTACACCTTGACATCAATCAATAATTTATAAGATTATAAAAAGTCATGAAAAATCATCTATGGCCGTTGATATTCTGTAAACACATCAACCAATCACTGCCTTGCAGTCCACTGGAAAATACCCAATAAAATTCTCCTGTGTCCCACTGCTTATGTATGATTCGACATTGTGCCAAACTGTAATCAGAGCGAAGCACTGAAGAGATACGTTTTAAAATGTTGCCAGATTACCTACTTCAGGTTTGAGTCCATTCTTCACACAAAATATAGATATGAATATCACAAAGAAAGTGACTGCCATACAGTAAGGGTGACTTTCATCATAGTGTTGCTCGCGATCCAGACGTAGCTCTTTTGATGACTGCATCTGGCTCTCAGATAAATCAGGTGGCCTTTCTTAACAGAATAACTAATACATAATTTCGCTGTCCTTTAAATAAAAATACATAAAAAGCCATCAAATAAAACAAAAACAAATAAATCTCACGCATTTCAATCTATACATCTATTTTCAATGTGACTAGTTGCTGTGGTGCACAGCAGAGAGCCAATCATTTCTGTACTCCAGTGTGTGGGCGAGTCCGATACCTTGAAACTCTAATTTTATTGGATTATATGCAACAGCCTGCGCGAGGTGTTTTTGGGTAATGAGGTAAATTGCCCTCGTTTTGATCAGGTCATGTGCACGAAGCCAAGCAGAGCTGGCAAGCAAAACAAAAATGGACAGAATGAAAAAAACTTCAACCCGCAGACCAGCTGATTGCCTTGGGACACGCTTCCTGTCACAGAAACACTGCAGTGCGAGTCAAGTCGTATCGACCATGTTTGGCTCCACACACGCATGCGAGCAGTCCTTCTCACACGTGAAAAGCATCAAGACCCACCAGCTGAACTTCAGCACGTATCAACCAGACTACAGACTCTACACCACCAGGTGCATGTAGGGCTTCTTTCCATGCTGTAAGATACTTAAAAATCCCCTCCACTGGTCAAAACTATAGGTTTATTTTTACACGATTGTTCGCCCAATAGGGATGCAGTGTCTCACCATTTTATAGTAGATTAACAGCATTCAAACTCAACATACTGGGATGACATTTTCTGTTAATATGACCTGGAAGTCATATTCACAAACTGCTTACACTTACTTTTAGACTACATCACCATTTATCTTTAAAATCAGTGCTGATTATGCAAGTTTCATTTTGGCTACTAAATGTTTAATAAAGTTAATCATACATTGACACTGCTTTTAAGAAAGCAAACATGATCTCACCTTGCTCCTTTTCTTCATCATCACTTTCAAGGAACTTGGCATCCATCTGAAATCTTGGATCAGTTCCAAATCTGGACTGCAACTCCATAAGCTACAAGAATGACATCAGTTATGAGAAATGTTCGCAGGGGTACAGTGGCATATGAATACAAATAATTTGAATAATAATTAAAGTGACCTTCTGTCCAGCTTTGCCTTCAAACTGAGGCTTAATCTTGAAGCGATCTTTCTCGATGCCATCATCCTCATCATCACTGCTGTCGAACAGTTTGCTGCCACTTGCCTTTTTCAATTCCTACACAATCCATTGACAACATAATAAAACCACAATGACAACCAGAAAGGTCAATAAGAAGTTGCAAATTATAAAACAAAACAAACAAACAAACAATAACCAAGTGCATCTCTGATTTTTCACCTTTTCACTGAGGACTTGTTCAACCCCTGATCCGACATCCACATCAGAATCTTCATCAAAAAGGCTCACTTTCTGGACTGTTGTGCTTTCATTGTCATTCGTTTCATCATCGGAATCAAATACAATATGTTTCCCTTTGTTTGCATTGGGCAAGTCCTTGGTGAAAAAAATTAAAAGTATTTATCTTTTTATAAAAAAAAAAAAAAATCCATCTGAACTCTGTAACACACACACACACACACACACACACACACACACACACACACACACACACCCGGCAACACAAAGAAATCTCTTGACTAGATCCAGTTGCCTAGGTAACCTTTTTGCATGATTCCAGTTTTCAAACTTTTGAGTGAAAATGTGAGTAGTGAACTGCCGACTGGAAGTTTAGTCCAGTGAGCAATATCTAGCTAGTTCTCTCTGTGTGAACAACAAGGACCCAAGAGGAACGGTGAGGTTACAGGGAACAGAGATAAAGAAGATGGAAGATTTTAAGTAATTAGGGTCAACAGTCCAGAGCAATGGAGAGTGTGGAAAAGAGGTGAAGAAGCGTGTGCAGGCAGGTTGGAATGATTGGAGAAAAGTGTCCGGTGTGATGTGTGATCGGAAGGTATCGGCAAGAATGAAAGGAAAAGTGTACAAGACGGTGATGAGGCCAGCGATGTTGTATGGTTTAGAAACAGTGGCGCTGAGGAAAAGACAGGAGGCAGAGCTGGAGGCAGCAGAGATGAAAATGTTGAGGTTCTCTTTGGGAGTAATGAGGATGGATAAGATCAGGAATGAGTACATCAGAGGGACAGCACATGTAAGAGGTTTTGGAGACAAAGTCAGAGAGGCTAGATTGAGATGGTTTGGACATGTACAGAGGAGGGATAGTAAGTATATTGGTAGTAGGATGCTGAAGTTGGAACGACCAGGCAGAAGGCCTAGAGAAAGACCAAAGAGAAGATTCATAGATGTGGTGAAGGAGAACATGAAGGTAGTTGGTGTAAGAGAAGAAGATGGAGAGGACAGGGTGAGATGGAGGCAGATGATTCGTTGTGGTGACCCCTGAAGGGAACAGCTGAAAAAAAAAAGAAGAAAAAGACGATACCCTACTTCCGAACATTTGTTTCACGAACATCCGGACATACAAACATGCCCCTGCCCCACCTACTTCGCATCGCTTGAGAAAATTTTGCTTCTCATCACTAATTTCGTTGCCTTTCATTGACGTTACATTGTTGCTTATCCCTTACTGTATGGATGCCACTTTACTCACCACATTCAAGATAGCATCATGTATGAGCTTCTTCTGTTGTTCAGACTCTTTTTGCCTCTGTTCCACAGCAGCGAGACGTTTCTGATTGTCCTGTTGCTGTTTCACTGGATCTAAAACAGTCTGATGAAGTGGTTTTGGACCTAAAGTAGGGCTTTCACGAATTGGTTTAGAATTTATTTTTGACACTGCTTCTGGTTTATTACAGCTCTTCTCTTCATCGCTGTTCATCTCACATTCTTCAGTGGACGCGGAGACATCAGAAGCAGATATTTCAGATGGCGTTTGTTCTTCCTTCTCTTCATCACTGGAAGAACTGCTCCTGGGTGATTGTTCTGTCTGGGGTAGAGATGTTGGCTGTTTAGGCACAGAATGTGTATTTTCATCGACTTTTCTTGAAGAACTGGATTTAAAATTGAGCTCCCTCGGTTCTTGAGTAATTTCCATTTCATCATTGGAACCAGCCATATGAACATTGCCGTCTTTCTCCTGTGCACTTCGCTCTTTATTTTCCGCTGTTTTCAAACCTAGTCTTGGCCTTTTCGGTTCCTCAAGAAATTTATAGTTCTCTTTTTCAGCTGTTCTCTTCAGTCCAGTGGATATAGTAGTGCTACTAAAAAGGTCCTTTGTCCCAACAAAAGCAGGAAGAGAGGACTTCATGACTTGTTTCTTTTTCTTCTCCTTATCCTCACCTGTTTCAAGGAGAGATGCTAAAATATCCTCAGGATTTATCCCTCTCTTTTCTGACTTCCCTCGCTGAAGCCCGGTTTCATGTACAGAAGATAAATTGGGCATTTTGATTGGTCCTTGTTCTGCATCAACTTCACTTTCTTCATGCTCCATCTTTTTCACAAGATCCTCCAAATCTGCTAGTGACAGCTCCAACCTCTGGCAGTTTCCCATCATTGCTTCATAATCAGAATCAATGTATTCACTTGATGATTCAACGTCATCATCAGATTTGGATTCAGTAGGTACCAAAACATTTTTGATTGTAGCCTCATTCTGAACAAACGTCTTGTGCTGTACAGATTTCAGAGACATATTAGTATCTGTTCTAGTCTCAGTCAGATCCTCAGCTTTGTCGAAATGTTTGTTCTGAGCCAATATTTCATCGGTATCAGCTGAATCATATTCCTCATCATTCTCTGAAGGTTTAGACCCATGTTGTGCAATGATGCATGATTCTCCTGCACCCCAGAACATTTTGGATTTCGCACCAAAGTCATCACCCACTACCTCAAGGGTTCCTTCATCTTCAATTGCAACTGTTTTATGATTTCGTGAAAGCTCTTGTGCAACTAGCATCCGAAGTTCATCCTCTGAATCAGCATCGCTGTCTAACACACACACGGGAGGCTTACGACCTTGCAGTGAACGCGAAGAACCATCTTTATTTTGCATTGTTGTATCTGTCTCACGAGTAGTTATAGAATATGGAATTGTGTTTGGGGCCAAACTTTTTATCTTTGTTGGGCATTTTTTCTGTGGTGGAAATTCGCCTCGTCTCCTCTTGCTGATCTCGTCGTCACCGCCATCTAGCTGCCATGTCAGTTTGGACACTGGAGTGAAGCTGTCCTCAGGTTCAAGCTTCTTGATATTGTGGCAGTGCTTCGATGGATCATACTTAAGGACTTAAAGATCAGTTAAAGAAAAATGATCATGAAAAAAAAATCATCTTAAATTCTGTTGATTCACCTGACAGGGTCACATTTACATTCATGATATTTGGCAGACACTCTTATCTAGAGCAACTTGAATTTTATCTTATTTGTACAACTAAGAATACTGTATGAGTGTTAAGGGCCTTGTGGTGGATTTGGTGGGACTGAGGCTTGAAACCCAAAATCCGGAGGGAGGGCGTAAGACCCTGAGGAACATGCTTTTCTGGAATAGTGTACGAGAATTAAGTGTAATTGCACCTCCACTCCACTAGTTGGCAGTAGCGCTTTCATTGTCGTGCTATGATGGCGCGGTTTTTCGCGCAAACGATATGAAGTGCAGTAAACAACCCCTCAGGAAACAACACGGAAAATTTTCTAACAGTAACAAAGAGAAAGGTGGAGAGAGATGGAGATATTAAGACATAAATAAGTTGTATGAGTTTAAATAAGGATGCATTTTTAAATTTCAGGCACATTGGTGCACTTTAAATCTTTTCTATTACAGATTAAAAACAATGTTAATGAAGTTTTTCTTTATTTTAAGTTGAACTATATTTCTTTCTTTTTTGTTTTAATGTTAATAAAGATACAATGTTATGCAAAGCTGTACTAATTTCAATTTTATAGACAAATAATACTATATTATATAATAATACACACAATTGAAATGGATTGAGGAGAAATCTGCATACTTAACCTCACTCTGGTAACTTTATACTATGGTCAACAAAGACATGATTTGATGTGTTTAGCACTTGTGAAGGCAACCAATTTTCTTTAAGGCAAATAGCAATATTTATATAAAAAGTCATGAAATAAATGACCGGACTACCGTAAACAAAGAGGGGTCATTGCCCTTGACAATTAGAACCATGAAACCAATGCCACTGTTGATATGGCAAATATCTACCGAAATAATTAAAGTTAAAAATGTTTATTCTATAAGGCTACTGTATACTAATGAATGTGAAATCCCTCCATTTCTTTTACAGATGTACACATGAAATAAAATAGTTTACATGTGTTTAATTTGTCACTTTTTTTTTGCCTGCCCTGTATTCTTCTTTCTTCTTCTCCTTTCGGCTGTTCCCTTTTCAGGGTTAACCACAGCGAATCATCTGCCTCCATCATCATGCAAGTGCATATTAATGATTCGCATATTCGATTTGACATAGGCTTTTACGGCGGGTAAAATGCCCTTCCTGACCCAACCCTTAGCAAGGAGCAGAAACACGCCGACGGCTTTGCAGCTAATCTTGTCGAAAGTCAGCAATGGTTCTTTTACATGCCTCTCACCACAGTGAGACATGGCCGGCCTTTGATGACCCAGTTAGGTGCACTGCAGGGGTGGTGGTGTGACAACCTTGTGGAGAGTGGGACTCAAACCCCCCAACCCAAGGATCAGTGATCCAGCACCTTTTACCACGAGGCCACCAGTGCCCCTTGCCTGCCCTGCATTAGCAAAGCTAAATGTGAAGATGGTCAACACCTAAAAACAAAACTCCAGATAAATGTCTCTACTGATAGGAAGCCAATCTTCTAAAACATATAAAGGATATTTTTTCATAAACGGGTCGTGCGTGGAAATACACACAATTTATTAAAAAAAAAAAAAAAAAAAAAAAAAAAAGCTCACCAGTTACCAGATTCCATTTGTATTTTGAGACATTCTGTATTCATATATATTTTTCTAAATAAATAAATGTTTTGTGCTAAAAAGTGGTTTCCATTAGGCTACAATGCGGTGATTGCTATGGCAAGACACATAAAGGGAAAAGGATATCTTGTTTTTGCCTTGACATTTCAGATGAACAACAGGAAGGACTCTTCCAAACTTGCTCACCACCCAATTCTAGAGAGAAGAAAAAACACAATGAAAAGGTTACTAACAGCAGAAACCTGATTCTAATGTGGAACACTATTAGACTGGAGGCACTCTGGGACTTTGATCGTGGCAATGATGTTGGCATGGTTTATGATCATGTGTTATGCTACACGGGACAGTGATGTAGCCAAGCCAATCCAATGAGCTCGCATTACTACCACCAGTCTGGATGAGCCAATCAAAAAGGCAACATGACTCTGAGCATGCCTCTTAACACTTGCATTTTTTTTTTTTTTTTAAATCGGGCATGGACTGAAATCACCAGAAGGAAGCGCTGATGTTGTACGTGATCGTTTTAAATAGCGAGTAACACCAGTTCTTCACAGATGCCCATTAAAAAAAATTAATAGTGTGGTATACAAGTCCAAAAAAAACCCCAAACAAACACGTGGCTGTGTATGCTGTTAAAGGAAAACTATTTGTGGTATTTTCCTAAAATAGCAAACCCATTCCGGGTTTTATTCCTAATACAGCTGCGGTTGAGAGCAGAAATTTAAGGTGATCAACTAAAAAGCATTTATCAATACACTACAATTATGAAATGAAATGTACATTCCGGAACATAATCATTTTCATCCGTTTGCGTGGGGGGGTCGGGTTGCGAGGGCAGCAGCCTAACGTCCCTCCCCCAGCCACTGCTTGACATCTTTGTCGCAGTCGATGATCGGAAGGGTTAGTTGACTTATTGTTTATTCTTGTTTTATTATTAATGTTAAATGTACATGTGTTATTATTATTATGAAACATTTGTTTTTACATGTTTATCTTTAATATATTAGGTCTTTAATATGTAAGTGTTTGTGTCAGGTTATATGAGTTTGGGAGGGGGTTGGAACGGATGAATTGGTTTTCTCTTATTTCCGATGGGAATTTATATTTTATCGAAAGAACATTTTGACTTACGAGTTTGCCCTCAGAACGGATTAATTTCAGAAGTCAAGGTACCACTGGAATTGGAAAACATTATATAGTACTACTCAGATATCTTCCCTAAGAACCGTAATGCTGTCAATCTTTTGGATCTTCGGTTGGATAAAACATCACACTGCAATAATGAACCTTATGTCCCGGGATTTCGGTTCCTGGAACAGCTGCTTTCATGTGGAAGTTTTCAACACCAGCTGCCTTGAAGGACTCCACGATTTTTTCTTTTGCATCTATCCTTGGTGTCTGAATCTTCTCAGCAGCTTGCTGCCGCTCCTCTGCAAGTCTGAGGTAGAGGTAATCAAGGATTAGAGTTTACTATCACAATGCATCAATATCAAGACATCAGACCACATATTTGTAACCTGCCACCACTGGAGGCAGAACTGAAACCCCTTGCCTTGTTTAAAGAATTCAATTTAAACTTTAGTTTAGGGCAGTGGTGGTCTAGTGGTATAGGGTGCTGGATCGCTGATCCAAAGGTTGGGGGTTCGAGTCCCACTCTGCACAAGGTTGTCACTGTCCCCCCTCCAGTGCAGCTAACTGGGTTATCAAAGGCGGGCCATGTCGCTCACTGTCTATGGTGTGAGGCATGTAAAAGAACCATTGCTGACTTTCGACAAGAGTAGGCTGCAAAGCCGTCGGTGTGTTTCCGCCCTGCGATGGCCTGGCGAGCTGTCCAGGGTGTACTCTGCCCTCGCCCGAAGTTGGCTGGGATGGGCGCCAGCCTCCCCGCGACCCAAGTTAGGATTAAGCGGGTACAGAAAATGAACTGAACTGAACTTTAGTTTCGAAGAAATCAGTGTAACCACAACATTACTGTGTTTCATATACATCCTGACACACCCTCTTTAAGCATTAATTATGTGGGGGGGAAAAAAAAAAAGAAACAAACACGATGGATTACTACAACATTTGTATATTTCCAAATCCGTGAGAAAAAGCTTTTCAATAACATTTGCATCATTCCTGTTTTTTTTTTATATTTATACAGGGCGACCCAAAAAAGCTCCAACATTTTAAAAAGTAAATGAAAGAACTGATGAAAAAATTACATTATATGACTTGGACACATGGAACTTCATTCAGTACAGTTCTGATACACGCCTGGAGGAAATTTCTCAAGTCAATAATAACTGGACGGGTTATATCGGATGGAACAGCGGCTATTCTCTGCTGAATAGCAACCTTAAAGGCTTCAAAAAGTTGGGTTCGATGAGTATGAACTCATAATTTAAAGTACATTGAGGAAAAAAAAAAAAAAAATCAAAAGAAGCGAGGTCAGGGGAAATGTGCCAGACACCTAACATCTCCATACAAGGAGAACACCTGATCCAAAAATATTTCCCTCAGGTCTACCAATGACACCTGTGAACTGTGGGTCATAGCTCCATCTTGCTAAAAGCCAGATAAAAAATTTTTTATATATATATATATACACACACACACACACACACACACACACACACACACACGACAGAGGGCAGTGGTGGTCTAGTGGTATAGGGCGCAAGATCGCTGATCCAAAGTTTGGGGGTTCGAGTCCCACTCTCCACAAGATTGTCACTGCCCCCCCCAGTGCAGCTAACTGGGTTATCAAAGGCGGGCCATGTCTCTCACTGTCTATGGTGAGAGGCATGTAAAAGAACCATTGCTGACTTTCATAAAGAGTAGCTGCAAAGTCGTCAGCGTGTTTCTGTCCCTTGCTAAAAGGGTTGTGACAGGAAGGGCATCCGACGTAAAAACTACTGCCAAATCAAACGTGCGAATCAGATGATTCGCTGTGGCAACTCCTGAGTAAAAGGGAAAAAGCCGAAAGGAAGACAGACAGACAAATATATACACACGGCGGCAAGGTGGCATAGTGGTTAGCACGTCCACCTCACAGCAAGAAGGCCTGGGCTCAATTCCTGGACTGGACGTTTCAGTGTGGAGTTTGCATGTTCTCCCCGTGCTTGTGTGGGTTTCCTCCGGGTACTCCGGTTTCCTCCCACAGTCTAAAAACATGCACAGTAAGTTAATTGGCCGTTCTAAATTGCCCGTAGGGTCACATTGTGCAGAAGGCAATGGCAAACCACTGCACTATCCTTGCCAAGAAAACCTCCATGAAGATGATAATCAAGGCGTTATCCTTCATGGCAGTTCGGCAAGAGTCATCCTATGACTTGGAATATACATATATATATATATATACACACACACACACACACACACACTATATACATACATTCTGATGATAGTTGGGGTTGGGCTACTCTTAAACCCAAGTACCACCACTTCTATTTCAATACATTTAATATGTGCAAACAATTTGATTCTCTTTAACATTTCCCTCCCGTTACCCAAACACGGAAGCTTTTGGGTTCACCGTGAAACCAAGGAGTCAAACACAAATAAAACACAGACAGGAGAATGCATTTTGGTACATACATACAATGGCAGCTCTTAAACTATGATTACAGAACCTACCTGTGCAAGAAACTTTCTTTTGCCAATTCGATTTGTAAAGTTCCACCTTTCCATTTGGATTTGTTCAACACTGTGACGCCTGAAGAAGAAAAATATGTTCAGTCATGTTGGATATTTGACTTTTTGTGTATCACACTGGTGTAAAAATGTTTTACAATGCACTATAAAACTAATAAATATATAAACAATAAAATAAACCACGACTTGACTCAGGCTGCTCTCACATTAGGTATTTCTTTCATTTACCATAAGTGCATATTTTACGCATAATCCAATGGGAAGTGACTGCAGGGTGGATGTCAGGAAGGCACTTTTAGAAAAAGAGGGCAATTCCACCATAACTGCCGTGTTATTTGCACAAAATGTAATACAAAAATGATCTATAGCCTTTAGTACAAAGAGAATTAAATTATTAAAAAAATTAATTGAAATTTCAAAGACTTCAACATCAGAACAAATACATGTATGAAAATTGTGAGATTGAAATTTATGTGATTTAAATTGGTTAAACCAAAACTCTAACTGATAAAATACAAAATTAAAATCCATAATTCTGTCAATTAAGCTTTGTAAAACAATTAACTGATAAGTTATTAATAGATCAAATGAAATACAAACTCATTGAACATTATTATAATGAGAATAATTGGTGTAACTGATGCGGCAGTAATGATTTTATATTAGTATACAGATGAAGTTTCAAACTCCAAGATGGCTGCTAGTCTGATAACATGCATTTGCAGAAATTGTCTTGTGATATTTAAACCAACAAATAATTCTTAAAAAAAAATCTAACAGTATTTCCCCTTAATTACCAATTTCATATTTTTAGCACAAGTGAGCTTTATTGTGGTCCCAGGAGCTGTTTCTGTTAAGTGTAACCAAAGTACTTTCAGTGCATAATGTTGACAGATTTTATTGTATTTTTTAAAACTCTCTTGACCAATCAGTTCCTACGCTGATAGATGAATGACAAAAATAAACCAGGATATGATCATGTGAGCCTTGTATCCATAAGTTTGATAAACATGCAGAAGAAATAACTGATTCCAGCCTCAAGATACAACAGCTCTGCTTGGTATTCTGGAATCAAAAAGCACTCAAACAGATCTAATTGAAGCAGTTTGAAGTGAGTCACTAAATATGCCAAACAAGAAAAATATATAATGTACATACTGTATATGTTTTTTTAGAAAATGTAAATCACTTGATTCAATTTAGCATACTTACATCGTTTGTAGTCAGAATCAGAAATATTTATATTCACATAGCCAAAGGCCTTCAGAAGAGATCCTGCAACACATCACAAGACACAAACAAGTGTTTACAACACCATTTCAATGTGTTAAACAATGTTCGGCACTAAAAGGCTTTACTTAAACTCTCACCCTGTTCATCCTTCCGGGTTATTATCTCCACATCAAACACCTCACCAAACTTCCCAAATCGATCTCGGAGATCTTTCTGAGAAATTGTGTGGCTTAAGCCACCAATGTACAATCGTTTCATGCTTCACTGCTCATCTGCTCTTGAAAAAACAAACAACAACAAAAATAAGCACACTAAGCACATCAAGGCCTTTACATTGTAATTAGTTTTCAATAAGTGTTAATATTGTGAACTGTATTATACTTAAATGTGCACTTATTGAGAATCTCTGGACAAACCTTTCACATACACAACTTACTGATGAAAACCTTCATGGAAACAACTTATAGGGGGAAATGTACCCTCAACAAGCTTCCATATACATATTTATTGTGAACATTAACTTTTGTGGCATGAAAGAAACATTTGGTACTGAACCCAACTTGATGTTGGCATCCTTCACTGATCTACTGGCTAATAGTTTCCTGCTTTACCCACAATGCTGTTTCAGTACCTACTGATCATGGTGCTGGCAGGTTTTCCCTTGTATTTCCTCCACCTGAAAACACACATACAGCAGAGCTTTAGTTTTTGTTTTTGTCTATTGATCTCTGGCTCACCTCATCTGTACATGCTGATCAAACAGATCACATTCCAAAGCCTTACTGGCTGATGTAAACATCAGCATAACTGTCATCTCATGGATTACAAATTAACTTGGTCAGAAACCAGATTTCCATCATATGAACTGTCTTGCTTGACAACCCCATGCATTATTCTAGTGTTTAGTTTTTATTATGTGTTTAGTAGGAAATGTTCAGTGATAGATTAGGTACATTTATATTGTATATTATTTAAAGCATTAGTATATCATGATACTTAAATCTATCTTAAGTCTATCAACTTAAAAGACTTGTGTCCAGTAAGTGTTTTCACTCACATGCATAATAATTTCTTGAACGAAATTATACTTTCACCAGTATTTCTGGGATTCTATTAATTATGTTTATTTTAAAATGAACAGGAACCTAATTATTATTGTTAATAATAATAACAACAACATTAATAATATCATCTTCGACTTAGCAATAGAGTAAACAAATAGATAACGGCTCTCAAAATAAATAAAAAAATCCCCACTTACGATACGATCTGAGAAGTATTATTTAGATCCAGTTTGCACAATAAATTATATTTAAACGACAACTTGTGAAACACGGTTTGCACTTCACTCTATTCTCTCACATGTCGCACACAAACCTGTGCACACATTAAACAGTACCGGTGTAGAAACAAATACCCGATTTTAGTTCCGACATTTAATGGTCCTTGTTTGTTAAACATCTTATCACGTCTGTAGTTTATTATTTTGTGTAAATCGGACGATTATCTTTTTCTACTGTATTTGTGATATTTTGTACAAAAATATAACTGTTGAATTTGTCGTAGGTGGTAATTTTTAATTCACACGGATGCACGCTGGATGCACGACTTTTCGCGCGATTTTGTTTGTTTGACTTTTAGGGATAGGTTCAAATGGCGACTCACTCCCTCTATAAGCAGACTACTTAGCGGGGTGTGGAATATATTTGACACTGTATGTAGTGCACTATGTTTTATCAAGGGAGCCATTTGAGATTTTACCATAGTAACAACTAATTCAGTACGAATACACATTCAGCTGGCGAGTAAATAAACTATCTTGCGCGAGCAAAGTAAGTTTACAAGATTTAAAGAAGAAGACGAATTTAAAAATGAACGCTGGAATAAACTGCTAATTATATGGAGATATTTGCTTTTGCCAATTGACTACCTAAATGAAATGTTTAATGTTTTGTGGTTGTTTTCTGGATAAGGAGGAGAATTACTTTTTCATAACAAAGATGCTAATTGAGCTAACGCCTTAAACGTCACGATGCTGAAGTACACTTTTAATTTCTGTATTTCCGGTTATTTTCCTCAGTAGAATAAGAGTTGAAACATGGAGCAGGAATATGAAGAAGAAATACAGCTACTCCAGCAGGAGATACAGGCGTGTGAAGCTGAACAGGAAGAGTGTTTACAAGATATTTGGAGACATCATGGAGAAAACCTGCAAAATATGATGTGAGTAATGAAGAACAGCTTCAAAACAGTGTCACCCCCTCTATGTGCTGCTTTGTCACTTTAAATTGATTCTTAAGGTTACTTAATTATTACATATTATTATTATTATTATTATTTAAATGTATTTGGAAACTATATCTTCTCCCAGAAACACCATCTCCATCCAAAAGGACAGAGGAGAAGGAGCAATAAATAAAAAGTTTTCAAAGCTCATGACTGAAATCAGACACTTGGAGAAGGACTACAGAAGACAGACAGAGATCAGTGGGATATCTCTCTCTGAGTGCTGGGTCAAGACACTGGAGAAAAGTGAGTACAATATATGAATGATATTCAATATAATAAAAATTTTGGTCCCATATTACTGAATTATCTCATTTATTTGCCAACCTGCTTGATCCTACCAGCATCTTGGGGATGGTGAAGCCTATCTCAGCTGAAGGCAGATGATCAGATTGCCACAGGGCCAACACACACCCCCACAACCATTCATTCATTTATTTTCTCAGCTGATTAATCCTAATTAGGGTCACGATAAGGCTGGTGCCCATCTTGGCTAATTCTGAGGGATGTACACCCAGGACACCTCGCCAGGCTATCACAGAGCCAACACTCACACAGCCATTGACACTCACGCCTAAGGGTGATTTGGAACAGCCAGTTAGCCTACTGCGCATGTTTTTGGACTGTAAGAGGAAACTGGAGTATCCGAGGAAGCCCATAGAAACACAGAGAGAACATAATGGGCAACCATACCCTATTGATTAGAGAAGCAGCTTTGTGATTGAAAGGTCACTGGTTCTGTTATGGACTGTGGTGATGGGGGAGTGAGCAGCATCTTCCCTTCTTCCATGTAAATGGTTGAAGTGTACTAGAGCGAGGCACCGAACCCCAATGTGTGTGGCAGCCCGCCAAGTGTGTGTTCTTACTTTGGATATGTTAAATGCAGAGGAAAAAAATTTCTCCTTATAGGATTAGTACAGTACAGTATATCAAAATAAAACAAAACCATGCAGTCACTCTTGAATTTTGGGGCAATTTGGAACAGTTAATCATCCTGATGTGCATATCCTTTGGAATAGGGAATTCAAACAGAGTACCCTGGAGGAAACCCACGTAAGTAGGGAGAGAACACCCTCCACAGAGGAACACCCTCACCAAGCCTGGGACCTTCTTGCTGTGAAGTGAACCCCTTTCACTCCCTCAGTTATTTGCTAAACTGCTTAATCCTACAAGGGTCATCAGGAAATTGGAGCCTATCTCAGCTAACATTTTGTTTGAAGGCAGGGTACACTCTGAACATCTCACCAGACTATCACAGGGCCAACACAAACCACGTCTCAATGGACCTGGTGTTGTTTTCATGAACATTGTCATGCTGATATTACTATATTTAACCTTTGAGTAGATGATGATTTTTGAATTATTCTTCTTTAAATGTCTTGTTCAGCTGATTTAAAATGTACTGCTTTCCTGTTATTCTCAGGCAACACCAAAACCTTACAGCAGTACAGACTTGCAGGTCACTGTTGGCTTCTTCCATTCCATGTTGAGTTTGCACTGATTGAGATACAGGTAAAGTAATTTTTTTTTTCATTTAAACCCAGACAGACATTTATAATTTTATAGTTATTATATAAGTGTCATACATCTTGATTATCAATGTATTAATATTGATTCTATGCTTCAAGCTACAAGTGAAGGGCTATTAAAAATTATAATAAAATTACAGTAAGCATTATAATCAGTAAACAAAAAGGTCTCAAATGTCCTTGGGATCAAAAGATCACTGGTTCGATTCCTGAAGTAGCAGGAAAAATGTGTCGCAGGAGAAGAGTGAGCTGCGCCTTCCCTTCGTTCACATTCATGGCTGAAATGCTCTTGAGCAAGGCACTTATTCCCCAACTGGGCGGTCTCAAGGCGCCCCAATATGTGTGGCAGACCACTGCTCCGAGTGCATGCGTGTGTGTGCTCAAACTGAATGGCTTGAATTCAGAGGCAATAATTTCCTTTTAACAGTATAGGAAAATAAAAATTAAAAAAAGCAATGCAAATGTATATACTTGGTCAAAAGTTTAGACTTACAGGACTACAGGTAAACAGCAAATGCAGGTCGTTCTTGAAAACCAATATTGTCTGATTTTTATTAAGAATCTGGTTAATTTGAATTGAAGTGTCAGCCATACTGCAAATAAAATTCAATATGTAACAATAAGGTCAGACAAAAAATATTTAAGCTTCCGGTAGTGCAACCAACTTTGAACTTAGTCAGAAGGTCGGAGAGAAAAATATATATTTAAAATAAGACTGGGAATGAAATACCAAAACACCAACGTTTTATGTGGAATAACTATTCTCAGCACTAGAGGGCAGTAAAACACCACCATCTACATCAGGGGCTGTGACAATGGGTGCATAATATTAATGTGCCATAGTACATTATTCTTCATAAACTTTTTTTTTTACAACTCACGGAATTATTTTTCTTGTAGCCGTACACCAAAGGCTGATAGTTTAATGGCAGATATACCATTATGGTACTTATATTAAAACTGACGTTTAAACCAATTTACATCAAATATGGAACTTTCTGAGTGCTTTACAGGTGGATGCAGGCCTAAATCACATCAATCACATCATTTGGGTGAATGAATAAATTCACCTTTTCTAACTATACATTGCATTGCACTTTTATGATGTAAACCATTATTTACAGTCATTGTTTAAGGTGGCACTGTGGTTATTTTGGTGCTAATTATAATGTTTTTAGCTTGGTAATTAAAAAAAAATTGTCATACCCGAGCAATGATTTTAAAAAAAGTTTTTTTTTTGTTTGTTTGTTTTTTAATAAAACATAAATGGTCAAAATTTTAGTGACTGCTTGGTGTGGGTATACAGTGGTACCTTGACTTGCAAAATTAATCCGTTCCGAGGACAAGCTCGTAAGTCAAAATGTTCGTGAGATTAAACAAAAATTCACATAGGAAATAATAGAAAACCACCCAAACTCATATAACCTGCCACGAACACGTATATTTGACCTAATATATTAAAGATGAACATGTAAAAACAATAAATATTTCTAGATAATAATAACACAAGAATAAATAATAAGTCAACTAACCCTTCTGATCATCGACTGCGGCAAAGATGTCACGTGGGCAGTTATGAGGTGGTGCGTAACAGAGGACGAGAATTTTGTGCATGTGCATGCTATGAATGCCTGTGAGGAAAGGTTTGTGGTGAGCTCTCCAAGGCCACTGCATGTCAAATAGTGGGGCGTGGGGGTGGAGGTGGGAGGGCACAGTGTAATGCCAGGGTGCGTATGACCTTGGGGAACATGTTTTTTGCCATACTGTACTAGAATTTTGTAATTGCACATCCTCTACATTAGGTGGCAGTGGTGCTCTCACTGTGTTCCCTATGGTGTATAGAACACATTTAGAGCACACATGCCACCTATCCCAGTGCAGCTAACTGGGTTATCAAAGGCCGGCCATGTCTCTCACTGTCTATGGTGTGAGGCATGTAAAAGAACCATTGCTGACTTTCGACAAGAGTAGGCTGCAAAGCTGTCAGCGTGTTTCCGCCCTGCGATGGCTTGGCGAGCTGTCCAGGGTGTACCCTGCCCTCGCCCTGAGTTGGCTGGGATGGGCACCAGCCTCCCCGTGACCCTAATTAGGATGAAGCGGTTACAGAAAATGATGATGATGATGATGACATGCCACCTACTGTAGAGAATGTGCAATTACACTAGGTGCTAGTCGTGCTCTCACTGTGTTCCCTATGGTGAAGGGAAAAAGCATCAAGTAAACGATATGAAGTGCAGTGAACACTATTTATAGTCGGGCGGGCGCTGAGGAGATGTGAAAAAATTTTTTCTTCCTAGACGGGGGCGCCACAGAAAATAATTGAGAAGCGCGGAGGAATACATGTGGAAGAATACAAGGCTAATCAGTCTGGAAAAGAGATTTCCCCATCAGAGCCTGTAAATCAAAATTTTGCTCGTTGGATGGGGCAGATTTTTGATGGGATCGAAGCTCGTATCATGAAAAATTCGTTATAAAAGACACTTATAAGAAAAGGTACCACTGTATTGGGAGCTGGAAAGAATGATCAATATGGAATCACTTATTTAGTTATTTCTAAGCCATCCCTTTCAAAGAACTGTATGTTTTAGGTAATGGCATATATGTTTGTGCAGGACGGTGAAAGCAAACTGAAAAAAGTGACTGACCTCAACATTATATCGGATGGAGCTGAATTTAAAGACTTGTGTGGATTTCTGTCAAGGTACATTCACTCACAGTTTATTGCAAAGTGTAAAGGGCGGAGCTTATGGGGCAGTTGGTGGTCTAGTGGATAAGGCGCTGGATCGATGATCCTAAGGTTGGGGGTTCGAGTCCCCACAGGGTTGTCACTGTCTCCCCCCCAGTGCGGCTAACTGGGTTATCAAAGGCGTAAATAAAACAAATACACACACATACAGACGCGTGCGCATGCACACACAGATGTGTGGGCATGCAGTCAGATGCGCACCTCACATAAAAATGTAAGTAGGTGTGATGGGGGGAGTTCATGCATTGTATTGGTTTTGTTCTTTGAACACAGTGATGTTAAGGCATGGTTCATTTTGGTGCCCCGGTAAAAAAAAAAAAGATACCTATGTCTTGAATTTGAAAAAAATCATATTTTGTCTGTCTGTCTTCCTTTCGGCTTTTTCCCTTTTACTCGGGAGTCGCCACAGCGAATCATCTGATTCGCACGTTTGATTTGGCAGAGGTTTTTACGTCGGCTGCCCTTCCTGTCCCAACCCTTTTAGCAAGGGACAGAAACACGCTGACGGCTTTGCAGCTACTCTTTACGAATGTCAGCAATGGTTCTTTTACATGCCTCACACCATAGACAGTGACAGACATGGCCTGCCTTTGATAACCCAGTTAGCCGCCGTGGGGGGGGCGGGGGGGCGGGAAAACCCTGTGGAGAGTGGGACTCGAACCCCCAACCTTTGGATCAGCGATCCAGTGCCCTATACCACTAGACCACCACTGCCACTGACCTGGATTTCTCCGGTCTGAACTCAGATCACGTAGGACTTTAATCGTTGAACAAACGAACCCTTAATAGCGGCTGCACCATTAGGATGTCCTGATCCAACATCGAGGTCGTAAACCCCCTTGTCGATATGGACTCTCAAAGGGGATTGCGCTGTTATCCCTTGGGTAACTTGTTATTTTATTTTTCTATAAAGGAGGGTTCAGTGACTAAGCATATGAAACCGGTGGGGTTCCATACCGCCAACAAGGTTAAGAACCACCGCTTGAATGTTTGTGTTTTTCTTCGTCACCAGTACTGTAGTTAAAGTGTGTGCACTCTGCTTAAGTGCTTCACCCTTTGAATAATAAATTCACTCTGTGCCATCTCATCTGCATTCTGGGTCTGGCTGAAATCTCATTGCGTCACACTTTTAATTATGTTCTTATATATGTATAAGACACTCCATTGTCTGCAGTTCTGGAAATTCTAGACCACAGCTCCCATGATCCTCAACCAGCAACCTCATCACCCAACGTTCAGTCCAGCACTTAGCCTCACTCAGTCTGATTACTAACGACAACTCGCCTGTTTGTAATCACACTAGTAATAAATGCACAACTGCATTGGCCTGCCAGACATACTTTACGAATCTCACTCCAACATCTTTGCCTATATCTTCAGGTCTTGATTAAGTTCTGGCATTACCCTGCATTCTCTTTTCCGATTCAGTCTTGTTTCAGTTATGTCTGTTTGCTGATTACCTGATCATTAGTCTGCCTCCTATTTCTGATTACTGAGGCATTTTGGTTTGTCTGCTGTATTGGTTTAAATTCATCCAGCAAACATTCACATGTCACTTCATAACAAAATAAAACTTTGAGGAATTTTTCACAATGAAAGACAATTGTATCAAATAAAAAAAAAAAAAAAAGTTCATTTGAAATTCACAATGGAGTGATGAGTCAGAAAGATTATTTTCCTGAAAAGTATATTCAGGTTTTATTTCTCTTATAACGTAATTCCCAGTTACTAGTTTATAATTTAGTCCTAAACTGTCATGCATTTTAATCACTTATAGTTACATTCAGTGCTTTGAAACCTGTCTTAAGACATGTTAGTTCCTTCTATCACTTACTTTATCACAGCTGTAGACAGTAATTTCCTCAGAAGCCTCCCTCCCGCTTCTCTCTCTCTCTCTCTCTCTCTCTCTCTCTCTCTCTCTCTCTCTCTCTCTCTCTTTCTCATTTTCCTAACTTGGTTAATAATAGCAGCACTAACTGGAATAAGGTTCCTATGTCTGTCCACTGTCTATGTGTGTCCACCAGAGGGCATAGTGTAGAAAGAGAATCCCCCACAATCTAACTCTGGTAGGTGGGTAGGTAGAATTGGAGGTAAATAAATGCTTATGTAGCAAATGCTGAACTAAGAGGCTTGAAAGAACATGAGACAGGTGATACTAAGACTTGGACATAAACTACTGAAACTACAAAGACGGGTGATGCAAATAAAAACATAAATCATCTAGTGAAAACAAACCAAAACAAAAAACACTGGAAAGCAAACCCAGACTCAGGCACCTGTCAGTAAAGAAATAATATCAGGAGCTTCACTTATAGGCAGTACATATGTAATAAAGATGTAGTATTAGAAGTAGTAGTAGTAGTAGTAGTTGTAGTAATAATAATAATAATAATAATAATACTTTATCTAGAAACCAGGGAGCTCGAGGTTCTCTATTCTGAAGACTCTCCTTGTAGAAAATCTATTAACCTAGTGTAAGATGGTTATTTGTGATTTTACTGATTGCAGTGTGCACAAGGTGTATTAAACTTCTTTGTGGCTTTGTAAGTATCTCATACAACTACGGTTAGGTGCATAAGTATTTGAGCAGTAACACAATTTGCCAGTTTTGTTTGTGTACACCATCACAATGAATTTGAAATCCATGATGTAGAGAAGAAATATGACAAAAAAAGAGATGCTGTCCAAATACTTATGAATCTTCCATTGGTATCTGGTCACTTGGTGGAAATCTTGCATTGCTGTTCATTTATCAGCACTGCACTTGAAATAGATTCCTTGTGACTGTTATCTATGAAAACAAGTTTTGTGCCAATTCAGAGTGCATCGTCCAAATCACATCACAAGTTACAAGTGAGAATTTCAAAGCTCATATGTCTGAGGTTTTGTTCGTGTCTTAAATCGTGTCTGAAAACAGTCAATTGCTGCCAGTGGATTCCACCAGCTGATTTAATGGAATAACTGATAAATGGCAAATAGGAACAAAATGTATAACTCATCCTGAGGGTTTCCATTATTATTCTGATCATTTTCGAAGTATTTACATGTTGAGACATGATTAAAAACAAAAAAATTTTCTCAAGTATGACCAACTTCATGGTCGCTGGATGCACATCTGGATCATATTGTCTGGTCTAAGATTCTGTCCTGGCACTTGAATGTGGAAAAATCCCTCAAACATCGATTTGCACATGCGTCTGTACAGACTGTTTTTTTTGTATGTCTCAAGAAAGACTGTTTTAAAATAATTATGTTCCATGTAAAGTTGAGTAGAAGCAGTTTCTGAAAACAGTTGGGAATAGAACCATAAATGATTGAATTTTATTTTTTGAGGTTTTGAAGCGCTGAAGTAATTAGTTTAATTATTCTAGTATGCCACAGTTATTTCAGTTATGCTATCAATTTAAATATGAACATGTGGCATGCAATGTGTGTACTATCCAAATGATTACTATAATATTCAATAATCAATATATATATATATATATATATATATATATATATATATATATATATATATATATATATATTATATTCTAAGTGGCTCATCAGGCCGGTGCTTATCCCCGGTTTTCATAGCGTGAAGCTACTAGGAGTTCAATTTCTCCTGGCTGAGACGATAGTCCATTGCAGATTACCTTCCCAGTATATTTTACTGGTACCCATTTATTCTGCTGGGTGAACAGAGGCAAATTTGTGGTTGAGACCTTGCACAGGAGTCTTAGCACAGTGGTGGTCGAACTGGGATTTGAACACACAACCTCCCGATCATGAGTGCAGCACCCTGACCACTATGCCACCGGCCCCACATATATATGTATGTGTATGTATGTATGTTTATATACTAGTCCTTCTCAAAAAATTAGCATATTGTGGTAGTTAATTATTTTCTGTAATGTACTGATAAACATTAGAATTTCATATATTTTAGATTCATTACACACAACTGAAGTAGTTCAAGCCTTTTTTTATTGTTTTAATATTGATAATTTTGGCAAAAAAGTAAAGAAAAACCAAAAATCCCTATCTCAAAAAATTTGCATATTTCATCCGACCAATAAAAAAAGTGCTTTTAACACAATAAAAGTCAACCTTCAAATAATTATGTTCAGTTCTGCACTCAATACTTGGTGGGGAATCCTTTTGCAGAAATGACTGCTTCAATGCGGCGTGGCATGGAGGCAATCAGCCTGTGGCACTGCTGAGGTGTTATGGAGGCCCAGGATGCTTCAATAGCGGCCTTAAGCTCATCCACAGTGTTGGGTCTGGTGTCTCTCAACTTTCTCTTCATAATATCCCACAGATTCTCTATGGGGTTCAGGTCAGGAGAGTTGGCAGGCCAATTGAGCACCGTAATAGCATGGTCAGTAAACCATTTAGCAGTGGTTTTGGCACTGTGAGCAGGTGCCAGGTCGTGCTGAAAAATGAAATCTTCATCTCCATAAAGCTTTTCAGCAGATGGAAGCATGACGTGCTCCAAACTCTCCTGATAGCTAGCTGCATTGACCCCGCCCTTGATAAAACACAGTGGACCAACACCAGCAGCTGACATGGCACCCCAGACCATCACTGACTGTGGGTACTTGACACTGGACTTCAGGCATTTTGGCATTTCCTTCTCCCCAGTCTTCCTCCAGACTCTGGCACCTTCATTTCCGAATGACATGCAAAATTTGCTTTCATCCGAAAAGAGTACTTTGGACCACTGAGCAACAGTCCAGTGGTGCTTCTCTGTAGCCCAGGTCAGGCGCTTCTGCCGCTGTTTCTGGTTCAAAAGTGGCTTGACCTGGGGAATGCGGCACCTGTAGCCCATTTCCTGCACACGCCTGTGCACGGTGGCTCTGGATGTTTCTACTCCAGTCTCAGTCCACTGCTTCCACAGGTCCCCCAAGGTCTGGAATCGGCCCTTCTTTCACTTTTTCCTTCCCACAGACGTCCCCTGAGGTGCCTTGATACAGCACTCTGGGAACAGCCTATTCGCTCAGAGATTTCTTTCTGTGTCTTACCCTCTTGCTTGAGGGTGTCAATGATGGCCTTCTGGACAGCAGTCAGGTCGGCAGTCTTACCCATGATTGCGGTTTTGAGTAATGAACCAGGCTGGGAGTTTTTAAAAGCCTCAGGAATGTTTTGCAGGTATTTAGAGTTAATTGGTTGATTCAGATGATTAGGTTAATAGCTCGTTTAGACTACCTTTTGATGATATGCTAATTTTTTGAGATAGGAATTTTAGGTCTTCATGAGCTGTATGCCAAAATCATCGGTATTACAACAATAAAAGACCTGAAATATTTCAGTTGGTGTGCAGTGAATCTAAAATATATGAAAGTTTAATTTTTATCAGTACATTACAGAAAATAATGAACTTAATCACACTATGCTAATTTTTTTAGAAGGACTATTATGTATGTATGTATGTGTGTATATGTGTAAATATGTGTATGTATATGTGTATATATTTGTATATGTGTGTGTGTGTGTGTGTGTGTATATATATATATATATATATATATATATATATATATATATATATATGTATGTGTATATACAGATGCTCCCCGACTTACGTTCATTCGTTTTACGTATTTTTCAATGTTACTTTTTTTTTCTTTTAATTGTCAAATTTTGAGTTTAGCGTGCTCTCTGTAGTACGAGACGTACCTACGTTGTACGCTGAAGTAATAAACTACTTCCGCATGACGCTGCGTCCATTGTTTACAAACGACAGACTGAACGTACCTCTCCTTCTTCCCAGTTCACTGCGTGTCACCCTTGTGTTAAGACGTCATCTCTGTGATCTTTGTGTTTACACTGGTTTAAACCTAAGCAAATATGGTTGGTCAGAAGCTTAAGCCTACTAGTGATAGTGGTAATCACAAAAAGCGGCAAGCCATCTCGTTAGAAACGAAAATGGCTATGATCAAGAAAATCAATGCTGGTGAAAAACACGTGAATGTTGCACGTTTCTTCCAAATGGCTCCATCGACCATTGGAACCATTTACAAGCAGAAAGATCGCATCACAATGCATGTTAAAGGTTATATTTGATACTGTATTTGATATTTGATGAGTGAATTTGATTAAAATTTATCTCTTTGAAATTGTTTTGCTTGAATTTAATTTATTTGAAATTAGTGTTGATTATATTTGATATTATTTTACAATGTTATGTTTATAATAATTGATTTAGGGGTGTGTTATGAGATACGGTAATGGTATTTATGGATGTATAGTACAGTATGAACGTCATACGTCACTGGAACATAATACAGTAACAACTTACGTTTTTTTTCACCTTGCGTTCGGCCGTCTGGAACCGAACTAAAATGTAAGTTGGGGAGTGTCTGTAATTGCAAACACTTTTCTGTTTTGGCGCTTGGGACTCGGCGTTCAATAAGTCTACTTCTCAAGAGATACCTGGATAAACTGATAAGGGATACTGGCTTCTTCACTACACGAAGAAAACAATCTAGTTTACTAATTAATTGTTCCTACTTCTTTATTATTAAAGTGAACAGGTTGCACACACTCATAAGTAAACAAATATGCACAGCTAAATTGTATACACACTTTTTTGAAATGTTACGTGTTATTTTTGATAAGATGTGCATTGTTTTAGGCCTTGAAATGAACAAAATAATAATTTTTTTTCCCCTTGTTTACATCTGCCCAACATACACAAAAACAAAAAATTGGAACAGTGGAAGCACAGGTATGATCGGTACACAAACACTCCTTATAATTGGGACAACAAAAAAACCCCACCCCAAACCTTCCAGGTTTGTCAGATACTGCCAAAGAGGTCACAAGCTGACAGCGAAAGGGCACTTGACATGTTTCAAGTTGCCAATTTGTTAAATTGCAGCAGCTGTAAATGTTCACTTTACAACAATGAGCAACTTCAGGAGTCGTTTCCAACAGTTTTGCATTGCAGCCAATCAACCTCATGCCCGCTCCATGTTCTTGTTGTGAACTCCACACAGCTTTCCTGGAGCAATGGGAAACATTCCACAAGCCTCAATCAATAATCTTGTGTCAAGAAGATGCCCTGCAGTACAGAATGCAAATGGTGCTTACACATGTGACTGAAAAATTCACTTGTACAGTATATATATGAGTGTATTAGATAAGACTATTTCACCTGTGCTGTAATTCGATAAGATGGAAAATGTTTCTTCAACAAGCAGGTTTGTCTTTCCTTATCTTGGTCTTTATTTCATTGCCCTGAGAGACTCACAATTTTCCATCAGTTCTTTATAGCATTTCTCTAAACACAGACTTGGAGTCTCCACATCTGTGGAAAGGCATGACTTGTACCACACTCCTCTGGGCTTGGTGTAACTGTGAATGTCTTAAAAATGATTCAGGCTTTGCCAACATGAGCTGGCAGTGTAAAAGAAATGTAGATCAAATAAAAGACCACCTAACAGGGCTTTGTTTTTGTTGTGTATTAGCTGAAGTTTTTTTTTTTTTTTAACAGGGCTTTGTTTTTGTTGTGTATTAGCTGAAGTTTTTTTTAGTTTTGTTTTGTTTTGGGTTTTTTGGTAGTAGACATTTTAAAATTTGAAGACATTTTCAAGAATGATATTGAAGTTCTGTAAAAAGTCTGTTATAAAAATCATTTACCATATTTAATCGAGTCATCTTCCATGTTTATTTATTTGTTTTTTTTCCAGTGTGGAGGAGTCAAAAAGTGTTTTCCTGCTCTTCAGAACTCTGGGGTTATTTTCAGAGATATGTATGCAAAGGAAATGCACATTCCAGCACTTTAAGGTAAGATGTTAAAAATATTTCAAGGGCTTGAACTGATCTTATCCAAGGTGCTTTTGGAGTACAAAGATACATTAATTTTGAATACACCAATGCGTTACGTTTAAGGGTCACGATCATGCTTGCGCCCCTTCATGCTCCCAAATCTAGCTTTATGGGGCAAAAAAATCACGCTCCTCGCATTTACCAACCGTTTTCCTGCCATGCCTGCGATCTCCCAACAATTTCTGAAGCTGAGTTCGAAAGAGCACATACGGCTTGATCTGAATACTCATCACCAAAATCTTTTTTTTTTTTCCCCACAACGAGCACTATGATTGGCTGATCTTGCTTTTCTAATCCAATCAGCAATTGTGTTGTGTGGTTGCAGCCTTGTGAGCTGCTCATGCAGGAGACCTACCTCACAGACACCCTCTAACACAGCAGAGGGTCCGCTGACCACTGATTACTAGCAAGAATAATACAAAAAAAAGAAATGCACAACATGAAATGAAGGACATTTACAGTAAGTACATTAAAAAGAGTAGAAAAGGCCAGTGTAGCATGCTCGAAAAAATTTGGCTGAGCTCCTCACAAATTTAAGGGTTGTGATTGAAAGGAGTGAAATTCACACTCCTAGCAAACATACAGTTGAGTAGAACACTGCGCCCCTGTTATTTTTTCCTGTGATGCACTGATACACATCAGAAGATGTATTTCAAAAAGGCTCTAGAGTCATTTGAATAGCTATGCTGAGAACTATATTATAATGTATTTTGTGTCAGAATAATACCTACCTTGATGCAGGAAGTTAATGCTCCTGGAAATATGGCCTGTGTGAATTCTGGTTACTCTGATGGAAATTATTATAGCTATAGATTGAAAATTTCTCTTCAGTTCCATTCCAAATCAGAGCAAAACCAGGCCTTGTTTCCCACAGTTTGGAAAAAATGAAAAGAATGTTAATTCAACCCATGCAACCAATATGAAACAAATAAAAATGATGGCAACGTACCCCATGTTAACATTTTATAGAGCAAATCAAAATGGTGCTAATTTAATCCGTGTTGAGATTATATAGAAAATTAGATTAGTCGTAATTTAACCCATTCCCTATTACTGCTCCAGCTGGCATCTTGGAAAATATTGGAATAATTCCACCTCAACCCTCGCAACAAATAAAACAAATTGGAATAGTGTTGATTTGGCCCATGCTGATATCTAGACATCTGAAAAATGGGTTGATTCAATAAATTCACAATTATTGTAGGTCTAACTCTATAGATTTCTATTCACAAATATGGAATTATACATCAAATGATTGTTATATTGGTATTGAAATATGAAGGGTATGTGAGAAAACTGAAAGTTGTCCTTGTACACACTATTGACATTGAACGTGCAGATTTTGTTGCAGGTTTTACCGGCAGCTATAGGGATAAGGCTTTTACATTTTTTTAACTTTGTGGATAATTTTAACACCGCACGTAAAAAGGACCTTTTCACTCGTAGGTAGGTTAAGCACAAAGTTTTTTTGTTTGTTTTTTGTTTTGTTTTTTTCCTTCTTCCCAGAGACCACAACAGTCCACCAATGACCCAGGGTCTTGAATGTATAGACATTGTATGGATTGGGGATCTGTGCAGGGTGTACAAACCCCCCCCCCCCCAAAAAAGTCAGCTGGGATTGGCTTCAGCTTCCCCTGCTGCCCTCATAGATAAGCAGAATAGATAGTGGATGGATGGCTGCATCGTTGGATTGATTGATTTGATTGATTGATGAGTTCTTTGCAGATATACTTTACTTAAGGATTCTTTCAAGAATTCATGATCCCCCATGCTTAATTATTTCCTGGTTCTTGGGAATTGCTCCTTCTTGTTAATAGGCAAACAGAATGTAATAATTATAAATATGATATTGTAAATAATTGTCTGGTTCTGCAAGAGACAGAAATTAGTTAAATGTGTTAACACAGTCTGCTGCTACCGATGAGTGAAAGGAAAAATTGTAACATGTTCGTCCAAAGTCCATCTATAAGAACCTCTGGAAGAGCACCCACAGGCCATATTTGGTCCTAAAGTCATACTCGTGACATTTTTTACTTTGCCATTTTTAAAAAGTAGTTTACAGTGTGGAATATATTTATTATTTACTACCCAAGAATGGTTCAATCAGATTGGTCCACTATCTGGGAATTAAAAAGCATTATGAGTGGATAAAAGTTGATTCAAAACAATGCGCAGTCAGGGTTTGTCACAGTCAGTTGGAGTAGACTGTGCATCATGATCAAGCTTTAAAAATGGGGAAAAAATAGTCATAAAATTTCAGCTGTTTACTTGGGTTTCATTGTAGTGTGCAGTAAATCTGCTTGAGTGTGAAAAGACATAGCTCTTGGCTCTGCTTGGAGCTTGGGGAGATTACTGGATGTGACTCTGTAGTAGTTAAAATATGTAAAAATAAGCGGTCACAATCATGATTTAGTTTGCTTTTTATCTTCTTGTGGCATTTATAGTAAAACGGTTATTCACGTCAGGCTCAGTGGACGTCAGTGACTTGAATAGTTCACTGTTCAATGACGATTTACTCACCTTTGGTAAATAAATGTTCCTTACAATACAACCACTGTCATCTACATTTTTAGATAATTTTACTTCAATGTTCTATTAAGTATGTTTCAAAAAAGCGCGTTCACAGTGTTTATCTTCCTTTGCCATGTTCCACTTATTGCATACCATTTATGGTTCATTAGTCAAACAGGCTTTCAAACAATTCACCAGATTTTAATTTTCAAAATGTTTAGTTTTGAATATTCTTAGTTGTATCATAGTTTCAGTAATAATCTCTTCCTCTTGTTCTCTTAAGGAACGGAACAAAGGCTTCAGATTAGAAGGTTATCAAATATAATTGTTTCCACAATTGAGTTTGTGTGAATTAATAATTTTTCAATGATATGTTTCATCTATTAAGTGACATTACAACATCAGGTCAGCCAGAATAATTGACAATTCTTCTTTTCCTTTCGGCTGTTCCCTTCAGAGGTCGCCACAGCAAACCATCCGCCTCCATCTCGCCCTGTTCTCTGCATCTTCTCTTACTCCAATGACCTTCATGTCTTCCTTCACCACATCCATAAATCTCTTCTTTGGTCTTCCTCTAGGCCTTCTGCCTGGTAGGTCCAACCTCAGCATCCTACTGCCAATATACTCACTATCCCTCCTCTGCACATGTCCAAACCATCTCAATCTAGCCTCTCTGACTTTTGTCTGGGCTGTCCCTCTGATGTACTCATTTCTGATCCTATCCATCCTCGTTACTCCCAGAGTCCTCAACATTTTCATCTCTGCTACCTCCAGCTCTGCCTCCTGCCTTTTCCTCAGCGCCACTGTTTCTAGGCCATACAACACCGCTGGCCTCACCACCGTCTTGTACACGTTTCCTTTCATTCTTGCTCACACTCTCCTATCGTACATCACACCGGACACTTTTCTCCAACCATTCCAGCTGTCTGCACACGCTTCTTCACCTCTTTTCCACACTCTCCATTGCTCTGGATTGTTGAGCCTAAATACTTAAAATCCTCAACCTTCGTTTTCTCTGCTCCCTGTAACATCACCGTTCCTCCTGGGTCCTTCTCATTCACACACATGTATTCTGATTTTCTGAGGCTAACCTTCAGTACTCTCCTTTCCAGGGCATACCTCCACCTCTCTAGATTTTCCTGCACTTGTTCTCTGCTCTCACTACAGATCACAATGTCATCTGCAAACATCATAGTCCATGGAGATTCTTGTCTAACCTCATCTGTCAGCCTGTCCATCACCATTGCAAACAAGAAGGGGCTCAGAGCTGATCCTTGATGCAGTCCCACCTCCACTTTGAATTTGTCGGTCACGCCAACAGCACACCTCACCACTGTCTTACATCTCTCGTACATGTCCTGCACCACCCTGACATACTTCTCTGCCACTCAGACTTCCTCATGCAATACCACAGTTCTTCTCTCGGCACCCTGTCGTATGCTTTTTCCAGATCCACAAAGGCACAATGCAGCTCCTTCTGACCTTCTCTGTACTTCTCTATTAACATCCTCAAAGCAAACATTGCATCTGTGGTGCTCTTGGCATGAAACCAAACTGTTGCAGAATAATTGACAATTAGTTATTAAAATACTGTATAGACAAATGAAATGCATCGGTGAAGCTTATTATATTGATACATTCTGCTAGGAGCTGGAACATTAAAAAAAGAAAAAAGATTCTCATGTTATTAAAACATATTTAAAGATTCTTTGTAATAGGTTTCAGGGAACTCTTTGGTCTAATCTGAAACACAAATGCAAAATTCATGTGAATTGTAGGAATGAGAGCTAGCAAGAATTTTTGAATGTTTTTTTGTTTTGTCTGGACTGTACTCTCTTGCTTGGAGTGCACAAAAAGACTGCTGTACTTGAAAGGGAAAAAAGTACACCATTATTTCCAGAACACATTCGCAACATACTTTGTTTTCCCAAGGCAACTCTGCTTTTGTTCAGGAATTTTAAGGATGGTCCCTGATGTTACTAATGCAAAGAACAGGAGTTGTGTTTGTCTATTCTCCATACTACTTGGGACAGTGGGGTAAACTCTGGACGAGTCATATGACCATTGCTTTCTACATGCCTGAGCTTTTCCAGACCCTTTGACGAAGCTTTATGGCTTTTAGATTGTGGTGGTGGTGGTGGGTTGGAAAATAAATTGGACAGCACATCAGTGGTTTCTCACTACAGAAGCCACTTATTAATCCTAAGGTGATAGGATTAGGGGTGTGTAGAGCTTCACACAAGGACCGGGAACAGAACATTGCTTTGAAAATTGCTATTCCTTCCAGCAGTGCTCTTAGCTCAGAAGGGGGTTCATTCAAGATGAATGCATAGGGAATATGTTAAATTTCTTTTGCCATGTAGGTTGAGATGCAACTTTAGTTGTACAGCTTTGTCGGGTGGTATATATTTTGTTAGTTCATTTATAATACTTAATGTTAATGTGTTCAGTTAGACCTGCTATTCCAACCATTTATTCATTTTTCTAAGCTGCTTAATTCTAATTGGGGTTGAGGGTAGGCTGGAGCCCATCTCAGCCGACTCTAGACAGCTTGCCAGCCCATCGCAGGCCCTATTCCAACCAAAGATTTGATAAAAGGCAGCTTGATACTGTAACTTATCAATTAGTCCATAACAACAGAGCCATCTCTTTCACTGATGCATCACTCTACCTGCTGGAATATTGCTTTTAAGCTTGTTTGCACCTATTGTATAGATCAGAATAGTTTTAATTAAGTTGAAGCGCAATAATTAATTATGCTTAACTTTGCGAGCTCCTAAAATTATGCTAGTATTAATTTTTAATTGCAGTCAGTAATGCATTTGAATAGGGATAATCTTGCCATTGCAGTAGTCAAGCTGACCAGTTGTCGAGAAAAATAGTCTCATTGCAAATTATGTAGTCTTTGTTTATTATTTCTATTATATCTATCTGTCCTACAAGTTTTGTGCGCATCGCTCAATTGCTTTTCAGATGTGTCGAGGAAACTCTGAGGTTTATTCGTAGCAGAAATCTAAAGGAAATTTTATTTGTGGACCCTGCAGAAATTGCAAATGTGCAGATTTGTTTCTCTGTTGAAAGTCTGATTTCTCTTCTAAAATATTTCAGTAGGTGGTATACATATAATATGTTTTAGAAAAAGATTAATATGCTTTAAAAAGCTGATCTTTGATTTTGTGTAAGCAAACCAGAGCATCATAATTTGCGACAAATGTATTCTCAAAAAAAAAAAGACTAAGAAAATTGTAATTTCAGTTGATGACAAAGTATGACCTGAAAAATTAGTGGTTAAAGTAGTTTTATGTTAAAATTATATATTTTATTAACTTATGAAATTTTATTGTACTATGAGTTATTTTGACGGTATCAACCTCTTTTTTGTCTGCCATGGATATAGGATTCCATGCACACGTGGACTTAGAAACTAGAGTTTAAATTAGTATGTTTTTAAAACATGTGACTTTGGTAGTGTTTATGATTATGAAAATCATTTAGTTATGTTTGAAAATGATGTAATTTGATCATGATTGGATTCCCACACAGTGAAGTTACTTCAATTGTTCGGTCAACCCAGTCCTATTCTGCTACTGGGATGAAAAATGATCATTTAAGCCGAGTATACTAAATATTTATCTGGAAGATGGAGAACAGCTTAACATTAATCTTCCCCTTGTGGGGCTTTACTATATACTTTTTCTCTCGCAGACAGTTTATCATATTGCTAATTTTACAAACTTCTGCCAGGCCTAATGGATATTTCATTCTGCCTTCTTAATTCTAAAAGAGATGGTATGGTAGGGTTTGTCAAAATAGGAATAAAATTCCATGACATGATGGCAATGAAAAATTGGATGTGAAGTTGCAGAAGCAATATGGAAACCATTCCATTATTTACTTGGAGCATAGTGCTGCAATGGCTGCCAAATTGGCCAGCAGAATGGAATAATGTTAACCCACATTTTCCAGTTCTCTTTGTGTGCTCAACCTCAGTTTGCTTTTACAGTTTATATGATTACTTGAACTGGGTTCTCTCTGTCCCATGGAAAGCATACGTGCAATAATGAGTGATGGCAAAACAGCCTGGAGGCACTCATTTAAAAAAGAGAGATTTATTAAAATAATTAAGGAGAACATATAGCATAATATTTTAATATCATGTATAACTGTACAGCCTACTTGATGATTCACATATAGGTAGCAATCACATAAATAGTTCAGATCTATCGAGATAGTGACTACATCCTTGTAGACGCACATACATACGGAATGAATGCTCGACCTAAGTAACTTGGCATATGTCTTAAACAGTAGAGACATAATTTGGAAATGCTGCAAGTGTCCTTTTTATGGAAGCCATAAATTACTATGCAGCATGCACCAGAATTTTATATATATCTATACATACATATACACATACATACACACACATTACATTTAACAATTATATTTAAGTCACATGGTTCAAAAGGGAAATTCAGTACTTACACATGACATACTAATTGACAATTCACATATTTGACAATTTACACTTTTGCAAGGTGGCACATTGGACATGAAACGGTTTTCAGTCCATAGCATTTGTTTTTTCCATTTGAGGCACTTCCATAAATTTGTGTGGGCTTTTAAAAGGGTTTATTTACTGGTACCGTCCAATTGGCAAGGACTGCAGACAGATGAAGCTGTTGGGGTACTGTGCCAGGATCACCGGGTTTCCATCCATCCTGATCTCATTAATGTTGGGCCGGATGTAGTAGGTGTTATTGCTTTTGCAGAAGGTGTCAGCAGTAACAGTGGAAATGTTGTTGTTCTGCGGACGGCAAAATAGGGATTATATGCTTAAATTACAACATTGTTTGTAGACAGATTTTCTTGTTATTTTGTATTAACTAGAGAGAAATATCCTAAGCTATGAAAGTGATGTATTTTACTTGTGAAGGGTTGGAAACATGCTTACCTGAATGTGAAGCGTTCGGACACTCTCAGGAATTACTGGAACCGCCTCCAATTCATTGTGGGCAAGATATAAATTTCTGAGTTTGGTTAATTTCTGGAAAGAATATGTAACAAACAATTGTTCAGATATTAGGTTCAAGAAATTGACCCTGAAAAATAACCTTGTTTAAAGTTTTATTTTATTTTATTTTATTTTTTTAATGTGGAAACTTGAATGTTCCTGGCCCCTTTTACTAGTCTCATTAAGAGCAGTAATGTATTTACAGCAGACAAACACAGACTTGACTGTTCAGTAAGTTGTTTTTAATGCCCCAGGTTTCAAACAGCTGTCATTGGTCTATTTCTTCAAGAGATCGTGCTGGAACAGCATTAAGCATTACACAATTCATGGCTCTGTACCTTGAAGGCATTTGCTTTTACTCCTCTGGTCTTGAGGCGGTTGTGATTGGCGTTAAGTGACGTGAGCCTGGGTGGTAACATTGGAAGCTTCACAAGGCGGTTCTCAGCGAGGGAGAGTTCCTCCAACAACGTCAGCTTCATGAAGGCCCCATCCTCAATCTCCGAAATTAAGTTTCCAGTCAGATCTATTCTTTTCAGTGTAACTGAAAAATAAACCAATGCGGCATATTGAACATATTGGAAGCATGGTAGCATAGTGCTTAACAAGTAGGCTAACGACAAGAATAGTCTGGGTTTGAGTCCTGGGGTCAGCGAAGGCGTTTCTGTGTAGAGTTCTCCCTATTCATGAGTGGGTTTGTTCCAGAAACCCTGGTTTCCATCCATAGTCTGAAAACATGCACATTAGGCTAATTGGCTGTTCCAAATTGACCCTGGGTGTAAATGTGAGCGTGCACATGCATGTGTGTATTGGCTTTGCGATGGACTCTCAAACTGTTCAGGCTGTACCCTGCCTTTGCCCGGAGTTCGCTGAGACAGACTTCAGCCTCTGTTCAACACCAGTACGATGAAGCGGCGCTTCAATTGAATATTGAGCATATCATTAACAAGGGTTAGGATAACTATAATAACACGGTGAGAATAATTATTTTCTCTATGTTTTCGTGATGCATTTAATACAGTGGAATAAGCTTCATCATGACAACTGTTTGCAAGACAGGAAGTTTCATTAGACATATAAAGTAGATAAACACATGTAATACTTTTACACAACCCACTTCTTGATCAGCAGTTTAATCTTTTATCATATGACAGATCCCAGTGGTGTAAGACATCTGGTTCTACAATATAATACACAAGAACCCACTGTAAGACATTATATAATTCCCCCCCCCCCCTTTGATTAATCTGTCTCTAGTATCATTTCCTGCAGCTGGATTAACTGAAGTAGCTTCACTTGCATACGCAGAAGGGAAAAAAATACGTACCAATATCCCCAAAGTCTTTTGCAGTGATCTTTTTAATCTTGTTGTAGCGAGCATACAGATAGGCTGTCTCTTTAGGAAGCGCCGGCACCGATTTCATGTCAGGGTCGACTTCCTCACAGTACACTGATCCCGTCAGACACACGCACAGCAGACATGTAGGAAGCTCTGGAACACGGTCAAACAAGGACTCGTTACTTATTTACTTGCCTGTTGTGAAGCAGTAGAATCACATGCACATTGTTACACTCTTGAAGACATGTTGTCTTTTAGTCAGACAGTGCTGCTGGAGTAAAACACAATCATCGTGATGTATTATGTAGTTCTTTTATATGGATGAATGTGTGATGGGACTACTTCACCTGAAGCATCTTGACTGTCATCTGGAGTATCATCTGGAGTATCAGCAGGCAGAAAAGCATCCATATGTATCTGTTAGGCAAAAATAAAACCCAAAACCATACAGTATTTTCATCTGATTTAATAGCATCACTTTTATTGTTATGGAACGACCCCTTCGTAAATGGTTTTCCAGCTTTCCTTGGCACTCCCCCTAGATTTTATATAGTCTGTCAGGACTTGGAAGACTTTAAAAGACCGGTGTGTGTGTGTGTGTGTGTGTGTGTGTGTGTGTGTGTGTGTGTGTGTGTGTGTGTGTGTGTGTGTGTGTTTTTGTGTGTGTGTTTGTGTGTGTTTGTGTGTGTGTGTGTGTGTGTGTGTGTGTTACTGCCCTAACCCCTGGGTTCACATGGAGATTCTAGGTGGGAGGGAGCATTTTAGCCTTAGGAACCTTGGTGTTATATTGCTGAGTAATCTCATTTAATCCACCTAGCACACAGCCAACTGCTGGATCCCAGGGAAGGAACTGAATTTTGATTAGAGCCTGTTCTCAATCAATAGTGTTTATTTTAAACCAACATAATATCTGCTTTCAAAGATCCTGACTCAAGGAAGTAATTTCACCAGAAAGTAAACAGTTTTACAGATGAGGCATGCAGCATTATAAACAGTTATATTCAGTTTAAATGCAAATTTTGAGCAAACATTCACAATTTTGGATGGACTACATTTGTTCTGACAGAGCAATTGGCATTGAGTGAATATTAGATTGTAGATTATGTGTACACAAAAATTGTTAAAACTGCTCACAATCCCATTGCTTAGATCCATCCATTAAAATAATATATTTATTCAATTCGTCAGTAGATGTATTCAGATTTATTGATTAGTTCTTGTTCATCTTAACACAAATAATTGTGGGCTTTATTTTAAGACAAACATGCAAACAGCATTATATGTTGTAAAAAAAAAAAAAAAAAAAAAAAATCTAAACTTACCTTGTCAATCCCTGTGTCCAAATCTGGCTCTTCAAAATGCATTGGCATCTCTTTTAAATTTAGCTTCGTCCCTGAGATTAAGATCACCCATGATGCAAATATAAAAGTAGAAATGTACATTCCCGGTCTGGTCCCCATCGTGTGTGTGAGCAGACTCCGGGATGTTCTTGTTGCTCTGATACAGGCGTTACACAGCAGTGTAGGCAGCGGTTGGCTGTTTTCTCTGTGCCTGAGAGTAAAACGTGATCTGTCAAATCAGTATTTAAAGCTACATGTGGAGCTGCCAAGGGATTCTTAAGCAGGCGTTTATGGAGCAGACTTTAACCCTTTGCATTCCGTCTGCTCCAGCTGGATTACTGTGTCATCGAGGGGCTTTAGCTATGTTTGTGGGCTGAGCTTGAGTTAATCACCCAGAGAGCTGAAAGCAATAAAATGTCCAGTCACTTTTGTTGAGCTGTACAGTTTGCACTGATAATCCTCATGGGGATTTTTTTTAATTGTATTTTTTTTTAACATAAGCCAACGTGTTTGTCATTATTACTTCATTATAATTGAGTTTACTGAAACTGGAGAAGTATCTTATGGTTTGCATTGTAGTGTAAGAATGAGAAGCAACCAAAGATAGATTTTTATGAATTTATCATTACTTTTTGTCACAAAACATAAATATTATAGTTTTAATAGTATATTTTGTGTGTTTCATGAGCAGTAAATTATAAAATAATGGTACTCTGCAGTTTTGAATCAAAACATTGTGCCTCATGAAAAATATGAGGCAATATGATGATTTAATAAAAAGATATTGAATCGAAACATGGTTAATAGAGAACACATGACAGTAATTCCCTCTGTGACAAGAGGAGAAGGGCCCCAAGAAATAAACATTAAGGGGATGGAAACAAGTGGACTGAAACCAAGCTCTGGTACAGGTGTGTTAGCAATTATAAGGTCTTGTAAAAAAAAAAAAAAAAAAAAAAAAAAAAAAACTATACTGGGAAGATTGCCAAGTCATGGGAACTGTCTTTACATTGCTAATTTTCTGTAGTGGCTTAGTCAGGTAGTGTGGTTGGTTCGTTTAGTTTAAAAGAAGAACGCTGTGTAAGACATAACAACACATAACACATCTGAAATATCAGAGCTTAAATACATACAAAATTTCAGTAGCAATGATTATATTTTAGGGTATTTTATTTATAGATTACATAGACGGTACCATTTTCTGTAGTTTCCAGATATGACTCCCATCGGTGGTTCAGTGGTTCATTCTGTCTGCAGAAGGAACAGAGCAATATTTACATTCCTTTGCTGCACAAGTCACGTTAACCATGTTTTTATTGGACAGTGTTTGTACTGCTTGTTAATTGGTATTTGAGCAATAATAGCTAACACAGTCGAAATGTATTTTTTATTGTGTTATGTGAGCCAGTTGGAACAATTCAATTCGGTTTTATTTATATAGTGCTTTTTTACAATTGACATTGCTGCAGATCAGCTTTAACAAGAGCTTTTTAAGATCACAGTCCATTGGTCATATAATTTAAATATGATATTTGAGGTGAATTTCAAGAAAGAAAAAAGAAACGGCACTTTTTTAATTCATTCATTGGATTTATGAACCCATATTCCTAATTTGGGTCGCAGGGATTCCAGCACCCATCTCAGCCGACTCTGGGTAAAGGCGGGGTACATCTTGGACAATTTGCTAGACCATTGCAAGGTGAAACCTTAACTCAAAGTTAAATATTTTCTATTAATCTCATGGGATTAATAGAAAATATTTAACTTTGAGTTAAAGTCTCACCCTGCAATGGTCTGGCAAACAGTCCAAGATGTACATAATGAGATGTACATATTTCAGGCTTGTTTGAATCAATCACAGGCATGAAGATTGTGTGTAGAAATTATAGATATAATGATACAAAACGCTCAAAGTTGATACAATATTCTGGTCTCAATATATATACTAATAAATATATATATACTAATAAAATATGTTTTCAGTACAACAAAGATAGTGTGGATGGAACCTTTAAAGCTGTTTAATGTGAGATTGGTACAATGTCCAGATTTCAGAGGCATAGAGCAAAGATGACAACACGCATGTCTCATGTACAGACAGTTTAGTTGCTAGATATAGATCACCCTCCGACCAGACTCTTATTTTCCAGCTTACCAAAGGACTTTGATAACGTCAAGATGCTTCCCATCAACAAAGTTGTTAGGTTTCACATGAGGATTACCAGCAGGAGCTGGAGTGTACATGACCTTGGTTTTCTCAATGCTAATAGTCAGCTCAAAGCAGGTACATGTCTTCGTAAAGTGGTTCATCACTAACTGCATTTCTTCAGGAAAATGTGCAACTAGATCAGCATCATCAGCGTACAGAAGTTCCTAACATGTTCGTCACTAACAAGAGTTTTGGCCTGGAATCTTATGACGTTGAAAACATTTCCAGTTGTTCACAATCTCCATCACAGTCATGCAAGGCATACCATGGTACCACCATCAGAGTGAAAACAATGTTATATCAGGTATATCACCCTGCTTTACTCCATTATCAATGGAAAGTTCCTCAGAGAGCTGACCGTTAAAATTGACATAGCCTTTCCATGATGTAGTTGCTTGAACTTTTCAACAAGAGTACAGCTAAACATTCAAGGACAGTCCGGAGAGCCTCATGATTCACTGTATCAAAAGCTTTGGTGAAATTAAAAAAGATAAAGTGGCATAGGCTGTTCAAACCATTTTTTTATGAGCTGCTTCGACGAGATCTTCTGTACAGTATCTCTACTGCTTCTAAAGCCAGATTGGGACTCGGGAATGACCATTTTTACAACAGCTTCTGGTAGTGAGATGCAACGATAACTACCACAGATTGACTTCTTCCCCTTTCCTTTGTACAATATCATCAGAATAGCATATATCCAGTCTTGAGCAACTGGGTCAACCCTCCATACAGATATCATTATAGAGTGGACTGCACGATGGATATTCATAGCACCATGTTTCAACAGCTCAACAGGAATGCCATCAAGCCCAGAAGTTTTGTTAGAGTTGACCTGCTTTATGCAAAAAAAAAATTTCTTCAAGGGTTGGTTCCACGTTAAGTTCAGGATGAAAGGCATGCTGATGGCTACTAGCTATTGCAGCAGCATTCACACTATGTTGAGGGATTATGAAAGAGATATCAAAAATGTTCGTCTCAGTGGCCCATAATATTACCATGAATCTTCAGTAATGTGTTCCTATCCTTTGACAGGAGTGGTGTAATTGAGAAAGATTTTGGACCATATGCCTGACAAAGCAGACCATACAGCACCTTGATATCTTTCATGTTACAGGATAGCTGTATGTCCTTCGAAAGATCAGACCACCATTTGTTTATTTGCTGTAAACTGCACTGAACCTTACATTTCACCTCTGAAAAACGAGCGGCAAATGCTGACCTATTGGCAGATGAAGAGCTGAGAAGTTTCCGATGGAACGTCGTCATCTTTTTATTGAGAAGGTTGATTTCACTGGGGTTGTCTACAAACCAATCACGATGCCTGGGAATCTCCGAGTCTCGGTGCTTTTTCCCTAGATAATTTCTCTTACTCCCTCCTAGTCACAATCGGAGAAGTCCACATGGTCATAGGCAGATTTGAAGGAGTTTCTCATGGCAGAATCTTTCGGTTTAGACATCAATCCACTTAATCACTTTAACTGAAAACTGAAACGACTTTTCCAATGAATAGAAGTTTTGAGTCTTGCCCTAACCAACAAGTGATCAAGTGTCAGAGTCGGCACAACACATCACTCTGACTTTGCAGAAGTTGATTAGATCACCACGTCTGCAGATTATGTAGTCAAGTAATGACTGTGTTTAGAACGATATTGGAACCAAGTTGTTTTTCTGATATGAGAATGTGTTCCTGATGGCTAGATTCAGTTCAGTACAAAGCTGAAGGAGCAACAGACCATTTGAATTGATTCTACCAATACCATGAGGACCTAAAGGAGACAAAGTTTTAGCATCTGAGCTGACCCGTGCATTCAAATCACCAAGAATGACTGACCACTGTTCACTTGGTATTCTGGTGACAATAGATCTGAGTGTATGGTAGACAGATGTGATTTCGCCTTCAGGTGAAACAAGCGTGAGTGCATAGACTGAAAGAACCGTCGTGTATCGGCCAGCAGCGAGGGGAATTCTCAATGTCATGATTAACACCAACTTGCTGTTTAATCTTGTCAACTAAGGAATTCTTAACTGCAAAGCCCACAGCAGCCTCAAGCTTCTCCTTTTCAGATTTACCAGATCAGAAGTGTGCATAGCCTGCACCTTGCTCAACAAGCCGATCTTTGCCAGTAAAGCGAGTTTCAGAAAGGCAGCAATATCTACATCATACCTCTGTAATTCCTTGGCAAGGATTGCAGTCTTGTGTTCGAGTCTATTTCCATTGTCAATAAGAGTTCTCAAAGTCCAGCAACAGAGCTAAAGTGTGTATCATTTTGCACAGTATGTACAGTTCTTGCTCATATAGTTAGCCGTTAGCCATTATATATTGTAAATAATTCTTAGATCTTGAGTATTTACCAGGAATTAGCAACAAAATATTGCATTTTATGTACTTTAGGATATTCCAGTACTTTAGCTTGCCTAAAAATTCTGCCACAAGGTGCCATGTTTTAAGTTGTTTAAGACACCCATATGTTAATATCAGGAAATGAAATCTGAAATTTGGACATCTCACATTTCCCTTTTGGATCTCAATCCCAAATATCTTTTACATAAAAAAAAAATATATATATATATATGCTGTTTAATCTATATATATACATTATATATATATGGGATATATACACGCACACACACACACACACACATATATGTATATATATATATATATATATATATATATATATATATATATATATGTATATATATATATATATATATATATATATATATATATATATATATATATATACACACACACACATAGGGGGAATTGGCCTTGTCATCATTCAGAGCCAACCGGCCTACAAACAGATATAAAGTAGAATAATGCATCATGCAATAAGTCATCTAAAGCAGCTTAAATTACACCATTTCATTTTAATATTGTACAATGTTTTTTCCCATCAGTCATAGTACATTTTATTGGAGTATTCATAATTAATATTCATTATAGTTCACATTGTCTACCAAAATGAATGCACCAGGAATAGAGAAAGTACATTTTTACACTGAATGTGTTTACATGCAAAGATTGACTACACCACATAATTCAATACCTGTGTTAATGTATACTGTTTATGTCTTCATTGTTATAACATGGTACAAATGACCCTTTAATGAATAGGTGTGTTTATTCAAGTGATTATCTAATGTTTGGAATGAATATTAACATGTTGGCATACAAGTTAAACTGAAATAATTCATAGTGTTAATGATTTTAATGGGTTTTTTAATTGGTTCATATTAGCTAGCTATCTGTTCACCATAATAAATCATCATGATCCTTGGGAAACAAGTGTAGGCGTAGTAATCCAGGGGTCCTCTCAGCTTATTGTGATCAAGACGAATATAAGTTAGCATATTGGGATTTTCAAGCTCCAACAGTGGGCACATTTGGGTAATGTTAAGCTCTGCAATTAGAAAAGAGGTCATTGAATACATTAGTCTTGTATATACATAGCATTAAAATATTGGTACAGTTAGGACAAATAAATATTTTTTTACTTCTTTGGTTATTTAATACACATTGTAAATATATTCATAAACATCCATCAAATTACAAGATTTGTAGGCCAAAAAAAATTAACAAAATTTTGTGCATTGAGGTTATTTATCATTTTGGCCCATCCTTCCTGCCAAAATATTGTAAAGTCCCAAGGTTATGAAAATCACTTGGATGAAATCTCAATTATAAACGTCCTCCATATATTTTCAGTGTAATTTGTGTAAGTAGTTTGGCTATACCATTCAAGACCTTCTTCAGTTATGTTGGCTGTGTGGTTGTTTGTTGTCTGGAAGACACATTTTCTATTTTCTTGTTGAATAGTTGGTAAATTGAGACGAGATGTTTGAGGGGAAAAAATATATAAATACAGGTGTCTCGCACAATAGTCTCAGTTCATGCAATATGTCAGAAATGCAAAATATTTGTTTTTGTAAAGCAACCAAGAAATATTACCCCGTAACAAAATTTGAGAGGGGTTCAGTACCTTTGCAATATATTGTAGCTAGATAGTAGACGAAAACCATTTTAACAGTCATTTATTCAGTGTTAAATCTATGTAATAAAATGCTTAAACATTTTGCCATACCTTTATAATCATTGTGGTTGAGATACAGATGCTCCAAGTTTTTAGGAACAAAAAAGGTCTGGGAGAGTTGGTTATAGCCTAGGTTGAGTTCAATGAGTTGTGAAAGGTTAAAGACTTTATAAGGAAGTGTTTTAATCTTGTTATGGGACAGTCGAAGAGACATGATATTTGGGGTCTTCCTGAAATATCCCTGAGGAATTGATGTGATGGCGTTGTTCTCCAATGAAAGCTGCAGCAGTGATGTTGGGAGATCCGGAGGCATCGTCTTGAATTTGTTGTTGCACATGTTGATTTGCATGAGACTCTTGAATCCTGAAAAGGTCTTTCCTTTAACACCCTCATCTGTAAGTCTGTTGCCACACAGGTCAAGCACTGTTATATTTTCTAGGTGTTGTATAGTGTTGGATGGTACTTTTGAGATTTTGTTGAAGCCAAGGTGGAGGATCTCAAGTGTTTTGGGCAAAGAGGGTGGAACTTCCTCTAGACTGTTGTGCTCAAGATGTAGCTGTGTAAGGTGTTGGAGTTTTTTGAAGGTATCTTTCCCCACTTTCCTCAGGTTATTGTGGCTGAGGTTGATTTCTCTCAGGGATGTAGCATTGGTGAAAGGTTTTGCTGAAATGGCTTGGATGTGGTTAAACTGAATGTATAAGTGGTGAATGTGATTTGGGACATTGGGGATTACTTTCAGTTTACGATGGTCACAGTACATGGCAAAAGGATAAGCACGGGGACAGTAGCATTCCTGGGCACATTCATTTGACCAAATTATATACGAGTCTGTTTCTTGATCTACAACAAAAGAAGGAGTCTCTGGCAATGATTCTTCTTCTGGCTCATAAGCTGTGTAAGTGGTTTCATAATGTTGACCCAACACTTTGAGCAAAATTAGTGAAAATATTGACCATGTAGTTGGAACACCCATTATTTCATTTGCTTTTCTTTATCTGTTTGGAAAAGAAATATGAACAAAAGATTAACAGACTTACTGTAATCCTATTCACTATTGTAACTGAATAGAGTTGATGTACTTTTTGTGTTCCAAGCCTGGGAGCCATTATAGCAGCTGTTTTTGTTCTGTGGTTCTTATAGCTGAACTCAATGACTCAAGTGAATTCACTACTGATTGGAAGTTGCAGTTTTGCTATAAAATGTAGAGATTTTTCAAGAGAGGCCATACACAACTAACTACTTAATATAATTTTTAAATGACTAATTATTATTTCTTTAGATGTATTGATCTACCAATGTTTAATCATGTGTAAAGGGTATATATAGTGTGGTTAATTCCATAGTAAAACCATAGTAAGACCAGTATTGCTCTCTCATTCCCCCTTTTTCTCTCTCTCTCTCTCTCTCTCTCTCTCTCTCTCTCTATCTCTAAAATACCCCCCTCTAAATTGTAAACTAGAAATAAATGTAATGGGGGAAAATGCTTGATTCCCAATAATACCAAGTGAAACTATGCTTCTAAAATCTTTTAATCAGTAAACATACAAACAACCCACATTTAAAATTAGACTGTAACCAGCTTGTCATCAACTGTTTCATTACATAATTTCATACAGATCAGGTGTATGATTTTCAGTGTTTAGCAGATATTTTATTCACACTATATTATAATTTTTTTTTTTTTAACAGTAATTTTATTTTGAGTCATTTGGTCTAGTTTGTGGGGATTGAGGTTAAATCTAGGCTAGTAATCACCGAAACATCTTGCCTTTTTTCCTCCTTCCAAAAGAGAAGTTTATTTGAAAAATACATTTTAAATCATAGAACTATTCCCATATTGAACAGATTCATTTGTTCCCTGATTTTTTTTTTTTTCTTCTAATTTCCAAACCTTTAATTATGTAATTTCTCTAATATACTGTGTTTTAGGGTTCTTTTTATTTGAATGAGAATAGGAAGCCATATCGTACCTCTGTTTGTCCTTGGAAGTTGAAGATGAACACTTGACAGAGATGAAGTAAATAATCCGCTCAGCTTGAGCTACTAGTATGTTACTTAGGGGAACTTGAAGATTTCTTCTGAGATTGGCCTTGAAAGTGGCCTTATTGTTTTTTTTCACCTCCCAACAGTCCTGTATGCTGTTTGAAGATATTAAGCTCTGCCTCTTTTCTGTGGAAATTATTTTGGAAGCTTTGGGTTCCATCTGTTCAGTGACCTCAATCAAAGCTTATCTTCTTTTTATTGTAATTTTATGATTCGAGTTGAACCTTAAGTTTCCATCTTATAAGTCTTTGTATGATTGGGCTCGTAGTAAAATTTTGATGTTAGTTCAGTATTTGGTTCTGTACCTGAACAGTTTCTATATTTAATGTAGAGTTTGAGTTCAGACATGTTCAGATACATGTATCTATTTCTCATATCCTATATCATATTTTACTTTTTACTTTTGGTTAGTCCTGTATGGGGTCACCACAGAGGATCTCCAGCTCACTCTGTTTCCTGCATCCATCTCTGTCACACCAATCACCTGCATGTTCTTCCTTTCCACATCCATAAATCTTTTTGGTGTTCCTCCTCTCCTATTGTCAGCTAGATTCATCCTCAACATTCGTCTACCAATATACCATTTATCCCTCCTCTCACTTTATACCCAAACACTACTTTTGCTTTTCCTCTAACTTGGTCATTTTTAATACAGTCAACTCTTGTCACTCCCAAAGAAAGTCGGAGCATATGCATGTCTGCCATTTTCAGATTTGCGCCTTTGTCGTTTTGTCAGCGCTCTTGTTTCCAAAGTGTAAAATGTTGCTAGCCTCAGTACTGAATATTTTTCCTTCACTCTTACAGATGCCCTTCTATCACAAATCACTATGGCCACTCTTCTTCAACCATTCCACCCTACCTGTACTCTCTTCTTTACCTTTCTACCACACTCTGTTACCATGGATAGTTGACCAAAAATATTTCTATAAATCTACTCTCATCTCTACTCCTTGCAGTTGCACACTTCTGTCACTCTCCCTTTCATACATACAAATCTACCGTCTTACTCTTTCTGACTTTATTCCTGTTCTCCACTGTGTACTTCCACCCTTCCAGACTAATCTTTGTGTTTCCAGTTCTCACTACCGATCACAATGTCCTCTACAAAAACCATAGTGCATGGACATGCTTGGCTGACCTTGTTGGTCAGTCTATCCATGACTGTTGAAAACATGAAAGGGCTCAAAGCCAATCCTTGAGGCAAACTCACCTCCACCTTGAACTAGTCCATCGTTCTTTAAAGCACATCTTGCCTCTGTCACACTGTCCTCATACTCATCCCATACCATCCTTACATACCTCACTGCCAGTTTCGATGTCCTCAAGTTTTACCAGCCTCCTCTGTCATACACTTTCTCCAAGTCCACAAACATGCAGTGCAACTCTTTCTGACCATTCCTGTACTTCTCTGTCAACATTCTAAAAGCAAATATCTCATTTGTGGTGCTCCTCCCTGGCATAACTCAATTCTGCAGTTCACAGATCACTACCTCCACTATCAGCTTGGATTCCACTACTCTTTCATAGTGTGACTCATCAACTTTAAAAATTTAAAAATACCTCTGTAGTCACTTGCAGCACATTTATCTTGTTCTTAAAAACTGGTGCAAGAACACGTCATGCATCCTCTCAGCTTCCAAGATTTTGGTGAAATGGTCTGGTTAATAATTCCACTGCTGCATGACCAAAATGTCACTTTTCATATCTGCTTTCTTTCTTACTAATCCCTTGCATATCCTGGTTTACTATCCTTACATCTTCAATTTAGTTCATCTCTCTCCCTAGCTTGCAGTTTCTTGATTTATTAGCTTCTCAAAATACTCTTTCCACCTTCCCAACACAATCTCCTCACTTGTCAGCACATTACAATGTGCTTTCTTTGTCATCCGAGCTTTACTTCTTTCCCAGTATGATTCCTTCACCTGATCATTCATAATAAATCCATTTATCCAGCTTCTCATACAGCTCAGTGTATGCTTCTTAATTAGCTCCCGCTCGCTTCACCTTGCACCGCATCTCTTGGACCTGCCTACTTTCTCTATCTCTTTGAGTGTCCCGCTCTTTTTTTTTGGCAATCTCTTCTTGATGTCCTGAAATTCCTCGTTCTGCCACCAAGTCGATTTGTCCTTCTTTCTCTGTTCAGATGCCACCCTAAGTATCTTAATAGCTTTCTCACTCACCACAAGTGTATTGTTACCTTCTCTCTGGATATCACACAGCAGACTTTCTCCTTTAGCTTCCACTGTCTGATCTTTGGTTCTTGTCTTTCTTTCCCCTGTCTAAAATTATCCTACTTGCGATTCAGTGCTGTCTAGCAACACCACCCCAACTTACAGTCATTAATCTCTTTGAGGTTGTGTTGTGCATAGAACATGGTCCACCACATCCACTCCAATCACCACTCTTTCATTTTTTGGGAACACTGTCAGTCACTCCTTATAACCGCCTTCAGAAATCATCCTTCTCTTCCATCTCACACTGATGTTCAATGTGGGAACTGCAGCTACCATCTTGAATTTGCATTCTACACATTAACTTAAAAGCACACGTTTTCTTTTAGTGTCCATCTTGGGACCAGGCATACATTTTATAATGTGCTGAGAGGTATTTTCCTCTTCGTGGGGCTTGTTTTAAAATGAATTGTTGCTTCTGTATGTTTGTGGCTGTTATAATTTGCTGTTGTAAATACAGCTGGGAAAATAGTTGTGGTGTTTTCATTTCAGGGAACAAAGCAGCAAAATCTGAATATTTTGAAGGAGGTGATTAATATATTCCTTTTGGAGTATGGCTACTGGGATTTATCACTACCCTCAACAGTATTAGTGTGGTTGGGCACAGATGTTAAGCGAGAAACTGTGGTGCGCGGTCATTCCAAAATTGTTGAGTGGGGCTCATTTCAGGACTTCGTACACCTGAGGGCTTCCACATCAACCATATCTTTATGAATTTGAGACAGGGACATTGTCATGATGAAACTGGTATAAGCACTATAATTTTAGTGAATAGAAATATTAATTCTATACAGACACTCCTCGACTTGTGTTTTAGTTCGGTTCCAAACGGCCAAACGTAAGGTGAAAAAAAAAGTTTGTTACTGTATGTTTCAGTGACGTATGACGTCCATACTGTACGATACATCCATAAATACCATTACTGTATCTCATAAAACACCCCTAAAAACATTGTAAAATAATATGAAATATATCAAATAATATCAACATTAATTTCAAATAAATTAAATTCAAGCAAAATAATTTCAAATAGATAAATTTTAATCAAATTCACGAATCAAATATCAAATAAAGTATGAAATATACCCTTTAATATGCTCTGTGATGCGATCTTTCTGCTTGTAAATGGTTTCAATGGTCGACGGAGCCATCTGGAAGAAACGTGCAATAGTCGCATGTTTTTCACCAGCATCAATTTTCTTGATAATAGCCATCTTCGTTTCTAACGAGATGGCTTGCCGCTTTTTCCAATTACCACCATCACTAGTAGGCTTACGCTTCTGACCAACCTTTGCTTAAGGTTCCAAAGTACGCAAAACAGTGTAAACACAAAGATCACAGAGACGATGTCTTAACACAAGGGTAACACGCAGTAAACTGGGAAGAAGAAGGGCACGTTCGGTCTGTCATTTCTAAACAATGGACGCAGCATCATGCGTAAGTAGCGTATTACATCAGCGTACTACGTAGGTACGTCTCATACTGCAGAGAGCATGCTAAACTCAAAATTTGACACGTATGTGTATATATATATATATATATATATATATATATATATATATATATATATATAATTTTTTTTTTTATTTTATTTTTTTTTTTTAACGTAAAATCTAAAAATACGTAAAGCGGGGAGTGTCTGTATATGAAAAGATATTATACTGTACACGTTTATGTGCTTTCAACTTTGTGGCAATCATTTTGGGAAGTGCCAGAAATCAGTGTGAAGTATCAGCTGCATCTTCGTTTCTTCCACTTTCATGGCTGAAGTTCCTTTGAACAGGGCACCAAGCCCCGAAATGCTCTCCAGGAGCCCCAATGTGCGGTCGCCCACTGTTCTGAGTGTTTGTGTGATCACTTTGGATGGGTTTAATGCTGAGGCAATAATTTTCCTTGTGGAAATAATTCAGAAAATCAATATCAAATAATAATAACAGTAGGATATATTACAAAAGCAAAGGGGACTAACTCTGTAATCGATTATCAGCAATCACACATGGGTGTTATGGTCTGGTATCTACAAACTTGAAACCCTTAACTGGCTAAAAGCTAGATGGCCACAGCTAGAGGAACAAGCTCGCAAGGGGAGACTTGTCAACAGTGCAGTTGCGTCTCCAAGTCCAGGTAGTGAAATTATTACATATAATTCTCCTCGTCATAATACAGGTCCTTCTCAAAAAAAAGTCCACCAAACAAAACTCACCTTTTTTTTTTTTTTTTTTTTTTATTCGAGTG
>CM045732.1:12575474-12597974 GCA_024760905.1 Plotosus lineatus
CCTGCTGGTCCATGAATCAAACAAGTGACCTTTTAGTCCCAAAGATGCTTCTCTAACCATTAGGCTTTGGCTGCCCCCATAGTCAACCTTTACGCTGTCCATTTGGGGCCATTCTCAGCAGAAAGAGAATTTTAGTTCAAAGCAGCAATGGGACATCTGGATGGATCACATCGGTCTGGGGAGCTGGACAGACTCTGGATTACTGGTTTCTTGGTAGTTATATGTAATCCAATGCACAGAGAGGAAGAAAGAGAAAGGGTGAAAGAGATCACAGATTTTTGCTTTTTGTTTTTTCCACTTATTTTCTGTAATTTAGTCGTATCCAAATCCCAGCAATTATTGCCTCCTTATCGCATGCTTCCATCTGATGAACTGTTTGCAAGGCAGGGGCAGCCTGACATACTTGAAGTTAAATGGCCATTTGCCTCTTTGTAATAAAGATAAGCCAACAGACACCCATGATAGGCTGGTGATCACCATAAGCGTCAGGGAGACAAGTGAATTCTGCCTGTGAAAGCTCTGATATCAGCTCTTCTGGTTGGTAGTTGTACATTTTGTCAATGAGCCTCTTGGGAGTCAAGAGTATACATTAGGGCTAGCCTAGCTATAGAGAAAATCAGAAAGTAGCAGAGATTCAAGGATACCTTGGAATATAAAGTGGCTCATCCGTTACCAAACCTGAATGTATGTGAGTTACGGTGGCAGCAGTTATCTTAATTTCCCAAAATGTTTAAAGTATATTTGTTGTTATTTGTATTTTTGGCGGCACAGTAGCATAGTATTAACACGTCCGTCTCGCAACAAAAAGGCCTCTGTTCGATTCCCAGATCGAGTGTTTCTGTGTGGAGTTTGCACGTTCTGTCCATGCTTGTATGGGCAGCTTGTGGGTACTCTGGTTTCCTCCCACAGACCAAAAAAAAACCCACCAAAACCCCAAAAACATGCCTACTAGGATTAATTGGCTGTTCCAGATCACCTCTAGGTATGAGTGTGAATGGTTGTGTTTGGGTTGGCCCTGCACTTGCCTGGCAAGCTCTTCAGGGTGCACCAACTCCTTGATCAGAGTCGGCTGAGATGGGTGCCGGCATCCCTGAAAACCTAATTAGGTTTTAGTGGTTTACAAAATGAATGAATGTGTTCCGTCTACATTTAGAGTTGGAAATTGTTTGAGTCTCCATCTCTAATGAAGACCTCAGGCAGTGGTAGAATTCCGATAATTCAAAATAGCAACAAAGAGACTGAACTGGTTGATTGAAGCAGGTGTATTGGATCACAAAAGGCCAGCGGTTTATTAAGGTTCTTTAACCTGGGACTTGGCGAGTAGTGGAATTATTTTGAATTAATGTGAAATTGTATTTTTATTTTCTAGTTCCCTTTTGCCAATGATTTTCATCTTAAAGAGAAACAAAAGAACAGCCACGTAAATCTCCCAGTTCATATAAAGCAAGATAATGGCAACGATAACACATAAAATACATACATATATTATACGGATGGACAGGCTAACAGACGAGGTTAGACAAGAATCTCCATGGACTATGATGTTTGCAGATGACATCGTGATCTGTAGTGAGAGCAGAGACCAAGTGGAGGAAAATCTAGAGAGGTGGAGGTATGCCCTGGAAAGGAGGGGATTGAAGGTTAGTCTTAGTAAGACAGAATACATGTGTGTGAACGACAAGGACCCAAGAGGAACTTTGAGGTTACAGGGGGCAGAGATAAAGAAGGTGGAGGATTTTAAGTACTTAGGCTCAACAATCCAGAGCAATGGAGAGTGTGGAAAAGAGGTGAAGAAGCGCGTGCAGGCAGGTTGGAATGGATGGAGAAAAGTGTCCGGTGTGATGTGTGATAGGAGAGTATCGGCAAGAATGAAGGGAAAAGTGTACAAGACGGTGATGAGGCCAGCGATGTTGTATGGTTTAGAGACAGTGGTCCTGGGGAAAAGACAGGAGTCAGAGTTGGAGGTAGCAGAGATGAAAATGTTGAGGTTCTCTTTGGGAGTAACGAGGATGGATAGGATCAGAAATGAGTACATCAGAGGGACAGCACATGTTTGATGTTTTGGAGACAAAGTCAGAGAGGCTAGATTGAGATGGTTTGGACATGTACAGAGGAGGGATAGTGAGTATATTGGTCGTAGGATGCTGAGGTTGGAACTACCAGGCAAAAGGCCCAGAGGAAGACCAAAGAGAAGATTTATGGATGCGGTGAAGGCGGACATGAAGGTCGTTGGAGTAAGAGTAGAAGGTGCAGAGGATAGGGAGAGATGGAGGCAGATCATTTGCTGTGGCGACCCCTGAAGGGAACAGCCGAAAGGAAAAGAAGAAGATATTATACGGATTCCATTTACATACATCAAAACATACATATGAAAGTAAAGAATACTTTGCTATGCATTCATATGCAAATCTGTTATGTATTTCAAAGGAAAATATGAGGTAATCACGTGACATTTCTCTACTTATTTGACTTAAGATATCACACACACACACACACACACACACACACACACATAGCCAGTGTGCAGCATAATTACTATTGGACTGTTTTGTTTGTTTTTTGTTTTTTTTTCCTTTAATCTCTACACAAAAAAGGTTCACAAATCATCATTTTAGTGGATTTCACTCATAGGTGATGATGTCTCTGAGTTATACAGTATTATTATTAATTACACTGACCAACATTTGCATGAAAAACGAAAAACACTCCGCTCGGAGTAGTACTGCTGGTAGATACAGCTTGGTGATTAAACACTGGGGGAGAAAATCACTTATCTTGATATTACACTCTCCTGTTTTTATCTGAAATAATACTTGTTTTCCTGTCACTTTTTGTCTGAACAATTATATATATCCTCACAATTTTTTAAATGCTGAATGACTACCACAGACAAAGCTCTCAACCTTAACTACGTACATCCAAATTAGCTTAAGATACTTGAGTACAACGTTTCTTGTGCTGGAAAGGCAGGATATCTGTGTATTCCACATTTTGTTGAAATAGCACTCCAGTGGCAAACAGAAAAACGTTAATGAAAACAAGCTGGAGGGTTTTCTGTGTTTGAACAAAGTGCTGCTTTCTCCAAGTAAAAAAAAAAAAAAAGGTCAGTTGAAAATGAAAAATCTGATGTTTAATTTTTATAATTATAGGCATTTCTTTTTCTACCAATATAATGATTTGTAAATTCAGATTATTCTGCCTGTTGTTGACAGATTTGATAAAAAGCCATTAATCTTTTCTGTCCAAATGTTGAATACTGTAGAGCTGAAGATAATTAGTTTCTAATTACAACTTATGAGAGGAACTATTTATATAATTAAGTGAGATTTACTTTGTGTTTATTTAAGGATTTCTGTTCCAGGTGTTATTTAGGATGAGAATGCTTAAACAGTCCAAACCTGTTGTGAGGTTTTTTTTTTTTTTTCCTGTCTCTCTCTCTCTCCTCGGCGATGCCGGTATGTGAGACGTGGCAGCAGTGGCCCAGGCCAACCTGCAGATTTGTTCCATATGTTTCCTGAGCAGAGTTTCTCTTGCTGTTTCTGTCAGCCTGTGACCCGTCCTCCCCCTCCATCACTTCATGTCTCTCTGCTCTCGCACAGCTGGCCAAATTGTGATGAAGAGAAGAAAACTGATGCATTGGAAACGCTTTTTCTCCAACACTTTTCAGTGTACACATTCCACGGTTGGAGGGGGGGCCTTGAGTTTTTGGCAGTCAGTCAATCACCTGTCAGCATTCTTGCATCTATTTAAAAAGTGCAATCAAATTAATAGCTTATTTTTTTAGCATAATGTATAAAAATTTAAGGCTTTGTATATTTTAAGGGTTTTTTTGGGGTGGGGGGTGAAATTTTCTTAAAATGCATGCTTGAAGTTCGACACAGATTTCACAGAGATTGGGTTGCATTGACAAGGATGTTGCAGCATCTTTCAAAATACAATGGTTAGATCTGGGCATGATGTGGGCTGAAATACACCTTTCTTTTTATTTGTGTCAATAATACAAAAGTAAACTTGTAAAATATTGACTTTTTCTATCTACTAATTTTTTTTTTAATTCTGACAAATTTGTGTCAAATAATATCCAACGTATTCGCTGGAACACGATTGTAAATTAAAGCATGTGCATTAAAATAAAATAATTTAAAAAAAAATCAGTAATTTAAAAAATTGAAAAATTTCTCAATCTGATGCAAGTAGTAGGTCACTGACCTCAGCCAAAGCTGATTTTACAATGTGCATAAATTCGTCTAACTCTGAGTGAGCTCATTTGTAACGGTCAGGTTGTCTTTGGTTTTGGCAGACATTCTTAAAGTCCAGTTGTAATTATGTTGTTTTATTCATGCAATTTCCCTGTATTTGCACTACTGTGTCCATAGTAATCCCTCAGACTTGGTTAATAGTGATCTGCACAGCTCAGTATATTATATTTGGTTAAATAGTTTGTCTAACATTAAGAGTAGCAACAAGGGACCATGTGCTTTAATTGTACACATGTAAACAGAGCCATGATTCCTGTTACAGTGACAGATTATAAAGTGATAATGTCAGGAATATCATTCGATTTTCTCAGTTCAAACTAGTTAGGTCAATATAAGTGATGAAGTTACAAATGTGAAGCATTGGCTTTAAATTAAAAAAAAAAAAAAAAAAAAAAAGTTTGTTGGTGGTTTGTTCATTCCCCACTCACCACCTCTGCTGTAAACCATTTTGAAAGGATACAGGAATCAACTAAATTTGCTTATAAGTACCTTTAGAGAATGTCATGAATTGTAATTTTCCCTTTTTTTATTCTTAACATTGCATATTTGAGAAATAATTAATTTTTAACAATAGTTTTCACTTGATTTCTTAAGTCACCCTTTTATCTCTTATTTATTTACTATTGTTTACAGTAGGCCCCCGTTTTTTGCGATGGCTCGGTTCCGGCCCTTCTCGTGGATCATGAAAATCCGCCAGTTATTGACACAATTTTAAAACCCTAATATGCTCCATAAACATGTTCTATAGACAGTCTTACTCATTAATACAGTAATAATGCAGAAAAATGTAGTAAATATTAAGTAAAAACTTTTTAATTTTGTACTGTGATATTTCTGAATAAATAAAGCACTTAAGCTCCTTACCAGAAGCCAGTGAAGATCCAGGGCGTTTGAGTGACATCATAGGGCTTAAATAATCATTAAAAACCCACTAAAAATGTACTTCACAATTCAGGCAATCACATTGATGACATGTGTACGAAGGAGAAAAAAGAGGTGTACACATCATCTGCAATCAATCAGCAGGAGGGAGAAACGAAAGCTCGCAGCCATTGGCTAAATTTGAATCACGTTCCAGTTACTTCTGGGTTTGTCACCAATCCACGAGTATGCGGGGGCGCAAGTGCTGAACTGCGAATGGTCAAGGGCCTATTGTATTTTATTCATTGAAACAACTTTTTGTAAACATTTTCTATCACGAATCATTATTTGCAATTATTACATCAATTGCTTTACACCAAAGGTAAAAGGAAGCTTTGTTCATGCATAAGCATTCGTGATGGAGTTGAGCATTAATTGAACTTTTTTATGGGTTGTTCAAACTTTGGTATAGGGCACTGGATCGCTGATCCAAAGGTTGGGGGTTCGAGTCCCACTCTCCACAAGGTTGTTGCTGTCGCCCCCCCCAGTGCAGCTAACTGGGTTATCAAAGGCGGGCCATGTCTCTCACTGTCTATGGTGTGAGGCATGTAAAAGAACCATTGCTGACTTTCGTAAAGAGTAGCTGCAAAGTCCTCAGCGTGTTTCTGTCCCTTGCTAAAAAGGGTTGTGACAGGAAGGGCATCCGACGTAAAAACCTCTGCCAAATCAAACGTGCGAATCAGATGATTCGCTGTGGCGACTCCCGAGTAAAAGTGAAAAAGCCGAAAGGAAGACAGACAGTTCAAACTTTAGTGTAAGTTTCATTGGTGACCTACAGATGGCAGCATTAACCTTTTTATTCTTCAGTTTGCCAGATTAAAATGGCACAGCTTCAGCAGCTGGGTAGCTTCAGCTTGGACTGAATAGAGCATTTTCAGTCCGGTCAGAAAATGTAAAAAGCTTGTGACCAAAACAATTCCTTGTAAAATGCCTACTAGATGCACTGTTGCAGCAAACTTGGTGTTAACATGTATCGATTTCTTAGGGATGCGAATTTAAGCAAATAAAATGGATGCCGACTAAAATTATTTTGTATAGGCCTGACACATAGCCCGCACATCATCAGATATCAACATCAATGTCATGTCATATGTCGAGTTCTGATGAAGAAAATGGAGAATCCTCTTTGTCCGCTGTGGTGGTCTAGTGGTATAGGGCACTGGATCGCTGATCCTGAGGTTGGAGGTTCGAGTCCCACTCTCCACAGGGTTGTCACTGTCCCCTCAGTGCAGCTAACTGGGTTATTAAAGGCGGGCCATGTCCCTCACTGTCTATGGTGTGAGGCATGTAAAAGAACCATTGCTGACTTTCATAAAGAGTAGCTGCAAAGCCGTCAGCGTGTTTCTGTCCCTTGCTAAAAGGGTTGTGTCAGGAAGGGCATCCGGCATAAAAACCCATGTCAAATCAAACATGCGAATCATTCGCTGTGGCGACCCCTGAAAAAGGGAAAAAGCCGAAAGGAAATCTCTCACCCTGTCTGTCAGCTGTATTAGCACTGCTTGATTAGTCATCCATAATTAATTTTAGCGTATGATTTGAGGTCAATCAGGCATATTGTGAACAGGTAATAAATGTTAATTAACATGCTGCATATATGTTTAATGATGATGTGTTGAGCCTTTCTAGCCACATTTAGTGTCTGGAACCTTTATGTAAAACGTTATACAGTGGTACCTCGACTTACAAGCTTGCCCTCGGAACGGTGTAATTTCATAAGTCGAAACGTTCATTATATGAAACAAAAATTCCCATAGGAAACAACAGAAAACCAATTAGTCCATTCCAACCCCCTCCCAAAGTCATATAACCTGACACAAACACACATATTTGATGGGATATATTTCAGATAAACATGTAACCATAAACATTTCACAATAATAACACATGTACAGTAACATTAGTAATACTCTAATTAACAATAAATAATAATAAAACAATGTCAATAAACAATACACTAAGTGCGTCTGAATTTAAGAATAGCACTACAATATACAATAATTACACTTTTTTTTACTTTTTATTTATTTACATTTTTCTAATTTTATGTATAGTTTCAAGAGGTAGGGGCAGTGGTGGTCTAGTGGTATAGGGCGCTGGATCGCTGATCCAAAGGTTGGGGGTTGGAGTCCCACTCTCCACAAGGTTGTCACTGTCCCCCCCAGTGCGGCTAACTGGGTTATCAAAGGCGGGCCATGTCTCTCACTGTCTATGGTGAGAGGCATGTAAAAGAACCATTGCTGACTTTCGTAAAGAGTAGGCTGCAAAGTCGTCAGCGTGTCTTGCTAAAAAGGGTTGTGACAGGAAGGGCATCCGACGTAAAAACCTCTGGCAAATCAAACGTGCGAATCAGATGATTCGCTGCGGCGACTCCTGAGTAAAAGGGAAAAAAGCCGAAAGGAAGACAGACAAGACATGTATAGTTTCAAGAGAAATCAATTTTATCCTCTTGAATATGGGGACTGTGGGATATGCACAATAAATAATAAGACTAAAAAAGTCACAAAATCCAATCCACAGAAAATAAAATATTTTGTGTGCATGCACGCTAAAAATGCCGCCACGGAAAGTAGCGCAGAGGAATACACGTGGAAGAATACGAGGCTAATTGGCACGTATGACCCTGGGGAACATACTGGTGGACCAGCCTTAAGTGTGATTGCGCATTCTCGACACTAGGTGGCAGTGGCGCTCTCACCGTGTTCCCTATGGTGTAGGAAAAAGGCACCAACCAATTGATATGACGTGCAGTAAACACTATAGTCATCAGGGGTTCTTCCTATAGGGGGCATCACAGAAAATAATTGAGAAGCACTGCATAAGGTGTTCTCTGAGCCGGAGGAATACACTTGGAAGAATACAAGGCTAATCGGCCCAGAAAAGCCATTTCCCCAGCAGAGTTCGTAAGTCGAAAATTTGCTCTTTGGATGGGGCAGATTTTTGGTGGGATTGAAGCTTGTCTCATGGAAATTTCGTTATTAGGGATACTCGTAAATTGAAGTACCACTGTAGTATGAATAAAAAAACTTTAAAAGTCAGTATGGCATATACAAAGGGCTCCTGCTAAGTCACTAGCTAATATTACCCCTGCCTCCTTTTTTAGTTGTCTTTCCCCACAGTTCTGGTTCTGAGATGATATTGGGCCATCATGCATGCACATGATGAAAAGCCTAAGGGGCAATTCCAGCAACTTCAGCTTGCATTTCTTGAAGTACTTTATGGTGGATTTTGAAGTATTTATTAGGCTCTGGAATTGTCATTATCTGACAGCTGCTAGTGACCGTCATTGACCTGAGTAACTAGTCATAACAAGTCAGTCAAGGACAAACCCATTAATTAAGTTTTGAAATTTTACAGCTGCAAGGGTTTCCAGACTTTTGCACATAACCTAAAATAAAATTTTATTGTCTGTTTTCAAAATTCATCAAAACACTTGCAGATTTTAATACACCCCCCGCGCCCCCCCCCCCCCCCCAAAAAAAAATAAAATAAAAATATTTTCACTAAGTGAAAAGATTGATTTGACCAAGGCAGCCTAAACCTTCCCATAGAGCTTTATACTGTACACACATTACACCACTGCAGTCATAAAGGGAAATTCATCTTTACCAGTCTCCAGAAGTTTTATTGGTAAAAGAGGCAAGTTTAGGGACTTGATTGACATTCTCAAAAAAAAAAAGTTAATTTGTATGGAATGTTGCTCTTTAAATGCATTCTGTTTGAAACTGAATGAATGTTTCTTATATTTGGCAATGTTAATGGCATTGAAACAAGAGCTGAGGTTTGAAAGAATTCTTGGATTATGTAACTAAGACATGCATGTTAAAGACATTTGATAAAGTAACATCTCTATCAAGCCCAGGTCTTATTTCACATCTGGAAAAAACACTGTTTTCCTAATCCTGGAATTCACTTTTAGCAGCAGCTGGCTTCAGTACAAACACCAAATACTTCCTTAATGATACTGTTATGCATTTTGCCTGAATATCAAGTCTATAATGAAATAAACTCGCCAATAACTGAACTTTTTATGCGAGGTTGTTAATATTCTTTATACACACAGAAAAAAATCAGGACATAAAATGTATTCACTTTCACTGTTTGCTGATATGATCCCTGTTCAAAACTTTGCTGCTATTCTTGAGCACTTCAGTGTTTAGCAGGTCAGTTGAAGACCTTTTCATTTATGTTTTTTTCCATTTACTCTATATTTAAAGCATGACCTATGTCAGAAACTTCACTCCGCCAATATTTAACAAACATCAGTAATAATCACATTGAGAATATATGCAATGTTGTTTACATTCTTTTATGGTGGATTTAAATTCTTCATGAATACTGTATAAACCTTCAAGTCAGCATTTTCATTATTACTGTGTTGTATCCTGCAGGGAGATTTGTTGGTATAGTCTGCAGGGAAATGAAAAAAGCTAATGCAGGAGCGCCATCTGTTGGCAAATGTTCTGATTGTGTCTGAGGATGAATAACATGAAATTGTGCAAAAAAGACATGTGAAACCATCCACAAAGCAGACATTGGATGTGCCAGATGTGCAACGTGTGTGTGGTCTCTCAAGCCTAAAAATGTAGTGAACCAAATGTAAGCCTGATTCCCTTCATGGGGTGAAAGGTGCATATTAATTGTACACTTAATTACATGCAATTATATATGCACCCTAGTGTCTAAATGGGTTTCCTACGGGTTTACTGCCACCTCTCAAGAGCATAATAATATATACGTTATTGTTGATGGTGTGTGTCATTATCCTGAAATGGGCTGAAGTCCCATCAAGGATATAATCCCCCATGTCCAGTTTTCGTTTGATAGCTTTTGGCTACGTCACAATTCTGTACAAGATTAGGTAGTTACATTATTGAGGCCACCATTCTAAAGCTTGGGTATATAATTAATTTCATGTTGTAATTATTGCCACTAATTGTTCTTTGTGGAATGGGGAGCCATTTTAATAAATACCCAGATCTTTGAAAAATATAGAATTTGTTTTAACAAGTTATCTCGACATAATATTACCCACAATCCATTTCAAGGGTATTTCTCTGAGGCTCTCAATGTGACTCTTTTCTGATTATTTTGTCGCAGTAATCCCTTAATAAACAGATGTGCGTGGAACAGCACAGCTGAATAGTGACCTTTCTGATCGCTTTTCTTATATATACCAATACGCATTCACAGTGTTTTTAAAATTTACTTGGATTTAAGATTTTATTTTATCATTTTGTTTGCAGATGTGTATGTGTTAGGGTGCAGTGTCCATAATATTGTCATTGGCTGAAAAAAAAAAATCTTATTTTAATGATTGTACTGTATATGGGTTTCTTGCACACAATATTTATCCTGAGCTGGAAGGGACTTGGACTCTTTGTCTCATACCCAGTGTTCCTGGGATATCCTCTAAATCCACTGTGTTTTTGACTTGAATAAGTGCTTATTGAAAGTGAGACAGGGTGGCACGGTGGCGTAGTGGTTAGCACAAGAAGGCCTGGATTCGATTCCAGGTCTGGGCATTTTCTGTGTGGAGTTTGCATGTTCTCCCCGTGCTCGTGTGGGTTTCCTCCGGGTACTCTGGTTTCCTCCCACAGTCCAAAAACATGCACAGTAGGTTAATTGACTGTTTGAAATTGCCCGTAGGTGTCAGTGAGTCCGTATGTGGCCTGGCGCACCATACAGTAGATTATTGTGATCACAGCAATGACAATCCCTGTATGAACATCATTTGAGCTTCAGGAATCGACGTCCATTCCTCGTGATTGGATGTATACATAGATAGATAGAGATTGAAAGTGAGACACTGAGACAATATTGGCATCGGGAGAAAGTCCAGACTCCTTACAGCAATCTATAAATCGTAACATGCTACTGAGTCAAAGTATCTAATAATAATGGAGCATATAATAATGGAGCATGATCTGTTAAGAGCATCATTGAATATTTACAGAGTATCATATAATAGCTCAAAATGATCACATTTCCATTTTTGGTGCTTATTATTTGTTATATAGTGTAGATCGACAAAGAAAAAACTTCCATGTGTTACTTGCGAGACTGAAAAATAGTGGGAAAAGACGTCTCCTAGAATTTGCAAGCATTTCGGATGCCTCCTTAATATACTTTTGCTTTTCCAGATTATGGCTTAAATAAATAAGAGATACGGGTCTAAATACCAGGTGTACAAGACGTAAGTCTTTGTTTTACTAAGTCTGGTGTTTATTCACAAAAATGCTTTTTACACATTTTAACAAAGGTTTTACGCAATTGTAGATGTAGCTTATTTCATAGTTTACTTAGTCTTTGTCTATATTCGAGACCTGGATTGTGTTTCTCAAGTACTTTATGCTCATTTAAAATAATAATGACAGTGAAACAATTTAAAGTTTACTCACAATGTCTGATTATACAGTAAAAAATTTTGACTAGTTCAACAATAACACCAATAAAACAACAGATTCTGCAGGAAGATATAAACCGATTATAAAATTGATTGCACCTAATGTAGCTACTTCAATACCTGTGGTCTCAGTAAACCAGGTCAAATAATTTCTAGCAAATACCTGGGGAATATTTTTCTTACATGATTCTCTTCACAGGGTGTTTTTCAAGTAAACTACTAGTTCATCAGCAGATGTGTGGTGCAACCTGAACTAAGGAATTAACATCCCAATTATTAACTGAAAAAGTTATCAAATACATGTTGAGTTGCTGCCCTCCAGTGGACGTCTGCACTCATTTTCGTCTAAAATTGCCAAGTTGCAGGGATCTCTGGCCAGAAGCACAGCGGAAGGTGGCTGGTTGGATCTCCCAGTATTTCACTGGGTTGGCAAATAGACTGATTCCTGAGTAGTGTGCCTTCTTTAGCTTGCTTCTTGTTGGGCAGAAGTCATTCACTCCTACACTGGTAATGCTATTGGCATGGAGGTACACCACCTAATAGAACATGTTAAACAGAGATGTCACGTTTAGTGGTCGTGCTGTTGTGAGATATCAGATGTGTGCACTTTGTAAGATTCAAGAGTCTTTGTTCACACATAATGAAATTTTGTACGAGACTCTCAACCATAAAAGGTGCAAATGAGACAAATTGCAATTACCGCTGTCAAAGCAATTCTGTACACTAAACTTGCAGTACAAATATAAAATAGAAATATAAAGTTTATACCTTTGAACGAGAATTGAACACTGGGGTATACAATATGTATTCTGTCTTCCTTTCGGCTTTTCCCTTTTTACTCGGGAGTCGCCACAGCGAATCATCCGATTCGCACGTTTGATCTGGCAGAGGGTTTTACGTCAGATGCCCTTCCTGTCACAACCCTTTTTAGCAAGGGACAGAAACACGCTGACAACTTTGCAGCTACTCTTTACGAAAGTCAGCAATGGTTCTTTTACATGCCTCTCACCATAAACAGTGAGAGACATGGCCCGCCTTTGATAACCCAGTTAGCCGCACTGGGAGGGGGACAGTGACAACCTTGTGGAGAGTGGGACTCGAACCCCCAACCTTTGGATCAGCGATCCAGCGCCCTATACCACTAGACCACCACTGCCCCTGGGGTATACAATATGTATATTCAGGTGAAATGGAATAAATAAATAGCAGCAGAACTTTGTACACGGTCTCTTTGTGTCATTTAAAGAAGAACAGAGTATTTATTCAGGTATCTATAACATGGAATCCAATGTGTGTCATAGTTTTTATTATGGACTGGTGAAAATTCTTAGGCACATGCAAACAAATGCTGTAAATGTACAAGTTGAAGTATCACATGTTAGGAAGGGGGAACGTGCTTGCGCTTGTCCTTCCCTGGCTGGTATTGGTTGCATGAAAGGGAAGCATACTTGAATGTGGAATTGAATAAATTGTAGATGGGCATAAGTAAAATGAAAGTCAATATTGGCATGATGAACCTTTGGTTTTATATACAGTTTGTGCTGGGAGACATTTGGAAATCGAAATTGTGTTTGTTATCTCGCAGTTGTACAAGTATTAAAATGTATTTTTCAGGTTAATTCTAATAAAATTTGGGTGGCCAAGTCTTTTGCATTTTTTTGAAATTAATATGCAAGTAAGTGAAACTTTATACTCAAATGGTTTTATTTGATGTTTTTGTTTCAGTAAAGCAAATACATAGAATCCAAATGTTGGCTTTATAGCATCTTGGCTAGCCGCAGAGCTAACAAACATTTAATTGGTGCTTTCCACTGAAGTACTGTATATCAGTGGTCCCCAACCTTTTTTGCACCAGGGACTAGTTTTGTGTATGAAAATGTTCCCGCGGACCGGTTAGAGTCTACTCCGTAGTCTTGTTTTGGTGGCTGTCACCACAGAGAACCCCGCCTCACAAAGATATTTGGTTAGAAATGGAAGAAGGGCTTTCATTGCTTCTGTGGCAATGTCAAAAACAGTCATTTTTTCAAAATAAGATCTGGAGGCTCTAATTGGAAAAAAAAAAAAAACTACAGTTTTTACCACGAAAGATTTTGTTTGTGGACCGTTATCAAATGATCCATGGACCAGGGGTAGGGGACCCCTGTTGTTTATGCTTCAGCTGAAGTTGCCTCTTCAAAATGAAGTCAAAAATTCATTCATTTTCTGAACCACTTCATCCTAATTAGGGTCGCGGGGAGGCTGGCACCCATCTCAACTGACTTCGGACGAGGGTCGGGTACACCCTGGACACCTAGCCTGGCCATCGTAGGGCCAACACTCACACAACCATTCACACTTAGGAGCAATTTTGGAACAGCCAATGAACCTACTGTGCATGTTTTTGGACTGTGGGAAGAAAACTGAAGTGCCAGGAGTAAACCCACAGAAGCATTGGGAGAACATGCAAACACCACACAGAAACGCCCAAACTGGGAATCGAACCCAGGCCTACTTGCTGTGTGGCAGACGTGTTAACCACTATACCACCATGCCACCTAAAGTCAAAAGTTTTTATACAAAATTGTTTGCCATGTTGACTGATGACACTGTTGATAACACCACTATAGTAATCAGTCAAAATTTGGATGGGAAAGTTCATGGTGTGAAAACAGGTCAGCACAGTTAGACAAACCCTGGTTGTGGCCCTCCATAATATTAGCACTTTTGGAACCTGCTTATCAGATCAGTGGATCAGAACAAACGGTTAAACAAACAGTAAAATATGTAGGCCAGTTTATTTGTGTTATGCGAATATGTTCGTCTGTGCACTTATCAGTAAGTTGCGTCTCACGTGTGATTTAGCAGAAGTATGAATTTTCCATCATAAGTGAACAGTGTTTTAGCTGAGGGCTTTTTACCCACATGAGCAAAGAGGGAAAAAAAAGAGGTTGTGCAAGTGTGTACAAGAGCACACAAGCGCCCCCGCCCCCGTTTTTCTGGTCTTTGTGTATTTAAAAACAGTTTTCATGTACTGGCATGTTTTTTCGGTCTCTGAACATTATTTTCCTTGCAGAATATGCAGCATGATTAGTATCATCAGGGAAGGGCTGGAAAATATAACAATATTAATTTTAGGTCACAATGCTCAGCTTCATAAGTATGTTACTTTATTTTGGCTTTAGACAGATAACGCATATCCTATAAGGATCCCAGAACTCCTGTTTCCTGTTTACTATCATCTTGAACATTTATTCTGCAACACATTGGTACATTACAGTAAATTTGCCTTTGTTCACCATGACATGACTGTGTTCTATAAAGAAGTACAGGTTCAACCTGGTTCCTCGAAATCTTTGTTACTCATATCCACAGGGGATTTTTTTTCCCTTGCTTCGTAATTGTATGTAGGGGCTACTAGGTAGGTAGTCGATGGGGCTTTTTACACCCGAGCCAGGCGGCTCATCAGGCCGGTGTTTATTCCCGGTTTCCGTACCGTGAAGCTACCAGGAGTTCAACTCCTCCTGGATGGACACTAGTTCATCGCAGGTTACCTTCCCAGTATAGCGGTACCTTGACTTATGAAATTAATCCGTTCTGAGGGCAAGCTTGTAAATCAAAACATTTGTTAAATAAAACAAATTCCCATAGGAAATAATAGAAAGCCAATTAATCCTTTCCAATCCCCTCCCAAACTCATATAATCTGACACAAACACATATATTTGACTGAATATATTAAAGATAAGCATGTAAAAGCAATAAATATTTCATAATAACGCATGTACATTAACATTAATAATAATAATAATAAATAATAATAGAACAAGAATAAACAATAAGTCAACAAACCCTTCTGATCATTGACTGCAGCAAAGATGTCACGTGGGCAGACATGAGGTTGTGCGTAACAGAGGAGGAGAATTTTGTGCGTGTGCATGCTACGAATGCCAGCGAGGAAAGGCTCTTGGTGAGCTCTCACAAGGCCAGTGCTTCTCAAATAGTGGGGGGGCCTTGGGCTCCTTGGGGGGGCATGTGTGACCCTGGGGAACATGCTTTTTTGCCATACTGTACTAGAATTAAGTGTAATTGCACATTCTCGACAGTAGGTGGTAGTGCCGCTCTCACTGTGTTCCCTATGATGTTGTGGGAACACTGATATGTTAATCTCTTGCCTTGTATCAGCAAGATTTTGTGCTGATCTGCTCCCATGTGATTTGCCCCAGTCTAATCTTTCAGTAAAATATATGATTAACATCATTTTTCGAAAACACCTTTGCTTACCTGTAAATATTTAAGCGTATTCAAACCTGGGGGAATAATTTTCAGCCTGTTGTTATCCAAATGAATTTCTCTGATTTTTGGAATATATGCTAAACTCCCATTCTCCACAAATTTGATCTGGTTGAAACCCAGCCCCAACCTGCAGTACACAGAGACAAATAACATTTTCATGAATGTCTTTTTTTCTGGCTGGCAGATGTTATGTTTATAATGTTATATGTTTACCTCAGCAAATTTTTGTATCTGATAAAGTCCTCCACCTCAACTTTACCAATTCTATTGTAGTCCAAGTGAAGTTCAGTTAGAGAAGAGGGCAGATCTGTAAACATAAAACGTACTGTATCATCTTGGTGGTGTATATAGCCAAATAAAAATGCTTTTCCTCTCCTCTACAGGAACTACATTTTGTTCCAAGTCAATTAGAATTATTATTTATTAAATATTTTATATATAAAATTAAACACATTAAATATAATATTGAAAATGTATAAAAACAAAATTTACAGCTCAGTATTAAAACACCATGACATTGTTTCTATTAAATAATTTCCTATACTAACACAGTAAATATATTAAGTACTGTTCATGTTTATGGGTAAAAATATTAGTTTTGCAATAATACCGTTATCAGTGTCAAAATAATTTAAGAAAAACGTTTCTATTTGTTCAAATGATGTAACTGTTCAGTTGTGAAAGATGTTACCTTTTGGTACTGCTGTGAGCTTTGCCTCTGCAATTCTCAGGTAAAGTGTTGACATATCATTAAAAGCTCCGAGTTCAATCCCACTGTTGGCAATAGGATTAGCGCTCAGTTCTGGGGGAATAATGTACTGAAATGTCAGAGATCCTGAACATGATGTACACTATATATCTGTCAGGGTTTTTTTGAACACTTTACATTTTGAGTTATTAATCTTACAAGCTGAGTTAAATTAAAATATACACAAGGTTGACACCATCATAGAATGAGTAGCATTTTCACCTCCAGGCTTGCTTCTTCTTCAATAGATTATACGTGATGTGTTTACCTTAACAAAATTTTCTATCTGATAATCTCAAAATACTACATTTTCAAGCTATTTAATTATTATTATTATTATTATTATTATTATTATTATTATTGATAGTTATCATTAAAAGCAGCTATTCCTACATCCTTGGGTGCCAATATCTCAGCTTTAGTCATATCTATTACAAAACCGAAGGTTATTATTAAAGGATTACTTGTTGGGCTCATGCTACAGTGATATGGGAAGTACATAAAGATTATGATATTCTTTTTTTTTAGTGAAACATATATTAAATTTGCTCAACATACAGTTAAAAAAATTACTGAAAGATCCATATTAGTGTTACATTTGCTGTCCACCAGTTTTGTCATGGCGACTTGTGAGCCAATGAGAAACAATCTGGCCAAGCCGTGGTTTCTTTGATCTGTGTTTTTTGTTTTTTTTTTTAAGGAGGATGTTTTTATCATGGCAACACTAGGTTTTTTTTTTTTGCCTTGGAACATGTCTATAAAAAGCATAGGATTTTCTTGTTAAAGGATCAAAGGATTTAAAGTAGTGAATAAACATTGTATTGTGCTTGTTTACATTACTTGAATTACCACATAAAGAATGTGATGCAACACTTGAATATACTGTATGTCCTAATGACTAACCAGAGCCCTAGAAGAGGCTGTGTATAATATATAAAGGTCTTCGTACATATACACAAACACACACACTAGGAATATTTCTCACACATTTCAGAAGACACAAAACCTTACCGAGGACATGTAAAGATTGCATCCCTTTAAATGCGTCTTTTTGGATTTTGCCGATCTTGTTGTCATGAATTCTTAGCTCCAAGATATGCTTTGGCAGATTTTCAGGTATTTGTGTCAGGAGATTATATGACATATAAAGCAGACGGAGTTTCCCCATGTTTTGGAAAGCCTTTGGGTGAATCTTTGAAATCTGGTTATTAACCAGAAACAAGGCCTGTAGTAATGAATACAAAAAGTATATAACCTGTGACTTGATCATATGACTGTATCTGAATATGGCTTTAATATTACATAAAATACTGAAGATTAGATGGACTTCACAGATGTGATCAAGTGACCAGCACATGAAATTTTTAATCTAATAGCTGAATTAAGAGAGCATTGTGTGAATGTTAATAGTAGGAAATGTGTAAGCTTCAGCCATTTCATCTTACATAGAGATTAGTCAGTTTTTTAAAATCATTCTCCTTGATTTCGGTGATATCATTGTTCTGCAGATCAATCATTAGCGTATCCTCTGGAATGTCATTTGGGACTGATGTCAAGCCTAATAAAAACATAAACACAAGTGATCCATCTTTATGCAAATTAATGTTTCCCGGTGGACTGTTTATACCTAGATGATCCAGATAAAGAAAAACATTATTACCTAGATCTGAACATTGAACTACTTTTCTGAAGCATTGGCAGCCAAAAGGGCAGTCTGTAAAAAAGTTGTCTTCAATATCATTGTCATCGTCGTCATCATCATCATCATCATCGTCGTCGTCATCATCGCCTCCACTGTCCTGTTGCATGATGTCATGAATTTTCATTAACTCCATAATGTTTATTGGCTTATATGGCTTTCCATGGCACAGGAAAAGTAAAGTAAACAGCAAAATCACTCTCATTGTGTAGTTTCAGTCAGGATGCGAAGAGCCTGTAAATAAAAAGTATGTATTATCACATTATGGGAAATGTACTGGGTCAAAAGTAGTTGTGCATTGTTGTAGTGTCAGTGTTAATATATGTAACTTGTTCCTTTTATATTGGTGTTTTCATGCAGCTGGAGCAATAGAAAAAGGTTCACTGTATAAAAAAAGGGCTTACAAATTACACACACTGAAGTGTAGAGGAATGTGGAAATTTAAATGTCTCCTTGTTGTATAAGCTGCAGCACCAGCTAGAGGGCAGGAAACACTTGGTCTGCGAAATTTGGTAGTTAGTAGACCCTTATTACTTTCCTTTCATGATCATCTGTAAGAAAACATCTGTCCATAGCTTTATGTTCAAAACATGTTTAAATATCAAATTATATGCATCATAATTAGGTACAAGCCCAAAATACACGGCTTTATGAGTTCTAAATGGGATTTTTAAAATACAATATATGATCAAATAAAATGTAATCTGAAAAAGGATTTAAATAGTGTCAACTCTTAGGAAAGTTAGGCATGTCCAAAACCAAAGTGCTAAGGGAAATTTTTTTTTTTTTAAAGAATGTGTTACAAAAGACATATTAATGGTATATTTAAGGAGTTCTGACAAAATTAAATGAAAGCTAAGCATATTGTGACAGTGTTATTCGGTTTTCAGTCTTCAATAATATTCAATATGGATTTGAATAGAAGAGAATAGTTTCTTTTGTCGTTGTAGCTAAACAAGAAGATACCACTTGTATAAACAGTTCAGATAGAAAGATAAAAATATTCAAGATTGTACTCTTATTTATTAAAAGTATATACCTGATTATTGATATTCTTCCTGTTATTAGTACAGTTTTAATGTACACCTGTGAACTATTGGCTACACATATTTCCTGGTTTAACTTTTTCTTTTAAGCATACATTCAATGGGGTTGAATAAATTAATAAATGTATAGTAGTATTGTAACAGTTCATACTATTTTCCTCAGAATCTTTATTATCTTGATTACTATTCCTCTGTTGATTCAAGATGCTAAAGTTTTATCATACTTGCTGTAAATCATGTAATGAGACATAAAGAGGTGATGCTGAATTATTAAAATCATATTGCTGTTAAATAACTGTACAAGCTTATTAAGGAAATACATATTTCAGATAAGTCAGCTAAGTATCAATAAATTAATGCTTAATGTAAAAAAAAGCCATACCTGAGTAATAAGTCTAATACTTGTTACACTCCAAAATCCAGCAGGAGCAACATTAAAATGTGTGCTGATCCCAAATTCTTGCCCAAAAGTTGAGGAGGGGGGAAAAAAAACAGGCTGACAAGAGTTCCTGAATGGACATAAAAAAAAAAAAACACCGGAGGAGCTACCCGTGAAAAGACATCACACACTGATCACAGTGTCAGTCGAGTCCTAACTGCTGCCTAATACATAATATTGCTGGTCATGTGCTTTTCATCAATGCTTGAAACCCAGCCAAACCTGTAAACTTTTATGTTCAAGCTGTTATTATAGTCCTTATACAGGGAATTGGGGTAGGTCCTGGCGGTCCTGCACAGTCTAAGTGGGCGTCTGTTTTGCTTTAAGAAATTTAAATGCTTTTGCTTCTACTTTTTCTTGAACAATTATTGTGAGAAACATCTTTGAAATGATGAAACTAGCAGAGAGCCAACTGCTGTTCATTCAGTACTTTTTCAGAATATTCTGTATATTAGCTGTATATCCTTAATACCCTGATATTTGTGTGTATGTGTGTGTGTGTGTGTGTGTGTGTGTGTGTGTGTGTGTGTGTGTGTGTGTGACGGGGGCTTTGAAGTGTAAAATGAAGATGCAAAAAAAGTATAGACTCAGTCAGCTATAGCTAATCACTTTCTCCATTGTGCACCAAGCTAATTGGTTTCCATTTGTGATCAACTGTAGTCATTCTGATTAGTTCAGCCCAAAACAGCTATCCCAACAATAATCCAGTGCTTGGAAACATAACTGAAAGTAAACAATTAACTCTGGCTTGCAAGACAATGTCAAACATTTTTAGGGATAAAGTTGTGTATTGGCACAAGTTTAAAAAAAAAAAGAAAAAGGCTTTATCAATCCCTAGGATCACAGTAAAATCCATAATCAAGAAGGGGAAAAGTGTTTTGGTAATTTGAAGACTTGATGAGAAAGGATCAGGAAGGCTACCAAAAGGCCCATGGCAACTTTGAAACAATTCCAGGAATTTTTTGGCAAAAATTGTTGATTGCGTGCACGTGAACCAATACCACAAATGCTTTACAAACATGGCTTTTATAGTTACAAATAGAAAGCTAAGTTTTAAGTTCGTGCGCATGAATGTGTATCTATAAGTTGTATAATTGTATATCATTGCATTTGTCTACAGTAATCATTCAATATGCTCTAATAAATTATATGTCCGGACAGAGCAAAATGACCGTACGTTTTAATAAAGCTTCAACCCAGTTAATTTGTTAAACTGCAATAATTTGTGGTGATAATTACACCTAAAAGTCAAATGAACTGATTATAAGTATACTGTATAGCTAACGTGTTTTCTAACAGTTTCCAGAGAATATATTACAATGTGCTTACAAAAGCACAAATTTGCTTAAGGCTATATTTATGGCATGCTCTCAGTGCCAAGTATGGGTAGGTTTGGCCAGGGTACTTGTACATGATGGAAATTCTCCCACCCCTATCCTCAAATGTCTATTTTTCCCCAGTAGTTAACAAATAGTTATACCAGTTCATTTATAGACAAAAGGAGCTGCTTGCCAGCCACTTTGTGGGGGGTCAGTCACGTGCCATGATTCTTCATGGCATCATTCTTAAAATGCCACAGTATAATTTTTTCAAAAAGTTTGAAAACATCTAAATGTGTTTCAAAATATGGTTTCGATTATTGGGGTCTTGATGAAAGGAGCCTTGGTCACCAACAATTTTACTTATTTTCTTATACATAATAAAAACAGTGAGATCTACATTTGGATCTACAGTCAAAAAAAAAAAAAAAAAATTATTTTTGGAAGTACATTTTCAATGATGAAATCCTTGTGTATTAGTACAGTATGCATCAAAATACACCAAAGCAACATTGAGAGGATGTTAAATGTTGAGACTGTTAAGAGCGTCAACAACTACATGAAGGGGATATTATGGTGGGGTTGCAGTAAACCTATCATTACAGTTGAGATTTGACTTGAGTGGTGTGCAAAAGCCACAGACACTGGTCTACAAAGATGTGGAAAAACTGATCTGGCCAGATGAGTAATGCACCACCATGCTCTCTCTAGTGGGACCAGTGCATTTGTGGGAAAACCCTGAGAAGATGCAGACCTGAATATTCAACCCCTTATGCTATAAGGTTGATGTGTCTTTTCATGAGCGAATACCTAATAGTCAAGCAAATGATTGTTTGTTCTATCATAGCATGATTTTCTTCATCTTTAGAATCCTGTTATGTCTTTGGACTGTTTCAACATCGGAAACTCATCAATTTAACCACAATCCATGTGTCTTGTCTTGCAAACAATACACGTTTGCACTGAAATGTCAAAAGCTGTTCTAAAAGTGGGAGTTCAGTTTTGTTTGCCTTGCAGTTTGTGAAAATTAGACTGTTTAACTTCACCAGATGGGTTCTTCAGCTTTCGTACTGGAACCTTTTAGCTGATGAATTCCCTTTACCTGATTCTTTTGAGGAACTTTTGAGGAATTTTACCATGCAGCACATGATTGAATAATAATAATATGGATAATGGTAACAAGTTCATGAACTCGTAATCAAATTACAGAATAACTATAGAACAACTATTTGATTCTAAAACATGACGGTTATCCCTGAGCTGTTCATGCTTGGATGGTATCTTGTTTGAACTCTCTTTGGAAGTCTTTAAAAAGCCTCTGACAGATGTTGATAGTCATCCACATAGTCCTTTGTTTTACTTTGCTTTTCAAACTGTTCCCCCTGAAATTGCATA
>CM045732.1:12602974-12695474 GCA_024760905.1 Plotosus lineatus
TGTTTATTGTAGTACATCGTTTTAAGGGCAGTGGTGGCCTGGTGGTAAAAGGTGCTGGATTGCCGATCCTAGGGTTGGGGGTTCTAGTCCCACTCTCCACAAGGTTGTCACTGTCCTCCCAGTGCAACTAACTGGGTTATCAAAGGCCAGCCATGTCTCTCACTGTCTACGGTGAAAGGCATGTAAAAGATCCATTGCTGACTTTTGACAACAGTCGGCTGCATAGCGGTCAGCGTGTTTCTGCCCCTTGCTAAAGGGTTGTGTCAGGAAGGGCATCCGACGTAAAAACCTATGCCAAATCGAATATGCGGATCATTAATATGACTTCCATCAAGATGGATGCAGATGATTGGCTGTGGTGGCCTCTGAAAGGGAACAGCCGAAAGGAAAAGATGATTGTAGTACATATTTTTATAGTTCTGCGAAGTGTGGTTTTCGGTCGTGCATATCCACTTCATCTTCAGCAGGGAATAGTCAGTTATTCATTTAATTTATAATTTACCTGTGTTTCAGCAGTCCTTGTTACAGTATGATTGAACCGCTTTCATTTTCAGATTGTGTTTCACCAATAGACCAGTTAATTTTATAGAAGCACCATGATTTTGCTGATAAGACTAAACATATAATACTCAATGGACTGATAAAGAAAAAAACCAGTGGTTTCATGGTAAGAATCACTTTGGCATGCCCTTTTAAAGAGTAGATGAAAAAAGTTCTTCTGACTGATAACCATCGTCCTTTGCTGAAACATATCCATCTTGAATGCTGTCTTCTAAGACTGCACTTACCCCAAGAGCGTGGCAGCTTACTGAATGTTTGATCTTAATTCAATGCTGGTAGCACATTCTGTAGTGAGCAAGAACTTCATTTTCCCTTGTGTGTAAAATAAATAAAGAATTAAAATAAATAACTGCAGCTATATTACAGTCTTTCTGGATTCTCTCCTTTGCTTAAGTGAGTAACTTGCGTGTCTTGAAGGCGGTAAGGTGGTTCAGGTAAAGCAAAGTAAAAATAGTGGAATTTAAAATCTAACTACAATTTGTGTATATTCTTGAAACATCTTGAAAGTTTTGTAGAATTAAGCCCTTAACTTTCAGCTGTACATTTCTGAGGGCTGTAGTCCACCAAAATCCAGGACATGGCAAAAACCATAGTGTATTTTAAGTAGGCCTGCTTTTACCATTATAAATAATTTAATAAAGTTTATAGGAAAATATGGGTAACCGGCTTATGAGTAACAGAAAGCATGCAGAAAATAACTTGCATGACTGGGAGAATAAAACTGGGCGAATATCATTTCGAAGAGCCGTATTCATTTCCCCACCTGTATAAATGATTTGTCAACATTTGGACCAAGACATTTTAAAGCTCTTCTCGGGGCTTGATGTGACTGACCACTTTACTAAGACATCATGATGGCCTAAGACACTAAGTGTATTTTTAGCATTCCCACCATTTAAAACAATTTGGAAACTACTGGTGTGTTGACATGCTTCTGGCATCACTGGCCCTTGTAGGCATCTGCTCTCTCTTAGTGAGGGCAGAATCCCTCCTGGACAGCTCACCGGCCATCACAAGGCAGAGACACACTGATGGCTATGCAGCCTATTCTTGACGAAAGTCAGCAATGGTTCTTTTAGATGCCTCTCACCATAGACAGTGAGACACATGGCCCGCCTTTGATAACCCAGTTAGCTGCACTGAGGAATTTGGAAAATTGTTTTCTTGTGATACATACTGCATTTTTTTTTTTTTTTTTTTTTTTAGTAAACTTCCAAACAAAGTCAGGCCTATAAATATTTAGGCATTGGCCAATTTTTTATTTAAACTACTTACCACAGCATACTGGAGTTAAAATTTTGTAATGAAAGCGTAGGCTTTGTGTTTCAATCTGAAGCCAATAGTGTACAAGCTAAAACACTTTTGAAGCATTTGCCAGTGAAGCTAAAACAATTAAATCAAATCCAACAAGGTCCCACTAAAACCATTATTAGATGTGGCCAAATCAACTACAGTATTTGGTACATTCCTGTAAAACAACAATGGACTGGTGAACACAGAAAAAAAAGAAAAGTTCAGCAGACCATGGAGAACAGCAGTGGTGGACGGCAGAATTTTCTCTTCTGAAGAAAAACCCCTTCATGACACTTGGCCAAATCAAGAACACCTCCCAGGAGGTACATATTTGTGTCAAAGTCAACAGTGAAAAAAACAGACTTTGCTAGAGTAAATACAGAGGGTTCACCACAAGCCTTGTATTCAGTTCTGTAGTCAAAGGTCAACTTGTACCATATTGATGTGAAGAGGACAGTATGCAGAAGGGACGCACTGCTCATGATCTGAAGCATACCATTTCTTCTTATGGTGTGACTCCAGTGGAACTGGTTTCCTTTTGCTTATTGATGATGTGACTGCTGACAAAAGCAACATGAATTCTGAAGTGTACAGGGATAGAAGATCTTTTCAAAGTCAGCAAAGTACTTCAAAGCCCTCTATATGGTGCAGATGGATGATGACCTAAAGGATTACTTTGATATCAGCCTTACTTTCCAATCCAATTAATCCAATTCAGCATGTATGCAGTTCACTTGCTAAAGCATAAATCCTCAAGAACAAGCAGGAATTGAAGACAGCTGTGGTAAAGGACCGGCAGAGAATCACCAGGAAAGAAACCCAACATCTAATGATGCCTGTGGTTTCCAGACTTCAGGCAATCATTAACTACAAAGGATTTGTAATCAAGTATTATGATGACAAATCAATTTATGATCTGATTACTTTAAAAAATAAGTGAAGGGTAGTGACTGGTATATGAAATGTGCTGCGGTTCCTACACACAATTTGTGTGTAAGTACAGTAGTTTTAAATTAAAGCTAAGTGTTTAATGTAACCAGCTAAAATAATAGTAATTTTTTTCAAAGTCCAAATATAAACTTGAATGAATGCTAAATTTGTATTAGCTTAATTCATATGACCATTCATTTTGTACATAATCCTGGTCTTCAAGCTGTTAGGAAAGTTTATGAGTAGGAAAAGCGTGGCAGTGTGATATGACAATATACACCAACCATCTTCTACTTCTTTCTTTTCCTTTCGGCTGTTCCCTTCAGGGGTCGCCACAGCGAATCATCTGCCTCCATCTTCATGGAAGTCATATTAATGATTCACATATTCGATTTGGCATAGGTTTTTATGTTGTCGCCCTTCCTGACACAACTCTTAGGTAGGTAAGTCTGTTGGGTTTTTACACCCGAGCCTCGTGGCTCATCAGGCTGGTGCTTATCTCCGGTTTCCATTGCATGAAGCGACCAGGAGTTCAACTCCCCCTGGATGGGACACTAGTCCATTGCAGGTTATCTTCCCAGTATATTTCCACTGGTCCCCATTTATACTGCTGGGTGAACAGAGGCACACTTGTGGTTGAGATCTTGCCCAGGGGTCTTAGCACAGTGAGGGTCTCAGTGGGATTCAAACTCACAACCTTCCGATCATGAGCGTATCATCCTAACCACTACGCCACCAGCCCCACACACAACCCTTAGCAAGGGGCAAAAACACGCTGATGGCTTTGCAGCTACAGTGATACCTCTGCTCACGAACATAATTGGTTCCCAGAAAGTGTGTGTAAGGCGAAAAGTTCGTCTTCCGAACATTTATTTCCCATAAGAAACCATTAAAATAAGAATAATCCGTTCCCAGGTCCCCATAAAACATAATTTTCTACTAAATAAGCCTTAAAACTACACAAAAATATACCTTATTTTATGTATAATAAATGTGCTATTGTATTGTAATTAAAGAAATAAACTGTACTGTATAATAAAGTGGTTTTATTTACCTTTGTGATGGTAGTTGATGGCTTGATGGAATGGAGTGGGAGGAGGAGGGAGGGAGGGACTTACTGTTTGGAAGGAGTGTTTGGAAACGCCTACTGTTTGGAAACACCCTTAGCCACACACGCACCCTTAATAGCTTCCTTGTTCTTAAGGATGGGAGCAATGGTAGACTTAGCGTACTGGTACTGGGACGCTAAGTCACACAAACGCACACCTCGTTCGTGTTTTTCAATGATCTCCGCCTGTGGTGGGGTCTTTTTCGGTCCCATTATAGCAAAAGTACACTCAATATGGTCCAAAATGTCTATCAAACACAAACCACTTCCGCACTCAAAGCAAGGGGGTGACGAACTGTGATGCCGTGAGCGTACGTCAACTTCTCGTGGCCGCCACCGTGGCGCTGTTCGACCGCGTGGTTTGGTTCATCCGCCGAAAACTAGTTTGTCAGCAGAGACTATATGCTCGCAAATTTAATGTTCTTGAGGCGAAAAGTTTGTGAGCTTAAGCGTTCGTCAGCGGAGATTTTACTGTACTTTTGTCGAAAGTCAGCAATGGTTCTTTTTACATGAACTTCTCACCATAGACAGTGAGCGACATGGCCGGCCTTTGATTACACAGTTAGCTGCACTGGGGGGGGCAACCTTGTGGAGAGTGGGACTCGAACCCCCAACCCTAGGATCAGCGATCCAGTGCCCTTTACCACCAGGCCACCACTGCTGTCAATATACATTAATATTATATACATCAACAATATACTGTGTAATTCCTGCAATGGAAATTACTGCTTCTCCATTTAACCCGTTCAAAGTGAGCACACTCACTCGAAGCATTAGGCTTACAAAGCTTTCTAGAATTTTAATCAGGTGAATTCTGAAGCATTGCTTTCACTTTTATCTGTGTAATTTGATATACTTTTTGTATTTATTTGTGTAGATTTTACACCTATTTCATTGTGAAATAATAATAACAGCTAATTTAAAATAAAAAAAATGACCTACTTACCTGCTATATTCATTTTTTTGTTTTGTGATTGCTAAAAAGATTTTTGTTTGTACATTTGTTTTATCAATTACTCTTTGAATTTACATAAAATCCATTATATTGTGAAATTTATCAGTACCAGTATGTGAGAAGAGTCATGTTGTGATATGAAATTTTGATCACATCACGCAGCCCAAAGGACTACCACTGTAATTGTGGTGCTAATAGTGAATTTCTTGCTTTCTGAAATGATGTGTTATATTCGCCTCCAAACTTTGGTTTACGAGACGTACTTAAACCATTATGTGCTGTTAAAATTTCACTTTAAACAGATCAGAGAAAAATGGGTCTAATACTCTGAAGTGACCATTTTTGTCTGGAAAATACATTAACTTGGTACCAGATCAGTGTTCTGTTTCCGTTTGTTGTAGCAATACCCTATCAACTGTCCATGATTACATATCTGTATTACCTTATGTTGTTGTTGTTAAGTCGGAGGAAATGTAACGATGTCATCTCGTTGATCCCGTTGGGAATGCTGGTCAGTTGGTTGTGGTCTAGACATAGTTCAGTCATAGTGTTAAATGTACCAAAGAAAGACTCTGGTTCCACCCCTTCTCCATCCAGCTTGTTGTAAGAGAGGTAGAGATACTCAAGGCCGGGCTCCATATGTGCAAATGCATATCCTGGAATTCGTTCAATCTGATTTCCCACTAGCACCAGGTGAACCAAGGACTTTGGCAGGAATGATGGGACCAAGTGGAGTTTGTTGTGCGAGATATCTATCGACTCCATATTCCTGTAAAGAATATTTGACACATGATGAGCAATACCCTGAGCATTTTTAAATAAATAAATAAAAATGGTGCATGCTAATTTTATTACATGAAATGTTATTTCCACAAGACCACATACGTACTTATGATTGATCCAGGCGTAGGGTGCAATCCGCGTCTCGTCAATTTTATTGTGTCTTAACACAATTACATTGAGGTTTTTGCTTTGGTTAAAAGCTCCCTCGGTTATTTCCTCAATTAAGTTGTTTTCTAGATGGAGCTCCTTTGAAAAAACAAAAACGAATAATATTGTATTAAAATCTATTTTAAAGTATGATGTGGTTGCTGCCATAAGTGTATGAGTTTGAAAAACTTTAAAATTAACAATGAATCCTCATTTCACAGGTTTTGATGTACACTTTGGTTTCTTTGTAAGAATGAACATCATATATAAGAAATCTTTCTATATTAAGTGAAATATATTTAATACGTTATGCATTCAAGATATTTTCTCATTTCTGATTGATGGAAAGTCATTAAATAATTCTTGGCATTGCCATCGGACAACCAAATTATTGCATCATTCTCATTGGATGAGTTGAATGATTATTGCATAATTGATGTTCAACGTCGCAAGATGATGGTCTACTTTGAAAATATTTTAAATAAATAATAATACGGTTATAAAATTTGGCTTTTGTTTGATATTAAGGATGAGTCAGTCATGGATGATGTCATCAGCCTTGTGTTTACAATCCCTTCATTGAATATTTCTCTATATTATACTTCATCTCATTCAATAATTGCTTATTATTTGTCACTCTTGATGACATTCAAAATATGAGTAAATCATATTGTATAAATAAATAAATCACAGTGCACTGCCAGTCCATCGCCCATGACCTCTCTATCAGATCTAAATTCAAGAGAAGGCCAAGCCATCAGATAAAACAAGATGCTGGTGAAAGGCGTTCAATAACAAATGCATGTGCTTGCTGTATTTTAAAAATCAGCAGTAGTTCTACAGAAAATGTCTGCTATCATACTGTACTATACATGATAGTGTGCAGTAGAGGGCAGTGTGATGTGTAAGAAATTAAAATGTACATGCAAGAACAAAAGGTCTCATGTTTCACATTATTAAGAAAAATGCAGAGGTAGTGAAATATAGGCTTGAGTGAGAGCTTGGCAATAGACATCATGAAACAAAGCAACCTGGTACTTGCATGACCTCTACCAAAGTAAAAATTGCTCTTCTGTAGTTGTTCGGTTTCGAAAGCCCATTGTCTTTTTTCACTTCATGTTTCTGAAGCTTGTGTTTTATGAACTTGGATAGAAGTGAAATTAATCACTTCCAGAAGTGAATTCCTTTTTTTTTCCTTTCCTGAAACAGCCTCTTCCCCCCAAAAAATTGGTGTTCAGTCTAAATACTTCTATTTACTGTATGTGTTAACGGAAAAGAAAAACCTCTTAATTGTGTATATTAGGCCGAATTTGTCTAGCAGAGCTCATTATGAAATGCTGAATATTGGTGGAAACGGAAATAACTGCAGAAGTACATCTGGGCTTCGGGGAAAGCATCGTACATGACCCAACCCCAAAACTATTAGACTACTAGTATTAACAGTAGAATCCTGGACCTTCTTGCTGTGAGGTGGATGGAGACTAACCACTACACCGCCTTGGAACCATGAACACAATTAATAGTCATTTATTATTGATTCATAGCAGAATAACTGCAGGGTGACTGTATTCGTATTGGGTAGACGATAAAAGGCTATGCTGATTTATTTATTGTTTTATTTTTATACATTTTCATTGATTCATTTATTATCTGTTTTTCTTTTTTAATGACCAAATGGGGGCAATGTTGAGTACAGTGTGGTGCTTTGTGTTTAATATAATTTATTAATGTTGGTATGGGATCTATTACTCTGGTACCCATAACATCTTGGCTTTTCCATCATATTCCATTTTCCCACATTATTTTAATGAAAATCACAAATGTGGGTGTTTTTTTTTTGTCTGACTAGATAGTGATCTATAATCTCCTTCTCTTTCAATGTGATACTGTTCAGAGTTGTTGAATATGGGATAATATTATATAGTATGGTTTAGGTAATCATATTCTTTGTTGGAACTGACTACATTTTTTCAGGTAGTTTAGTCAAGTATGTGAGATTCAGGGTAACACGGTGAAGCAACAAGTAGTTCCTGAGTCGCTGTATATGCCAGTGTTCACCCTGGTTCTGTGGCTTCCTCTTACTTTTTTTTTTCCATGTAGGTGAATTAACTTCACTATTACAGAATGTAATTAATGCATGTGTCAGATATCCATGTGAGACTTTGCCTAAGCAGTGGCGCTTGAGAGTTGAGAGTTGATCCGTTTGATAGATGGAACAGTACCTGCAAAGATGCTGGTAAGCCTTGGGGTATGATGCGGAAATAGTTCCTGCCCATCCGTAAGTAGGTGAGCTGTTTAAGTGGTGTGAAAAGTTTGGGATTTACATTTGCTTCACTCAGTAAATTCCCTTCCATTTCCAAAGTAACTAGATTGCTCAGACCTGCCAAGGGTTATGACAGAACACTCAGTAAATTCAAATTGCTTTTCTGTTGCAACAACTGTTGGCGCTTGTTTGTATTTCTTAAACTCGTAAAAACTGTTTTATATTGTTTACAAATTTGATTCACTGAATGTGTTAAATTCACCAGCAGTTACACTCTTAGAAGATCGAATAGTTTACCTTCAAAACTGTCCTCATCTAGCTCTTGGAGGTTGTTCTCATTAATCTTTAATTCTTGGAGTGTATGCGGAAGCCTCGGAGGAATGTGTTCCAGCAAATTTCCATCCATATATAATCGGGTTAAAAATTTAAGCTTCTGTGATGAAAAGTGGAGATAATGTTAAATTAAAAAAAAAAACAGCTTAACAAACATGTTTAAAATGTATGCTGCTGTTATAGCTATTTATTTGTGAACTTTTCCAATTTATGTAAACAGGTTACAGTGTGCAGTGGTATGAAAAAGTATCTGAACCTTTTGGAATTTCTCACATTTCTGCATAAAATCACCATCAAATGTGATCTGATCTTTGTCAAAATCACACAGATGAAAAAACAGTGTCTGCTTTAACTAAAACCACCCAAACATTTATAGGTTTTCATATTTTAATGAGGATAGCATGCAAATTCCAAAAGGTTCAGATACTTTTTCATACCACTGTACCAAGCTTGAACAGCTGCTGCTAATGTCTCATAATGTCAAATGCATTAATTTCATATTTTGCCTGACAAAGTATACCTACTCTTGAAAACTTTGTTAAATAATGCTGCAGTCATAAAGTCGATTTAGTTTTATTCATATGACAAGCCTCACGGAACTTTTTGCAAACTGCTGTGTGTGACTGAAAGTAGGAGCAGACATTCTGATATTTATGTTGATCGTGTGCCATGAAATTCTGTTCCTTTGTTTATTTAAATTGGCTGTTCAAAGGAGTCTGAGCACAGGGAGGAAAAACACTGTAGCACTAATGCTTGTGTCAAACAGTGTCTGATCTGAAGTCACAGGTGTAATTATTCATAAACGTATAAAAACATCAGGTTTCTTTTGTTAATAGACTTGTGCATTCGTATTCTTACAGTTTCTCTGTTCTCTTGTGGTTTAGCCGGTAAGGATCGGGAGGAGGGTAGTGCTTGAGTGCTTGGAATCCTGGTGTTGACAATCTGACAGACTTTTAAGCAAATTCCTTAACCCTCCTCTGATCAGCTCAGATTTAACTTGTTTTACATAAAATCATCTACAAAATGAATGAATGTAAATATTAGTCCTTACGGTAAATGCTTGTGGATCAATTCCAGATGATACGATCTTATTTTTTCCTAAATCTATCCACTCCAAATTCAGTACACCATTAAACGCTTCTGCTGGAATGGTAGTGATCGTATTTCCTGTGAATTAACAAAATATGGTGTTAAATCACTACAAAAATGCTCTTATTCGTCATGATAAAGATGATTTATTTCCAAAGGTCATTTTCATGTGATGTCATGCATTGTGTTATATTTTCGATTTTGCTTTCCAGACTATAAGGTCAACAAAACATTTTCATATCATATGCATTCTCGGGCAAATACAAGGTCATGGAAATAGCTGGGTAGTTTGTAAGCATGACAAATATTTTATAAATGTTATCCTCATTTAGATCTAAAGAATGTATAGCCAGTTGTGTGGTAATATTATCTAATACAGACACTCCCAGACTTACGTTTTTAATTGGTTCCAGACGGCCGAACGCAAGTTGAAAGTGAACGCAAGTTGTTACAGTGACGTATGACATGTGACGCTCATACTGTACTATACATCCATAAATACCATTTACCGTATCTCATAAAACACCCCTAAATCAATTATTATAAACATAACATTGTAAAATAATATCAAATAATACCAACATTAATTTCAAATAAGTCACTTATTTATACCGAGTTACTTTATATGAAGCTTAAAACAGCCAATCAACGCTTACAATATGTGAAGCGCTCAATACCGAAAGTAGTGTACTTGCAAAAGTAGTGTACTTGCTGTGGGTTATACAGACTTCCGGTCTTTCAAGTGCACAAGGGGGCCGTTGAACTCGTTTAGAACACAGCCTGCACTGTGTGAATCCCAGCAAAGCGGAGCCTTCTTTATTTTGTGTAAGTAAGTAAGTAAACTTTATTCAAGAGATGCATACAAAGAACAAGTACAAATCCTAATGAATATTAATATAAAAATAAATATACACTCTTAGGATTCTGTAATTGTTCTGTAATTTGTAGATTCGGGTTTTCATATTGCAACACTCTTTGCTTAACTGAGTATGCATGGTGCCGATCTGAGCAGATAGTTAATTCATCTCTGTGTAAGAAACTTGCACCCATGCTAGTAGGCTTACACTTCTGACCAACCATATTTGCTAAGGGTTACTAAAGTCCACAAAACAGTGTAAACATAAAGATCACAGAGACGACGTCTTAACACAAGAGTAACACGCTATATAACTGATATATACACACACACACACACACACACACACACACTCGGTCTGTAATTTTTAAACAATGAATGCAGCGTCATGGCGTCATTACGTCAGCATACTACTTGGGTACGTCTAAACTCAAAATTTGACTTTTGGGGGCGGGGGGGGGGCGTAAAACGGATGAACGTAAGTCAGGGAGCGTCTGTACTTCAGAATAATTGCAGAGACTTTTATCTGTTGAGATAGCACTCGTCACATTTGTGTTTGTCAAAAGCTGTTAACTAATTGTGTATAGCTGCAACTTTGACCGACGTACCCTATGCAAGGCAAATCATAGGTTTATGTTAATGAACCTGTTCACAGCAACATGTACGTATAACAAATATATACATTAGTTGTTGATATGGCAAATTTGGAATGTCTCGTAACAAAATGCGTCCCTTCCGACTTTATTTTCTGTTAAAATGATGATACCTAAAATATTTTTCCTAATTTCTGCAGATTGGTTGAAAGTGAAACTACTTTTTGTTTTGTTTTTCTTCTGTTTTTTTTTAATTACACTCATTTTGTGGTGGCACACAGCAATTGTGGAAGGAGAAGCTCTCAGTGGTGAAATCTTTTGAGAAGATAATAAATTGTTTATATCAGCTGAAATATAAATGATATAAGGAACTAACTTGTTTCACAATATCAAATTTAACTATAGAAAGTCAACAATACAATGCCTGGCCAAAAAAAAACCCCAAAAGCACACCATTTGGATTTAATTACGCATACCTGAGAGCCTGTGATAGGATAATTATTACAATGATTACCATGTTTTAGCTGGCCACAATTCTAATTGATGCAGTGAGTAGCTTCTCATTACTTAAACACCTCTGTCTGACAGCATATCAGGTCATTATGGAAAAGATATTTCTGCACTAACCAGGCAAAAACGTCCCACACTGTAATATTTTGCTGGCCCATTTTTAGTCTTTATTACAGCACATAATTGCCATGGCATTGATACTTCGGTTCGAAGCATATGCATAAAATGTTTGGGTTTTTTTCAATATTTTGTGTATTAATTCTCCTTTTTCTGCAGGAGACACAACCATACGAAATTACATCCTACACTATAGTGAAATAATAGATCATGGTTTAATACATTCTTTCCTTACTGTTTGATTTGCCCACATTGTTTATGCAGATGTGCTGTCATGCTTACCATGTAGATTGAGAGATTTGAGCTCAGGGATGGAAAGAGGAGGAATACTGGTAAGTTTGGCATTTTCACAGGAGACAATGACATCAGATATTGTGCATCCCGGAGGGAGTATGTAGCTAATCCGTGCAGATTCATCGTCATCATCCCCCTCTCCAGTATGACTGGGCTCAGATGATGCTGTCGGTGGTGGAAAGTCTGGTGGTATAGGCAATTGTGGTGGCATTTGGAAAACATCTCCCCTTAACCACACAGTCTCTTCTTCTTCCTCCTCCTCCTGCTCCTCCTCCCCAACTTCCCCTGTTCTCAGTTCATAGCGTGCTCTCTCTGCTGCCTCCATCATAGTTCGCAGCATCTCTCTCTGTTCCTTTTCCCTCCTTCTTATCCTCTCTTCTTCCACTCGCTGGTGTTCCTCCAACATTTTCCTCTTCTCTTCTTCTGCTGCTCTCTTCTCTGCTTCCTCTCTCAACTTCCTCAATTCCTCTTCCCGCTCCAGTTGTTTCCTTCGTCTTTCATTCTCTTTCTTTTGCTTTTTTCTTCTCTTACGCTCAGTATCTTTTCTCAGGAGCCTTGTCTCTTCCTCCTTGTATTCTTCTCCTTCTAGTGTTGTATCTGGTGCAGCCATGGTATCAGGGAATCTTGGATTGTTAGGAACGGGGGAATCACCAGAGTTTTCTGAGTCGTCATGATCTGAGATTGTTGTAGTAATACATCAGTCATCAGAATCAAGTCAATGGTCTTAGTACTATTCAATTGCTTATACATTAATACTAATGCATTCAAGGGTGAAATACAGTCGGCCCCCAACTTATGAAATTAATCCATTCCGGAGCCCTTTTCGTAACGCGGGGATTTCGTAAGTAGGGGTCGCATCTTACATGTTAAACGCCTAATTCGTTCCAAGGCTCCACTCTTTGGACTGGATAAACCCCATAAATCCTTTAAAAATGATGAGTACACCAATTTTGTATGAAATATGTGTTAAAAGTAAAAGAAAATTATTTATTAAACCATTTAAACATTTTATTAACATAGTAAACCATTATTAAACATTTTTATTAACACACACACACACACCTCTCTCTCTCTCTCTCTCTCTCTCTCTCTCTTTCTCTCTCTCACTCGCGCTGCGGGCCACATAGACGGGAATTCAAAGCACATTCCCTGCTTGACAAACTCAACTTTAATTTTATTCCTTGAGGGATCGGAATTCCAGATGAGCTCAAATGCGACCACATTTATTAAACATTTACTGAATTAATACTAAACTAAAAACTAAAGAGTGAAGCTTCCTTCTGTCTCTATCTGGGAGGAAAGCGGGGCAGGATGTTGAGAGACACCTTGAGAGCAACTCTCGCGTCGTGTGAAATTTTGATTGGCGCGTTTGAATTTCTTTTCGTAAGAGGGGGTTGTTTCGTATCTCAGGGACGGAAACTTGGGGAAATGATCTTCGTAACCCGGGGATTTCGTACACAGGGGTCTTCGTAAGTTGGGGGTCGACTGTATATTCATACACGAATTCTGAAAAATGCCAGTTTCTGCATTTCCTTGTGTGGTTTCTCTTTTAAATAACAACTAAGGATAGGAGGCTGAAATATCTGGCCACACTTCACACTTTGAGAACCACTGTTTATTGTGACATGTAGTGTAGTGCCTACCGTTCCTGGTGAACATAGTGGTATAAAAAATGCGTTACATCTATAAGTTATTCTTAATTAAGGCTTGATTGTATACTTGACAACTCTAATAGTTTTAGGAAGCATCAGAAGCAAAGACGTACCTGCAGAAACATGGCCCACTATTGCCTAAAGCAAAGCATATAAATTAGTTGAAGTGAAGTGAAGTTACTCACTGTGATCAAGGCATATTGGGCAGCACTCTCCAAAAGGTTTAAATTTCAGTTGGCATTTTAACATCGGACACTGCCTTTCATCACACACCACATTCCCATTGGCACATAAGCAGGTGACACAGGGCTTTGGTGACCACACGTTTTTATCAAACATCGTGATACCCTGAAATACACACTGTCCTGTGTTCCCTGTGGGGAAAATAACGATTGAATTGGTTTAATAGCAATAAAATTCCGTTGTTCAGCATGCATGTAAACATTTTATGGGGATTTTCTCATTCACTCTCGAAATTGGTCACTTGCCACTTCAGTCCGAGAAATGCTAGTTGGGGTTTTTTGGTTTGTTTTATTACAGTGGACAGAGTCACAAAACGCCTTTACAGACATTTGGATTAGGAAGTCAGGGGTACATCATGAACCTATCTTCATATTGGTGATTCAGAAGAATGATTTTATGGATCAGTGCCCAGTTAATGCCCGCTTCCCTCCAGCAGCCAGTTTAACACGTTCCAATCAAACAGCAGCTCCCTGCCAAGTAAGGTTAAATGAAATGTTTTATGTGTTTCCTCAGAGACACATAACCAGTCAGCTGCACCTTTTTATAGCTGCTGTTTATTCTATCTGAGCACAGAACACACTAACTAACTAACATACTCTGAGGAAAGGGCTATCTGCCTCCTTGTTCATATATCAATTGACAGACGCCTGCTATTGGTTAGTGGTTTTCTGATCGACAGTGTATATATAATAATGTCCATCTACTTCAAGTTTTGGAATCTTGACTACTTGATGGCTGGAGAATAGTCAGGGATCAAATTTACCATATCCGGATATGATTTGTTTCCTTGTGCTAATTAAAGAAAGATGCAATCAATGAGATTTTTCTATTGAATTTTTAGAAAGCATACTTTGAGCACAACCATGTTTATTCTGTAACCTTACTGTTGACCAGAATAATAGCAGTTGTCAGTTGTTAGACTGTAGCGGCTCAGATTGGACAAACCAGTAATCATGTGGTCAATGTGATACCACCATGGGCAGTATGGTCATGTCAACAAATAGTTGGCTTCCAAAGATTTTCCTTTCAGGAAATACCACAAGTCCTTAGTGGAAGGCATAGCTTAACCCTAAAGTAATGAGGTTTATAGCCCTGTTAAATCATTTTAATAATAGCTGAAGTGAGCCCTTGTTTTGGTGTTAGCGTTTCTTTTATAGCTTTGCAAACTTGACCGAGTGCATCACACAAGATCGTTTATTTGATATTATGTGCTCATTACATCTTAATAACATAAATAATGGACCGATTATAAAAAAAAAAAAATCATACTTTCTTGCAAAGCTTTTTCTTTCGTCAATTTTAAGATTCCACTTTCATATGCACTGACCTGGAATAACATCATAGTTTGGCTTTGGTTCCTCAACATCTTTATAAGACTTGATGAAAACTGATGCACTGTTATATCCACCATTTACTGGCACCATGCCTTGACGTTCCAATTTCTTCCCCCTCCTTCGTCTTCCTTGAGCCGTGGGACGATTCTGATCTTTGGCAACACTGAGGCTTAGCCAGCAGAAAAATGTCATGGCAAGTAAAATCCATAGTTTCATGACGGAAGACTGTGAAATGAAATAGAGCTTAGGCCACACTGCCCTTAATATATCCCTTTGAATATATAATTTCATACACACTTCTGTAATAACAGGTCTGGAACTAACTAGTTATACCATTGTATTTGGGCCTCCGTTTTATCCGGGACTGTCAGACAGCTCAGTAATGATATTGTAAAACAGTAAAGATACTCTGAAACTATTATTTTGATAAGTCTTGGGTACTAATTACTAGTTTATAACTGTTGTGTTTAGATTTCACAACAATTATTACCAAATATTTTTAGCCCCTATAACTTTCAAAGGTTCCTAACAAACAGCTGTCTTCACGCATTATTGAATTTTCTATGTCTGTGAACAACCGCAATTCCAAAACAATTGTGAAACACTTTAATTCGAAATGTACAGTAAGGTACAATTCCAAAAACACCACATGAATTATTAAATACAAACCATGAACAAAGACTTACTCATCTAGTAAACTCGTTTTTGTTTTGTTTTTTTTATGTCAACTGAACATACAAAACATATCAAAATTTGAAAGTGAGACATTTTACTATTTCATTTAAATTTTGAGTTTAATAGGAGCATCAAAATCTGGAAAATTGGAACCAAAACAAATCGCTAGTGGAAGATTTTGCAACTAATTTAATTAACTGCCAACAGGTCAATTACATGGTTGGGTATAAAAAGAGCATCTGTGCAGAGGTTCGCCAAGCTCCAAACTGTGAACTAATAAAATTGTGATATGTTGAGTACTTCTCATCATCTACAGCACATTATATCATCAAAAGCTTCTGAAGATATCTCAAGGGATAATGCTTGGATGCTTACAATGTTAGATGCTCAGGCATGCAGACAGTAATGCATTAAAGTCAGGCATGATTTTTGTCATGGAAATCACTGCATTGGTTCAGGAACACTTCCCCAAATCAATGTGTGTGAACTGCTTAGTTTTTCATCCTTTTGTTGCCCCCATCCCAACTTTGTTGAGGCACATTGCTGCCAACAAATCCAAAATGAGCTAATATTTTTCATAAAATAGATTTTTTTTTAAACAATTTTTTATATTGTTTGGTATATACATTATGGGTTCGTTGCATTATATTGTGTGTGTGTGTGTGTGTGTGTGTGTGTGTGTGTATGTATGTATGTATGTATGTGTATATATATATATATATATATATATATATATATATTGTTTTTTTTTTTTCTTTCGGCTTTTTCTCTTTTTCTCGGGAGTGCCACAGCGAATCATCTGATTCGCTCATTTGATTTGGCATAGATTTTTACATCGGATGCCCTTTCTGTCACAACCCTTTTTTTAGCAAGGGACAGAAACACGCTGATGGCTTTGCAGCCTACTCTTTACGAAAGTCAGCAGTGGTTCATAGACAGTGAGAGACATGGCCCGCCTTTGATTACCCAGTTAGCACTGTGGGGACTCGAACCCCCAACTTTAGGATCAGCGATCCTGCGCCCTATCCACTAGACCACCACTGCCCCATATATATATATATATATATATATATATATATATATATATATATAGATATATATATAGATATATAGATATAGATATAGATATATATACACACACACACACACACACACACAATCCCAAATTTTTTAGGCGTTGGGATTGCATATAAACCTCATCAGTGTCCATATTTTTACCATATGGGAACAGAAGGGTCCTGTTTCCAAACTACTGAAGAAGAAAACAAGTAAAAATTTCCATTTTGTCCACCCTTGCCAGAGTGTAAAATGCTTCTGCACTACCATTAATAAACCATTAGAACAAAGCATGAGTGGAACATTGGAAAGTAACTTTGCAGGTACGATATAACCCTGAATTAATCAAAACTCTTCACTCATGAGAAGAACAGTAAGCAGCACAGATTTGTGACTAGCAATCAAGGCAGGAAGTTCAGACATGCTTAGGCATCTCCGCCCACCCCCCACCCTTTTCCAATGTCAATACACTGGATGCAAGCCTTAGGCAAAATGTCATGTGGTTAGTGTTTAAACAGTTCTGGGTCTGTGGCAAAGGGAAAATAGAAGAAAACCGAAGAATGAGGAGAACAAAAGGGAACCGGAGAAAGCACTTTGATTTAACAAGCTTTTCAGGATGACAAGGCTCAGATGGAAAGAATCATTCAAAGTGGAAATAGGAGGAGGGTAGAAAAATATCCCACAATGAGTGAGGAAATACTGAAGAACTGTACACATGTTTTTTTGGGGGGCTCTCTGGACCCAGATAGAAAGCAATAGACTTTAGAGTTTCTCATACGGTAGGAGTACTGTAACCAAAACCTTATTTCCTAACAAATGAAAACAATTAACCACTACTTCTTTTCTCTGCATGCACCACTGTAGCACTTAGTTTTTAATTTCAAGCACTAAATCACAAGCTCAAACTGTATCCAGAAAGAGGAACAATTTTAGTGAAGAATCTGCTGAAAATAAAGAGTGCAGTTTCATGAACTTCTTTATTGATGGTTAAAGTTTAGAGGAGAGCAGAAATGAGCAAGCCATTTGTACGTTACCAGTGGTTTGCAGTCAGTTTTGCGAGGCCAAATATTTCCACCCTTCCCAGGCTGTGTGGACTTTGCCAGCAGCGCTAGGACAGAGAGCGTCTGCTCGGCTGCCGAGCTGATAAACGTCTAAAACAGATGAGGCTGCGCTCGTAGCGGAGCCAGGGCTTGCCTAAGAAGCTTCTTCAGTTCAGTATCTGAAAGTCAGTCGAAGGGTCAGGTATAAGATACTGCCTCTTTTGGAAGAAAGAGGTTGGTTATTTGCTGTGTTGTAATTACTAGTCTATGGAACTGCTGTGAACAAGAGAAGTGCTGTATGGCTTGTCATTAGTTGTGATGTGAAAACATCCTCTCAGGTGGTAAATAGGCTGTAATGGACATGTTCAGTATTCTCTCTCAGGCTCTGAAGCTCTGTATCAACTGATAACAACAACCAAGACAGTGGATTCACAGTAAAATGTTCTTCCCCATGATACTTTTGTCCAGCCCCAGATCCTCTTTCATGGGTGGGCAAAATTATAGGCAGGAAGTACTGTATCCCATTTCATATGGAGGGTGGGTACGTCTGGTCTGTAAATGCTGTTTTGGATTTTGGTTAATGTATAACATGCAGTGAAGTAAGATTTATCCCTCGGTTTCTCCTTTATTTTGCACAAAAAGTAGTAGTAGTACAGTATTATCCCTGTTTTTATTTAAACACAAATATATGATCATCTTTAATAAAACGTGCTCCGAAATCTATTCGTATGAGTGTATTTAAAATCTGAGAACACATGAAGTGCCTGATGACCATCACAGACCATAAATGTGCGAGGATCTTGCAGTTAGTGCTTTTGAGACGTATAATTTCAGTGATGACAAGAGGCTGTTTGTGTCTTTCATGAAGAAAAATCTTTGAAGTGCCATTTTTGTGATGAGGGTGTTTCAATCGACAGACGCCACCCTCCATAAATAATCGTCAAGCCTCCCTCCATTTCATAACGGTTCAAATATCCTTGGGAGGGAAAAACCTGGAAATATAAAGCTGAAATATTTAGTTATGGCTTTTCTTAGAGGGGAATATCAACTGGACTGTGTTAGTTTGAAGATTCTTTAAAAAATTAATTTAACAGGGATCCCAGAGCTCTGCTATTTAGCGGAATTCCGCTATTTTATTCATTTATGCAATAAGTACAGTGGTATGAAAAAGTATTTGAACCTTTTGGAATTTCTCACATTTCTGATAAAATCATCATCAAATGTGATCTGATCTTTTTCAAAATCACACAGATAAAAAACAGTGTCTGCTTTAACTAAAACCACCCAAACATTTATCGGTTTTCATATTTTAATGAGGATAGCATGCAAACAATGACAGAAGGGGGAGGAATAAGTAACTGAACCCTCTGCCTATGAGTGGCTTAAAGCTGCCCTGCCCACTATAAAACACACACCTGGTAAGAATTGTCTTGAGGAGAAGCATTGTCTGATGTGCACCATGGCTCGCTCAAAAGAGCTGTCTGAAGACCTGCGATCAAGAATTGTTGATTTGTATAAAGCTGGGAAAGGATACAAAACCATCTCTAAAATTCTGGATGTTCATCAATCGACAGTCAGAGAAGTTGTCTACAAATGGAGAAAGTTTGGCACTGTTGCTTCTCTCCCAAGGAGTGGCCGTCCACCAAAGATGACACCAAGAGTTCAGCGCAGAATACTCAGAGAGGTAAAAAAAAAACCTAGAGTGTCTGCTAAAGACTTGCAGAAATCACTGGCACAGTCCAATATCTCTGTGCACACATCAACTATATGTAAAACAATGGCCAAGAATGGTGTTCATGGGCGGACTCCAAGGAGGAAGCCACTGCTGTCTAAAAAAACCATGGTTGCTCGTTTAATGTTTGCAAAGAGGCACTTGGACACTCCACAGAAGTTTTGGCAAAATATTTTGTGGACTGATGAAACCAAAGTTGAATTGTTTGGGAGGAACACACAACGTCATGTGTGGAGGAAAAATGGAACAGCTCACCAACATCATCACCTCATCCCCACCGTGAAGCATGGTGGAGGGTGCATCATGGTTTGGGGCTGTTTTGCTGCCTCGGGGCCTGGACAACTTGCAATCATTAATGGAAAAATGAATTCAAAAGTTTATAAGGATGTTTTGGAGGAAAACCTGAGGCCGTCTGTCAGACAGTTGAAGCTAAAAAGAGGATGGATGCTGCAACAACACAATGATCCAAAACACAGAAGTAAATCAACTTCAGAATGGTTTCAGAAGAACAAAATACACGTTCTGGAGTGGCCAAGTCAAAGTCCGGACTTGAACCCCATTGAGATGCTGTGGCATGACCTCAAGACAGCGATTCATGCCAGATATCCCAGGAATCTGACTGAACTACAGAAGTTTTGTAAAGAAGAATGGGCCAAGATTAGTCCTGATCGATGTGCCAGACTGATCTGCAGCTACAGGAAGCGTCTGGTTGAAGTTATTGCTGCCAAAGGGGGGGCCACAAAATATTAAATGTGATGGTTCAGTTACTCATTCTGCCATTGTTTGCATGCTATCCTCATTAAAATATGAAAACCTATAAATATGTTTGCATGCTATCCTCATTAAAATATGAAAACCTATAAATATTTGGGTGGTTTTAGTTAAAGCAGACGCTGTTTTCATCTGTGTGATTTTGACAAAGATCAGATCACATTTGATGGTGATTTTATGCAGAAATGTGAGAAATTCCAAAAGGTTCAGATACTTTTTCATACCACTGTACATGTAAGACTATTTACTCTGCACTAGTAAACAGGTACGCTCACTAGTTGAACACAAATGTTTGTTGTGATAATATATGTCATGTGTTATGTGATCATTCTACAAATTAGTTGATAATTATTTCATAATTATGTTACACATGAATGACGAGCCATAGGGCTGTGCTATTTTAATTATGTGTTTATCTACACTGAAATAACCTTTTAGTATTTTTAACATTATTTAAGCTGTTTTGTTTTGTGTTTATGCATGTTACAAAACAATGATTAACTTGTTTGCATGATTTTTTTTATTTTTACATGACATGATTTTCCCCAGTACCCCACAAGGGGCCCTGCGGCCCCCCCTTGACCCCCAGCTGAAATATTTCGTTTCCTCTATTTTTTCTAAACCTCACTGGGATCCCTGATTTAAGAACTTGTACTACACAAATGACAGTCATGTGACTGTACTGGTCATGTGCTGCACTGTAGTATAAGTGTCCTTGAAATGACAAGAATTTTTAGAGACTGCCTTTGAGGGAAATATAAGCATTTCAGTGATTAAATAAACAGTACAGGACTGTTTAAAATAAATGGGTTTCAGCTGTACCCCTGATTGTACTAAGGACTTGTTGAAGGACATGGCTGTGTACATTTGCTCCGGTCATTCACGTCAGCAGCAGTGGAGCAACTAGCTTTGAGCCTTTATGTTTGGTGATATTGAGTCAGAGCACGGTGTCAACTCAATTGGCACACCTGAACACTGGGGACCTGTGTCTACTTTTTTTTGTTGTTGTTGTCAGTATTTAAAATAGTAAAATGGTTTTGGCTTTGACTGCTCTGGTACCCAGGGACAAGAAGCTGAGCGACTTCAAGATGGTGTCTAGAGATTCTCAGGGGTTTTTTCTTTGAAATACGAACATGCACAATTTATTTTTCTAGAAGAAACATATTGCAACTACAGTGCAGTCAACAAATATTCATACTAACCTTTTTTTAAATTACTTTCTTTACCTTATCAAGTCATTTTCTGTAACCGCTGAATCCTAATTAGGGTCGCGCGGAGGCTGGTGCCCATCCCATCCGACTCCGGGTGAGGGCAGAGTACACCCTGGACAGCTTGCCTGGCCATTGCAGTGCGGAAACACACTGACAGCTTTGCAGCTACTCTTGTCAAAAGTCAGAAATGGTTCTTTTACATGAACCTCTCACCATAGACAGTGAAAGACATGGTCGGCCTTTGATAATTCAGTTAGCTGCACTGGGGGGGGGGGACTCGAACCTCCAATCTTAGGATCAGTGAGCCAGCACCTATACTACTAGGCCATCACTGCCCCTTACCCTAATATTTTACACTGTGGTCTACAAAAATGATAAAATACACTCACTTTTCGAGTTACGACCTATATCGGTTCCGACCAACCAATCGTAAGCCGGATTGGTCGTAAATCGGATATTTAACACAAGGAAACCGAAACCACCCAGCACTCGCTATGAATTCATGTGAAGCGTATTCTTCACCTGCACGTTCTTTCAACATGCAAAATAAACTTGTAGCTTTACTTTCCATTGTTCGCAACATCACTTTCACATTTCTTTACCTATTATCTTCTAACCATGTCTATAGCAACTTTTCCATCTCTGCAATCGGTCCTTCAAGCCGCTTTGTGATGATAGTTGATTTAATTGGGGCTTCTGCTTTCACTGCAGTTCTTCTCCTTCAAAATTCTAGGCACCGTGCGGAGGGAGAGATGGAAATCTCGAGCGATGAGATTTTTTTTTTTTTTCCTCCTTCATACTGCTTTGTCATCTTCATCTTCGTCTCCAACGACAGTGCCTTCCTTGCTTTCTTGGTAGAATCGCCACCTGATGAATCAGACTTCCTCTGGGGGGGGGGCCATGGTAACGGTGTACAGTAAATGAATGTAAAATTGTACTGTAAAAGAGATGTTACTGCGATGGTATCTACTCACTGAGTGTAGCGGTAGACTGCTGTGAGTGTGAGATGCTGGGATGCTGTGTTGCCACAACTATCTTACACGCTTGTGCTGCCAGATGTATACAGTAAACACATAATAGGCATTTGCTAGACGTGTTCATAAGTACGGATGGTCGTAACTTGCGTACGTCGTAACACGGATAGAGACTGTATATTATTAAGGTGGACTCGTACAATAGTAATCATGAGCCAGATTTTTGCTCTTCGTTTTTGCCCGATTTTTTGAACATCAGTACATATCAGGGATCATTGGAGGACATGGTTAAATTTTGAGGGAAACTGTGTGGAAGGATGAAATATTTTGGGACTGTAAAACTTGATGTCGGTTTTGGTGTCTGCAATATTGGTGAACATGGTAGTGATCGGTGTAAAAGTAACATCAGTATAACTCTTAGTAACATTCGATAAAACCAAAATAACACTGGAGCAGATTGATGCATATGAAAACAAAACCAGCTGAAACGTCAAAATAGCATCGGAGTACGATCCGGACAAATTGGGATCACGATTAGCATCGTGTGAGCATGTGTGATGCAACAAGCTCAATAGAGCTGAATTCCCCTTTTCTGCAGAACTTCAAACCTGTAAGGTATAAATGGAAACTTGAATCCCTGTCCCAGCACTTCCTGGCTCACTGAGGGACATTCATCAACTTGGACCAAAACAGCTGTGTTGTTTCCATTCCAATCAGTGTCCTCTTGGAAAGCTGTCTTTTGTTTCAGGGAGATGACTTCACTGCTTTTCAGTTTTCAGGATAGTACCACCATTGATGATATAGAATTAACCAGGAAGTGTGTGGTTTCTTCCGGAGGTTACTCTTTGAATTCAGGCTGGTCATTATTTCATAAAACCATAGAATCGTGTTACTCGTGATTTAAATGTTTTCGACTCTTCTGGTAAGCTCTAAGCGAACCATCATGTGCCTTTTACTGAGGTTTTTATTTGATGTTTTACCATAAATGCACAATAATGCTTGTTGGACTGAAGCCCAACTACCGTGTTTACGCAAGTTGGTTATGTTGGTAAGCCGTACGCAGAGTCTTGGTGGTCTTTTCTCCTTTTGTCTATATTTGTTTATCTGAATTTTTTTTTTTAGTTTGTGGAATAATTGAGAGATCATGTGCTACCTACTAAATTTATCAAAGGTGAATTTTTATACAATGATAATGATGACAATAAGAAAAAGGGGGCAGTGGTGGCCTAGTGGTATAGAGTGCTGGATCGTCCCACTCTCTACATGGTTGTCACTGTCCTCCCAGTGCAACTAACTGGGTTATCAAAGGCCAGCCATGTCTCTCACTGTCTGTGGTGTGAGGTTCATGTAAAAGAACCATTGCTGACTTCGACGAGAGTAGCTGCAAAGCCGTCAGCTTGTTTCCGCCCTGCGATGGTCTGGCGAACTGTCCATTGTGTACTCTGCCCTCGTCCGGAGTCAGCTGGGATGGGTGCCTGCCTCCCCGCCACCCTAATTAGGATTAAGCGGTTACAGAAAATGAATTGATATGGTAAGGAAAGTAATTTTTAAAAAGGTTAGTATGAATATTTGTTGGCTGCACTGTAGTTGCAATATGTTTGTTCTAGAAAAATAAATTGTGCATGTTCGTGTTCCAAAGAACACTCCCCCCTCCCCCCAGTGCAGTTAACTGGGTTATCAAAGGCCAGCCATGTCTCTCACTGTCTATGGTGAGAGGTTCATGTAAAAGAACCATTGCTGACTTTTGTAAAGAGGAGCTGCAAAGCCGTCAGCGTATTTCTGTCCCTTGCTAAAGGGTTGTGTCAGGAACGGCATCCGACGTAAAAACCTACGCCAAATCAAGCATGCGATGATGTGCTGTGGCGACCCCTGGGGAAAAAAAAGGGGGGGGCGAAAGGAATTGGTGATGATAATAATAATAATAAAAAAATCAAAGGAGCTGTTGTCTTTTGATCTCAATTTTAAGTGTCAAAAGGTCCAAAAACTAATTTTTATGTATTTTATTTTATTATTTTTTTTTTTTTTGCGTAGAGATGAATCTGTTTGACAGTAAGGCTGTGATATAAAACCACTATTATTATGGCGCACAATCATTACATCCATCCACAGTATATCTCAGAATCCCGAATAAAACTGTTGGTCTGGTTGCAGGAAGGAACATGTCATTCAGGATTTAAAAGATAATAAACCTTTTGGTTCGTGATTTTGGACCTCATGATTTAGGATCTATAAGTTGAGGAGATATCCATATCGTTCTTCTATTAAGTAAATTATCTCTGCCTCTGGATTTAACTCTGTCCTTTGATGTACTGTAAATGAAGCATGCTGTTTATATTCAGACTTTGTCCTATCCTGTGACTCATCTAATAGGCGTGCACAGCTGATAGTTCTGTACAGTAAGAGAGAAGTGAATAAGATGGTCCATGCCATCATTTTATCAACGTATACTGAACACATGTGAAAGTATTTCCTGGAGAAGACTGTTGGGGTACAGAATGTGAGTAATGAAAGCCAAATATCCACACCATATTCAAAATGAAGAAAAGGGATTTTGCTTACAGTCGAGTGCCGAGGTATGGAAGGATACTTGGTGCTTTGTTAATGCTTGAGAGGAGCTGAAAGGGAAAAAATAAGGAAGCATTGATAACCAGTTCCCCCCCAAGGAACCTTCCAGGACCAAATACAGGATGTGTTTGGGCTGATACTGATACCAGTACTAGTCAGCTGTGAGCTTCATTATAAGAGATATTAGCAACACATTTCTATTGTAAACTGTTTTGGCGAATACAGTAGTGAATTATTAATAATTAAGTTATAATTGCCTGTTTTTTTTTGTTGGTGCGTTTTGTTTGTTTTGAGAAATTCTACCGATTTAAATTTTCAGTAATTACCAGGACAAGTTTGAGAACATGAATAAATCCACAATTAAAAACCACTCCAGTTCTCAGCCAGGTCAATCCAAGTTGGGAAGATGATGTGCCACAGCAGTTGTTATAAAATGCCAAAAATCCCAAAAGAAGCTGGCAACCTTGCTCCTGAGATTAGTATCAGGAATAATACAGTGATCCCTCGCTACTTCGTGCTTCAATTTCTGCGGCTTCAGTGCATCGTGGGTTTTTCAAAAATATTCATCGAAAAAAAAATTTAAATTGGGGGAAATTTCAGGAAAATGCCACAAAACAAGACCAATTATGCAAAAAAAAAACCCAATTAAACAAAAACAAAAAACAACCCAAAACCCCCCAACAAAACTACTTACATTTTTATGCAAGGTGCACGTCTGTATGTGTGTGTATTTATATACAGTAGGCCCTCGTTATTTACTGGGGCTTGGTTCTGACCCCTCCCGCGAATGAAGATAATCCGCGAGTTCTGTACCGGAAGTAAAACCCCGTGTATCATATTATGTGTGAATGATCAACCGGAAGTAAAATACTATGTCTCTCTTTCGTCCCCCTAAAATATGCTTTTTAAACACATTCTATAGACAGTCTTACTTATTAATACAGTACTAATGTAGTAAAATGTAGGAATGATTAAGAAAAAAATTAATTTTTTCAGTGATATTTATTGATAATAAAACAAACAGTGTGTGTGTGTGTGTGTGTGTATATATATATATATATATATATATATAAAATATAATATAATATGGGGGCAGTGGTGGTCTAGTGGATAAGGCGGGGGTGGGGGTTCAATCCTACTTCGTGGAAATCGGCTTCGGGGGGGGGGCAGAAAGTGAGGAATCTCTGTAATGAGATGATGATTAGTAATAGTAGTGATATTAATAAGCCTTTTCCTACCTCACTCTGTGGTTGATGTATTGATCAGCAGGATTTTTTACTTCTGGATCCCCTTCATGACTCCAACCCTTTTGGAGACACAACCATTTGCATTCACATTCACACCTAGGGGAAATTTGAACTGGTCAATGAGCCTAACATGCATGTCTTTGGACACTGAATAGCTGGTATAATTATTTTTTTATTCCCAATTTTGGTGTAAACCAGCGTTTGTCTGTGCACAATCAAGACACTTTTATACATTTGAAATGAAGAGCCAATCATATGAAAAGTGTGACTTTATTTCACTTGCTTTCTGTGTAGTTTGCGCTTCACGGCAAAGTGAAGGATGGAAATAAGTTAGCATTTCATGATGAGGAGGCAGCTAATCAGAGCTTTACTGTAAATACATAATACAATACAGGTTTGCGTTCTCAGTTTGAACATTGGAAGCTTCCACTCCAATTATTGTGAGGGTTTTCCCTTAAAACACTCAACATGCAACAATATTTTCCTTTTTAGTTCAGTATTTTATTGTTCCTGAATGTCTCATCCAAAAGATTATTACCATGGTCTGTATACAACCACCAACCTCATCAAGCTAAGAGTTTTCTCAAACAATAAAATCCCAGATGTTGGTCAGAAATTGTGCATCAGGACAGAAACTATGCCTCATTAGGTCATCGTGTGATGTGTTCAATAGCATTAGCAACTTACTTAAAATGTAAGAGTCTTTTTTCCACTGTGGTCGTGTTAGTGGAGTCTTGTACGGCTTTTTTTTTTTTTTTAATGGAAGAATTCACATTATGCCAGAAAACTGAGGTACTCTGTTGTGGTATGTCTGGCGTCAGCATTTTCAGCGAGAGGGCTGTATTTCTTTCCTTCACTTGAGCAGGGTACTTTAGGGCATCTTCGATTTAAAGTGCTCACTAAGTGCTTCTGTTTTAAAGGAAGAGTTTTGGGAAAATAAGGTTCAGACCATTCCTTCCTTCCCACAAATTATTAGGTCATCATTGAAGACATGCTTCCGTTTGCTTTTTTAGATGTGCTACAGCTATACAGACTAGTTACACATGAAAAGAAATTAACATATGATGTCACGGAATATGGGCAGTGGTGCTGGTTTGCCCATTCTAAGGTTGGGAGTTCAAGCCCCACTGTCAACGGTTGTCACTGCTGTCCTCCCAGTGCAGCTAACTGGATTACCAAAGTCTGGCCATGTCTCTCACTGTCTAGGCTGAGAGGCTGCAAAGGAACCATTGCTGACTTTCATCAAGAGTAGCTGCATAGCCGTCAGCATGTTTCTGCCCATGCGATGGCCTGGCAAGCTGTCTAAGGTGTACTCTGCCCTTGCCAGAGTTGACCCTAATTTAGGATTAAGCAGTTCAGAAAATGAATGAATGTCTCGGAATATTTTAATTTTAATATAATTATTTAGGCCCAGATTTCTTCTTATCCTAAACTGAATCATTTTTCTTCTCCCACAGAGAATGAAAACTCACACAATGATGTATAACAATTATGTAAATGATAAACTGTGGTATTTGCAGTTACCATATTGTAACTTAAAGGTGCGCTCACATGATACCAATCATGAGCCTGATTTACCCCAATCATATTCTGATGTTACGCGGGTAAAAATCAGATTAGCATCGGTATACATCTGTAATGATGAAAACAACATCAGGAGACATTTTGGTCACATCAAGTTACATTTCCGGTAAATTTACGTGTTTATTGGTACAAATGGGCGCGATATCGGCATAGGTCATAACGTTGGAATCACATTACGTAATAGTCGAAGATCATTGATGCATTTCACAACAAGATTGGCTTAAATGGGGTTCAAGGTTGGTTTTGGTTGAACGCACCTTAAGTGAAAACTTCTAAAGTTTTTTTTTTGTGTGTGTGTGTGTGTGTGTGTGTGTTCTGTCTAACACCACCACCATCATGCAAACACAAACCAAGGAAATATCTTGGAAGAACCTTATTTAATCCCGTCCCAGGTGAATTATGATTGCCCAGCACTTCCCAGGTTCACTTCATGTTGTTTTTTCCTTGAATTTGCCACCGTGTCCTGGAAACACCAGAAATTTTCCTATTTCCTTCGCTCTGCTTTGTAATAAAAGTCTGGCTTTTTACACCTGAGCCCAGTGGCTCATCAGGCCTTTGCTTCTTCCCGATTTCTGTAGCATGAAGCGATCAGGAGTTCAACTGCTCCTAGATGGGACGCTAGTCCATCACAGGTTACTTTCCGAGTATATTTTTTTTACTGGTACCCATTTATACTGCTGGGTGAACAGAGGCACACTTGTGGTTAACAACTTGCCCAGGGGTCTTAGCACAGTGAGGGTCTAACTGCGATTTGAACACACAACCTCCTGATCATGAGTGCAGCACCCTAACCACTAAGCCACCGGCCCCATCTGCTTTGTAATGCTGAAAGGAAAAATAGTATTAGTGGTGTTTTAGTAATATAGCCACTTAAATACAGTTTACTAATCATGATTCTGTATGTAGTGCAATGCTTCTCAAATAGTGGGGCACGGTATGATGCCAGGGAGGGTGCGTATGTTCCTGGGAAACATGCTTTTCTGGAATAATGTATGAGAATTAAGTGTAATTGCACCTCCACTCCACTAGTTGGTGCAGCGGTTTTTCGCATGAGCAAACAATATGAAGTTGCAGTAAACAACCTCAAGAAAAAAACGGTGAAAAATTTCTAACAGGAACGAAGAGAAAGGTGGAGAGAGATGGAGATATTAAGACATAAATAATTTGAATGAGTTTAAATAAGGATTTTTTTTTTTTTTTAATTTCAGGCCACATTTTTCTTTATTGTAAGGTGAACTATATTCCTTTCTTGTTTTGTTTTAATGTTATGCAGAGGTGTACTAATAATTTTAGAGACAATGCTATTTATAGTCGCTCACAGGGCGGTGGGGGGGCGCCACAGAAAATAATTGAGAAATGCTGATAGAGTGTGAAGTGTATGCTTGAAACCATCACTGTAAGCCCTGAAGACATAGAAAGCAAAGATATTTTGAGTCCTATAATCACTGCAGGCAAAGATGAACAGAAATAGTCAATGTATTACAGACATAACTGCGCAACAGTTGACAAGAATGTACTGAATCCTCCAAAGGGGTGAGGCAGTATTGGCCAGGTTTTGTAAGCATTTCTCAATATACTGGCACAAAAAAGAAGCTTCTGAAAGTTTGAGCTCAGGCCATGAGCATCACTGTTGCACTGGGATGTTTCTGCTGCTCAACTTCAAGTGTTTATTTTTAATTATTGCAGATAATTGCAGTTTACGCAATTCATATTGCATAATTCATTCTGGATTGCCTCAATCAAGCCTGGTTTTGTTTAAATCAGATTATTGTTATTTTTTTACCAAATGAGAGAGAAAGAGAATGGAAATTTGAATTGGAGTCATCTAGCTTGCAACATTTTTCATTGCACAAAACACAAAGCTCAAATGATCCAAAGTAAATCAGCCAAGTGTAACTCGCAGCATATAAGAAGTAATTAGGTTATAAATGATTAGGTTATACTGCACAGGAACAGCACAATCTGATTGGTCCACTCTCATTGGCTTATTCTAAGTGGGTAGTACTTGAATCAAAACAATGGACAGTATACAGACGCTCCCCGACTTATGGTCATCCTTTTTTTTTTTTTTTTTTGCTTTTACGTTTGTTTTTGTTTTTTTTAAAAAGTCAAATTTTGAGTCTAGACGTACCTACATAGCACGTTGACGTAATGACGCAATGATGCTGCGTCCATTTTTTACAAACGACAGACTGAATGTGCCCCTCCTTCTTCCCAGTTCAGTTATATATATCAGTTATAAAGCGTGTTACTCTTGTGTTAAGACGTCGTCTCTGTGATCTTTGTGTTTACACTGTTTTTCTGACTTTTGTAACCCAAAGCAAATATGGTTGGTCAGAAGCATAAGCCTACTAGCATGGGTGCAAGTCTCATACACAGAGATGAATTAACTATCTGCTCGGATCGGCGCAATCTACCATGCATACTCAGTTCAGCAAAGAGAGTTGTAATATGAATGAAAACACGAATCCAGGAAAGAGAGAACTCTTTATCTAAGATTTATCTTATCTGCTGGTGATTCACATCAGTGCAGGCTGAGTACTAAACGAGTTCAATGAAGCCCTTACTCACTTAAAAGACAGGAACTCCGCATAACCAGCGCTTTGTTTCAAGCAAGTAAACTACTTTCAGCAAGTGCACTAATTTCGGTATTGAGCGCCTCACATATTGTAAGCTTCGTGTAAAGTGAGTCGGCTCAGCTTCATGTAATATGATTCAGCTCAGTTTCACGTCATGTGACCATCGGAACCATTTACAAGCAGAAAGATCGCATCATAGAGAATGTTAAAGGTTATATTTGATACTGTATTTGATTAAAATTTATCAATTTGAAATTATTTTGCTTGAAATTTAATTCAATTGAAATTAATGTTAATATTATTTGATATATTTGATATTATTTTACAAAGTTATGTTTATAATAATTGATTGAGGGGGGTTTTATGATGTACGGTCATGGTATTTATGGATGTATAGTACAGTATGAGCATCACTGTAACAACTGATGTTCACTTTCAACTTGCGTTCGGCCGTCCGGAACCAATTAAAAACGTAAGTCGGGGAGCGTCTGTATATACATAATATATTCTTAAACTCTTGGAAAGAGATAGAGACATGATTACACAGATCAGTACCTACTCAAGCTAATAAATCTGTGATTTTTTTTTTTTCTGCATATTTTAGAAACAATTAATAAATCTCATTTTGGTGTGTTTTCCCTTTATCTTCCCAAGTAGCATAATGTCTCATTAACTTCACAAAGGAAGACAAAAAAACAGACCTGATATACAATGATCCCTCGCTACTTCATGCTTAAGTTCAGTGCATCGGGGTTTTTTCAAAAATATCCATTGAAAAATTAGGAAAATAAGGGAAAAGCTGCAGAACGAGGCCAATTATGCAAAAAAAAAAAAAAAAAAAAACAACCCAACAAAACTAATTACCTTTTTATGTGAGGTGCACGTCTGTATGTTTGTACAGGGATCCCTCACTACTTCGCGCTTCAATGCATTGTGTTTTATTTTAATTCATCAAATTAAAAAAATTAGGAAATTAAGGAAGAATAGGGGGAAAGGTTAAGGAAAATGCCACAAAAACAAGGCCTATTGTGCAAAAAAAAAAAAACTCTAAACAAAAAACAACCAAAAATCTCCCATCAAAACTGGTTACATTTTATTTACATCTTATGGTATTTTTTAATGTTTGTTATTATAAGCATTTATAGCATTCAATATGTATTGATTGATATTACATGTACATGTATGTCAGTCGGGGGGTGTCGATCCTTCTTCGCGGAAATCGGCGGTCTGGGGGTGGGGTGGTCCCCTCGGTCACCAGGTCCCCATTAACCATGGAAAGTGAGGGATCCCTGTACTAGGTTTTTCAGCTCGTTAGTCATTTATGGTTAGTTTTAGTGGATTTAAAATAATTTTAAGGATTAAATTGGTTCTAGTCAGATGTAGGTCAGTTTGAGTCTCAGGTTTGCTTTGATTTTATCTTTGCATTTCTTTAGTTATAGAGGATGGCTGTTGTTCACTACATTTAATTAAAGTTATTCTAATAGTCCGTTTCCAGCCATAAAAGAAATAAAAAGCGTTCATGATAAGTTTTTATGAAGCATCAATGAGAGGATGTGTGAATTTTATTATACTGTGTACGAAATTAAGATTGGACAGTAAGAGACAAAGGACAAAGCGAACAGTTCTGCTGTGAAAGAGAAATATAGTCTGGCTTTCATCTATAGAGTAAATTTGCAACTTCAGCTCCAATACAGACAGAACACCAGTGAGAGTCTCCCTCTCTCTCTTTCTCTCTCTGTCTCTGTCCCTGTGAGTGAGGGGGAGAGGAGCAGAGAGAGAGAAAGACTGAATGTCTGCACCGGAAGCCTGGGGAAGCGATTATCTGTGGTGGTCTTTACATAATAACGAGAGAATGGAACAACATTGTTTTTCTCGGTGGTTGTTGGGTGTTTTGTCTGGTTTTGTGTTCTGGGTATTAAAAACAGAGAATACACTCATCGTCCCTCAGGGGTACAATCGCCTCAATGAGGTGTGATTGATTACTGTTTACCAATGTGGCCACTTATTATTGAGCTGTGAGCAAAGACAGTTTCTGTTATTTAAAAAGTGTGCTTCGCAACTAATTGGGGGGTGGGTGGGTGGGTGGGGTGCGGTGGGGGGGGTGGCACTAAAGTATCTTTTCCAGTAGTAAATCTTTATCTCGTTTTATTTTCTTTGCTTCAGTTACACAATACGTAACTCTCCTTCTCTAAACCATATTAAATTTAACATGGATTATTAACAGCCAGTGCAAGGTAGTAGACTATAAATATTACATGGAAAGTGATGGTTAGGAACAATATCAGACATTTATTTCAGATTAAATCATAATGAGAAGGTCCTCTTGTAGATGTCACTTTACTGCAGGATAAATGTGAAATATAAAGGCAAACAGTGCTAAAATCGCAACAGGGTCGATAAGATGTAAAACTTTTTTTTTTTTTTTTTAAGTGGCGAGAAGTTAAATCACGTGGGAAATACTTTGGCATATCTGTAGTAATTCTTCACACATTAATAAGTACGGATGAGTGACGCATTAAAGGAAACCCCAGCATAAGGTGTTGAACCTCCATAAAATAACATCTTCAATACGCCTTCAGTATTCTCCAAATCCTCTGCTACCGTACTATAAATATTATTCTTTCACAAGATATTCTCTCAGTGCGCTAACATGCTGCATGAAAATCTCTCATCTGAGTGGAGGATTGAGTTCATCTGAATCAGATTTTTATTGTTTTCCACTTCATTACACTTCTCTTTGGCCTTCCATTTGTCATCCCTGTGTAGCATTAATGCAATAATTAGATCCTTCTCGTGTATTTTTTTTTTTTTTACTTAATCCTCTTCGTTCCCTGTGGAATCTAAGGCCTTTTTTAAAATATATATATATATATATATATATATATATATATATATATATATATATGGTAGGCCTCCGTCAGTCCCGAAGGACTATGGCTGCGCTCTGGCTGGTATCCCGGCTGGTGATACCCCCCAGTGCGCAGAGCCTAAGTAGGGAGTAATGAGGGACAGGCTGTTACCCAAGCAGCAAGTCGTCTTCTCCCCCCCCCCCGGCGCCACCGGAAGGATACAATGGAAAGGCAAATGCCGATACGACTGGGTTCCGGTGCCGCTGCAGGAGAGAATCTACGGTCAATTTAGAACGGCCAATTAACTATACAGATAACCTACAGTGCACGTCTTTGGATTGCGGGAGGAAACCGGAGGAAACCCGCACAAGCACGGGGAGAACATGCAAACTCCACACAGAAATATAAATATATATAATATAATATAATAATATAATATATATAAGTTGACAGTACCTAATGCAACAAGGGCTACATGGTGGTTAGCATGTGCACCTCACAACAAGAAGGCCTCGAGTTCAGGTCCGAGACTCGCTGAGGGTGTTTGTTTGGAGTGTCCATGTTCTCCCCATGCTTGCAATGGTTTCCTCCGGGTACTCCAAAGTCTTGCACATTATTCTAATTGGCTTTTCTAATTTTCCTTTAGGTGTGAGTATGAATGGTTGGGTGGGTGTTAAGCAGCCTGGCAAATGAGTGAATGTGTGTAAATGCAACTGGATGTGTGCAGTGGGCTTCGAGGCCTGTGGGACAAGGTGTGGATGTATGAGGTTTTGACTTTAATATGAGTTGGGAATGTATTGGAGATTGGAAAAGGCATTTACTGAATCTGGTGTAAATTAGAATTCACTCATCCATTCCTTTATATTCAGTGTCTGCTTTATGCTTGACAAGGTTCCTGTGTTTTATTTCCTTATTTTACTTTTGAACATATGGAACTAATTACAAGTTATTCCAAGAAAATGTGATATATGCTGATAGCTGACGTGTTTTATTATATTCACACCGACAGGATCGTGACAAATGTAGCACTTTCCTTATTATATTAAAGGACAGTGTACAGAATTTATTCGTCTTTTTTTAAGCATCAAATACTTTCACTACCTTTAAAAAAAAAAAAAAATTTTATATACATATACTAGTCCTTCTCAAAAAATTTGCATATTGTGATAAAGTTCATTATTTTCTGTAATGTACTGATAAAAATTAAACTTTCATATATTTTAGATTCATTGCACACCAACTGAAATATTTCAGGCCTTTTATTGTTTGAATACTGATGATTTTGGCATACAGCTCATGAAAACCCAAAATCCCTATCTCAAAAAATTAGCATATTTTATCCGACCAATAAAAAAGTGTTTTTAATACAAAAAAAAAAGTCAACCTTCAAATAATTGTTCAGTTATGCACTCAATACTTGGTCGGGAATCCTTTTGCAGAAATGACTGCTTCAATGCGGCGTGGCATGGAGGCAATCAGCCTGTGGCACTGCTGAGGTGTTACGGAGGCCCAGGATGCTTCGATAGCGGCCTTAAGCTCATCCACAGTGTTGGGTCTGGCGTCTCTCAACTTTCTCTTCACAATATCCCACAGATTCTCTATGGGCTTCAGGTCAGGAGAGTTGGCAGGTCAATTGAGCACAGTAATACCATAGTCAGTAAACCATTTAGCAGTGGTTTTGGCACTGTGAGCAGGTGCCAGGTCGTGCTGAAAAATGAAATCTTCATCTCCATAAAGCTTTTCAGCAGATGGAAGCATGAAGTGCTCCAAAATCTCCTGATAGCTAGCTGCATTGACCCCGCCCTTGATAAAACACAGTGGACCAACACCAGCAGCTGACATGGCACCCCAGACCATCACTGACTGTGGGTACTTGACACTGGACTTCAGGCATTTTGGCATGTCCTTCTCCCCAGTCTTCCTCCAGACTCTGGCACCTTGATTTCCGAATGACATGCAAAATTTGTTTTCATCTGAAAAAAGTACTTTGGACCACTGACCAACAGTCCAGTGCTGCTTCTCTGTAGCCCAGGTCAGGTGCTTCTGCCGCTGTTTCTGGTTCAAAAGTGGCTTGACCTGGGGAATGCGGCACCTGTAGCCCAGTCCACTGCTTCCACAGGTCCCCCAAGGTCTGGAATCGGCCCTTCTCCACATTCTTCCTCAGGTCCTCCAGGCTGAGGGATGTGGCTGAGCTGCTCGAACTTAATGCTGTTAATACCTGAATTCAGTTATCTGATGCCTAATGCAATACCTTCCTCTAGTGGGCATTTTTAAAAACTACAGTGCTGTATGTTTTTCAAAGAGAATGCATTTAAAGGTGTTTTTGTATGTATGCTGTATAATGTTTATATTTTATCATCAATAAATATCACAGTAAAAAAATTAAGCTGCTGATTCGCATATGAATCGTTATCCATGGGGTTTTACTTCCGGGTACAGAACTCGCAGATTATCTTCATGCGCGGGAGGGGCCAGAACCGAACCTCTGCAAAACTCGAGGGCCTACTTTATTTTGTGACCTGTGTGTATAAACATAAAATCACAGCACAAAAGAATTGCGAGACAAAAAGTGAAGAATTTTTTTCCGTGTAAATAATAAAGATTCACTCATTGTCTAGAAGCGGAGCTCCTGATAGATACCTGTACTGATACGTGTCGGATGCAGGTGTTATGAGAGTAGGGCAGCTCGTTTAAAGGCTGAATCAAGTTTGGGCCTAGAACAAAATAAGTAGATATTTCCTGTGTTTCCTGACTATGGTCTGGAGTGAAAGAAGGAAAGGTTTTCTTTTCACCTGCTGATTTTAGCGTTTGTATCACCCATCTTGTTAGTTACAGTATAACAGCCAATCAGCATGAAATCAACGACGGGGTATGAACACGGTATAGCCATCAAAGTTGTGTTACATGCCTATGGGGAGGAGCTCCATTGTAATAATGTATTTTATTGAAGTTCTTGGAGTGTAGTTACTCAGTGATTTATTATGTATCATCACTTTCCTTTGCATTAAATGTACATTGATCAGAAATGTACTCTTCAAATGTAGGTCACGTGTCGACCAATAAACATCCCTGAACTCAGTATCTCTTGTATTGCAGGAGAAATACCCAGACATGGTTCGACTTCCTGAGGGTTTCCGATCTGAGATTATGGTGATCCAGAGTCCAAAACTTTCTGGGTATGTTGGCTGTTTTTATATGTATATATAAAGCTATATTATTTGTTATTTTAATTATTGTTCGCATTGTTTCTGTCTCACCATATAGAATTAACGCCAGTCAACTAGATCACTTCATTCCCAGATCTAAATATCTCAAGTACAATGCAATAATATGCATCAAATTATTAGAGTACAAAGCCCTGATGTTCGTGCCATTGTGATTTATTCTGGAGGACAGTGGTTAGATAGCTCAGCTATCTTCTAAAACCTACTGTTTATCAAACTTGAATGACAGACTGGTACAAGAAAAAGAAGTCTCCCTTGCACCACTTTTTTTTTTTTAAACTAAATGCAGAGCTTCCACAGGTGAACACGGTCATGATAATCATATCAACAGTGAGATGACAGGCAGTGATGTACAGAATATTATATAGACTTGTAATGCACTTAACTCACTCACCTATTCAGAGTGGGTTTTTTTTTTTTTGTGAGAACTCGGTGTCTTCGGGGAATCATGAAAAAAAAGTCTTTCTTTATTTCAGGTGTACGATGAGTATTTTCTGGAACATTACCGTCAGTAAAGAAGGAACAGTCATGCCAAAGATTGACCTGCTGATGAAAATGCCTGAGCAGGGTAAGAACACATTTTACTGAGATATAAAACACTCGACAATAGAAATGTGTTTGTCTTGTAATGCCATGGAAGATTCGCACCACTTTTCCACACAAACTATAGCCAGGTACTGCAACTACTGTCCAGCCACTGATTTATTTGATTTGGTGTCAACTCAAAGCTTTGAAGAGAAGGCCTCCAGATTCACCTTTTTAAAAAAAAAAAAAAAATCCCAGCACACAAACTGAAAAGGGGTAAAATAATCATCATGAAATATTTTACAAGTTGTATTTTTATAGTGATGTAACCGAGAACTTGAAGCTCCACCATTTCCTTTTTTTTTTTTTTTAACTGCACAGCACTGATTTGAAGCTGTATTGAAGTGACAGTCATGTGATCAAGGAATGACTGAAGCTCCATTCTCTTCATCAGTGGTTCTGAAACGGTGAAATCTGGTACAAAGTATGTGGTGTTTCTGTGTGCATAGCATTGAGTGCTTTAGTTTTATTCTAATTTTACAAAATACAAAAAACATTCATGCTTTCCAGGCTTCTCTTCCATGTGAACATATTTTCCCACCCAAATGAAAAGCGAATGTACGTGTCGTGTACAAAAGTCAAATTACTCGACCTTAACATGTCGAAGATACAGTGTGTTATTTTTGAGAATCTATTAGAAGGAATTATATATCTTTGAGTCTATCATTGATTCGTTTTCTAAATCGCTTAATCCTAATTAGGGTTGCGGGGAGGCTGGCGCCCATCTCAGCCGACTCTGGGCAAGGGCAGAGTACACCCTGGACAGCTCACCAGGCCATCGCAGGGCAGAAACACACTGACGGCTATGCAGCTACTCTTGATGACAGTCAGCAATGGTTCTTTTACACGAACCTCACAACATAGACAGTGAGAGACCACTCTCAAATGGGCTTGAACCCCCAACCTTGGGATCAGTGATCCTTTGCTTTACTCCCACGCCACCACTTGGTCTCTGGTCTATCATCATTAAAGTTACAGATGAACAATACATTTTTAATATATACTTATGAAATTTCTGCAGTAACCCAGAACAATACAGGTTTCAGTTGCTGGAACCTCACCTCTCACTGCTGCTAGATTCCACTCAATCTTATACACGCACTCACTTGCCAAACTGCTTAATCCTATTTGGGTCATGGGGAGGCTATAGCCTTTCTCAGCCAACACCAGGCGAATGCAGGATCCACCCTGAGCAGCTTGCTAGTCCACTGTAGGCACACACACACACACACACCCCTTGGAGCAATTTGGAACAGCCAATTAGCCAAACACGCACATCTTTTGACTGTGGGAGGAACCCCACGTAAGCACAGGGAGAGAATATGCAAATTCCACACAGACTGCCCGGTACTCGAACTCGGGGCCATCTGCTGTGAGGCGGACGTGCTGCCCAATCTTACACACGGTAGCTTAAAATACAGATGATCCTTACATTGTCTATCACTGTTGGGTGTCAGTGAGAGCACTGAAGCTTTTTTTCCCATTCAATTGGTTTCAGATCTTCATTTCTCTACAAGTACTTTTTTTTTTTTTTAAACCTCGGCAACATGTTCCAGCGGCAGACACATGATCCATGAGTTATTCCGTCCAAGCAAGCGTGCAGCATAGTTAACTGACAAGTCTGAAAGATGATAAAGAGCATATTATATGGAGAGATGATTCACTAATTAATACAGTCTGTTCCCAGATAGGGGGCGCCGTGACTGTAAGGGGTAAATAATCGATCCAAGTTTATGCAACATGTTTGCATCCTTGACAAAAAAAAACAGGATGTGAGGTGTGATGTGATTATTACAGTATTTACATCACAGGTTGATGATATTCTCCAATTCTGGCTGACATTTTTAGTGTCTCATGGTGGTAAATTGTATGGTGACAGCATGTTGTGCTTCAACAAGAGACCCCCCCCCCCCCCCCCCCCCGTCGCCCTTTTTTTTTTTTTAAAGGTAATGTGTTGTTTTGCAGGTGGCAGAACTCGAAAGTAATAATAGGTTGTGTTGTCAAAGTGGGTCAAACCACTCTGAATCCATACCATAACCTTCGCACACTATTACTTCAGAGTTCCACCACCTGCGGTAAAGCTCACCGAAAGTTGACTGAAAGGAGAAAAGAATGGAAAGTACTTCTATTTTACCTTTCTGCCAGACATCGGGGGAAAAAGGAATATCGCAGTCATGTGATCATGTTTTTCCAGGTCTCTGCCTGTTCAGGTCAATTCATTTTAATGGTCATGAACCTGTGCTTGTGTAGTGTTCAAGATTAAACACTGATTTACCAAATCTAGCACCAAAGCCTTAATACTAAACCGTTTACAGTACAACAGCCGACCCGGATCTGTGACCCGGGCAAGAAAAGCCTGCAAGTAATATTTTAAACATGAAATAATTGTACTGTACACCTTTTGATGTTCATTGTTCTGTGTTTGTAATACTGAGAGGTCCTGTTGAACAGTATTTTTAACCAACCAACCAACGTATAAATATGAAAAATACTCACAAAATGTCTTCATTAACAGCTCAAAAGCTGGATACGGACCACGTCGTGGCGTCGGCCCCGGAATGCTTTCAGAGACTTCTGACGGTGCTTGGAGTGGAAGCTACGATTGAAAGTTTAATCCACTCTGTATGTTTTTGATCAATCAACACCAACTCTTCAGGCATGTGTATACTTTCCTTTTCCTTTTATTCAGTATAAACACCACTTTATCACCCGTTACAAAATGTATTAATGCATCTGTACACATTGTCCGCCACAGGTGTACATCGTGTTTGTAAATATACATCATTAGACAAGAGCTAGAAAAATAAATAATTTAAATAGAAAAATGTGACCGCAAAAAATCCATTTTGTATTTTGAATCGGTGAATAGTTTAGTCCTTACTTTATCTGCATCACAGTGATTGTGATTTCTTGAGAGAATTAACAGTAACCTGGGTTTCAGTTTAGCAATGACACAACTGCACATCCTTTAGTTTAGTTCCTTTGTAGTGGGTTCAGCGGTTTGCTCCCTGCAGGATAACATCACTCACACACACACACACACACACAATTTAAATCTGGCTCATGCCACACACTTGTATACTGCCAGTCAAATATTTACCGCATCTAAATTCATAAAAACAAAAACACTAAATTAAATAACCGCTGGATGGGTTTAATTGAATTAACTGTTAAAATCCCAAAAAAAAACAAAAAAAAAAAACTACACATTCCTCATTTCATAAAAGCTGTAATAAAAAACTGAATATCTGCCTCGATGATTCACACCAGTGGCCCTTCTTATAGAGCTTTTCTACTTCACGAATTGATATTCCACATGCAAATTATCTTTCAGATGCCAAAGAACAAGCTCTTTGGAACTTAGTATTTTTCCCCCAAACTTTTGAATGGCAGTGCAGATTAAATTGTTCTGCTCTGTAACAACCTTCCAATCCTACACAAATAAAATCTCTTACATTCGAGTAATATTGATAATCAATTTCACCTTGGAAATTTAAAAAAAAAAAAAAAAAAACATTCTGTTTGTACTTGATCAAAATGAGTCATGACAAGTAAAGATCTGCAGCACAAACATATACAGAGGTACATCAGGAGGAAGAGTAGAGCGTTTGGCCAATATTAAAAGCTGTCCATGTTTCAATTCACAAAAATCCTCTGAACTGTTCAGGCCTTGAGAACCGACGTGTGCAGCGCTTTAAAAATCTAAACGAAGTCATGAAAACGTTCAGTTCAACTGAAGAGAAAACCGAACTTTAGTGGTTGAAAACATTAAATACAGCAATCACTCGACCAAAGCTGAGCTTGCTCATTATTGTTTAAAAAAAAATAAAATAAAAAATAATTACACACACACACTCATACAGGGCGGCAGCAGCAAAATCATCATGACGGCGCTGAACAAATGCATCATAAGGCTGTGGATGACAACAGAAATGCATTTGATCTGGCATTTAAAATCTGATACGACCGTTGACTAAAAGCACCGGCGCACAAAGTCCTCAGATATGATGTATAGTGTTGCGGTTCAAGTCGTCACACACAAAGTGGCATTTGGAAAGTTCATGTTTGTCTTTATAAAACATTTGGCTGAAGTGAACACTGTGCTTCTGCTGTAATTCAGCGGTCCAGTCGTAACACTAACCCCAGACAACTTGAACGACTTTATAATAAGGAACAAGCTGTTCAACTTAATTGTGAAAAGCGCCAGATCGGCTCGATATACACTTCTGTGCAACTTGCGTGTTTAACGCCTTTGGTCCGCATGTAAAACTTCCATTAACTACGTGTGGAGTCCAACTCAGTACAGTGTTCTCCAAAACTGCATTTTTACAGCACGTTAATTTTTTTTTTTTAACTTTACCGGGCCTAAATCCACTGCGCCAGAAACGTTTTTCATGTTATGTACACGTACGTGTGTTACGCTGAGGGCAGATTAGGCCAAAAAGGTTTTAAATGAAACTTTTGGAAAAACATGTTCAGTAAAAATAGCCAATCAGGAGCAAATCAAGCAGCAAACACATGCAGTGGTTACACACTGACAGCATCAAATGTACATTTTTGTTCAAACTGTAGCAAAGGGGGAGGGGCGGGATATCACATAATTCAAAAAGTTTGATTATATAAATACTAACTAACTGTCAATATTACATTATTTACTGAACGTACAAAAAGTAATGGCATTGAACTGAACGTGTCAATATGCAGGTCAGCCTTCCAGCCATTTTGTAAATCTTGTTCAAGTCAGTGCTCACAGACCTAAACGTTACGTAGTAGTAATCGCAATTAACTCAAGTATCTTTATTTTCATCAGCTATCACAAGTCTTTACACAGACATGCCACGCTGAGTGAAGAAAGCCACTTTTGGCACGAGAATGCTGTTGTGGGTCACATGATCACTGCGCCTACCCTTCCCATGTCTGTTCCTTTCATTCCTCCAAACTGGTTCGGTCAGTTTCACCTTACAAAAGCATGGCACACATTTTAATGGGGTAGAGAGGACAGAGGAAGAAGAAAAGAACACACGATGACTGTGCGATCACATGAGAAGCAGCGTGTGGAGAAGGGACCAGGAGGATGTGAGGTTCATACAGGGTGAAAGAACAGCGTGCAGTCCTGCTGTTCAGAGTAACGGCTGGAGGGAGGCAGCTCCTGGGTCTCCATTGTGCTCTTTACGTAATAGTTGACGATTTTAGAGTCGAGTTTGTACTGGTGCGGGATGCTCTCATACGGTTTGGGGTCCAAATCCAAGATGGAGACGGCGAATGCAAAGCGAGCTTTCGTGGGCTGGATTTCTAAATGTGGCTGTAACCTGCAAGAACAAAATTTATGGAGTATAAGTACACTCAGAATAACAGGCCCCGCCCACCTTAATTTTCCTTGTAGAGAAATGTATACATGTACAAGTGGAATTCACACACCAATGTACGATTTTATAGACTGTCGATTTGCTGAATCACTCACTGCCGCCTATTTAGCAGCGAGACTCGTGTACAGGTGTGGGATCTTAATTAATGAGAGCTTCTGCGCGAGTCATTATTAAATAAAGGTTCACACACACAGAGTGCACACTGCGTTCTCTCCATAAAATCAGAGCTTTCACCCGGCTAGGAACAAAAATATAAAACGGTCTGCTTTCTCATTCAGAACATTCAGTTCTCATCTTTTTGAAATGGTTCGGGTCAGTCTCAGATCTGCACACTTCAGCAGGCTCTCCACAAGTACAACCGCACTGTGTCCGTCATATACTGTACATGGAGGACTACAGCGCAGCCTAGTGGCTCCTGGCAGTTTGCACCGTACTGCTTGGTTTGGTGAGGATCAGTGTGAGTTTCCATTTGATTACAAATTGAAGCAATTTTGTTCATCATGACAGCAATATATTGAAATGTTCACTTCATCTTCCCTAATTTTAATCTCCATATTTAAAATGAGCCACATTAGACTGACACCCACCTCACACGATATCTTCAAAATGTTATCATTCAGATCTGTTCAATGCCTGTACATCTCAATATAAATTCACATTATTTCAGACTAAACTATGTATTTATGTATTTGAAACTAAAATGACTAGAAGTGTTGCTCGCTGTTGTAGCAGAAGCAGCCGAGACGGTTCTGGTAAATAATTAAAGCTGATTAAATAAGGTCGTGTCGTCTCCATAGCTGAGCGCAGGGAAACAGCTCGTCATATGTGTAAGGTTTAAAGAGAACCAGCTGTTTTCCAGTCACTGTCAATAATATCTGTGAGGCAGACTGCAGAAACCTGTGAAACATCACCGTGTCCGACTTGTGTGTTCATGCTGTGTTCATGTAAACAGTGCTGGGGTGAAGAGACGGTAATGATGTTAAAATGCTCTGTATATGTGCAAAGCCTATTTCAGTTTGGGCAAAACCTGCAGAAGTCAATGTGCATTGCTTCATCCTCCCAGGGGCACAGGGTTAACACATACAACCATTCAGATTGGGGCAATCAGGAACAGCTGATTAACAAAATGTGCACATCTTGGCATGGTAGGAGGAGACTGGTGTACCCAGATGAAATCCATGCAAGATTACAGGAGATTAGGGAGAGAACATGCAAACTCCACCCAGAAAGAACCCCCAGGACTGGGGCAACTTTTGGTCATATAAACCAAATGTCATCTACTGATCAAAATGTTCCTTGCAAACCATTCTGACAGTTGACCAAACCATAAACTCTCATATTAAAAAAAAATAAATGAATTAATTAAAAAAAAAAAAAAAAAAAAAAAAACGTTATCACCCTCTAAACAGAAGTTGATGCACCTCCTCCCCCAGCTGGAGTTTGTGAAACTGCACTCATTCTCAAATACAAGCTCAACAAACACTCAGAGTGACTCCTGCCTCACACACCCACCTCTTCAGCCTCTTGTTCACTTCTCAGCATCTCATCCCCAAATTGTACAGTAGGCGGAGTCAGACTTTAAAACCTCGAACACTACACACAATGAATAATACTCACTTTTCATCTTCTCCACAAGGAGCGAATGTGATCATGATGGAACAATCCTTGGCCGTCATTGCTACTCTGTATTGAAGAACCTGGATTGATTTTTAAAAGGCGGAATCAGGACATGTTCTAATCACCTTCAAATACACAAAACTGCAACTCTGATCTACATACTACCTTACCTTTCCGACTGCGTATTCTATCGAGCCGTCATCCTCAGGAGGGCACGCCATTACCTTCTCAAGGAAACTGTCATCATAAGGACCATCTATCTGTAATCTGTTCCTGAAAGCCACAGAGTATCATCGGTATATTACATCATCATATTCAGGGTGTTACTCCTAATGTCTGGCTTAAGTTACTCATCATAATATGAATCGCCATTCTACTGCCACCCAAAGAAAATGGACTCATTACACTGTAACACTAATTTTCCTATATTATCCTGTATGTTGACGCCACCTAGTGTGTACGATGCAGTCATTACAGTCTAGCCAAGTGGGCTGGAGGTTTCAAACTCACCTCTCTTTCGGAAACTCTTGCAGATACTGCTCCACTCTCTTGTACAGTGGGAAGAGGCCGTCGATGTCGAGGCTGTCCATCATCTGGGCCTGGAGGATTTTGGCAAGGACGCAGTCTTTGGGAAGCCCGGGACTGCCTGTAAATATAATGGACTGAAATAAGATGAACTGAGCTCCATGATGAAAATCATTATCATGATGTTATTTATATAATACATGTTTTAAAAAAAAGCTGTTAATTAATTGAACATTATATTATTTCAACAGTCAGATAAATCTTTGTTTAATTTCTATTCATTAGCTCTCTGGCGTGTGATATAATAGGCTGGACGATGTGTCAAGTTCTCTGTTGTTGTAACGGACTATGACAAAACCTGGACAACCGAGGATACTGATGTAAGACTCTATACATCACCAGCTCCCACCGACTTTCACTTACTTTCTGTAATCCTCACAATAACCAGTCCATCACAGAAATACCTACTCCCACTTAGTCTACTTCCTCTGAGCTGCTATGGAGTTCAAGGTCTTGAGCCAATCCCCCTGACCGCAAGCCTTTTTCAACCAATGTCTTCTGTAGCTCCTACTTTTTCCTGATGCCTTCACTTCAATCTCGAGGGCTGTAGCGATGACGTTCAGTCATTTCAGCGGAAAATCTCTAGGACCCTTACGGAGGGATATCTGTGTGTGTATGTGTGCGCGCTACATTCAATGGCTTGATACAAATATGGACTGCATGATCAACCAATTTGACCAAACAATTCCGTCACATAAATTGGGGGTCACCTGGGATCGAAGCTGACTGAAGTGTGATCGGACAAATGTGTGTTCCAGAAATATTTGGAACAACCCAGGTTCGGTAAATTTTTATCTAACTGAGCAAATGGGTTAAGGCAACTTGCTCAAAGGGGCCGTGATAGTGGGATTGCACCGCTAACCATCATCTCAGTAACCCATCATCGCCTTACCCACTAAGCCACCACTGCCTTATGTGCCCGTTAAGTCACAGATCCTAAAGTAAACCGAGATCAACGATGAGTTGGCCCTTGGGAAACTAGAAATTTAGTGATGTGGCCCTCAGTAAAATGAGTCTGACACCCCTGGTTTACAGTATTGTAGTTGTTTAGTTTTTCACTGTTACAGTAATCAATTGCGTATCAAGTAGAACACATTTGCTGGGTTTGATGGCTATAGCTCTTATTTGTTCAGTGTTTAACATTGGGTGACATCATGCTGTACTGCCTTTCTTAATCATGTTGTTTCTGGACCGTGTATGCTTTACTTTCATTATTTGTGTCTACACGATCAGAAACAGCAAGCTTATATAAATACTGTACTACTGGAATCTCTTTAAGAGTGTATGGTGACAGGCAAGAAGCAGATTACAATAGAACCATATAATGTAGATGCAAGTGAATGAGAGATGTTTAGTTGTAATACTGCCATTGGATGACCCTTAAAACTCCAAGAAATTTGGTTTGAAATGTTCCAAAACTCTGAGTTCTGATGGTAAACATTTTATTCATTGTAGATTCCAGAGTAATCTTTTACTACTCATGATTTACTGAAATCTACAAGATGGAGTTCATATCTGATCTCAGCACCATGTCACTGATTATGTCTCCAGATCAGTAAGAAAAATACAAACTACTTCAGAAACACCACTTGTGCTGTGACAGCAGAGCAGAACGAGTGCAATGCTCTTTGTTCTCTCTTTCTCTCTCTCTCACACACACACACACACACAGGTGTCTTGTGTTTTTGTTTCAAGCAGGACTGGAAAGCTGCAAAGCAGCAAAAAAAAAGAGAGAAAGAAAAGAAAAAACAAGTAACATTGAAGTTTGAGCACATCACTGTAAGTTCTCTGTTCATCTACTTAAAAAAAAGATACAGTGATCAGCAGAGTGACACCAGAAGCAGTGCAGGAATCACATCTGGTTTAACATTAGAGGGATCCCTCGCTACTTCGTGCTTCAATTCACGTGGCTTTAGTGCATCGCTTTTTTTTTTTTTAATATTCATCAAATTAAAAAAAAATAAGGAAATTAAGGAACAAAATGCCGCAAAAACAAGGCTAATTATTGCAACAACAAAAAAAACCTCATCAAAACTAGGTACATTTTTGTAAGGTGCATGTGTATTTTATTTACATATTCTGCATTATTTTTTTAATGTTAGTTATAAGCATTTATAGCACTGACTATGTATTTATCGACATTATATACACATATACATGTACATATACATGGGGGGGGGGATCCTACTTCGTGAAATTCGGTGGGAGGTTTCTAGGTCCCAATTAACCGTGAAACGTGAGGGATCCCTGTACTCTATTCTATGCCCAGGTCCCCTCACTGGTAGCCTTGATTTCCCCACTTCTATATACAGTCTCACCCAATTCAAAGAGATTGAAGGGAGATAAGTCTTCAGAAATCTATATACTTTCTTTTGCAGCTGATGATAAATTCACAGCAGATGATTGGATAGCTATGTGGAAGAAATCACTCTCACCATTGCGTAGCACATCTCTATGAAGAGGACTTGCTTCACAGAGCACTCTGTTCTCAGGGAGTTGCGTCTTCCTCTGTTCTCCTGAGCGAATGGAGTCTCCAGTACTCAGCAGAGCGCTGTAGATCACCTGAATAAACTCACTGAGAATAGCCCTACTGGACTGGTGTCCATTACTGTGGTGAAAATAGGGCCACAGGTGCTGGACGAGGTCATTCAAGTCTGGTTGTTCCTTGGCATCATCCTTGCAGCTGTATATCAGTTCTCCATCCTAAATCAAATGCACACATGAACTCAATCGGTTAAATCAGGTTGTTTTTTTTAAATACAGGAAACAGCACGTATAAGTGAGGCTACATTACACCAAGCAATGTTTCGACTGCATCTATCCAGTGAGCTTGAGGCAAATAAATTTTTACTGTACTGCACAGGAATATAGGAAAACCAAATAAAAATAAGATTTTTCCAAGCATACAAGGGTGGATAATGTTAGCGTTTTACAAGAGTAAGAACGGTGTCAGAACACACAGCACATTGCAGCCCAGTGTGGTATGAAACTGTCTCGCCAGCCACAGGCCAGTCAGGCGGTGTGAAATGTTATGACTGATTGGTGTGCATATACAATGTATAATAGAATTTTAAAAGAAAAGAGTATTACTAAACCTGTACCTTACTGTGAAAGCAAGTTAGCAAAAGTAATTACCGTATTTGACGTAATAAGCGCCTTTCTCCAATAAGCGCCTCGTTCCTGTCCCCCGATGTTTTTGATTTTACCAATTTTATTCGATCAGTCTCTGTAACCGTAAAATGAGGCATTCGCTGCCTGTAAAAGTGAGTTTACACTGTATTTCAAGACCCCCTGCCACTGGGGAATGTCTATAATGTTCATCAGTAACAACACATTTTATTGTTCCGCTATGCTTTAAAAAAAAAAACAGGAAAATATTTTGCTGTGTTCTCTTGGTAAATGTCCAACAAACAATGAACCATTAGAAACTGCTACAGCAAAACTATGGGATGCTCTAAATGAAGGGAGCGAGGAGCCAAATATGGACCAATCAGAAAGTGATGAGTATTTTTCACCCGATTCTCCTGCTCACTAGCTTCATAAATTTAAAGACGTTCCTGGCCATGTGCTTTTGTTTATGTTCGTGTTGATTGGTTCAAAGTGTCATGTGCTAAAGTTGACATTCGTGTTGATTGGCACAATTTTACTTCCGGGAAAATGTTTAAAGGAACAGCACCAGGACAGAAAAGGAAGGGATCGTTTATTAAAAATTTATGCTATTTTCTGTTTATTTTCAGCTTTCATGTAAGTAGTTTGGTTGATACCACAAAATGAACATCACAAATACCCGTGAAACTCTTGTTCTGTTATTATTCATGTTTTCCACCTCGATGGTAATAAGCACTTACTGTTCCACTCCGCTCATAATATTTTAATAAGCACCCACCCACTCCAATTTTTTTAAGCGCCCTGGGCGCTTATCACATCGAATTCGGTAATTAATAGATAGATAGATAGATAAATAAATAATTCGGTACCCACAGCAAGTAACAACTTTTGGATGTTTGTTTTAAGACACATTCATAAAGAACAATATTGTTGTCCCAATATTCAATGACCTATATATTTATTGACAACCCCAGTACACACTTAGTGTCTTGCCTTTGTAGGGTAAATACATCTTTTAATAAGTACATAAATTTTAATACAGCATGTAGGGTGTATACATGTTTTACACTGGACATGTCTCACACTGTGTTTTCATGTAGCTACTACAGTGGAAAAAGTTGACATTGGGGTGTTTATTATTGACAGTGAGCTGTCTACATCTAACAGTACACATATGAGGAGATGATAACTGATCAGACTCCACTTGCTCTACTGTTATAGTACAGAAACAAGGCATGACTTCCCACTCGAACTCAGAACTATACAAACCAGTCAGAGATGCAAACACAACTAACAATGAAGTCTTAGTGGGCAAAGAGAGGGGGGGGAACCACAAAAGGTCTATTGATGTGTCACTGAAACACACACACTTTTTTTCCCCTGGTTGTGAACCAAACAACAAGCAGCTTCTCAGTTATTTTAACCACACAAAAAGCACTTGCTACAGGCTCACAAGCTGGAGGTCAGGGTCAGTGAGAGTTAAAACTGCTGAGCAAATTTTAGTTATGATAAGATGAAAACGTGCCTCCTATAACACAGCAAGTTGCAAAGCTCGTAAAACCGATAGCTAATCCAACATACAACGTAAAAAGGATATGGAGCAATTCTGAAACAAGAATTTCAGGTTAGCTAGGTTGTGTTTACAGATATTTAAACTTGATTGTGTCAAAGATTGTGCTCTGAAGGGTGCATCTTTGGTGATATTACATTTTCATTCAGGTAATTCATTTACAACGTACTGTGACTCTTACTGTTGGAGTCAATCACAAATTTAAGTCGCTCTGGTAAGGGCTCCTGTCAAATGTCAATTTTAAATGCAAATAGAAAAACTAACGTTACCTGTTCCAATGTTCAGTGCTAATAAATATCTCTTCTTCGTGTGCATTATTAAACTATGAACATGTTTACATGAGAACTTTCGTACTATGAGAAAATAATTATTTACATAATAATTCACTGTCATCTAAAATGTCTCAATAGGAACACTACTATAAAACCTTTTTTATGCTCTTGGTCCCCAACAACAGTTGCCAAATTGTCTGAAAAGAGCAGTGCTTCTCTATTATTTTCTGTGGCAACCCCTCTCGGGGGAGAAAAAAAAAAAACACATTTCATTCCCCCCACCCCCGCGAGCGACAAAAAAAAGTATTATTTGTCTATAAAATTGTTATTCGTACACCTCTGCATAACAGTATATCTTCATTAACATTAAAAACAAAAAATAAAGAAATATAGTTCAACTTACAATAAAGAAAAACTTAACATTGTTTTTTTAATATTTAATGGAAAACATTTAAAGTGCACCAATGTGCCTGAAATTAAAAAAAAACAAAAAAAACATCTTTATTCAAACTCATTCAGCTTACTTATGTCTTAATATCGCCGTCTCGCTCCACCTTTCTCTTAATCTCTGCTAGAAATTTTTCCGTGGTGTTTCTTGAGGGCTTGTTTACTGCACTTCATATCATTTGCTCGCGCGAAAAACCACTACACCATATAGCGTGACAATGAGAGCATTGCCAACTAGTGGAGGTGCAATTACACTTAATTCTCGTACACTCGTCCAGAAAAGCATGTTTCCCAAGGGTCATTAAACCTCCCCACCCCCCTGCATCACACCCCACCATTTGAGAAGCACTGGAATAAAGTACAGCCCACCTGGCAATGAAAGCATCAGCAAAATCTTTTCTGTAACATGCATTTATTACTATATGGTGCCCCATAACATGCCTTTCTCTATGAACTTTAAGAAAGTTGAAAGAGGACTACATTAAAAGGTTATATGAGAGTTATAAAAAGGTAGCAATGAGTTTCTCCAATGTGAAGGTCACATTTTATTATAATATTTGTTTGCTGCAACACATTCCACACAGAGAACCACTACCTAAAACTAGGAAATGCTGTCAGTGACAAGACTAATATCAGGGCCTGGGTGCAATACCTGGTGCATCAGTACTTCAGATGTTCGGTACAGACCGTTTTTACATTAGAATCAACAAGTCATTTAACTTACCTTAAATATTTTCAGATTGTTTTGTGGTTCCTCCAGTAGGTTCTTGATTGCAATGTACATTCGTTGTTTGCTCCTAGGAAAGAAATGCAAATTAGAACATGCTGCCTGTACTCTTCAAGATGTAGTCTGGGTTCTGTTCCACAAATAGTACAGTGTTCATTGGCAGGTTTTAATGAACCCCAGAGAAGGATTTCTATTTCTTCTGTGGGTTATAAGGTAAATTATTAAGCTAAAGTTTACACAAACCGTCATCTGTCAAACCTTGAACAAAAGATGTGGGTTTTGTCTAACATGTAATGGAGTACAATTTGAAAATGACTTTAGGACTCCCATGTTACAAAAATAAAATCTGTTTGGTATATTTTGACTCGTACACAGAAACCTAGAAAATTAAGCATCAAGTGGGTACGAATTACTATTTCAATAGCTATGTGTTTTGTTTTAATAAAAAGTGTTGCCAACAAACAGCTAAAATGCTGACTGTACACTTCAATACATGCCAAATGTTTGAATAGTTGGGGGTTCAAGAATCCCCCATCTTCCTGAAAAGGGTGCGCAAAAATTGGGCAGAGCTTATGCACATATAAACATGCTCATACCCGGAATTTTACTCCTTCAGTGTTCTTCAGGTTCATGATACTAAAACCTAAACAGCCTGACATCCTTACTTCTTGTGAAAATTTCTAAAGACTTTCCTCGTCAGGCAGTTTATAATACCAAACATCATTTAAAGGTTGAACTGGCTCATTCTGTTACCACTTGACCACACATACAATTTGGCTGAAATATATCTTGTCTTTCAGATGAATCATGAATCTTTGCTGGATCACTGGATGTTCACTGTGCTTTTGTGTGTTCTTCAAGTCGGTCAGAATGACATTATTTGATGATTAAATGTAAAGTAGTGATTCATCAACTTATTAATTTAACTTTGTCCATTGTCCGGAGGAGACCCGCACAATTAATGAGAGAACATGCAAACTCCCCACAGAAATGTCCAAGCGGGGAATCAAACCCAGGACCTGCAGGTTTTGAGGCGGACATGCAAACCGCTACATCAGCATTCCACCTCTACTCTAAAATCAACCTTCAGGAAATAACTAGTGTTTGGTACTACTTAGCGCTTCAATGCATCATGTATTTTAAAATAAGGAACTTTTTTAAGGAAGAATAGGGGGAAAGATTAAGGGAAATGCTACAAAAACAAGGCCAATTATGTAAAAAAAAAAAAAAACTCTAAACAAACAAAACAAAAAAACAACCCAAAATCTCCCATCAAAACTGCTTACATTGTTTTGAGGTGTGTATCTGTGTGCACACACACACGTATGTATGTGTGTCGTCTTCTCATGCGATACCATCTGTGTGTATTTATATTTTATTTACATCTTATGTTATTTTTAATTGCTATTATAAGCATTTATAACGTTGTATATGTTTTTATTGATATTATATACACATATATGTCAGTCGTGTTTGATCCTACTCCGTGGAATTCGGCAGTCGCGGGGGGATCTTGGTCCCAATTAACCACAAAGTGAGGGATCCCTGTATTTCCATATACAAATTTAATTTGTGAATAAATGCATCAAAATCTTTAGTGCATGCCTGGGAGATCTCAACATATCAAATACGTACATATCGTGAACACAGTTTTTGAAATAATTCCTAGTTTAGACCTTTTTCGTGCTCAATTTTGTCACAAAAGAAATTCTGCAGTGCTTATTTTTAAAACTACTCACCCTGAGAAGAGATCCAAGGGACAGTACCTGCTTAACCTGTTCCATTTCCCATTGGCAAGCTACACGATACACAAATAAAAAGAAAAATTAAAAAAAAAAAAAAAATGACTCATCACATACCAATACAACTTGATTACCTGTCATTTCAACCATTAACAATGAAAGGAACAAAAACAACAAAGGCATCCTTTGGTAATGGTGCTATCAAACTAAAGTACAGCAGTGGGTAAAACCCACTGCGGTAGTTGGTCAGTGAGCAAGTGCCTGCTAACACAGACATTAAAGCAGAAGTAGGGCAACTTGTTCCAGAAAAAATATAATGCCACAGCTGTTTCATAATTCTTCTCACCTTTAAATGCTGATGCATGCAAAATCGGCACACTTTTCGCTTGCATTCCTTGGTAACATGTCTTGAAAAGGGTATAAATCCACATTTTGGCTAAAAAAAAAAAAAAAAAAAAAAACATACACAGGAATTTATGTACAGTGATGTAGCTAAACCTTTCAATCCATAAACATCTGTAGTAAATCATAACAGGATGTACACTTTGTTTGCATTTCAAACATTTCTACAAACTGTCAGTATAATTTTTAAAGATCAGGGCACCTGACAAAACACATCAGCTTCTGTTCTATTCAAAAGATTCAGTTTTTACTGTCCTGCCATGGATACCTTAATTTCTACACAGAGGGGAGGTCTACGATCTCCAAAGTGGCACGGTGAAAGGTGAGTAAGGTTGGGAAGGCACAGGCCACAGCCGCTGAATGTGTCGATCACTTTGTCACACCGCAGTTCTGCATGAGATGAGAAGAAATGAGAAGTGAGACTGCAGAACAGGAACAGGATGAAACCCATGGAAAAGCAAAAGTCTATTTTAAAAACAGTTAAGAAATGCATCCTCCTTTGGGAATCGGTTCGAATAATAGAGTGGGTCTCAGAGCCTCTCAGTTTACAGCTGGAGCTCATCAGTAGAACATGGAAAATTACAGCCATTTTGCTGTCATTTGTATATGGCCATGTGAAAAATAAGGAGAGAAAGAGGGAGGAAAATAAATAAATAAAACATTTGCTTATTGGCTGGATTCAACCAGATAATTTGACTATCAACGTTTACGTAATCAAGGATTCAAAAACAAATGGTGCTGACACTGCTGAATCACATCGCTTAGAGCCTTGTCATTCGCACAGTTATGCCATCAGGCCACGGGATCTGATGCTGTATTCATCATTAGATATACAACTCATCTCAAAACCATAATCTTTGATATAAAGTAGATATAATTTAATTTGCAGGCAGATAAAATGACCCAGAATAAGTGACAATGTTTTTTTTTTAAGTTTTTAACTAAAACACATGTTCATTTTCAGGTCAGGCTTCTGAGTACTGGCACATGAACAAAAGGAGGATTAGCCAACTTGTACTTATACCAGTTTAACATTAGGAATGTGAGCATAATGGAAAACAGGTTGAAATATGTCAAACTATTCATTCATTTCTGATTGGGCTGCTTGAAACAAGATCAAGTCAGTTCGGAACGCAAATGTCGGTGCTAAAAATCCAAATTTTTTTTGGATCTGGATCTTTAACACTCACTTTGCTAAGACCCCTGGGCAAGGTCTCAACCACAAGTGTGCCCATGTTCACCCAGCAGTATAAATGGGGACCAGTAAATATACTGGGAAGGTAACCTGCGATTGACTAGCGTCCCATCCAGGGGGAGTTGAACTCCTGGTCGCGTCATGCTATGGAAACCCCGGGGATAAGCACCGGCCTGATGAGCCACGAGGCTCGGGTGTAAAAACCCAACAGACTTTACCTTACCTTTACCTACTCATACATATGAAACAGTATTTTAGAGAATTTGTGCATGTAAAAATTAGTGTATTATATTTTTCTTTCCTGAAAACAAAACTTAGCTTCAATGTAAGCATGACATGACAACCCTAAAAGAGCGGCCCACAAACCAACAGGTTCGGTAAATCAATCATGTCTCATCAAACAAGTTATTTGATTGTAGATGAATGTTGGGAAGTTATTTATTAAAAAGCTATTGTCTCAGTAGTACTGTCTTCTTACAGTCACGTCACGTTTTAATTTCACCTGTATATTACAGTTGATATAATCTGGACTGTATACTACCATATCTACTACCGTTACTAAATACAGCTTGTGTATCACAACTATATATCATTATCTGTATCACAGCTAATATAAGTGAACCATATACTACCCCTATCACCGCCGTTTATTACCTACAACAGAATTTTTCTTTGACTCACACATGGGCCACAACAGCATGTATTATTGCATGGCCTGCATTGCCAGTGACCTGAATGTTTACTGTATGAAAAGGCTGGCACTTGGATTCTGCTTCATCCTTGCACGTGCATGAAATCAGTTTACTGTATACTACACCGATTATTTCTTAATACATCTAATATAACATGAACTGCATATTATACCTGTTACATCACAATATACAGAATTATTTTTACTTGCACATGGGCCACCCCACTATGTATTATTGCATGGCCTACATTGTCAATGTGCTGACTGTTTATTGTAAGGTGTTCCACTTCCCATTTTACTGGAACAATGTGCTAATCTCTTACACTAGATGTAATCAGGCCATTATATACCAATGCAAATGGATTGGTGAAGCAATGGCACAGCTATTCCACAGTTTGGAATTAATCATGGTTTTGGGGCCACACACTCATTTTATAAGTGCCAAGATTATGACATCCATGTCACGCAGAGTGTAATTTGGAATGATTTTACAAGTTCTGTAGAAGGCTTTGCTTTTGTTATTGTACTAAATGCTGAATCAAAAAGGTTCCCACACAGCAGATTTGAGCGAATGCTCACTATTGTTTGCGTGTCTGAGCTGACTAGCTGTAGGGAAATTCTAATAGATCCTAAATGCCACCATCAGCACTCTGTGTAACAACACGCTGAAGAAATGCAGGGCAACTTTTGTAAATTCCAGGGAAATGCCAGAGATATTGTAATACCATCGATTATGGGAGTATATTAAACTATATGAGGAGTACATGTATTATTGCATGCCTTGTATGGAGTGTCTCTAGAGCACTAAGCTGTTAAAGGGCAACCCCCAAGGACATATACGAGATAGGATTAAACATATACTGACTTCACATTTATCTTCGACAACAACAGTATAGATTCTGGTGGGGGGAAAAAAAAAGATAATCAGAAGATGAATGGACAGATAAACACAGACAGACCTGCAAATGTAACTCCTGACTACAGACTAACACACACACACACACACACACACACACATATCGATATATTAAAAAAACCAGCAGGCAGACAGCCAGAGGGATGTACGGACAAGGTTACAAAGATTCATCAAAGCACAGAAATGGATTGCATATGCCAAATTCCCTTACCTGGGCGTTCTTGTTGGATTCTTAAAGAAAGTCGACGTACAAAGTCCACTGGGAGTTTCACAACTTCCTGCGAACATTCAAAGCAACAAATCTCAGACCACTCACAAATCTGCACCCTACAATCAATTAAATCAAATCACTATCATGGATTATTTTAATGTTTTCAAAACAATGTACAAATGTTAACTTACTCCACTGTGCACATATTTTTCCCCCAACAAGTGCTTCATGACATTTCTGCTATAATCGACCATGTTAAGTATGTGCTGGAAAGCTTGCTCTGCTGTCTGTGTGGGGTGGGAAAAAAACAGAAGATAAACCACTTCGTGTTTCTTCACATGATGAACATCCAGGCTGACATGTTTTTAAAGGAAGCACACAGGATTATAAACAGTTATGTAACCATAAAAACGGTACTGCAATGAGAAAACCACGTACCAGGTGCGAGTTTTCAGCATCTTCGGAAGGGTATTTCAAAAGCCGGAGGACTCTGGAGTGCTGCGAGACAGACAAACAAATGTGAGGAGTTACATCTGTTAATACAGAAAGTATACAACCGTGTTAAGGCACACCAGTATACAGTTCATTTTTTTACTAACTTTCTGCCTGTTGAACAAACAGATGTGAACTCCTGCAACACATCCATAATTTAGCCATTTTCATTTACATTTAGTCAAATTCATACATTTAACCTAACTTTTTCAGCTTTGTTTTACCTTGCACTGATTTTACAGCGTTAAGAATCAACACCATACATGATCTGAGGAACTGAAACAAGACTATTAATACTTTTTCTGTAAACATACTAGTTTCCTACCATGTTATTTTCCAGCCCCACCAGAGACACGGTACCAAGAACATAGTGTTGATAAATACAATAATAATCTGATTATCTAATTTCAGAAGCGACAGGATGATTTCTGTGCATCATGTAATTTTGATACAACACAGCTAATATAGCAGATTCTCCTTTTCCTTTTTTTTTTTTTCAGGGGTCACCACAGCGAATCATCTGCTTCACATGTTTGATTTGGCATAGGTTTTTACGTTGGATGCCCTTCCTGACACAACCCTTTCGCAAGGGGTTTTACATGAACCTCTCAGCACAACATCTTTACCAAGAAAGCAAAATTTCTTATGGTTAGGAATCTTAGAATAAAATTTCACCCTTGACAACCTGCATGTCAGTATTAACCGGTGAGCATCAGTGGCACTTGAGACTTATTTTAGAATAAAATTCTGAGCTTAGCTTTCAGTCTGAATTGTTGGTCTATTTTAACTTTGGGTAATGGTTTCACATGTTAACCAAAATCATACCAATTTATAATAGCGCAGTAGACTTTATGATAAATCTAGCTGATCTAGCCACTGTTACAAACATCTGTGAACATCTTTATACCCAACAAATACCACAGCAACATGTCCACAGTTAGAATTAGGACAGTACTGTGTGGACGACTGGCGTAATGAAAGAATGCAAAGGACACAGAAGTACTGATAAGCAGACACAGAGTAGCCATCTTGGATTGTAAAGTCGGACTTGGAGAGTTACCCTAAATTTCAAAGTCATGTATGATGACTGGTTAGACCCATCTCTGGTGCTGCCAGTATCCTGATCAAGATTTTATAGCAGTATGACCACCACATCTGACATGGAGATCATGATGAAAGACAAAAATAACAGCTTGACCCCAGTATAAGTGAGAAGAACCTCTGCAGTACTTCATAACAGTGTTGGATAGCTGCACTGCATTCTAGAAACGTTCGGGTCTCCTCTACCTTCTCTGCTGGACTTTTTCATTATTAATAGGAGACATCGCTGAAAATTGTAAACAAGTAAAAAAGAGCTGTGGGTTGTTTCAGGTTTTTCTGTTCATAAAACTCTCTTACAGAAATAATACAGAATTGACCAAAAATTTAACACCAGACTCTCTAAAGACATCAGACACAAAATCGTTCAACAGAAAAATGTTTCAAAGAGTGAAAACATCTGATTATACCATTAAAGTCCTCGATTCTTGTCGACATTTGATAAATTACCCTTCGGTTTGCAAATCACATTTCCATCTACATGAATGGTTGTCTAATTTGATAATCTTGGGTTATTTTGATGAGTATGGGGGGGGGGGTCAGATTGACTCATGATCATCTTGAGGAGGATTGGGGTAATCATGACAATTGTTGACTATCACAATTTGATGCAAACACAACAAGGAAAACATAATCGAGCTTAGTAGAGCTTAATAGACCTCAATGCACCATCACAGGGGAGCTTGATGAACTTGGAAACCTGATTCCTTCAATTTCCATTTCTTGGATGCACTTGCCAACGTTTTACTAATCCTGCTCAAATTGTGGAGCTACACACTTTAGATTTATAGAGATTGTGGACAGCGACTAGGAGTTTAACTCCTCTTGGAGGACACACTACTCCATCGCTGGTTACACCATTTTAGAATACCATTCATGACATTTAGGCTAATTTATTCAATTAATCAATCATGACGCTCTTAAGTGGGGACTCCGGAATGGCATAAGGGTAAGGTGCATGACTATTAACCCAGAGGTCACAAGTTTGAATCTGGGTAAATTCCAGAGCCATCCGTGACCGGGAGTCCATAGAGCTCTGATGGGGAGGGCTGGATGGCATATGCTCACTTCCTGTCACTCAGCCAATTACACACCTCTGTGAGGTCATTCATATGAGGGGTCAAACAGCACTTTCCCTCTGTGTGTGTGTGTGTGTGTGTGAGAGAGACAGTCCCCAAAAAATATGCATGCACCACAGTTCGAAAACAGGCATGTGCATGCTTTCCACTCTCTCTGGTCTGTGATGGTCATGTGATAGAGAAGGGAATGCCTGATTGGTGGGAATTTGATACGACTAAATTAGAGACAAAAAAAAAAGTTTTAAAAATTGTTAGATACGTGTCAATTAAATTCTTTCATAATTTCATTTGTAATGATCATTTACATGTTTTAATGTTTCTCAAGGCTTCCAAGAAAAATGATCAGAAAAGTTAATAAAAACTATAGTACATGAGAAACTGAATTTTGAACCAAGTCTAGTCCTGTTAATTTTAGGTAAGTTAGTTCTAGATTTCTCTATCAATAATCAAACCTGGGTAGAGATCAGAGATCTCTTTAAAACAAAAAAAAATAATTGTAGTTGATTTCACATTTACTATGAATGTAGAACAAAAACATTTAGAGGATTTGCAAAACAGAAGAGGTCCAAATTGAGGAATAATCACTTCCTCCATCTCACAAGCATCTGCCTGACGTTCAAACAAAACACAGTATCTTATAAATGAATGAGAGTATAGTACTGAGAAATTCCGAGTTAAAAAAAAAAAAAAAAAAGAATAAATAAAGAAAAAACAGGGAAGAAAACAAAGCATGACCATTACGCATGGTTCTAATTGCTGTTTGGGTTTCATCTCCAAAACACAGCTGGTGTTTGGGCTTGTTTGTTTGTTTGTAAAGATTTTAAATTAATTCTGTTAACATTAAAAAGCACTGAATTTAAGTCGGAAACGTGTCTGATGACACCCGACCTTTGCTTTGGTAAAACATCAGTGTCTTTCTTATCTAGTAACGGATAACAGGCAACCCTATAGCTGAAACTTATATAACTCAATGACGATTACCTGAATATTTAGGCTTGAAAATTGAACTTTTAAAAAGATCCAATGACGCAATACTGGTGTATTCGAGCACCGTGTCTGAAGGGTAAACAGTGAGAGGTGCGGTCTCAGTCAGTGAACAGATGCTAGTCTGTTACCCGACTAACTTAGCGCATGACACTGAAACAGTCCTCAACGATTTACCCAAGCTGTAAAATTACAAACTCGAGGCGTTTTACAAAAATAAAAAGGTTTTAACTTGCTATTAATTTGACTACTCGGTCAGTTTTGTTCATCCAAACGTCTAGTTCGGGTGAATGCTAGCTTTGTTTCTTTTTTTGTTGTTGTTGTTCTACTTGAAGCATGTTTGCTAATTAGCCAAGCTAACTCAGTCGCTGCCTGTCACATTACCTGGCTGTGAGAAACAACAAGGCTCTTGTTCCCTTCCCCGTGGTATTTCCAGTCGTTTTCGTGCATTTTATCTAGTTCCATAACACGGTGGTAAACACACGCAGTTCTCGCCTGTTACCTTGAAAACAATTCGTACACTAACAGCTGATGAGGCCGAGCACAAACTTATGAGGCGAAAAAGCAGCTCATTCTCATCCACACTGAGGAAAGAGTGAGACCCCTACACGTCATCACTAGCACGCGCTCCCTTTGCTCCTATTGGTGACGCAATTCAAACCCACGTCCTGATTCGTTGTTTACTTCCGGTGAGAAAGGACGAATAGGCACAGGAGCAGGTAAAATAAATGCCGCGAGCTGGTCCTGATTCATAGTCATTGGTCCGTTTTATGAGGAGTCGCCAGCGAACCAATCAGATCCCTTGCTTAAATTTTAAGCGTAAAATAATGTCACGGAACTTGAGCAGGAATCTAAAATCGAAACTAATGTCTGAAATATTAGTCACAAATGATTCTCATAATTCTTGACAAAGGTTTTTATTTAAACAAAGAGAAAATGCATGACGAAAGTCTTACATGCGACACTTTCATTGGTCGAGTCAAAAATATCGCAAATAATATAAATATTTCAGCAACTGCCTACAACAGGAGCTCCAAAAATTTGCATGTGTAAGTTCACAGAAGCAAAACAAACATAAAGTACAAGAATAAGCTGTAAAGAGCAAGTGCACCAATAGCAGCTGCAGCTGTGCACATGCGCAATACGTTCTCAATACGGACTGTACTTTCTACGTCATTGTGGTCACGTGTTGGGTGGCTTGTGTGGGTGCTTGAGTATGTATGAGACAACATCCAGCTCAATGGCATGGAGCATCAAAATCGGTTTTCAAGAACTCTAAAGAAGAGCAACACCAGGGAACAATAAGTCATGGGGTCATGGGTTTGAGTCCCGGGTTCGACTCAGACATTTTATGTGGTGTATGTAGGTTCTCCCTGTTGGTTTTCTCAGGGTCCTCCAGTTTCCTCCCACATTAGGCTTCTAAACGTACAGTCCATTGGGCTTTTTACACCCTAGCCACAGCGGCTCATTGGACCTGTGCTTATCCCCAGTTTCCAGAAAGTGAAGCGACTAGGAGTTCAACTCCTAGTGGATGGGATGCTGCCATCACAGGTTACCTTCCCAGTATATTTTTACTGGTACCCATTTATATTGTTGGGTCAACAGAGGCACACTTGTGGTTAAGACCTGGCCCAGGAGTCTGAGCACAGTGGGGGTCTAACTGGAACACACAACCTCCTGACCATGACTGCAGCACCCTGAACCACTACACCATACACAGGGAATTATAAATTGTCACCAGATGGGCGTGAGAGTGTGACTGGTTTGTGAGTCTGTGTGTGTTAACTCTGTGATGGCCTGCACAGCTGTTCATGGTGGAACGCTCCCCTTTGCCCAGAGTTGGCTGAAATAGATTCCAGCGTCCCTGCGAATTCATGAAGCTCATCAGCAAATTAATAATTGTATTGTATTGTAGAGGATTTATATAACGCTTTATCTATACTGAATATTATGCTCAAAGCGCTCTTTGATGTTTTTTGTGCTCCGGGCAGCTGTTGTCACTGTGCAACGCTAGTTATTGCGTTGTTCTATCCTTTGATGCTGAGCGCCAAGCAGGAAGCAACAACTACCAAATTTTAACGTCTTATGTTATGACATGGCCGGATTTTAACTCCGACCTTCCGGAGGATAAAGCGGATGGTCTACCAACTGAGCTAAATCCCCGGTAATAATTAGTGAATGAATTGACAGTTCATTATTTCAAAGCTCGAATGAAACACATGAATGAGAAACCGTCAGTTTAACACCCCACATTCATCCATAATCTCCAAATATATAAGAGTGGGCGGAAAGGTTCGTGATCATGATGCGGTGGCCGAATTTGAGCAGATGTGATTAATTTTTCTCCAGAATCTTCCCTGTGCTCAAGCTCAGGTATCACTTCTCCACCAAGTAAGAGGAGACAATCCTGACTGACTTCAGGTGAGATGTGGGGTGAAACCCTCCACAGGTCACCAGTCCAGGTCAGGCCTAACCCAGATACATTTGCGTTATGTTATGAAATTTACAAACAGTCCAAATTGTTGCCTGGTCCATTTTTTAAAGAAATGTCTGCCCTCTTCACATGCAAAACCTTCGGCTTCTATAGACATTCAGAGATATTGATTGTTGAAAGTATCAGTTGGCACACCGAAGCAAAAACTCGCTCCTGTCAGTCACATGTTCCTGGGACAAGTGCGATACACTTATTATACCTTTATATCTATTTACTGGTTCCAACATATTTTATTGTTTCTGATAGCCTAAACACTGAGGCAGTGATGGCCCAAGTCAGGAGTTCAAGCCTCACTATCAACGGGTTGACACTGTCCCCCTCAGTGACGCGAGCTGGATTATCAAAGGCCGTCCATGTCTCTCAGTGTCTGTGGTGGGAGGTTCATGTAAAAGAATCATTGCTGACTTTCATCAATAGAAGCTGCATAGCCGTCAGCGTGTTTCTGCTCTGCGATGGCCTGGCGTGCAGTCCAGGGTGCACCCACCCCGCCCTCATCTAGACTCAGCTGAGATGGGAGCCAGCCTCCCCACAATCCAAATTAGGATTAAACGGAATGTCATGAGTTCAAACAAAACGTTTCCATATTTTATCTTTTAACAGATACAGTATGTTTGGACAGAACTGCCTTCGCCAATGCGTCCACTCAGTGGAGACTGTACATTGTAATTACGACACTTCACATACACCACCGGATTTGTATTTTCTCATCTTCAGTAATGTATAAAATGCAGTGTTTTGATGAGACAGCACACATTTCATTTAATTCAGTTCATATTTATTGACCGAGTGAACATCTGTTTAAAACAGCAGCGGCTGTAAAAAAGTCTTGATTGAACGATGTGAGATGGATACATGTAGATATTCACTACTGACAGCCACACAATGAGGGATCCTGGTGGTCTCGAGTGTCTCATCGTCACTGTCTTCTTGCAGCTGTCCAAAGGCTTCGGATGTGTCTCTGGCAGTGGTCGGGATTGATAAAGTTCACATATGGACCCTGCCTCTCCTATACGATAGGACACTTCGGAGGGGTCGACCCACACCGTTAGTTCTCTGGGTAACAGGGACAGAAGCAGCTCCCAGCTGAAGCCTGTTCTGAGAGCAGCCTTCTGTACTAACGGGTCCATCATGTGATTTATCCGGACACAGCGATATCCTGACCCTCGAAACGGAACATCCGGAAACCAGTGGTCCTGGTAATGCTCTAAAAAAATAAATAAATAAAAAATGCTTTAACAAGTTGTTTATTTCCACATGTTATCGACACTAATTTTTGCTGCATTGTGACTTTAATTAAATGTCATAGTAATGATTTTATCTTTTTTTTTTTTCATTAAATCCGAGTAAGGGCCGAAATCATTCATCTCAGACTTCTTGGGGGAAAAAAATGCAACAAGTGCATTTCAGTGACAATCAAACTGGTGAAAGCAGATGGAAGAAATATGAAATGTTCTGCAGAATAGCTTTGGCAGACGTTACAGGTGTGTGATGCTCTTATAATCTCACCTGTTAAGGTTTTCTCCAGAGAACTGCTGAATTGTTGGAGCTGTTCTTCACCCAGACGTCCTGTCAATTGCAGGAATCTTGTGATGAAGTTCACAGCTGTTTTCACTTCGGTTTTCATTGTGAATTTTTCAGAATCTGCAAACAAACAAACAAAACATACAGGAATACAATAATTACATTTTGCTTTCCAGGTCAAGACACAGTTTATATGAAACTGAAGATTCGCTGATAGAAGTTAGATGTGGGTGATTCAGGTGGCACTTTTCCATTGGGCTGGCCACGTCTCTCACTGTCTATGTTGTGAGGTTCATGTCAAAGAGCCATTGCTGACTTTCAACAAGAGCAGCTGCAAAGCCGTCACCGTGTCTCAGCCCTGTGATGGCCTGGCGAGCTGTCCAGGGTGTACTCTGCCCTCGCCCAGAGTCGGCTGGGATGAAAGTCAGCAATGGTTCTTTTACAGCCGCTCGCCATAGACAGTGCGAGACATGGCCGGCTTTGATAACCCAGTTAGCTGCACTGTGGGGGACAGTGACAATCTTGTGGCGAGTGGGACTCGAACTCCCAACCTTAAGATCAGCGATCCAGCCCCTTTTTCCACCAGGCCACCAATGCCACAGACAGCAGGCCAGACATTTTGTTGGAAATACACTACAGCAAACGTACAGAATTCAGATGATGGACTTGTGTGTAATATTTGTATAATTACACGTCGGGGTTAAAGCAAATAAAATAGTAGAGAATGAAAATATCCATATTGACTTAACAATGGTGGCTTAGTGGTATAGGGTGCTGGATCGCTGATCCTGAGGTTGGGGGTTCGAGTCCCACTCGCCACAAGGTTGTCACCGTCCCCACAGTGCAGCTAACTGGGTTATCAAAGGCCGGCCATGTCTCTAACTGTCTGTGGTGTGAGGTTCATGTAAAAGAACCATTGCTGACTTTCGGCAAGAGCAGCTGCAGAGCCGTCAGTGTTTCTGCCCTGCGATGGCCTGGTGAGCTGTCCAGGGTGTACTCTGCCCTCGCTCGGACTTGGCTGGAGTGGGTGCCAGCCTCCTCGTGACCCTCATTAGGATTAAGAGGTGACAGAAAATGAACTGAACAGTCATTAAAGAGTCCATAGCTGAGTGTTACAGGCCCTGAGTTCCTGCACTGGTGTTGAATCTCCATCACCTACTTTCTCTGAGTCTCTGATATCTTTACTCACCTGTCAAGAAATGTTCACTCAGCACTTTGTCTCGCTCAGAAACTTTGAATCTCCTTCAAGAAAAGCTATTCGGAATGCACCTGAACTCAGGACTGACTCTCTCTATATATATGCACCTGTTGCTGTGACGTCCACGTTCCATAATGTAAATGGAATAGCACGTCACAGGCGCTGTCCAATCATATCGAAGGTGTCACGAAGCTTCTGCAACGTCACATTAACGGTTAAATTTTATATAAAAGCGGTTTCCATGGAGTGAAGCGACCAGGAGTACAACATATACAAAAATATATATCAAGTACAGTATATATAGAGTCAGTCCTGAGTTCAGGTGCATTCCGAATAGCTTTCCTTGAAGGAGACTCAAAGTTTCTGAGCGAGACAAAGTGCTGAGTGAACATTTCTTGACGGCTGAGTAAAGATATCAGAGACTCAGAGAAAGTTACAGCCCGAGTTCAACTCGCTTCGGAACATATCTGGGTTGGGCAGGTATCGTTCTCCTCTTGTGTTGTGTTGGTCTCCTGAGCAGTCAAACGACGCGCGCTCATTGAACGTCACCGCGAGTGTCCCGCTCTTCTTTTCTGTTGTATGGCGGCGGGTGGCAAACAGCGATTTGGGTGCATTGCCGCCATCTATTGGTCAGACATATTAGTCTGACCTTTTATGAAGTGTGGTTGGAAAAGGGGAAAAAAAAACATTTATATTCTCTTCATCAACATTTTAACACTCAGCTGTGGACTCTTTTAGTTGGGCCGGTGGTGCTGGGCTCATGATCAGGATGTTATGTGTTTGAATCCCGGTTCGTCCCCCACCTTGCTTAGATACCTGGGCAAGGTCTGAACCACAAGTGTGTCTCTGTTCACCCAGCAGTATAAACGGGTATCACTAAAATATACTGGGAAGGTAACCTGCGATGGATTCGTGTCCCATCCAGGAGGAGTTGTACTTCTAGTCGCTTCACTCCATGGAAACCAGGAATAAGCACCAGCCTGTTGAGCCACTTGGCTCGGGTATAAAAAGCCCAACAGACTTATGGACTCTTTGAGTACTATGAGTGTTAAGTCAATACAGTATGCATATTTTCAATATCTGCCATTTATTTCCTGTAATCCCTACATGTGTCCATTCAAATATTGTACACAGCCCCATCATCTGTATGTATGTATATAGGGCTGCATGGTGGCATAGTGGTTAGCTTGTCTGATAGTGAAGCTTGAACCTCTGACTTTGGGTCAGTAATCCTGCACCCTACCACCAGGCCACCAGGCCACCACTGCCCCAATGTTTAGGTTATCAGAAACAATAAAATATGTTGGAGCCAGTAAGCAGATACAGTATAAAGGTATAATAAGTGCATCACACTTGTCCCAGGAACACGTGACTGACAGGAGTTAGTTGTTGCTTCGGTGTGCCAACTGATAATTTGAACTTTCCCAGTATATTTTTACTGGTACCCATTTATACTGCTGGGTCAACAGAGGCGCACTTGTGGTTAAGACTTTGACCAGGACTCTTAGCTCAATAGTGGTCGAACTGGGATTTGAACACACAACCTCCCGATCATGACTGCAGCACCCTAACCACTATACCACTGGCTCCACAACATGAGGTTTGTAGGGCATTATAAATTGTCCCTAGATGGGCGCGACAGTGTGAATGGTTGTGAGTCTGTGTGTGTTAACTCTGTGATGGACTGCAGAGCTGTTCATGGTGTAATGCTGCCCCTTTGCTCAGAGTTGGCTGAGATAGGTTCCAGTCATGAGTCATGAAGCTCATCAGCAAATTAATAAGTGAATGAATTGTCAGTTCATTATTTCAAAGCTCGAATGAAACACATGAATGAAGAACCTTCGGTTTAACACCCCACATTCATCCATAATCTCCAAATATATAAGAGTGGGCGGAAAGGTTCGTGATCATGATGCGGTGGCCGAATTTGAGCAAATGTGATTAATTATTCTCCAGAATCTTCCCTGTGCTCAAGCTCAGGTATCACTTCTCCACCAAGTAAGAGGAGACAATCCCGACTGACTTCAGGTGAGATGTGGGGTGAAACCCTCCACAGGTCACCAGTCCAGGTCAGGCCTAACCCAGATACATTTGCGTTATGTTATGAAATTTACAAACAGTCCAAATTGTTGCCTGGTCCATTTTTTAAAGAAATGTCTGCCCTCTTCACATGCAAAACCCTCGGCTTCTATAGACATTCAGAGATATTGATTGTTGAAAGTATCAGTGCTTTCTGGCACTGGCGCTGTCCAATCATATCGAAGGTGTCACGAAGCTTCTGCAACGTGGAGTGAAACGACAAGGTGTAATGAATCAAAAATATATGAAAGTCTAATTTTTATCAGTACATTACAGAAAAAATGAACTTTATCACAATCTGCTAATTTTTTAAGAAAGACCTGTACATCCATACATACAGATGATGGGGCTGTGTACAATATTTGAATGGACACATGTAGGGATTACAGGAAATAAATGGCAGATATTGAAAATATGCATACTGTATTCACTTAACACTCATAGTACTCAAAGAGTCCATAAGTCTGTTGGGCTTTTTATACCCGAGCCAAGTGGCTCAACAGGCTGGTGCTTATTCCTGGTTTCCATGGAGTGAAGCGACTAGAAGTACAACTCCTCCTGGATGGGACACGAATCCATCGCAGGTTACCTTCCCAGTATATTTTAGTGATACCCGTTTATACTGCTGGGTGAACAGAGACACACTTGTGGTTCAGACCTTGCCCAGGTATCTAAGCAAGGTGGGGGACGAACCGGGATTCAAACACATAACATCCTGATCATGAGCCCAGCACCACCGGCCCAACTAAAAGAGTCCACAGCTGAGTGTTAAAATGTTGATGAAGAGAATATAAATGTTTTTTTTCCCCCTTTTCCAACCACACTTCATAAAAGGTCAGACTAATATGTCTGACCAATAGATGGCGGCAATGCACCCAAATCGCTGTTTGCCACCCGCCGCCATACAACAGCAAAGAAGAGCGGGACACTCGCGGTGACGTTCAATGAGCGCGCGTCGTTTGACTGCTCAGGAGACCAACACAACACAAGAGGAGAACGATACCTGCCCAACCCAGATATGTTCCGAAGCGAGTTGAACTCGGGCTGTAACTTTCTCTGAGTCTCTGATATCTTTACTCAGCCGTCAAGAAATGTTCACTCAGCACTTTGTCTCGCTCAGAAACTTTGAGTCTCCTTCAAGGAAAGCTATTCGGAATGCACCTGAACTCAGGACTGACTCTATATATACTGTACTTGATATATATTTTTGTATATGTTGTACTCCTAGTCGCTTCACTCCATGGAAACCGCTTTTATATAAAATTTAACCGTTAATGTGACGTTGCAGAAGCTTCGTGACACCTTCGATATGATTGGACAGCGCCTGTGACGTGCTATTCCATTTACATTATGGAACGTGGACGTCACAGCAACAGGTGCATATATATATAGAGAGAGTCAGTCCTGAGTTCAGGTGCATTCCGAATAGCTTTTCTTGAAGGAGATTCAAAGTTTCTGAGCGAGACAAAGTGCTGAGTGAACATTTCTTGACAGGTGAGTAAAGATATCAGAGACTCAGAGAAAGTAGGTGATGGAGATTCAACACCAGTGCAGGAACTCAGGGCCTGTAACACTCAGCTATGGACTCTTTAATGACTGTTCAGTTCATTTTCTGTCACCTCTTAATCCTAATGAGGGTCACGAGGAGGCTGGCACCCACTCCAGCCAAGTCCGAGCGAGGGCAGAGTACACCCTGGACAGCTCACCAGGCCATCGCAGGGCAGAAACACTGACGGCTCTGCAGCTGCTCTTGCCGAAAGTCAGCAATGGTTCTTTACATGAACCTCACACCACAGACAGTTAGAGACATGGCCGGCCTTTGATAACCCAGTTAGCTGCACTGTGGGGACGGTGACAACCTTGTGGCGAGTGGGACTCGAACCCCCAACCTCAGGATCAGCGATCCAGCACCCTATACCACTAAGCCACCATTGTTAAGTCAATATGAATATTTTCATTCTCTACTATTTTATTTGCTTTAACCCCGACGTGTAATTATACAAATATTACACACAAGTCCATCATCTGAATTCTGTACGTTTGCTGTAGTGTATTTCCAACAAAATGTCTGGCCTGCTGTCTGTGGCATTGGTGGCCTGGTGGTAAAAGGGGCTGGATCGCTGATCTTAAGGTTGGGAGTTCGAGTCCCACTCTCCACAAGGTTGTCACTGTCCCCCACAGTGCAGCTAACTGGGTTATCAAAGGCTGGCCATGTCTCGCACTGTCTATGGCGAGCGGCTGTAAAAGAACCATTGCTGACTTTCATCCCAGCCGACTCTGGGCGAGGGCAGAGTACACCCTGGACAGCTCGCCAGGCCATCACAGGGCTGAGACACGGTGATGGCTTTGCAGCTGCTCTTGTTGAAAGTCAGCAATGGCTCTTTGACATGAACCTCACAACATAGACAGTGAGAGACGTGGCCAGCCCAATGGAAAAGTGCCACCTGAATCACCCACATCTAACTTCTATCAGCGAATCTTCAGTTTCATATAAACTGTGTCTTGACCTGGAAAGCAAAATGTAATTATTGTATTCCTGTATGTTTTGTTTGTTTGTTTGCAGATTCTGAAAAATTCACAATGAAAACCGAAGTGAAAACAGCTGTGAACTTCATCACAAGATTCCTGCAATTGACAGGACGTCTGGGTGAAGAACAGCTCCAACAATTCAGCAGTTCTCTGGAGAAAACCTTAACAGGTGAGATTATAAGAGCATCACACACCTGTAACGTCTGCCAAAGCTATTCTGCAGAACATTTCATATTTCTTCCATCTGCTTTCACCAGTTTGATTGTCACTGAAATGCACTTGTTGCATTTTTTTTCCCCAAGAAGTCTGAGATGAATGATTTCGGCCCTTACTAGGTTTTAATGAAAAAAAAAAAGATAAAATCATTACTATGACATTTAATTAACGTCACAATGCAGCAAAAATTAGTGTCGATAACATGTGGAAATAAACAATTTGTTAAAGCATTTTTTATTTGTTTATTTATTTTAGAGCATTACCAGGACCACTGGTTTCCGGATGTTCCGTTTCGAGGGTCAGGATATCGCTGTATCCGGATAAATCACATGATGGACCCGTTAGTACAGAAGGCTGCTCTCAGAACAGGCTTCAGCTGGGAGCTGCTTCTGTCCCTGTTACCCAGAGAACTAACGGTGTGGGTCGACCCCTCCGAAGTGTCCTATCGTATAGGAGAGGCAGGGTCCATATGTGAACTTTATCAATCCCGACCACTGCCAGAGACACATCCGAAGCCTTTGGACAGCTGCAAGAAGACAGTGACGATGAGACACTCGAGACCACCAGGATCCCTCATTGTGTGGCTGTCAGTAGTGAATATCTACATGTATCCATCTCACATCGTTCAATCAAGACTTTTTTACAGCCGCTGCTGTTTTAAACAGATGTTCACTCGGTCAATAAATATGAACTGAATTAAATGAAATGTGTGCTGTCTCATCAAAACACTGCATTTTATACATTACTGAAGATGAGAAAATACAAATCCGGTGGTGTATGTGAAGTTTTGTAATTACAATGTACAGTCTCCACTGAGTGTATTGGCGAAGGCAGTTCTGTTCAAACATACTGTATCTGTTAAAAGATATAAAATATGGAAACGTTTTGTTTGAACTCATTCACTTTTTCAGTTCATTCGTTCAGAAAATGAATGTTCGGGGTGCACCCTGGACTGCACGCCAGGCCATCGCAGAGCAGAAACACGCTGACGGCTATGCAGCTTCTATTGATGAAAGTCAGCAATGATTCTTTTACATGAACCTCCCACCACAGACACTGAGAGACATGGACGGCCTTTGATAATCCAGCTCGCGTCACTGAGGGGGACAGTGTCAACCCCTTGATAGTGAGGCTTGAACCCCTGACTTGGGCCATCACTGCCTCAGTGTTTAGGCTATCAGAAACAATAAAATATGTTGGAACCAGTAAATAGATATAAAGGTATAATAAGTGTATCACACTTGTCCCAGGAACATGTGACTGACAGGAGCGAGTTTTTGCTTCGGTGTGCCAACTGATACTTTCAACAATCAATATCTGAATGTCTATAGAAGCCGAGGGTTTTGCATGTGAAGAGGGCAGACATTTCTTTAAAAAATGGACCAGGCAACAATTTGGACTGTTTGTAAATTTCATAACATAACGCAAATGTATCTGGGTTAGGCCTGACCTGGACTGGTGACCTGTGGAGGGTTTCACCCCACATCTCACCTGAAGTCAGTCAGGATTGTCTCCTCTTACTTGGTGGAGAAGTGATACCTGAGCTTGAGCACAGGGAAGATTCTGGAGAATAATTAATCACATTTGCTCAAATTCGGCCACCGCATCATGATCACGAACCTTTCCGCCCACTCTTATATATTTGGAGATTATGGATGAATGTGGGGTGTTAAACCGAAGGTTCTTCATTCATGTGTTTCATTCGAGCTTTGAAATAATGAACTGACAATTCATTCACTTATTAATTTGCTGATGAGCTTCATGACTCATGACTGGAACCTATCTCAGCCAACTCTGAGCAAAGGGGCAGCATTACACCATGAACAGCTCTGCAGTCCATCACAGAGTTAACACATACAGACTCACAACCATTCACACTGTCGCGCCCATCTAGGGACAATTTATAATGCCCTACAAACATCATGTTGTGGAGCCAGTGGTAAAGTGGTTAGGGTGCTGCAGTCATGATCGGGAGGTTGTGTGTTCAAATCCCAGTTAGACCACTACTGAGCTAAGAGCCCTGGTCAAAGTCTTAACCACAAGTGCGCCTCTGTTGACCCAGCAGTATAAATGGGTACCAGTGAAAATATACTGGGAAAGTTAAAATTATCAGTTGGCACACCGAAGCAACAACTAACTCCTGTCAGTTACGTGTTCCTGGGACAAGTGTGATGCACTTATTATACCTTTATACTGTATCTGCTTACTGGCTCCAACATATTTTATTGTTTCTGATAACCTAAACATTGGGGCAGTGGTGGCCTGGTGGCCTGGTGGTAGGGTGCGGGATTACTGACCCAAAGTCAGAGGTTCAAGCTTCACTATCAGACAAGCTAACCACTATGCCACCATGCAGCCCTATATACATACATACAGATGATGGGGCTGTGTACAATATTTGAATGGACACATGTAGGGATTACAGGAAATAAATGGCAGATATTGAAAATATGCATACTGTATTGACTTAACACTCATAGTACTCAAAGAGTCCATGAGTCTGTTGGGCTTTTTATACCCGAGCCAAGTGGCTCAACAGGCTGGTGCTTATTCCTGGTTTCCATGGAGTGAAGCAACTAGAAGTACAACTCCTCCTGGATGGGACACGAATCCATCGCAGGTTACCTTCCCAGTATATTTTAGTGATACCCGTTTATACTGCTGGGTGAACAGAGACACACTTGTGGTTCAGACCTTGCCCAGGGATCTAAGCAAGGTGGGGGACGAACTGGGATTCAAACACATAACATCCTGATCATGAGCCCAGCACCACCGGCCCCACTAAAAGAGTCCACAGCTGAGTGTTAAAATGTTGATGAAGAGAATATAAATGTTTTTTTTTTTTCCCTTTTCCAACCACACTTCATAAAAGGTCAGACTAATATGTCTGACCAATAGATGGCGGCAATGCAACCAAATCGCGGTTTGCCAGCCGCCGCCATACAACAGCAAAGAAGAGCGGGACACTGGCGGTGACGTTCAATGAGCGCGCGTCGTTTGACTGCTCAGGAGACCAACACAACACAAGAGAAGAACGATACCTGCCCAACCCAGATATGTTCCGAAGCGAGTTGAACTCGGGCTGAAACTTTCTCTGAGTCTCTGATATCTTTACTCAGCCGTCAAGAAATGTTCACTCAGCACTTTGTCTCGCTCAGAAACTTTGAGTCTCCTTCAAGGAAAGCTATTCGGAATGCACCTGAACTCAGGACTAACTCTATATATACTGTACTTGATATATATTTTTGTATATGTTGTACTCCTAGTCGCTTCACTCCATGGAAACCGCTTTTATATAAAATTTAACCGTTAATGTGACGTTGCAGAAGCTTCGTGACACCTTCGATATGATTGGACAGCGCCTGTGACGTGCTATTCCATTTACATTATGGAACGTGGACGTCACAGCAACAGGTGCATATATATAGAGAGAGTCAGTCCTGAGTTCAGGTGCATTCCGAATAGCTTTTCTTGGAGGAGATTCAAAGTTTCTGAGCGAGACAAAGTGCTGAGTGAACATTTCTTGACAGGTGAGTAAAGATATCAGAGACTCAGAGAAAGTAGGTGATGGAGATTCAACACCAGTGCAGGAACTCAGGGCCTGTAACACTCAGCTATGGACTCTTTAATGACTGTTCAGTTCATTTTCTGTCACCTCTTAATCCTAATGAGGGTCACGAGGAGGCTGGCACCCACTCCAGCCAAGTCCGAGCGAGGGCAGAGTACACCCTGGACAGCTCACCAGGCCATCGCAGGGCAGAAACACTGACGGCTCTGCAGCTGCTCTTGCCGAAAGTCAGCAATGGTTCTTTTACATGAACCTCACACCACAGACAGTTAGAGACATGGCCGGCCTTTGATAACCCAGTTAGCTGCACTGTGGGGACGGTGACAACCTTGTGGCGAGTGGGACTCGAACCCCCAACCTCAGGATCAGCGATCCAGCACCCTATACCACTAAGCCACCATTGTTAAGTCAATATGGATATTTTCATTCTCTACTATTTTATTTGCTTTAACCCCGACGTGTAATTATACAAATATTACACACAAGTCCATCATCTGAATTCTGTACGTTTGCTGTAGTGTATTTCCAACAAAATGTCTGGCCTGCTGTCTGTGGCATTGGTGGCCTGGTGGTAAAAGGGGCTGGATCGCTGATCTTAAGGTTGGGAGTTCGAGTCCCACTCTCCACAAGGTTGTCACTGTCCCCCACAGTGCAGCTAACTGGGTTATCAAAGGCCGGCCATGTCTCGCACTGTCTATGGCGAGCGGCTGTAAAAGAACCATTGCTGACTTTCATCCCAGCCGACTCTGGGCGAGGGCAGAGTACACCCTGGACAGCTCGCCAGGCCATCACAGGGCTGAGACACGGTGACGGCTTTGCAGCTGCTCTTGTTGAAAGTCAGCAATGGCTCTTTGACATGAACCTCACAACATAGACAGTGAGAGACGTGGCCAGCCCAATGGAAAAGTGCCACCTGAATCACCCACATCTAACTTCTATCAGCGAATCTTCAGTTTCATATAAACTGTGTCTTGACCTGGAAAGCAAAATGTAATTATTGTATTCCTGTATGTTTTGTTTGTTTGTTTGCAGATTCTGAAAAATTCACAATGAAAACCGAAGTGAAAACAGCTGTGAACTTCATCACAAGATTCCTGCAATTGACAGGACGTCTGGGTGAAGAACAGCTCCAACAATTCAGCAGTTCTCTGGAGAAAACCTTAACAGGTGAGATTATAAGAGCATCACACACCTGTAACGTCTGCCAAAGCTATTCTGCAGAACATTTCATATTTCTTCCATCTGCTTTCACCAGTTTGATTGTCACTGAAATGCACTTGTTGCATTTTTTTTTTTCAAGAAGTCTGAGATGAATGATTTCGGCCCTGACTAGGATTTAATGAAAAAAAAAGATAAAATCATTACTATGACATTTAATTAAAGTCACAATGCAGCAAAAATTAGTGTCGATAACATGTGGAAATAAACAACTTGTTAAAGCATATTTTATTTATTGATTTTTTTAGAGCATTACCAGGACCACTGGTTTCCGGATGTTCCGTTTCGAGGGTCAGGATATCGCTGTATCCGGATAAATCACATGATGGACCCGTTAGTACAGAAGGCTGCTCTCAGAACAGGCTTCAGCTGGGAGCTGCTTCTGTCCCTGTTACCCAGAGAACTAACGGTGTGGGTCGACCCCTCCGAAGTGTCCTATCGTATAGGAGAGGGAGGGTCCATATGTGAACTTTATCAATCCCGACCACTGCCAGAGACACATCCGAAGCCTTTGGACAGCTGCAAGAAGGCAGTGACGATGAGACACTCGAGACCACCAGGATCCCTCATTGTGTGGCTGTCAGTAGTGAATATCTACATGTATCCATCTCACATCGTTCAATCAAGACTTTTTTACAGCCGCTGCTGTTTTAAACAGATGTTCACTCGGACAATAAATATGAACTGAATTAAATGAAATGTGTGCTGTCTCATCAAAACACTGCATTTTATACATTACTGAAGATGAGAAAATACAAATCCGGTGGTGTATGTGAAGTGTCGTAATTACAATGTACAGTCTCCACTGAGTGTATTGGCGAAGGCAGTTCTGTTCAAACATACTGTATCTGTTAAAAGATATAAAATATGGAAACGTTTTGTTTGAACTCATTCACTTTTTCAGTTCATTCGTTCAGAAAATGAATGTTCGGGGTGCACCCTGGACAGCTCGCCAGGCCATCGCAGAGCAGAAACACGCTGACGGCTATGCAGCTTCTATTGATGAAAGTCAGCAATGATTCTTTTACATGAACCTCCCACCACAGACACTGAGAGACATGGACGGCCTTTTTTAATCCATCTAGCGTCACTCGAGGGACAGTGACAACCCGTTGATAGTGTGACTTGAACCTCTGACTTTGGGTCAGTGATCCCGCACCCTACCACCAGGCCACCACTGCCCCAATGTTTAGGTTATCAGAAACAATAAAATATGTTGGAGCCAGTAAATAGATACAGTATGAAGGTATAATAAGTGGATCACACTTGTCCCAGGAACACGTGACTGACAGGAGTTCGTTGTTGCTTCGGTGTGCCAACTGATACTTAATTGTTTAAATATTTCTGAATGTCTATAGAAGCCGAGGGTTTTGCACGTGAAGAGGGCATTTCAATATTAAAAAGGATAAACCAACAATAATACCCAAGGACTGGGTCCAGGAGAAAAGTCAGACATTTCTTTCAAAAAAAAAAAAAAAAAGGACCAGGCAACAATTTGGATTATTTGTAAATTTCATCACATAATCCAAATGTATCGGGTTAGGCCTGACCTGCAGAACATTTCATATTTCTTCCATCTGCTTTCACCAGTTTGATTGTCACTGAAATGCACTTGTTGCATTTTTTTTTTTTCAAGAAGTCTGAGATGAATGATTTCGGCCCTGACTAGGATTTAATGAAAAAAAAAGATAAAATCATTACTATGACATTTAATTAAAGTGACAATGCAGCAAAAATTAGTGTCGATAACATGTGGAAATAAACAACTTGTTAAAGCATATTTTATTTATTTATTTTTTTAGAGCATTACCAGGACCACTGGTTTCCGGATGTTCCGTTTCGAGGGTCAGGATATCGCTGTATCCGGATAAATCACATGATGGATCCGTTAGTACAGAAGGCTGCTCTCAAGGCTTTTGCTATTCAAAATGTCAGCCCAACTCATTATTATTTCTATGAAAGTACAATTACTCAAGTACTTGTTAATCACTGACTACGATTTGTCTGATTCCATCCCCTCAAGTAAACCTTCCATTTAATTGGACCTTTTCATTCACTTGATTCATTATATGGCAGCACTGTGGTGTAGTGGTGAGCACATCCACCTTACAGCATCAAGATTCTAGGTTCCAGTCCTGGGTGTTTGTGTGTGGAAGTTGAGTGTTTTCCAAACTGTGCAGCCTTGGGCGAGTTTAATCCAGAAACAAGTGACGTCATCCTTGCAATTCACGTAACTTGCGCAAGTTGCGCCACTAGCGTAGCGCATTCAATTTACAAAAAAACCCAAAAAAAAACAAAAAAAAAGCTCCCCAGGGCAGTTTTACTACCACATACATCATACCGTGTACATAACCAGAACATCAAGGTTGAAAATGTTAATCTAGTCTGACAACTATTACGGTATCTAATGTCAATGGACCACACAATCATGATCAGTCCCTAGACTTATGTTTGATCCCATAATATTGGCTGGAATGTCTCAGTCACGTCACTTATCCCTGAACATCCAAGGATGTCGTTGGGGCGCCTTCATGGCGAGACCTGGGCTGATTTGGCCTGGCAGAGCCCTCTCCAGGTCATAGAAACATGCTGACGGCTTTGCAGCTCCTCTTTACAAAAGTCAGCAATGGTTCTTTTACATGCCTCTCACCATAGACGGTGAGAGACATGACCGGCCTTTGATAACCCAGTTACCTGCACTGTGGAGGGCAGTGACAACCTTGTGGGGACTCAAACCCCCAACCACTAGACCACCACTGCCTCAGCTGGAATGTCTCGGGAGATGAAAGTAGAGGTCAGTGTGTTTTTGTAAAACAAACAAATTATATATGATTTATTTCTGAAACAATCCTAATGTTACAATATGCTACACAATACAATTACAGCACATGAGAACTGACATAACAGTCTGACCTGACACCGGGACACTACACTCACCAAAAGCCCAGTAGGATGCTTTATCATAAGAGTTCCATGAAGATTACACACACACATATTATATATATATATATATATATATATATATATACATATATATATATAAATACACACACACACACATTTTTTTTTCCTGTTGTTTAGTCCCATTTAATTCTGCGTTCTGAAGTCTGTAGAACATTGCGTGAATATTTCCCAAATGGGTCCAACAGTCTGGATCATACAGTGATTTGTCCACCGTTCACTGGATTCTTCGCTGTGCATGACTCGGAACAGGCCTTTCAATCTTATGGTAATGCTGGTAACACTTGTGTAAATGTTCTCTCCCAAGTGGATCCCTGGTAACATTTGAAATTATCAGTCCTTGTGAAGTCCTTCCCACAATCCAAGCATTTATACAGCTTTGATCCAGAAGCAGCAGCAGGAGGAGGAATCTGTGGAGCATGGACTACAGAATCAGGACCGTGTAATGTTCTCCTCGGTTCAGTTTCACCAGCCCATATAAAGCAAACACCTCTTCACCTGAACCTCATTATCCAATCAGTGTTCTCCAACACCCATCTTCATGTTTACTTGAGATAATTAAGATTAACAAACAAAACAACTCCATGCATCATCGCCCCCTACTGGTGCCCAACCTAAATCTTATCACAACAAATACAGTACAAACATATGCAACACAACACTGTTTTGGCTTGAACATGCTGTTAATCAGTTTAATCTCATCCCGACTTGCTCATGCTGAAGCCCCTTCCTCACGAATCATACATTTCGACAAGGAGGAGTACTGGACCGGAGGAAAATACTCCGGTACTAACCTGCGGATTGTGGCGGCTCGGCCATGCACTTGGTTTGGGTCACTAGCAATACATTGATGCGCTAATGGCCTCTTGCTACACTGGCTATAAGGTCAACTTTTGACTGCACCCTGATGACGTCAGGGGGTATCCAGGCATTATATGGTCAGGTTAACGTTGAACATTAAAAAGTGCTATACAAATAAACCTGAATTGAATTGAATACTGTACTGTATACATAAAGCCCCTTTGCAAGGATTTAAACCTGAACTCTCACTGTGAGGTGACACTGCTAAACAGTGGGCCACCATACCAACAGGTACTTTGTTAAATATTTATGTGCTTGCTAATTTAAAAATTAATTTTAAAACAAACCTTACACTGTTTCACTAAACTATGAATACATTTATTCTAATGACACATTAACAGTGGCACTCCAGGGCTTCATACCTTGGCAAATGCTATAAAGCTATGAGCTCGATTTTGTTGTCACATCCTTGCTGACATGCTCACACACCATGAGCATTGAGTACACTTGTATTTAGCAGCTTATTATCTCACTTTGTATATACACGCTTCTGTAAACTCACACACGCAAACTCTCTTTTGGAGCCCTGATTTTAAGCAATGCATATTAGTTAAGTACTTGGTATGGCCAGATGTGTATGGAGTATCCACACTATCATAACCATTGGTGCTTGTAGTTGTTCCAAATTTAGTTGCCCCTTTGCATTTTGAAGATTTACATACCAAACTTTGTGTGTGTGTGTGTGTGTGTGTGTGTAGGGAAAGACTCAGTTCAGGTTGTGAAGTTCAGATACATACTTTTGGAAACACTGTCTTTTCATATTTAATAAAAATATTTACATTCCTCAGCAAAGAAATATCTCATGTCAAGCCTTCACACACACACACACACACACACACACACGCACACACTTGTGGACACGTGTTTTTTTTCTGTATCGACATTAAAGGCTTATTTTTTGTCTCCTTTGAGTTGCCGTAGCACGCGTTGTAACTTTAGACCAATAAAACAGTGCTGTTATATGACGTCATCCTCTGGCTTTAGTGTTCTGTTCAATCAGCAGCCTCAAACTTCAACAAACAAGCGGCTTTCTGTGAAACCAGTGTTATTCCTAATTTAAAAGACCTGTAAATAATGTGATAATTTTTTTTTCACAACATGTTGAAGAGAGTGTTGCTATTTTGTGACCGGTTTAAACCGCAATAAGGTCTACACGGTTGAACCAATGGCTTAAATATCCAGCTAGCCTTTAGCTTCCTCCTTAGCTAACCGGTTAGCCTGTGGTTCAGGGGAAAGAACTCAGAGAGCGAGGTCGCCATCATTTATAGGTTTCTTTCTTTTTTTTTAAATTTACTGACATTTCTGTACATCTGCTGGTTAAGTCTGAGTTAAGGTGAGTTATAAATACTTCCCTGTTTATCACATAATGCTATCACATAATAAATATAAATATAGCATGACCTACCCTTATCTCCTGCCATACCCACTGAACCTTATATTATAATGTTACAGTACTGTATGTATAATTTGGGATTCTGGCCTCTGACACTGTATTAACAACAACAATAATAATAATTCTTAGTAAAAATGTTTCCTTTCCAATATTCTTTATTTTGCAAAACACAATCTTTTTAAGCACCTCTGTCAAAGAAAACCAACATTAAGGAACATTAGTTGAATTTATTTTGTTTCAGTAAGATATCCTATTAGTAATTAATTATTTAACAATCTGCTGAAAAAAAAAATCAAAACAAAACTCCTCGCATGATTACATTTGGACAAGAATAAAGAGAATGTTTAATTGTAAATAAAGTTCTTCTTGATAGATTTCCCCTTTTGTGGCAAAAACTCACCCAGAAATGTCCTGGTAAAATATTAAAAGTTGCACATTTACAGCATTAAGCAAGGGTAGACACCCTTATTCAGCACTTTGCAGTGACGTCATTAATTCATACAACTAAACAGTTCTCAAAAACTTAACAGTGGCAAGTTGGTGGTACTGGGGCATGAACTGCCAACCTTCTGATCAGTAACCCAGAGTATTGACCACTGAGCCACTAACACCCCTAAACTTTAAAAACTGACTAAAAAGCATGCCCTGCAATGATCTGGCGAGTAGTTCATAGTGTACCCTGCCTTCAACCTGTATCGGCTGCAATAGACTCCTGCTTATCCCGTGATGGTAAGCAGTATAGATAACTAATGAGGATGACATCCTTTCACCCTCTCAATCACTAACTCACTCACTCATTTGCTGAACTTCTAAATCTTAATGTAATCGCACAGAGGCTGGAGCCTTTCTCAACCGACACTGGATAAAGTTGTTCAGGATGTTCTCTGCTTTCTTCAGCTTCCCAATGACCCTAATAGTGGGATTAATGGTTCAGCAAAAAAAAATAATAATAAAAAGGCATGTCCTTACACTATTATTTCCCATGATTAATTTATTCTTTATATTTGTGATTCCCCAGAATCCTGTGCCAACATGGCATATCCTCCAAGCAAGCGACTTAAAGGGTTACATAATGATGATCCAGTTGAGACCGATGCTTTCGGGGATGACAACGACTTCACTCAGGATGACCTGGAGGAAATCGACATCATTGCATCCCAGGCCATCACAAGAGAAGCTCAAGCTGAGAGCAGCAGGAGAAATGTTGCCTCCAGTGGGGTTTTTACTGAGCAGAACAAAGGTCCTGTGAGAGAGGGAAGGAAAACGTTTGCACTTGGAAACAGCCATCCCAGTAGCATCTGTACCAACATGGAAACTGAAATAAATTGCACAGCTGGTAGGTATTTATTAATGTGTGTATGTGTGTGTATGTGTGTATCTTCTTTTCCCCTTTTATGAGGGGTCACCACAGTGTATCATCTGATTTGCATGTTTGATTTGGCATAGGTTTTTATGTCGGATGCCCTTCCTGACACAACCCTTTAGCAAGGGGCAGAAACACGCTGATGGCTATGCAGCTACTCTTTACGAAAATCAGCAAAGGTTCTTTTACATGAATCTCTCACCATAGACAGTGAGAGACATGGCCCGCCTTTGATAACCCTGTTAGCTGCACTGGGGGGACACTGACAACCCTGTGGGGACTCGAACCCCCAACCTTAGGATCAACTTTCAGCTGACACTTCAATTACGCCTTGACAGCTTCATTCTAAATCTTTTGTGATGGTATAGACACAAATTTACAAAAATTGTGAGTGTCCAAATACTTATGAATCTAACTGTACCATAGCAATCTGCAAACTTAATATCAGATTGATATGGCTCCCCTTGTACTTTTTAATAGTCTTGTTTTTGCTTCTGATTTTGAAGGAAATGGACCAGACAGAGATGAACTATACTGCAGGCGTCTGGAAGCACAGCAAGCGGAGTTGAAGAGAAAGGTGTGTGTACATGCTGTCCATTTATACAGAGCTCATATTTAATGCAGAACAATCACTGTGAGGTTTATGTCTGGACAAGTGAAAGTCTGGACAAACAAATGGTATGTTTCAGGGAATAATCGAGCTTTTGGTTTAGTATTGTAACCTGCACATGATAATCCACGCACATGACTTACAGACTTGTTTTAGATTGTGGTGGATTATACGGAGTCAGACAAACTTGGTTAAACTGCTAACAACTCTATGAGGGTTTGATTGTGCACAGGATATAATATTGAATAACATTTTTTAAGCTGTAAACTAAACTAAAAAAAAAATATGTTTGATGAATTGACCTGTTTTTTACATGCAGCTGAAGGAGGTAGAGGAGCAGATCCTGATGAAGAACGGTGAAATCCGAGTTCTACGAGACTCACTCAAGCTGGCCAATCAGGAGAAGGATCAGCAGAGACAGGCTCATTTGGAGCTGGAGAGAAACAGAACTCATACTCAGAGTGAAAAAGAGAAGGAGCTTTCGAAGAAGGTGTACACATCATATCATCATAAGAATTGAGCAAGAACATGGATTCATAATGAACGGGCTTGTTATCAGCGACGTGATAATTTTTTCGTTTTGTACAATCAGTAATCAGCATCCATGATATTTACTGCATCTTCACTGGTGGTGAAATTCAAATGTCAGAGATTCTCAGCGATTCCACCAGTACCACTATCACCCCGTTAATTTAGTGGTAGCCAACTCCCACTCATTTGCCTTTCCTAGGCAAGCACATGCCCCCCATTTGTGAAACGTGATGCTCCTGCCCACATCTTTATCATTCAGGGATGGCCTAACACACCCGGGGGGGTGTGTGTGTGTGTGTGTGTGTGTGGGGGGGGGGGGGTGTCTGTGTGTGTATGTGTGTGTGTGTGTGTGTGTGTGTGTGTGTGATATACAGTGATCCCTTGCTACTTCGCGCTTCAGTTACTGCTGCTTCATTAGATTGCGGGTTTCTCAAAGATATTCATCAAAAATAGGAAAAACGTGAAGGAAAATGCCGCAAAACAAGGCTAATTATGCAAAAAAAAAAAACACCCCCAACAAAAATAACCCAAATATCCCATTAAAACTTGTATTTTTATGTGAGGTGCACATCCAAGTGTGCATTCGTGTGCATTCGTGTGCGTGCGTGTGTGTGTGTGTGTGTGTGTGTCTCTGCATCTAGGTGCGTGTTTGTGTGTGTGTGTATTTATATTTCATTTACATCTTATGCTTTATTTTTGAATGTTTAATTGTTATTATAAGCATTTATAGCATTGAGCATGTATTTATTGATATTATATAACATATACATGTACGTATACATGGGCACTGATGGTCTATTGGATAGGGTGCAGGATCGCTGATCCCAAGGTTGGGGGTTCAAGTCCCTACAGTGTTGTCACTGTTCCCCCCCCCCCCTTTCTTTAAAGCAGAATAGGTAGGGGGCAGTGGTAGTCTAGTGGTATAGGGTGCTGGATCGCTGATCCAAAGGTTGGGGGTTCGAGTCCCACTCTCCACAAGGTTGTCACCCCCCCCCCCCCCCCCAGTGCAGCTAACTGGGTTATCAAAGGCGGGCCATGTCTCTCACTGTCTATGGTGAGAGGTGTAAAAGAACCATTGCTGACTTTCGTAAAGAGCGGACTGCAAAGCTGTCAGCGTGTCTCTGTCCCTTGCTAAAGGGTTGTGTCAGGAAGGGCTTCCAACGTAAAAACCCCTGCCAAATCAAATGTGCGAATCAGATGATTCTCAGTGGTGACTCTCGAGAATGGGGAGATGCGTTTGCGGAGGGTCTCGGTCCCCATTAACCGTGAAAAGTGAGGGTTCCGTGTACATGTACGAGTGCTTTCATGCACCCCTGATTCATAGATGATCGCTATAAGTCACATGCAGGCATTATGTGTGCCATCCCTGCCTCCAATAAGAGCTCGGCCAATTAGCACCCATAGAAATTTATAATGCTGAGGTGATGCATGATAATTTATTTAAAATAAGGATGCTAGCCTAGTAGGGAGTTAATATACTGTAATTTTCATTGTGTACTAAGAATCTGAGTAATAAATGAAATAATATTTTATAAATTGCATGTCAAAACAAACAGTGAGTGTAGATTTAAGGCTGGTACGACTTCAGTTTTTATCTTTATAGCATTTCTTGTTTGTTTATTTATATATTGTATACAGAATATAAATAGATAACGCCATATCATAGTTGCACAGCCAGACATGAGATAAGCACTGAGATTGAGACACTGAGCTGAGTGTAGTGTGAGACATGTGTGTGTGTGAGGGGGGGATTTATCAGTACTCTGCAATTTTGGTTAAAAGTGAACAATACTAATTTACATATGAAAGCGTTGTGTACATTTTAGGGAACAGGGTATCAGTGTGTCAGTCTACATCCCCAATAAGAAGCCTTTTTAAAACTTTTATTCCCTTATCTTATTCAGGTAGAATCTCTAAAGTCGGAGTTGCACTTTAAGGAAGCTGAGATGAATGAAATGAAGTGTAAACTGCAGAACTCTGAACGTGGTGTGAAGGTCGTCGGTACTCCTGTAAGAAACAGGTAACAAACAGCCTGTGTTTTACAGATTTGTTCTCTACAAGAAAGAATATACACTCAGTATAACACAGATTCTCCCCGAGTGCAGTGCGAACTCACCTGGAAGTCGTACCTTTGTGACAAAGGGGTCATTTTCAGCTGAGCTTCCTGTGAAACCATCAGCTGCCAAAGATCAGCATATAGAGGGTATGACCTGTTCCTGACACTATATGATTGTGTGGACTTCTCTAGGTATCTCTGTTCAAAGCACTATTTTGGTGGAGGTATTATAAACTGTGTGTGTGTGTGTGTGTGTGTGTGTGTGTGTGTGTCAATTTGTCTGTGAACAAAATATTGGATACACCTGTGAACTTGGGGCAGTGGTGGCCTAGTGGTATAGGGCACTGGATCGCTGATCCTAAGGTTGGGGGTTCGAGTCCCACTCTCCACAAGGTTGTCACTGCCCCCCGCCCCCACTGCAGCTGACTTGGTTATCAAAGGCCGGCCACGTCTCTCACTGTCTATGGTGTGAGGTTCATGTAAAAGAACCATTTCGACAAGAGGAGCTGCAAAGCCGTCAGCTGGTTTCCGCCCTGCGATGGTCTGGTGAGCTGTCCAGGGTGTACTCTGCCCTCGCCCGGAGTCAGCTGGGATGGGCGCCTGCCTCCCCGCGACCCAAATTAGGATTAAACGGTTACAGAAAATGAACTGAAACCTGTGAACTTTACATCTAAACAAACCTCACCAGCCCTTTCCTTACCTCAGTAAATATTTAAGCCGTGATCTCGCAATTATATTATAGCCTATTAGAAAAAATGAAAAAGAAAATGACGGTTGTTTATCTTTGTTCTTTCATGATGACTTCTGTAGTTAAAACCAGTCGATGTTTTCTCACTAAAATAGGTGGGACACTAAGCCAGGGTAAATTTGATAAAGGGCATACAAGCTTAACTGCTGGTCGGGACATGGACGAGACCCGTCACAAAGGTGATTATAAGGTTGTCAATATATCCATCCATCCTTCTGGTTGATTATATTAGTGTTCATTAATTTATTTAACTGGATTCATGCTGCTGTGAGGCTGATGTTAATTTGTCATTGCAGGACCGACATTACTGAATCTGCTGCTCCAGCACCCTTTGGAGCCAAGCTCTTTAAGCCTTTGTCACTTACTCTGTATCAGTCCAGATGCTCTACCTGCCTTATTCACCCACCCAGACCGCACTAGTCTGTAAGTCCTGTACTTTAGCACTGTGTTTGATTAAAAGTAAACTATTTCATTAGTGTGAAGTGTCAGTATTGTGTTCAGAATACTCCACCATACGAATAGTAGTCTTGTGGTGGCAGAAACATGCCCTGTGCATTGCAGTAGATGGGCTAGTTTTAGTAATGGTACACATCTGGAACTTGGTGTAAATTACTGGCATTTGGTAGGAAACGTTTAAGTTGTGGAGGGTCATCATGAGATGAGCTTCAATTGTTTGTTTCTTGGGAGTTGGGAGTTCTTTTTCTATCAAGTTTTTAATCTATTTCCAATTCCCACCCACTAGGTAGGTCTTCCTGAACATACACCAGTTAAGGATAAAGTGCGTACTCTGAAACACACGAGGCAACTACTGCACATGAAGTGTAATGCACTGGGGGGGGGGGGGGGTATATATATCCACACTGTTTTATATATTTAATCTCACAGATTAGCGCCATTCTGACACTGATTGGCATGAGAGAGAAGAATGACTTCATCCTAACCATGCTGTCTAGTCATGGGCATTTTTCTGCCCATGAAATGGCCTAATGTTACAGACTGGTGACACTGTATGATGGAAGAGTGGTGCACAGTCAATATTATAAATGATTTATTTCAGAATTGACTTTTATCCTGGGCAGTGGTGGCCTGATGGTAAAGGTGCTGGATCACTGACCATAAGCTTGAGGGTTCAGGCCCCACTCTCCACGGGTTATCACTGCCCCACCCCCCACCCCCTACCCCACCCCCCAGTGCAGCTAACTGGGTTATCAAAGGCTGGCCATGTCTCTCAGTGTCTGTGGTGGAAGGTTTATGTAAAAGAACCATTGCTGACTTTCGAAAAGAGGAGCTGCATAGCCGTCAGCGTGTTTTTGCCCTGCGATGGCCTGGTGAGCTGTCCAGGGTGTACTCTGCCCTCGCCCAGAGTTGGCTGGGATGGGCGCCAGCTGCCCCGCAACCCTAATTAGGGTTAAGTGATAACCCTTATTAGGATTAATACATGTTCAGTGTTGATCTTTATTATCCTGCCTTACGAACACCTCTACCAGTGCTAACCGTTTAACACACACTTTCAGGTGGCTTATTGCTTTTATCATGAGATATACAGAAGGCCATCAGTTTCATTCTTATCCTTATCAGTAATGTAAAGTTATTTATCAAGGGCATACTCTAAACCCTTCTCTTTATTCTCCAGTACAGCTTCAGTCGGTTCCACCACATCCTCCACAGACACCCGGCCGCTCCATCAGCCCCGAGCGCACTTCTATCAGCATCGGAGATTGGCTATGTCAGGACTGTCCATGCTAACATGCTGTGGTCGTTCTCAGCTCCTCAGAAGGTCTTGTCCCCCTGCTGTTCGCCTCCTTCCTTTACTTCACTACCACATCAGCCTTTATTGCCAGATACTTGAGACCACTGACAGGTCAGAAAAGAGCTCCCTTCGAGAAAGTGCTCTATCAGGTAGGGATGAGTGTCTGTCAGATCCCCAGGGACTTGGTTATTTTCTGTGCTTCGGACTGATTTAATTTATATTTTATGTGAGATTATAAAACCTAATACTGTATCAGATTGTTATTATTGTAACCTACTAAAAGTTATTCTATAACCTCTGATATGGATATTATCTGATCACATAAAGCCAAGCTTCATGTTGCTCCATGCCAACAAGCTAGCTAGCTCCCTGCTGACTAGCTTTCCTGCAAAGTATTATTAATTTAAAAAAGTCTCAATAAAGTATTAAAAATGCTGTAAAAACTAATTATATACAGGGATCCCTCACTTTCCGGGGTTTATTGGAACCGAGATCCCCACGTGACCATTGAAATCCGCGAAGTAGGATCACTCCCCCAACACCTCCCCGCTGACCTATACGTACATGTATATGTGTATATAATATCAATAAATACATATTCAATGCTATAAATGCTTATAATAACAATTAAACATTAAAAAAATAACATAAGATATATAATACACACACATACAGATGGCATTGCATGAGAAGACGACACACATACATGCACGCACGCACACACGCAACAATGTAAGTAGTTTTGATGGGAGATTTTGGGTTGTTTTGTGTTTGCTTAGGGTTTTTTTTTTGCATATTGGCCTTGTTTTTGCAGAATTTTCCTTAACTTTTCCCCCTATTCTTCCTTAATTTCCTCATTTTTTAATTCGATGAATGTTAATATAGAAACCGCGATGCACTGAAGCCGCGTGAATTGAAGCACGAAGTAGCGAGGGATCCCTGTATATACTAGTACTTGGAAGAAGGTGCTTTTTTTGTGCCGAGTTATGAATGAGTTTTAAGTTGCCTATCAAACTGCATACAGGGATCCCCTCACTTTCCGCGGTTAATTGGGATCAAGACCCCCGTGACCACCAAATTCTGCGAAGTAGGACCCCCACCCCCCGATGTATACATACATACTTAATGCTATAAATGCTTATAATAACAATTAAACATGAAAAAAATAATGCATAAGATGTAAATAAAATATAAATACACACACGGATGTGCACCTCACAACAATGTAAGTAGTTTTGATGGGAGGTTTTGTGTTGGTTTTTGTTTTGTTGTATAATTAGCATTATTTTTGTGGCATTTTCTGTAACTTTTCCCCCTATTCGTCCTAATGTCCTTAATTTTTTAATTCAATGAATATTTAAAAGAAAAAAAAAAAAACGATGCACTGAAGCTGCATCAATTGAAGAGCGAGGGATCCCTGTATTGTAATGTCACCAGCATGTCAAAATAATATTGTGATCAAATGAAAACGATTCTGGAAAAGGAGACTTTGATGTAAAATGATGACATCATAACATGATTAAAATGTAAAATTAGCATGAACCTCATGAATGTGTTCATTGTACGAATTGTTTGATTTTTAATACTTTTTGAGGAATTGGATATCCTATAATCTATTTATGTATTCTTATGTATAGTTTATATTTATATTTATATTTATATATATGTATATTTATGTATATTATGTATAATTATGTATATATATTATGTATTCATTTTGCTTTTGTGCATAAGTGAGAATCACAACGGATTCTTTTATTTTTTTCTTCTTCTCTCCCCTCTTGCAGACAGCAGCTCTGCCTCCACAGTGGAGGAGACTTTAAGTGCTCAAGAGGAATTTGCCATAGCAGCTCTGAAAGCTCTGTATCATGTTGTGTCTGAAAGCATTGAAGCTGTAAACTCTGTTCTGGATGCTCAAGATGGAAAGGGTTCGGAGAATCCCGATGAAAAGCGACTCTGCCAGCCGCAGAGTTCAGGTACTAGCAGCACCGCAGAGAACGCCTGTGGTGAGATGCACTCCCGAAGTCCTCTGCTCAAGAAGCTTTTCCAGTTGGCGGATTTGAAGTTTGTCATTAACGCGAGTCAGAGAGAAGCTGTGTTGAATTGTAGCCTCAGGACTCTGTGTGCGCTGGCGGAGAGAGCTGAGGAGAGCCAGCTATTGAGGTACGTCAATCTGTGACAGTTTTTCCTTCCACTTTCATATGTGTGCCAAAGCATCCACCATTTTCATTCATTTTATTGTGTCCTCCGTGAAACGTAGGCGATAGTATGTATTCAGGGTCTGTGTGCATCCGCTGCGTGCACATGTTTGCCCGTTAACACCCCAGTGGTGCCAGTTTTTCATAAAGTTATTTTATATTGATGTTGGATGACCTCTAGGACACACCCTAGTAACCTATTGAAATTGGATCTCCTAATTGATATCGGTTCTATTGAAACCGGGACACCTTGAGCTAATTTAACGGTCACAGGCGACACATGAAACATGCACATGGTCATGTAAAGTAGGGGTCCCCAACCCCTGGTCCATGGATCGGTACCGGTCTGCGGATCATTTGATATCGGTCCGCAAACAAAATCTTTCATATACAAATTATAGTTTTTTTTTTTTTATTAGAGATTCTGGCTGTTATTTTGAAAAATAAGTGTTTTTGACATTGCCACAGAAGCACTGAAATCGCTTCTTCCGTTTCCAACCACATATATCTTTATGAGGCGGGACTTTCTGTGACAGCTACCAAAACAAGACTACGGAGTAGACTCCAACCGGTCCACAGAAACATTTTCATACATAAAACTGGTCCCTGGTGCAAAAAAGGTCGGAGACCACTGATGTAAAGAGACATCAAATATTTCCCAGGATTGAGAAGTACAGGGATCCCTCATTTTCCGGTTAATTGTGACAGAGATCCCCATCGCGACCACCGAATTCCACAAAGTAGGATCACATGTATGTGTATATAATATCAATAAATACATATTCAAAGTAAATACAATATGAATACACACTCATACAGACGCACGCGGGAATGTGCGAGGCAACAGCGTCACGCGTCTAAGCCAATCAGCTTGCGAGATTGAGTTGAGTGGGCAGGAGGCAATATTGTCACGCGTCTAAGCCAATCAGCTTGCGAGATTGAGTTGAGTGGGCGATCCCTGCCTGAACTGGGGAGGAGGGGCACTTCAGTCTGTTGTTTGGAAACAATGAGCAGCCTGCCTTGGGTCCCTGCCTTCCGCTTACTTACGTGTGAGTTTCAGCGCGAATTTTGAATTTTTTATGAACATTTTTTTATTTTATTTTATTTTTTATTAAAATACCGCAATGTGCCAAGACCGCGATGCTCAAATCGCGAAGTGGCAAGGGATGACTGTATTTATCCCTGTGAAGCATATATTATGATATATGAGGCATGGGATGCTGTTTTACTGGCTTGTCTGTTGCTGCTGCCTCATCCGCTGCCATCACAAAAACTTCTTAACATTCTGGCAGTGGCCGCTTTTATGGATTTATTTTATATTTGTGTTGAATGGTCCCTATGGGGCGCCACACTAGCCTGAAGACATTTGGTTACTTTGACCTGTTTTTCCGAGGTCACATGGGTCATTTAATCAAAAATGCCTATTACCACTCTCGAGGGTATCGCTGACCATGTGGGGGATACAACTAGTGTTCTATAACAAGAACGTATTTCAGGATAAACAGAGGTTTGGTTATACTGTATTGCATTTTTATTGTGTTGTGTTGACTGACATAAAAACAAGTTACAGGTGAAACTGAAAATTTTTGTAAGCATCTGTTTGTCATTGTCAAGTACAGATTTCAAGCGGTGTTGGAAACTCAGACCCAAAACTTGTCTTTGGAGTCGCCATACAGTACCGTTTGGCTCTTCGTCAGGTTTCTGTCACTTCTGGTGGATTGCGAGAAAATAGCGAACAAGCTTTGCTCTCATAACTGTAAGTGCAGTTGACTCCATTGCATGGACTTAAGCAGCCAGTGCTGAGTTGATTGTGTGCAAAGTAATTTATTATTAAATCTTCTTTCCTAGATGTTTGCCCATTTGTACGACTTTTCCAGTATGTGAACTCCAGGACGTATAAAGTAATTTCAGAAGACATGTGTTCACGTTTAGAAGTTGAGGTAATGTGTGTACATATATATATATATATTTGTATATAGATGTAGATTATATATGCACATCTGTACATGGTGAGTAGTGGGACTTGAAAAGGATTATCCATTGTGGTTAAACGTTCAGCTGCAGTGGAACTAGATTTCCCACATAATATTTTGTTTGTGGTTGGGACGATGGCGTAGTGGTTAGCATGTCTGCCTCATAGCAAGACGGTCCTGGTTTTGGTGAGGGTGTTCCTGTTGGAGTGTGCATGTTCTCCCTTTGCTTATGTGGGTTTCTCCCACTATCTAAAGTTGTACACATGAGGTAATTTGCCCCTGTGTGTGTGTGTGTGTGTGTTGTGTTTGAGGAAAAGCATGGTATGCCCTGATTGCTCAACAGTCCACTGCAGAGCAGAGTTGGCTGACATGGGTTTCAATTGGATTAAGCAGCTGGGCATTTTATGGCTGGGCATTTTTTCAAAACCGAATCTCAGAATGATGACATCAGTACCCAAGTTAATTCCGAGGAGTATAACAAACAACAACTTTCAGCATTTCAGGTGTCTGTGTAATTCAAGGCCCGTGGACCAAATCCGGCCCAGAAACTAATTTTATGTGTCCCGTACGAGTTTTCAAAGATTATGATTGTCCTACATCCTTTGCATCAAATATTACCATGAAACCTAATTCGCCATCCTTTCCAACCATCATCCATTCCACTAGGTGGCAGCAGCATCCTTTTTCAAGCAAAAAGCTAGCCATTTAATGACTCAAAAAAAATTGCATGCTTGCTTATTGCTGTTAAGCTTTGTCAGAAAACGTGTCATTTTGTGATGGATTTCATGGTTGATTTTTAGAACAAATGCTCAATGATTTACTCGGCCCTTGATCACCTTTAAATGTAGTGTAGTGGCCCTCAGTGAACATGAGTTTGACACCCCTGGTGTAGAGAGTAATCTTATATATTGATGACATCATTCTGAGTACTTATGGGCGAAAGATTTTTGAACTCGTATAATAATATAAAATAAATAAGATTCATTACTTCCTCTCCACAGGTTATGTTTAAACAACTGATTTTCTGCTAAGTTTGGTATCAACCCTTCCACCTGCACACACAGCGGCTTTCAGAAGTAGGGTTACGCCCTAATTTTTACACCATCACTGTATGTTTGCAGGTTGTCCGATTGTTGTCTAAGCTGTTCACACAAAAGACGTCAACATGGGCTGCTCTCAACACTGAATCCACCTGTCCATGCAATACAGAGGTAGGACACACAGCAAGGCCATTTCTACTGCTCCCAGGAAATTTCTAGTCTTTTTCAGGCATGGAAATTTAGATTAGATTTTTTTTTTTTTGGGGGGGGGACGGGACGGAATCTTTTTTTGGTCAGTTTTTGTTTCTGGTATTAAACTCTTCCTGATTTTTAGCTGATATTACATGGCAGGCTTCCTTCGGTCTACTTACTGTCTGTTAACTGTGATAACTTTGAGCTCCCAAGTTGCACATCTACACGGAGCGTGAGTATTAACCCAGAGCTGGCGAGTTCGAAACCCGGTTAATGCCACAGCCATCAGTAGCCAGGAGTCCATGGGAGCTAATTGGCTGAGCTGTCATGAGAGTGAGGGACAGCA